>OX393582.1:9389518-10067187 GCA_947652605.1 Elmis aenea | reverse complement strand
TGGAGAGCATTTTTTGTTTTTTTTAAATTAGTTGTCAAACTAAGTTCTGTTTTGCTGCTAATTACTGATGTGAATGTGTTAAGTAATTGTGATAAAAGTTTAAAAAAATAAAAAATATGGCTTATTCGAGGGAAGAAAAAAATGATATGTTATTTTGCTACTACAGTTGTAATCGTGATGTAAACGCAGCATCGGAATTATATCTACTAACATACATGGAAAGAAGGCAGCCAGATAAAAGATTGTTTGCAAAACTCGAAGCTAATTTAAAACAGTATGGATCATTTTCTAAACCAAAAGATGCCAAAATAAATTTTAATGAAGATACAGAGGTACCTGTTTTGGCATACAATACTTTTAAACCAACTGCATCTGTACGAGAAATCGGACTTGAGTGTAACGTATCCAGAGAACAAGCAAGAATAATTTTAAAACAAAATAATTTTAATCCTTATCATCATCATATTGGAAATACGTTGTACCCAACAGATTTGGATAGAAGATTAAACTATGCTACATGGTTCGTAGAAGAAAGTCGAAGACACGAACTCTTTTCTCAATCAATTTTATTTACTGACGAGGCAAAATTTACAAACAATGGATTATTTAATAGAAAAAATCATATTTACTGGGCGAGGGAAAATCCACACTTAACGGTTGAAAGACGTGATCAACATGTTTTTAGTATCAATGTTTGGTGTGCCATTCTTGGTACAAAAATACTCGGTCCTTATTTTTATGAGGAAAATTTAAATTCAGAGCGCTATTTGTTATTTTTACAAAATCAATTAGAAGAAATGTTGGACGATCTTCCATTGAACTTGATTCAAAATTTGAATTACTTTCAGCATGATGGAGCACCAGCTCACAATGCACAAATAGTATCAAACTATTTATTAGAAAAATTTCCTAACTGGATAGGTAACAGAGGTCCCATTGCATGGCCTCCCAGGTCTCCGGACCTAACGCCTCTTGATTTTTTTCTATGGGGAACTATTAAAGATAAAGTTTATAAAGAAAAGCCCCATAGTGTTGATCACCTGAAAACCAACATAAGAGCAGCTGTAGCAGAAATCAGACATAATACTTTACTAAAAGTGCAAAGTGAAATATTAAAACGGTGTCAACTGTGTGTTCAAGAAAATGGTGGCCACTTTGAAGCATTATTATAATTTTTAATTTAATTTTAGTCATTAATTATTATGTTAGTAGTTTATTAATATTAGCCACGAAGTATTTTATTTGTTATTGTTCAATTAAATTATTTTACTAGTAATTTCAATTGTTTCTGATGATTAGATATAAAGCAAGAAAACATGACATTCTTGTCCAATTCCAAGGCACCCTTATACTATTTAGTAATAATTTCGGTTTTTGCAAATTGTAAGAAAACTAATGGAAATAGATATGACAACCCATACATTTTTGAAATCAGAAGAAAATAAGCTATTTAATGAACCCATAGCCAACTATGGTTGCCATTTAAAAAAAGTCAAGTTTGGCTTATATCTCGAAAATCGAGTGAGCTATGACTTTTTAAATATTTTTTTCTAATTCTACGTAAAAATATCTAAAGGAATCAATTCACACTTTGGTTTTAACATAGGTGGCTGTGGAATTATTTACCATTGAAAAAATCGTCTGTTTTTGGTTTTTTCAAAATATTTAAAAAAGTTGAAGGTGTAGACCAAATGTCAAAATGGCATTAAATTCGTCTTGAAATTCTGCCCAACTTTGCTAATTTAACCGACTTTGTTACTCTTGTAATAACAAAGTTACCCATACAACACATGTAGATTATTGTCACCCTGTATATGTACTTATAAAATTATTAATTATTATGTTACTTTTATTTATTACCAAACTACTTTCAAGCCTCACAGTTCAGACATTTTGTGTCTAAAAAATAAATAGAACATTTAGTTTAGATTAAGGGAGTCTTATGAGTTAAGTTATGCAAGAATTTAACATTTAACGCCAAACCTCACTTTTATGTTTTGTATCTATTTTGGATTACGTATATTGTTTTACATTGCAAAACAGTTTTTACTTATTCAAGTTATTAGTAAATAAAACTAGAAGAAACCTTTTGAATATTTATTTTAATGTTAATTTTGCACTACTTGTGTTACTTTTAACCACAAAAAAACAACAAACTGCTTATATTTAAAATATATATTGGCAAGTGTTAACTGGACTAGATTGTTCGGTTGATTCAACATAGGTATTAAATATATAAATATAAATAAACCTAATCAAAAATAACTATTTTAAGGATTATATCTAATTTAAATGGAAAACCCTTTTAAAGGCCCCCGTCTTATTTAATTATTAATATTAATAAATAAGACTGCAACTGATTAAAAGACAGGAATCGTAAAACTAGTTTTGCGCTTAGACAACATAATATACAATGGAAGTCGGTTATAACGCGGGTTTGCGGGGGGTGTAACCGACCCGCGGTATAAAAGGCGCGTTATAGCCGACTTCTACTTTACCTCGAAAAATAAGTAAATGATTTTTAATTAGGCTTATTTATATTAATAATGAATCACTTAGGTAAGTGATTCCCAACCTGTGGGGCGTCCCCCTAAGATGAAGGCGCTAAATATCTGAAGGGAGGCGCGAGGATGTCTAACAAAAACTTTTAATTGAGACAAAGTGTAAAACGGGACGAATTTACGGATTTAAACACAATTGGAAAGCCTTTTTTTAGTGGCCACTGCATTAAAGGATTGAAAGGGGCGCACGATAAAAATTAATACGAAAAACACTGGCACAAATTTAAAAAAGTTGAGAAACAATCAAACAATCTATTAATTATCAATAAAATATGAAATATTGCGATTTACTATTTTAATTCTTTGCTTTAAAATAGTTTAACATGTGAAATGACGTAGTGGAATCAATTTTTCCATGACACTAATCAACAAGATCTAGCACAGCTTTTGATTTTTTTATGGACGTCATAAAAGCTAATTACACAATTAACATTGTTTTTTACTCTTTACTGATAAACATGTTGTAAAAAATAGCTAAGTATCCTACACTAATAACAAACAAACTTTTAAGTATAGCCTAGGAGCCGTATTATCTCTCGTAAACAAAACAAAATTCTATACGCCTTTCAGTTGTTTGTCATATGTAATTACTCCGGAAAATATTTTTGAGAGCAAAAATTTTAATTTTTCAAGTGATCGTTATTGCTATCTGTTTAACTATACAGGGTGCACCACGACCCTGAGATTCTTCGATAGCTCCTTTATTAATGAAAATATCAAAAAATGTTTAATACAAATATTGTGCGAACTTATTTTCTACATAACCTAAAATTATTTTCAAATATACAGGGTGTTTCGTTTGACCGGCACATACAAAAATTTAATTTTTTTAAATAGAACACCCTGTATATTTTTACATTTTTGGATTCTTCTTAAAATTTACTTTAAAAAATGTAAAAGGTTATATGGATCTTAAGTCAACCGTTTTCGTAAAATTTACATTTTTTGAAATTTTTGAGCAATACAGCACTTTCAATTTTTTTTAACAATAAAGTTGTTTAAAATAGCGGTAAAATTTCGTTTAAAATTTAGATTGACAATAGATTAATTAACACTTTGCGCTAGCTACATTTTAAAAATATTATACAGGGTGTTTTTTACGCTTGGTCAAACTTGTGAAACTTTAAACATCGATAAGTCATTTTTCTTAAATGCAACACCCTGTATATTGTTACATTTTCTTGTAGAGAATTTAATTGTCTTTCGAAATTATTAAGCATGTCCTATACCTAAAGTTAATATTTTTCGAGCTATCTCGATTTTTATTAGTATTACTAAGGCAATTAAAATATTTTAAAGTGGGCCATGGACGTAAGTCGTAATTTTTCAAAGAATTTTTAAACAAAAGAACAAAAAGAGCTGTAACTTTAATTTTAGTCCAATAATGTACCCCTTTTCCTCGAAATTTATCGTATAAATTGTTTAAAATTATATCCTTGTTCATGTTCTACGCACAGCCGTAGATGTTGTCTCAAAGACTCTAGCGCTCTTGATAACATTTCGGGGGTTATACCATTAAAAGCAACACAGCAAGTAATGCAGTTGCCGAACACAGAATATCCTAATAGATGGATAGGGCGAGGTAGACCAATCTCCTGGCCACCTAGATCACCTGATCTTACCCCTATAGACTTATTTTTGTGGGGACCCATAAAACAGGTGTATCAAGACCCCCCAACAACTGCTGAAGATGTGCAGAACAGGATTCGTGATGCTTTTGATGGTATAACCCCCGAAATGTTATAAAGGGAGCTAGAGTCTTTCAGACAAGGTCTACGGCTGGCCGTAGAACAAGGACATAATAATTTATACGATAATTTCGGTAAAATGGGTTACATTATTAGCCTAAAATTAAAGTTGCAGCTCTTTTTATTCTTTTGTTTAAAAATTCTTTGAAAAATAACAACTTACGTCCATGGCCCACTTTAAAATATTTTAATTGCCTTAGTAATACTAATAAAAATCTAGATAGCTCGAAAAATATTAACTTTAGGTATAGGACTTGCTTAATAATTTCGAAAGACAATTAAATTCTCTACAAGAAAATGTAAAAATATACAGGGTGTTGCATTTAAGAAAAATGACTTATCGATGTTTAGAGTTTCAGAAGTTTGACCAAGCGTAAAAAAACACCCTGTATAATATTTTTAAAATGTAGCTAGCGTAAAGTGTGAATTAATCTATTGTCAATTTAAATTTTAAACGAAATTTTAACACATTTTTAAATAACTTAAATGTAAAAAAATATTGAAAGTGCTGTATCGCTCAAAATTTTCATAAAAATATAAATTTCACGAAAACGGTTGACTTAAGACCCCTATAACCTTATACATTTTTTTAAGTAAATTTGAAGAGGAATCCAAAAATGTAAAAATATACAGGGTGTTCTATTTAAAAAAAATAAATTTTTATATTGCCGGTCAAACGAAACACCCTGTATATTTGAAAATGATTTTAGGTTATGTAGAAAATAGGTTCGCACAATATTTGTATTAAACATTTTTTGATATTTTCATTAATAAAGGAGCTATCGAAGAATCTCAGGGTCGTGGTGCACCCTGTATATGTTTTATAAGTCTATTAAAAATCTAAAATTGAGTTTTTTATCTTTGTGACTTAGAACGCTATAAAAAAATTGATACCACCAGTTTGTTTGTTATAAAAAATTTACTTACATAAGGCAAAAACTTAGATTCACATTTCTTAATCTAAAAAAATTTAAATGATCGTTTAAAAAATCTTAATAATGTATTATTTGCTACTATCATGTCTCCTATGCATTTTTCAACATTTCTAATTATTGCTACGCATAAAGCTTTATTATACCAGGTTTCAGTTTAACTGTCGTACCCCTAACTTTTTTATTTTAGGAAGAAACCCCTATAAACCTTATTTTTTTGTAAAACTCGGATTTTTTTAAATTTAAATAACGTTACAATGTTTTTTCTACGATTATTTTTTCTACAATTCTTCCTACAAATTCAATCTATTCTCTTTCTCTAATATTAAGACAGAGCGATCAAATTCAGTAGTGTAGGTACTCTAAACATATTTTTTTAAATTCTATTGTACCCAAATAATGCTTGACCCAGTTTTACTATAAACAGATTTAAAAAATTTGTTATTCAGTAATGACGAACCTTTTTTTGGTGTTTAAATGGTATTTTATCCAATTAAATTTTGCCCATCCTCGCCATTCATGACTAAGCAACACGATAAAACCGCAGATTGCACAATACTTCTTATAAAAAAATATTTGCCATTGTCCTATAAACGAGAAGGTGGGTGTTGGTGGGCTAACTTATGTCCTAAAATTTTATTACACAATGGAACTATTTAAATAAAGCTGATTATGAGTTTATAATGTACAATATCTTATTGTCCTGTTACCGGCCTTGTATCTTCGGAAAATCCATTATTATTCACATATTTAAAACAGGTGTATTAGGCACACTAAAAAGAAAACACCAATAATTAATAATAAATAGTAATCGCAAATTTTAATTATTGGCAGTCAGTCACAATATCAATAAATACGACGTTTTTTATGTAACTCCAAACTTACACAACTTCTGACAGATAAAGAACTTAAATGATTAATTAAGTATAATTAAAAAATTACTTAATTTTCATAGTTGGTGCCAATTTATTTAATCTAGAAAAGAATTTCAGCAAAAATTTCTATTACAAATCGATTTGATATCCAAAATGTGAAATAGGTGCTATTTTGATTAATGCTTAAGTAATAGTTTGACGTCATAATCAAGCACCAGCCGTATTTAAGTTATACAACATATCTTATGATGAAAACCAGTGAACGACCTTAAACCTTGACATTGGCTGTAACCATTACCATCCACTTTTAAAACTGACGTCAAAAATGACAATGATTTTTTTGTAGGAAAATGACAATAACAGAAGATGCCCTGCAAATCATCATATGGATTTTCATGAGATTTGTAGGCTGCATTTTCGCGATAGCCGCCGTTTTCAGAAGCTTGAAAAAACCAAAACGATGTCCTCCAATACATAATAATGTCCTTCTACAGCCAGCTATATCGCTGGCAGAAAAAATACGGCGCAAAGAGGTAATGTTTAATTATTTTTTAATTGTGTAATTGGCAAACTTTAAAACATTCACTTCAGCTAAGTAACATATTCGTATAATTTTTTTACTAAAATTAATGAACATTTATTATGCATGTAGTTCAGTCGTGCTACAGATTTTATCTTTATTAAATTGTGAAATAAAAATCCTCTCTACCTACTTCTTTGGTGTGTTGTCAGCATTTATATATTAATAGCAACTTTCCGTAGCCAACTAGATACAAAAATAAATATTCTTTAAATTATAAACAACATTTTTTGCGATAAAACAATTACTTCGCAGCAGGGTGGATAAAAATCATGATTTTTAAAAAAAAATCGATTTATTTGATTTAAATCAGATTTTTTTGATTTAAATCAGATTTTTTTGATTTAAATCAAATGTACCATATTATCGAATATAGTGACATATTCACATGCTATTTCTGTTTTGTGCTAATATATTTAATAACCAATATATTTAATTCAATGGTGAATTGTTGTCAAAATGAAAAATTAAATATAATGATCAAGAATTTTGAAAATATCAGTGCTAAATGGTGATGTTTAATTAATTATATACAGGGTGAGTCATTAGTGCGGGATCGGTCGATTGTGGCTAAACGGCTTGAGATATGAAGTTGATTCAAATGCTATTTTATACAGTTTTTTCTAAACAACACAATAAAAATATTTTCAAATATACAGGGTGAGTCACCTTTCTGGAACTAATAGCAACTTTTATATTTCAAATACAACACCCAATTTTTTATTTAATATTTTTGACCGCCTTAATTTCAGCTTTGCATCAATATAAAGTACTACAGGTTTTTATACGGCGTTGTAAAAAAAATTATTTTCTAAATTATTCAAGGTTTTAAGTCTTTATTTAAAAAATTCTCCTGAAGTTATTTTGAAATACAAAGTTTTAATTTGGTATGGACATGCAGAAAAAATTTCTCTGTTCGCTCGATATGAAAAAATTTGAATCACACATACAGGGGTGTTTATAAATAGGTGGCAACTTTCATGATTTTCAAAAGCTCGTAACTCGATTTTTTCAAATGCAAACCCCTGTATTTTTTTATGTCATCGAATTCGTCTTTAAAAGAGCTTCATATTTTGTTAAGTATGTCCTATACCCAAAACTCATACTTTTCGAGATATTCGACTTTTTTTTTTCAAATCGTTATTGAAGCAATAGAGTGCCGTGGAAATTGAAAAAACTGACTGTTCACTACGCTAACGTCAAAAACTTGTCATTTATATTTTGAATTATTGCATTTACACAATGAATATTACTTTACAAGAGCAAATTGATATGGTTTATTCACCATTTCGCGTATTTAATTACTAATAGTAATACAATTTTGTTTTATTATAACATAATATTATATTGTACTCACATAATCTGTGATTTAAATTGATAATTTAAAAAAAAAAATCACTTGATTTAAATCAATGATTTTTTTAAAAAAATCACTTGATTTAAATCATGATTTAAATCGTGATTTAAATCAATTGATTTAAATCTGCTCCACCCTGCTTCGCAGGTACATAACCATCTTTAACCATCTCTTCAAGAAAAATTATTTTGGGAGCTCCACATCAACAGCTATCTTAAGCTTATTATTGGCGGTAAATTAACTGCCCCCAATATTTTATTTTCTTAAATTCCGAACAAAAAGAAGCCTCAGGGTGTAAGGTAGATGATGCAGTTGTAAATCTACATTTTAAATTACAGGCTTAACATCGCGTGCTTTATGGACCTGCAATCTGCAATTATCGTGCAGAAGCAGATTCTTTTGCCGCCACGATGAAGGCCGTTTCAAATTCAAATCATTCTTTCAAACTTTAAATCGTCTTGAAATAGGTCTCTTCATTGATTGAAGATCCTTTTTTTCATACATTGCATAAGCTTTTTTGTCGTCCCAAAAAATGGTTGTCAGTAGTTTATCGGCCGCAAACTGCTTTTTGTTGTTTTTTTTTTTTGGAAGGCGAACCTTTGTAAACTCACTGCATAGATTCATGTTTAGTAGGAGGATCCCAGTCATGCACCCAAGTCTCATTGTTATACCCGGTAGGGATTTGTAAAAAAAGCTCTTATCAGTCTGTAAAACGATAAAATTTTCTTGGGAAATTTCTTTACTGACAAGCTTTTGCTCTGGCGTAAGGGGGTTTGAAATCCTGTGCGTTGGATTTCAAACCCCCTTTCTTTATACTCAAATCGTCGGGCAAAACTTTCCAAACAGTTGTTTTGAATATCCCATCTCCCCTGGCAAAAAAAGTTCATCCGCCAATCTGACAACACAAAACCATGTTTCCAGCTTTTGCATCTTCTGGTCGACCTGATTTTTGACTATCCTGTAAAAATTCCCGACCCCAGCGAAACTGCTTAAACAAAATTTTTACTGGGAATAAAAATGAGACCATACGATACACGTCATTCTATAATGGACATTACCCTCTTTTGTAATAAATTTTATTACACTTCGATACTCGATTTTAATTTTACTCATTTTCATGTTTTTTATTGTAAAGAACTCTTCAAACTCAATGTGTTTTGATAAAAGCTTTCTCTTCAAAATGTCACAGCTATTAAACCGACTGACAATTTTCATTTTAACATATCATTTTTATTGCTAGGTAGATTACATGAAAATACGCTCTCGTAGATGTGCTGTTGTTCTAATCACAGATCGCAGGGGAAAATCTTTTACACCCGAAGAAATGTGGACGATCCTTATTGTTAATTTGTTCAGAAAACGATTCTTAAAGGCTTATAAACTTCAAATTTGACCTTTAAACATTTATTTTGTTTAACAATAATAATAACTTGTTAATACGGAAAATTTGCCATTTGGCAAAGATCACCAAATTTTTATTAGGTATTTTATTTTACATTTATTTAGCTCTACAATTTTTCATGTGCCAATGTAAAATTAAAAGCATGCATTAAAGATCGTTTAATTAGTAAATAATTAAAGCTAAAAAGCATATCGTCCTTCTTAAATATCAATTTGTAAACATTGCAGTTTATAGAAAGTTGCAAAATTTTTTAAATGTTGCTAAAGGACAAGTTCATTGGCAACATAAAATGTTAATTGCAATTCAGCAATAAAACACGATTTCAAAACTAAAGCGCTTGATCTTAGACATATATTGATTAAAAGCAGTACACATTTAGAATTATTTTACACAAAAATATGAACTACTAAAAAAGTGACTGCTCCATACATTACTTTTGAAAATGGTGTCATAGATGGTGTGAAAGTGTTTTACCATTATATTTTGTTGCATAACTGTAATTTATCGTGTTTTTTTATGGCACCATTGACTTTTATATTTGTGTTTAAAACAAAAATAAAAAACAGCGTCAAAGGCGGCCCCCATTTTTGCTAAACTATGATCACAAAATTGTTTATCATGACCTAATTGCAAACTTTTCAAAATGGATAAAGAAGGTAAGTAATAGCTCCCACGCACACAGTTACTAGTTGTGAAAACAATAAATAATTTTTTTATTTATTAATTAAATATTTTTTTCTATTAACATTGAAATATTTTGTGTAACCTTGAAAAATATTCAAATTAATTATAATTGCTATAGATAGCAGTGAAAACGTAACGTAAAACTCCTTGAGAATTTCCTAAGTTTGGTGTGGGGTAAAGATTTTAGTTTTTATCTTAACATACGTGCATATGAACGTATGTACATGAATACATACAATACATACATACAATTAACCTTGTAAAATGGCATTAATACCATTAAACAACCACAGTTTTGCAATAATAAGAACTTGTTTCGTGAATCTCTTTACAAATTTTATTTCCTCGTTTTGATTTCTTAACTTTTTTGTGAAGTTATAAATTAACATAAAAAAATGTTAAACGCAAAATTTACATATTCATGTCAAGTGTAGAAACTTGGACTACACTGTATATTATGAAGTTGGAATGCTAGTATTGCGGTTCTCAACTTTTTAATTACCGCGTAATATTGAAAGGATTTCTCGAAAATTTTGGTACCAACACTATAGACAAAAATAATTCCTTTGCGACATATTAAGTTGTAATGTACAGTATGTATGAGCAGTCTCTCTAGTATAACGTTTCAAAAATACATTATATTTCGCGTACCACCTACTTCTTTCTAAAGTACCACCGGTTGTACGCGTGCCACCGGTTGAGAACCTCTGCGGCTAGTATATTACGAATTCTGTTATGTTAGTAGTTCTTTTAGAACTCTAGATGGATCAACTTGTTTTCGCGAAAGTATGATTTCTCAATTTTAAGTGCGAAGTATGGACATTTAAATGTTTGTATTTTGTGTGCACCTATCATCTTAAATTTAATATATAATTCTTACAATCATGGGAAAATGGACATAGAAAGTGGGGCAAACGGACAACCTTATAATTGCTTAGGTATATGAAATCCCAAATTAAAAGTTTCGCCTAGGGGCAGATTTATTCTCTAGCTAATGTTATTTACATTTGCAAATATCTTAGAATTATATAGTTACTCAACTTACTTTCGCAATTCTTTTGGAAGTTTTTAAACAAAAAATTGGGATTATTATTCTGCACATATGAATGGTTGTATTAAATTTATTTATTCCGATGAATTTCAATTTAAATTTTATAATATTATTTCCTTTATCTCTATCCCATACACTATTCGTAATTTTTATAACAAATGATGGCGAAAGTTATACAGGGTGTTCCAAAAGTGACTATCTATTTTGATGAATTTAAGTGAATTTTAGAGTATTATTATTGTGGTACAATGATGTATAATCTCAAATTCAATGCAGCGATAGGTACTTTCGCCATACGTGTTTGAAAGAAATATTTTTTCATTATTTCAACTCAACCGGTATCATAAAAATTTGTTTTAGAAAAACCCAAAAACACTGATCCGTTAAAAATTATTTGGAACAAATTTAAGCACTGGCGTAAATAGAGGTGTGCAAAGTATGACTTTGCATAGGGGCCCGAAGCTCGAAGCTCTAAGGGACCCTTAGACGTCCTTGAGAACTAAACTTACACATTTAAACTATAAATTTAAAACTGAAAGTGATTGTGGTTTTCGTCTCTGTAAAAATATATGTGACGCGGATAGCGGGCCCTTAGGACTATACAAAAACGAAGCTATGCCACTGTGCTATGCACATCAAAACATAATTCTTTTTAACCCTTTCAGCCCGAAGACCGTATATTTCCGCAATAAAATTTTGTGACCAACTGCCGAAGGCCGTGTTTTTTCGAACTTATCATATTTAGACGACGAACACCGTACGCGTCCGTTTGATAGGTTAAAATACGTTTATTAGGCTCTATAGATTCGTGTAAAATCGTTTAAACTCGCGTGCATATCAGTGCATTAGTCCGTCTCATTTCTAACGTGTTTATTGTGCGTATAGTTGATTTTATTTTAAAATACAAAGGTAATTATTATATTTTATTTAACAGTTTAATAAAATTCCAACAGAAGAAGAAAGTAAACCAAAAGTTAGAAGATGCGGTGTTTGTAGTAAGGATGATAAAATAAAAGAAACGTTGTATTATTGCAAGGATTGCAATGCTCCTCTTTGCATAATTTCCTGTTTCGAAATTTATCATTGTAAACGTAATTACTAACAAACATTTTTGATTATAAATTTTTGAAAATAAACAGATATTGAATATGTATTTTTATTTTTAACAGTGTTGATGATTACGTATAATATTCGAGTAGTGAGACCGCGGACGTATTTTGCCGAAGACAATTTGATAATTAATTTCCTTGTTTCGAAATTTATCATTGTAAACGTAATTACTAACAAACATTTTTGATTATATTTTTTGAAAATAAACAGATAAAATTGAATATGTATTTTTATTTCTAACAGTGTTGATGATTACGTATAATATTCGAGTAATGAGACCGAGGAACGTATTTTGCCGAAAACAATTTGGTACAATGACGAAGGCCGTACGATTCCGAAAACCTCTAAAATAGCCCGGCATACGGGCATTTCTAATAAAAAAGTAGTCAGGGCTGAAAGGGTTAATGAAGTTTCCGATATAAGTTTATGTTTTAAGGTTTAAATCAGGATTAACTTATCAGCGCTATTTCTTTTTGTTGGTCTACCTTTTCGCCTGTCTGTCTACCGACCTGTAAGTTATTTTTTATTTTTCCAACAATACATATCACGGAAAAAACAATTCTTCTAAACAATTGATCCCAAAAAGCCTTAAGCAAAGGGTCGAACCGAGGCCCCAAATATCCAAATTTCACCCCTCTTAAACTTAGTCAACCTAAAAAATAAGCCGCTTCACAATTTGTCAAACAAAAAAAAAATTTATGTCCCCTTTCGCTTTGGTGCCCTAAACATGCTTATATTGCCAAATAGTTAATCCAGCCTTGCCATATGCCATTATTTAAAAAGTTGGATCTAGGGACTCTTTCTTTGCTTTTCACTTGTTTCTTAGAGCGTTGTAAATCGGGGACCCAAAAAAATTTTCGCATAGGGGCCCAAGAGTTCTAGTTACGCCACTGTATATTAGTATCTAAAAAGTATGTCCGGTGCCAATCGTATTTTATTCCAAAGAATGTTTACCTTCAAATTTTTGTAATCAGACTAATTTGATAAAATATTTTGCACAAAATTTGCAGGTAAAGAATAAAGTTTATTACGGTCAAGATACTAAATTTATAGTAAAAATTAATATTGCCCTCGGGTCATAAAAACCAGGGATGGGGAGTCGGAGTCGGAGTCGGAAGTGATAAAAACTAATAGCCATTTATTTTAAAATTTGTTTTTGACGCTTTAAATAATAAACTGTACTCCTGCAACTGTTTTTTAACAGACATATCTAGTGGTGTCTGCATAGAAATTTTGTTTAGCTATACTAATATTTATTTATGATTTTATTGGGAAATTATAGCTTTTAGCATTAAATTTTGCAATTAAATAGTTTAATGGTCAGAAGACGTAAATAGCTTACTAATAAAAATGTTTAATAACAACATGATTCTCATTATTGAACGCTAAAAAACCGTTTCGTCAATTAATGATTCTGGGTCACAATACTACCTTCAAAATACTTTTTAAAAAGGTTATACATAGATTTACATTAGTTAATACTTACCCAAAAAGGATAGTTGACTATGTGCCTCTAAAAATTTTTTCGTTTTACATCATATTGAATGGTGGAGCAGAAAGAAATACACATAGTGCGTAAATCATTAGGCACATTACATAATCGTTAAATTATCTCGTAGAAACCAATCTTTTTAAAAAAATTAAGCTTTGCATAAGTGTGAAAAGTGTATTTGAGGATTTCGGTTGTGTTTATAAACCGCCTGCCAAATAAAATTCCATTTTATTTTCAGATTACGTGCGAATTCATAACAAAAGCATACATATCAAGGATAAAAGAAGTAGATCCAGTTATTAATGCCATTGTAGAAGAAAATTTCGCAGCTGCTCTCGAGCAAGCAAAATACGTCGATGCTCTAATTGCCAATGATCGATACAGCACCGAAGAACTTCAGATTAAATATCCTCTTCTAGGCGTTCCTCTCACAGTTAAAGAAAGCATCGCTGTATTAGGACTCAGCAATAATGCTGGTCGTGTTCTACCAGACAGACCTAAAGCAACAAAAGACGCTGATATAGTAAAGATGTGCAGAGAAGCTGGAGCAATAATATTGGCAGTCTCGAACACACCAGAACTTTGTATGAATTGGGAAACTACCAATAAATCGACTGGAACAACATTAAACCCTTATGATACCAGACGAACTGCCGGGGGATCATCAGGAGGAGAGGTAAATCAATTTTCATTATTTGCTTATTTCAAATCGGTTTGTTCCGGTGGTACATTTACAATAGTTAGTATGTAGTAGTACAGCACAAACAAACGTTTATGTAACATTGGTCCTTCGATCCGACCCTATTAAGAAATCAACGCATCTCTAAACAATCAAGACGCAACTTGTTTTATGTCCTTCAAAACATTTTTCCTCCTCGCCTATGCTTTAAAATCATCAAATTTGTGGCAGCACTTCCAAAGTTTGATGAAGTCTTTTTACCTTTATTTTATCAAAAATAAAAATTTGCTTTGTCATACAAATCACACCAGGCCCTAAATTTTTATTCCTATTTAAAACAGTCATGAAATATTTAAGTTACATTTCTATTTCAAAATTGAAAACTTCATTGTATTAAACAGTTCCTCATAAAAGTAATAAGAGCAAGTAACAGCGATTGCCAAGCAAACTGTTCGTTACATTTTTAAAGTACCGACTTCTGACAACCAATCAACTTTAGTAATGGCACTTAAGCTATTTAAGATTTTTAATTACAATGGCTATTATGAAATGTAGACACAGCAAATATCTTCGGGTGATTTTAAATAGGTTTGTACCTATATGTATTAACACGCAATGATTGCAAACACTTTCTCTCGACTACATAAGTACTTATATTTATAACAAATTATACCATACACAATTACACATATTATGTTACAAATAAAATAGGAATGCAAAACTAAAAAGAAAACCAGATGCTATAAATACTTTCCTTTCTCCTGAGCTGATTAATTTTCGCAGAAACATTGCCAATCCATCAATGATCTGTTAAGAAATGCTTGCTTTTTAATATCCAATAACAAAGGTTAATCTAACCTTTGAATTTAAATTTTAATAAATAATTGCCTTTTTTGACGATATTATTACATCGTAAATCCATAAACAATATTGTTTGCAAATATATGCGGACGGTGAATGACTTCAGCAAAACTACGGAGTTTATGACAAATGTTTGCATAATATATCAATTTAAACGTGTCATATTAACCTCAAAAAAACTATTATTAAAACATAACCCATTAAAGTATGTTTAAATTAATATTATACAGGTTGTCACACAAAAAACGCCAAAAGCTGTAACTCCGTTATTTGTGGTCCGATTTTGGTGAACAAAAAACTAAATGAAATGTCTCCTCAAATACTATAAAATGATTGGATTTCAATTTTTTTCAAGGTCAACTTAAATGTCAAACGATAGTCATTTTTTTTTCCAAAAGGCACCATCTATTTTTTTTTACTAAATCTGGTAGACATTATTTTTCTGAATTCAATGATGTAACCATAAGTTAATTTTAGTACAAAACTAATAAGAAATAAAAAATAAAAGTTTAACTAAAATAGGTTATGTTTCACAAAATTTTTAAGCTTGCCGTGGAAAACAAAAAAAAATCTTTATCAACAAATGTCATTTAAACGTCAGTGTGGTATTTAAATGATATTTGTTGATTAAGATTTTTTTGTTTTCCACGGCACGCTTGAAAATTTTGTGAAACATAACCTATTTTAGTTAAACTTTTATTTTTTATTTATTATTAGTTTAGCACTAAAATTAACTTATGATTACATCATTGAATTCAGAAAAATAATGTCTACCAGATTTAGTAAAAAAAAATAGATAGTGCCATTTGGAAAAAAAAATTGACTATCGTTTGACATTTAAGTTGACCTTGAAAAAAATTAAAATCCAATTCATTTCATAGTATTTGAGAAGACATTTCATTTAGTTTTTTGTTCACCAAAATCGGACCACAAATAACGGAGTTACAGCTTGCGGCGTTTTTTGTGTCACAGCCTGTATAACGGATTTCTTTACGGTCGGCGCCGCTTCTCCGTCCCCAGTCTCCATTCTCTTCTGTCATAGCACATGTCCTCCTCTAATTGTCTTGTTTTCATGGCCTCATCTATGTCCCGTCAGCTTCTTCTAGGGCGTCCTCTTTTTCTTCTTTCGGCCGGTATCCATTCCAGAATTCTCCTTGGCCATCTTGTATTTTTCATCCTTTTCGTATGTCCGAACCATTTTAGTTGCTTCTTTTCGACAACCTCTATTATGTTGGTGTCCATGTTCATATTTTCTCTGATCGTGTCGTTTCTGACTCTTTCTATCCTTGATGTTCCACAACTTCTCCTAAGGTAATCCATTTCCGTCGTCATGAGTTTGTTTCTATTCTTTTTTGTCATATCCCATGTTTCGGCTCCGTATGTGATTATACTTTATACTATGCTTATATATATTCGTTTTTTGTTTTCCTTTGCGATTGTTTTGTCCCACAAGATCGAATTTAGCGTCCGTATTGTCTTTCTTCCTTTATTTATCCTTTCCTTTATTTCATCGTTACTACTTCCCTGGTTGTTGAGGATTATTCCTAGGTATTTACATGTAGTCACACCTTTTATCCTTCTCGTGTTATCTAGTACCAGATCTTCATGGTATTCATTTCCCACTATCATATATTCCGATTTCTCCATATTGATTGTAAGTCCTGCTGCTTCGTATTCTTCTTGGAGCTTTCTGATCATATAGTTCAAATCATCTTGTTCCTCCGCTATCACCATCTGATCATCCGCGAAGTATAGGCTAAACAGTTTTTCGTCCCCAATCTGCAGCCCCATTTCTCTAATTTTACTCGTCCACTTTGTTAGGGCTTTGTCTAAATATATTTTAAAAAGTGTAGGGGAAAGACTACACCCTTGTCTTAAACCCTTAGTTGTATTACTTGTGTGTATGACTTCCCATTCTTTATTCTTGTGGTATTTTCGTCATACAGATTTTTAACTGCTTTTATCAGGACCGAGGGTACGTCTATTTCTTTAAGAGCATTCCACATCTGCGAGATTGGTACGCTATCATACGCTTTCTCTAGATCTATCAGCGCTAAATGTGGTTCCCTATTCCTCTGTGCTCTTTTGTCGCATGCTATTTTGATATTAAAAATATTATCTACTGTGGATCGTCCCGTTCTAAAACCCGCCAGTTCTTCTGGCTGTCTTCGATCTTCTTCTCTATCATATTCTTTATTATCTTTGAGTACATTCTTCCTATTGAACAAATCACTGCTATTCCTCTATAGTTTTTAGCTCCTTTCTTGTGGATTGGCGTAATATATGCTGATCTCCATTCTTCGGGTACTTTTCCCCCATTTATACATCTTTGGAACAGGCTTGCCAGACTCAAATATAATTCTTCAGGTCCGTATTTCAGTAATTCATTATATATACCCCTCTATTCCGGGTGATTTTTTAAGTTTCATGGTTCTAACTACTTCCTTTATCTGTGGTATATCTATAGTAATGTTTTCATTTTCCGTTCCTTCTTCTATTTTTTCCTCTTTTAAGAATTTTCTTCTTCTTTCTGTCAATAGTTCTTTAAAGTGTTCTTCCCACTGTTTGTCTGATATACTTGAGGTGATGTTGATTCTCCGATTTCCTTAGGTTCTTAATTATCCGCCATGCTTCTGAGCTCCTTGCGCCTCCCATATATTGTTCCACGTGTTCGCATCTCTTTATCCACGCTTCATTTTTCTTCTTCAGTACTTGTCTCTTGACTTCTCTATTAAGTACTCGATATTCTTCTTGTACTTCTCTGTTGTTCCTGTCTTGTAGTCGTCTTAAATGTACTTCCTTCTTTTTCTCGATCTGTTCTTCAATGTTCTTATCCCACCAGTATGGTTTCCTGTTATTTTCTTCTATTCCTAAAGCTTCTTCGGCTGCTTCTTTTATGTACTTTTTTATAAATTCGTATTCTTCCTCAATTGTCCGTTCTTCTATTGTAAGTTTCTGTTTGAGTCTCTTTTAGTATACGTATTTAGTGCTATCGTGTTCTAGGCTTTGAATATTGTATCTTGTGATCTGTGGGTCAAATATATTCGGGTTTATACTTTCTTCTGTATGTTGGCTCCAACGATAAGGTATGTACATTTTCGACTCTACTAGACAGTGATCCGAGCCACAGTCTGCTCCTCTTCTTACCCTGACGGCCTGCATTTTTATATTTGATCTTTGTTTAGTAATAATGTAATCGATAATTGATTTTAAATTCCTCGTATGTTGGAACCAGGTATATTTATGTATATTTTTATGTTCAAAGAAGGTGTTTTGTATCTTTAGGTCATATTGTTCGCATATACTGATCAGTCTTTCCCCATTGTCATTTATTGTTTCTTCTCCGTGGGTACCTATCACTCGACTGTTGCTCTGTTTTCCTACTCTGGCATTACAATCCCCTATTATTATCATTTCCTGAATATCTGTTCCCTGTTCGATTTGATTTTCCAAAGTTCTCTCAAACTCGTCCTTTGTGGCCACTGGAGCGTTGTCATTTGGTGCATACATGCCTAAAATTTTGATAATTGTTCCTCTTAGTTCCATGGTTACCTTTATAATCCTTTCGTTTATAGGTTCCCAAGATCTTATATATTTCTGCCATTTTTCTTTAATCAAGATAGATACTCCTGCCCTGGCTCTTTCACTTTTATCAACTCCGGTGTATAAATGTACATATCCTTGTAATTTTTCACACCCATTTCCTTTCTTTTTCGTTTCTGGAAGGACAATTATATCAATATTTCTTTTCACGAGTTCCATGAGTATTTCTTTAGTTTTATTTCTTATTCCTTGAATATTCCATTCCGCTATAGTCATCGTCCATTTTCTTTGCTGTGTTCGTCGTCTTTTCTTTCCGTCCTGCTTCCGAGGCATGTTGCTGGTTTTTTTTTAGCAAAATTATCCTTTTTTACGGGGAGGCGGGGAGCTAGCCCATTGCTTCCAACCCTCCTCTTTTATCCGGGCTTGGGACCAGCTGAGTCAGACAATAGGCTACTCGATCCACCTATTATCTTTCCCAGGCAGAGTTAAATTAATGGCTAAGTTATTTATAGACAAAATTAATATCATAAAATAGACAGAACAAAAAAAGGTTTTAATTATTTTATTACTACTTAGTTTTTATAATGTAAAACAATTTGCTGATTTCTTTAAAAAAAAAAAAAAAAAAAAGTACAAGCCTACTGATAATATTTATGAGTTTTAATCTTCGCCAATCGTAATATAATCGAATTTATTAATACGTCTGTAATTCGAGGTTGTTTGCCTAAAAGTGTAATTTTGCCATGTCCATGCCGAATATTAATGAAACCACGGACAATTAATCAAAATCAAGTTCCAATAGGTGTAAAACAAACTTGCAAGAACGCTTACTAACCTCCAGACAATATTAAGTTTTAAAAATAAGCTAATAAGTTCAATGTTGTTAAAATTAGAGATGCCAATTCGTATAATTCGCGAAATGTACCAATCTATTTTATTTTCATTCAAGAAATGTCTTCTTTATCTTCATCTTCATCGAATCCTCTGATACCCTTCGGTGTCAGTTATAGTTCTTGATTATGTTTCTCCATCTTTGTCTATCATTTGCTGACATCTCTCCACCTGACTCGTTTTACTTCTAGTCTGTATCACCCATTTTGTTCTTGGTCTTCCTCTACTTCTTATTTCCTCAAACTTCGTTTTCCATCCCATTTTTGGGTACCTGCTTTCTGGAGCATGCGTAGATATCCCATCCATCTTAATTAGTGTGATTCCGTCATTTTCTTTATGTCTTTCGCTTCTAGGCTTTTTCTGGTTTAATCGTTGCTTATTTTATCAATTAGTCTAAATCCTTCTATTCTATCTCATCTCAGGCGTCTGTATTCTTTGTTTTTACTTTTTTGTTAGTGCCTAAGTTTCTAAACTATAAGTAAGAATTGGTACGTATACTGCATTAACTACTCGCTCGCGTTAGTTTCTTTTGAGATCTCCTTCTTCTTACTTATCAGGTCCGGTTTTACCATAAAACGGCTCTAGGCAATTGCCAGCCTTACTCATTAAAAAAACGAAATGATAGATTTTAAAAAATCTTAGCTCTTATAACAATTTACCATTTTCTGCAATTATCGTTCCTAAATATATAAAATTTTATACCGGCTTTGTCCTTTCTTGGTCTAGCATTATTAAAACCATTACATGATTCTTCGTTCTAAGCATAGACTTTGTCTTTTTTCATATTAATGCTCACTTTGTATTTTCTTAAAATATCTGCTCATACCCCCAGATTATGTTCCAATTTCTTTTCGGTTTTAGCTAATAGCATCACATCATCTGCAAAGGCTAGTTCTGGTAAATATATTGATTTCTGTTTAATTCATCTCTAGTAGGCTTTCTTTGCACTCCTTAATTAATTTATCTATGCGAATTATAAAAAGCACTGGACTTAAAGTACATTACTGTCTTACTCCCACTGTTGTTTTAAATTCCAGGGAACTCACTGTTGTAGGTTCGCAAATAATTTCTACTACTCTTATACAGGGTGACTTGTGGGAATCGGACGTTTTTTGAATGAACAGAACTCGGTTGATTTTCAAGAAAAAGCAAACTTATTTATTACAAATTGAGAAACAACATATGCTATTTGATTCACCATAATTATTTAGTTATGGAAAATTATATCCATCCTCCTGAATGCAAGTTTCAAGTCTCTGCCTGAAGTAATTCATGACTCGGCCTAGCAGCTGTGCGTCAATTAAATGCGTCTCTTCTGTAATGGCATCTTTCCTCCCTTAGTGTACGCGGTTTGTGGACAAAAACACGTTCTTTTAAGTGCCCCCAAAATAAAAAGTCGCAGGAAAATAAGTCTGGTGATCTTGGGGGCCACGGCAAGTCACCGAAACGCGAAATGACGCGGCCAGGGAACGTGCTAACAACTTCCATGGATGCGTTTGCAGTATATGCTTTCCGTTCAAGAGGATACTTGACTTTGTTATATCAAATGGCATATGTTATTCTTCACTTTGCAAAAAAAAAACTTGAAAATCAACCGAGTTCTGTTCATTCAAAAAACGTCCGGTTCCCACAAGTCACCCTGTATGAACTCTAAATTGCGGCTATTCATCCTTCACCCACCTTACTCGTTCTCAATATTTTCAGATCTTTTCCATTGGCACTCTATCAAAGGCTTTAGTCAAATCAATAAAACACAAGCACAGCGTCTTTGAATGTTCCATTGTTTTTTCACTTAACTGTCTTTACGTAAAAACTAGATTCTTAGCGCTTTTACATGGTCTAAAGCCGCATTGTGCATTTTTCAAATTTCTTTAAGAAATGTATAGGGTAAAAATTTTCTTGAGTCTTTTAATTTTGAACTTTTTTTTAGTACCTATATCAAGCTGCTTTCTCACATTTTGAACAATATATCAGTCCTGATAAATGGTTGCTCAAAATTGTTTGCAATATTTAAATGAAAATAAGCTTTTTGTTGTAAGAAAAACCCTAAAATTATATACAGGGTAGAGCAAATTCCAATGTTTTACAGGACCTTGACTTTCGAGATATGAAGTAACTTTTATTTTTTTTTTTGAATGTAAACCCTAGTTGGCCATGACTTTATATGTAAAAGCATTTTTTCGGCTTTACACGAAATATATAGTTTTACATATCTTTTGCAAAAAATAACCGAGATATGGCTGGCTTTGTAAAAATTTCCCTATCAAAGTTTGCCATGATTTCGTTTTTTCATAAAAATTTTCGTTAACCATTTACCGAGATACCCTGTAAAACATTCGAATTGGTCCACCCTGTATAGCACTTGGGACTTTTTTTTTGGCAAACTAATTTTACTTTTCTATTACCTTATTTTATTCTTTAACGAAAATAATCACACCCAAGGTGTTATTTGGTTTTTTGATCCCAATTTGCTGTTCTAAATTTATTTGTTTATCTTCCCTACATTTTTATTTATTGGATTAATCAGTTTATTTATCGATATTCGCTTTAAAAGTATGATACACTTAAGTGGGTCATTATTCACGTTACTTAACATAACTATTCTTTTGATCTTTTGTATCAGTAGATCAGTACATATTAATATTGGTCATGATATTTAGTTTAAGGACTTAACAAAATAAAGTATGTTAGTATGATGGTTTAGCTGTCTAAATAAATATTTGTTTTAAGATATAATACTGCGTATTGATTTCGTTGCACATGAACAAAAAATTGTATTATATGCAAACAACTTAAATGCTACTTCAAAGTATTTTTTTAAACAGAAATAAACTGTTTTAAAGTAAATATAACACAGTATGAAGTAATGAAAATTATACAATGCCAATTATGTCAGATGTGTGCTTAGTTACAATTTTCTTGTAAATATTAATTGTGTCCACCAAACGTCTAAAGCCATATTGATGCAAAATTTCCTAAACATCGTAAAACTCAGCTAATCAAGAGCTATTAACTGTATACATTTTTTTTCGGTTATGTTGCAAAAACCACCAAAATGTTCGTCTGTAATATTTTGAACCAATGAATAATTTATAGTCAAGATACTAAATAGAAAACTGGTTTTGAAAAGAAAAACTATTCGAAGTCGATTTTTTAATAATTTTCGCTTTTTCGGCCTCGATCGAAACGTGTTGGTTGCTTAGTTAATGTAACTGTAGTCAGGTGAACGCAAAAAACTCTGCAACCCAACATGCTCATCAGTACGTAATCAAAGTCGACTTACATTTTAGTAGTTATTAATTTAATATAAATTTGTTACTATTTTTATTCAGTCATACTCATAAGTCCCGCTACCGTCAGGTGTAGGACTGTTTAGTTGTGTTCTGACTAGTGGGTGCTGTTCCCGACGATTTTTTTAATCCCGGGAATCGGGATTGAAGTTTCGTAAAATCCCGGGATTTCCCGAGAACCGGGAAATTTTATTTTATATTAAAAATTTTATTATATAGAGCAATTTAATTATTTTTATTGAAAAAAAAATAAACAATTTAGAAAACAAAAACATTTATTATTTCATTATTTAAAATTTTTAAAAAAACACGTTCTTTTTAAAAATGAAACATTAAACAAAAATACATTCATTTTTTAATCAAGAAAAAAACAGGAAGAATTTTTAAAATAAGTAAAGTTATTGCATTTGCTAAAGAGAGTATTAATGAAGATTCACTGGGGAAGTGTTATCATTTACTTCTACTAAACCACGATCACTAGGTTCCGATTCCCATTCTGTATCACCAAAAAAATACTGGTTTGCCAAATCTTTTGCATATTTAGCAGTAGATTTTGAAAACAACTGGCTATATTTATAAGATTGGGTCGTCTGTTTTAAATTTTCTGGATTTTGTAGAAACATTACAAGCGAAATAAGGTCTTTAGAACGTCTTTCTGATTGTCTGTTTTTTAGACGAGACCAGGTAGCTGGAGATACCGTGTGTTTGAATTTACGATTACCATTTTATGCTAATGTATATTTTTAGCATTCTCATTATTTAAGTTTCGTTCCTCATAATTGCTATCGTGCTCATCAGTCTCGTACCGGGATTTAAAACGTGAATCCCGGGAGTCGGGATTATAAAAAAACCGTCAATTTCCCGGGAATTCCCGCCCGGGAAATCCCGAGAAGGACCCACTAGTTCTGACCATCTTCCACTTCTTTTTGTCTTTTTGTCTTGTGCTAGCTTTTTATCTATTTCCATTTGAGGTTTCTATCCGTTGTTGCTTTTTTAACTTCGTCTTAGTTTTACTCGTTCTACCTCTTTTGTTTTTTCCCTATGGCCTTGCTTCATAGGCTTTTCTGGTTAAGCTTTCTTATTTTATCCTATAAATGTGACCCAACCACCCTAGCTGTCTTTCTTGTATTTTTGTTTCAACTGATTTTTATTATATATTTATTATATTAATCTATTTTTTTATATTTTCCTTAAATGTTCTTAGAAATCCCATTTCTGCTTCATTCACACGGCTACTGTTTTTGTTTGTGAGTGTCCACGTTTCACTTTCGTATAAAAGTGCCGGAGTTACTACCTTTTTGACCACTTCTACTTTTGTTTCTTTTGGGACTTCTCTATTTCCAAAACATGATGATCCTAAATTATTAAATATTCTTCCCACATTGTCCATCCTTCCATTATTCTCAATGATCACTCCTAAATATTTAAATCTTTATACATACATATCTTAAATGTACCTGATGTGACGGCTGCATTAGTAATATAAATAATTTTAAATAAAATCAATATTTTCAAGTTATGCGCCTTCAATAATTGTTCTGGCTTCCAAAACTATCGTGGGAATTTTAAAATTAAAGAATATTTTTAAACTTAAGTTTGTTTAGTCTGTTTCTTATCAACAATTTCTTAAAAAACATTAGTTTAGCCATGGAAGGGTTACGTTATTAAATACGTAAATAATACACTAAAAAATAAGGTCAGGGTGTTTGGAGTTGTTTCGTGGGCATATGGCCTGACTAATAGTAAATGACATCGTAAATTATCGGTACTTGGACCGATGGTATGCTAGCTAGGTCGGCTAAAGGAAGTATGGAATGGCTTGATGATTGAAATATTGTATGTGCACCACAAACTCAATGAACATTCCTAAGGGAACACCTGTTAGTTTATTAAAAGGGCCATGACCTCTTTCAGTGTATGTAATTTGTATCGTTTTTAATGACAATGTTTATTCTTGTAAAATATTAGCATAGATGTAATTTTATTATTATTTGATGTAACTTGAATGCAGTTTAACATATTTTAGCGTGTACAACTTTATTTAGGAATTTTGGTGGGGTGAAAACAGGAATCAGTTTTGTTTAGATAATCTAGTTTTGGAGGGGCACAGTCAGTAACAAACTAAAACATCCGGATTGCACCCCCTCTCTGTGCACACAACTAAATAACGAATTAACAAACGACTAAACTTTGTTTTACGCCTTTTTTATTCAATACTGGGATTGTAATTAGTTCAGAGCGACTAATAGGCGTAGTTTAGCTATTTTTCACCCCACGCTTCCAAAAACATGTATAAAAAGATGTGTATGTCAAAATAAAGGGGTTCAACACAGAACCACACGACACAATCATACACATTCCACCTGATATACAGAGCCAGCTTCTGCGGCGAGTTTTCGCTAGATTCTGAAGCTCCTGTTATCTTGTAACCCTTTGGGCCATTGCACGTGCAGTTTGGGCGAGTTTTCGCTACGAGAGCACACGGCTCAATTATTTTATGGACTTTAGAGCGGGGTCTGCGGGCGAATTATCGCTTATCGATCGACCCCATAAAGTCTTCCTACCAACTCCAACAAAGAGGTCTGATGGGCGAGCTTTCGCTATTCGACAGACCTAGTTGGAGTTTAAACAGATACACGCATACACAAACACAATGTTTACACCTACACCAACATTTAATTGTACACATAAAACACATAATTTCATACATACACCAACATTCGATTGCACACACAATCACACGTAATTTCATACATAGGCATCCACACACATACTCACGAATCTACGTTAAAACTCCAACTACAAAATATTGAACAAAATATGAATAATAAACACCGATCACAAAGTAAATGTTGTTTAATTTCGCCAACCTCACTACCTTACAGCTACTCTAGACCTGGTGCACTACGCTAAACGACGTGAAGGAGTCCTCCAGAGCATCCGACGACACGAGCCACATCAAAAGCAACAAAACCTTTAAGTAAATAACGACGTTGCATAAGCGCACGTCACACTACATGTCTACAAATGTTCGTCAAAATATACTCAAAATGAAATGTATATAATGGTAAAGTGTTTCGTCGAATGAAAGTTGCTGTAATTTTAAAATATGTTACAAATGCATCAGATTTTAGGTGAAAAATGTTTTACATTTTTGAACAATGCATTTTTAATTTGTCGACTACATTAAATCGTGTGATAGCCAACCTACGATCAAGATAAAAACAAATGTGTGAAACTAAAGGGAGTTCACCTTAGAAATGCTGTCGTATTTGTTTCATATCTATTTAATTAAATCCTCTCATATTTGTATAAAAATAAATATTTATATAAGACTTAATATCACCCCTTTCATTGGTCTACTTTTTACATTTATACATGACCAAAGTCACCTTGGCCAAATATAGACTAATGCACTATTAAAAAAATTGACTCAAAAATTATTCAAATTTTATTTTTAGGCCGCTCTTCTGGGATCAGCAGCTTCAGTCATAAGCCTAGGATCAGATATTTGTGGTTCCTTACGGTTACCTCCTCTGTATTGCGGAGTTTGGGGCCATAAACCAACTGCAGGTGCTGTGTCTTTCGATGGCCACTATCCAGTCAGCACAGATGCAGTAAAGTGGACACAAGTTTTCTCGTTGGGACCAATGGCCAGATATGCAGTTGATCTTCCATTGTTGCTCGACATAATTGCAAAACCAAATCTGAGAACCGTTTTAAGGTTGAACGAACCGGTAAGCGCATAAACACGAAGCTTATTTTGATGAAACGGATCATTCCCCGCTGCACATTTGCTCAAGACCATAAGCTTTCAAAGAGCTTTATATTTATCATGTATTTTTTTGGAAACTAGATTAAAGAACTCACAAAACAATATTCTGTCCGATTTTCTTTGCATCATCGCCTGTATTATCTTTGCACCGACGACAAATTGGCAATGACGAATTCTTTTACATACATGTAACTAAATGTTATTACAGGTAAATATGAGAAATATCAAGATACGTTACATGGAAAATGACGGGGGATCTCTTTTGGCTCATAAAATTAGCCGACATAATAAAGAGGCTATGAGGAAAGTCGTAGCACATATGGAAAAACAAGGATATCAAATAGAACGGGTAAGTTCCTGAACATTTCCTCCATTTAAATGAATTTTCAGGCGTTATTAATACTCTTCAAATGCAAAGAAAAAGATTAATTGACAATTTATAACTTGTCCAATTGTGTTTTATTATTTTTTGACAGAAAACATTATTTTGTGAGTATTAAATCCAAAATAAACCTTCTGTCAATTTGTTTCTGTTACTGTGTACTTCAGGCATTTTAAAATTGAAATGCCTTAAATAATGATTTTTTGTCAAAAAATAATAAAATACAATTAGACAAGTTATAATATAAACCATCAGTTACTGCAACGAACTTGTTTTGTTTAGTCAAAAACAACGATTTGTGAAAATAATAAATATCTCTTAAACTAATTTTTCTCAAAAATTTTGCTATGTTTGCTTATTTTTTTAACGCACTATCGGATTTAGTATTTAATTTTAAGAATCAATTTAAAAAAGCATCTACACCATGTAATTTGAAAAAAAAGTTGTCAATCGCCTGTCTGACATATTTCATCGTACAAAAAACATTTGAACGTCATTTCATAGAAAATTTTCCACGATTTACAAAAAAATAAGATTTATAAGGGTTTTCTCCTAATATAACAAATATATAGGGATGCTACAGTCAAAGTACACATCAACATTTTTCAAATTAAGTTAATGATTATGTACTTTTAGCTTTTTGTATATTGCAACCAAAAGTGTTTTTTTATCAATAGCGGCATAAACACTCCAGTGTTGCATAGAACACTTATTTCTCCAACTTTGATCGTGCTAACTATTCTGCCAAACTTACATCAAAGGGCTCTTCAAGATTTCCCCAAGTCCACTTTCTCTAACGAGATGTAATTCCGCAGAACCGCAATTTTGCGTTAAGGATGTTTAGTTAAATTATTTTCGTTTGTACACTTAACAATACAGGGTGCACCACGACCCTGAGATTCTTCGATAGCTCCTTTATTAATGAAAATATCAAAAAATGTTTAATACAAATATTGTGCGAACCTATTTTCTACATAACCTAAAATTATTTTCAAATATACAGGGTGTTTCGTTTGACCGGCACATATAAAAATTTAATTTTTTTAAATAGAACACCCTGTATATTTTTACATTTTTGGATTTCTCTTAAAATTTACTTTAAAATGTAAAAGGTTATATGGGTCTTAAGTCAACCGTTTTCGTAAAATTTACATTTTTGTCAAAATTTTGAGCGATACAGCACTTTCAATTTTTTTTTACATTAAAGTTATTTAAAAAAGCGGTAAAATTTCGTTTAAAATTTAGATTGACAATAGATTAATTAACACTTTGCGCTAGCTACATTTAAAAAATATTATACAGGGTGTTTTTTACGCTTGGTCAAACTTGTGAAACTTTAAACATCGATAAGTCATTTTTCTTAAATGCAACACCCTGTATATTTTTACATTTTCTTTTAGAGAATTTAATTGTCTTTCGAAATTATTAAGCATGTGCTATACCTAAAGTTAATATTTTTCGAGCTATCTCGATTTTTATTAGTATTACTAAGGCAATTAAAATATTTTAAAGTCGGCCATGGACGTAAGTCGTAATTTTTCAAAGAATTTTTAAACAAAATAATAAAAAGGGCTGCAACTTTAATTTTAGTCCAATAATGTACCCCTTTTCCCCGAAATTTATCGTATAAATTGTT
The DNA here is from genome assembly GCA_947652605.1 of Elmis aenea. Classification (NCBI taxonomy): domain Eukaryota; kingdom Metazoa; phylum Arthropoda; class Insecta; order Coleoptera; family Elmidae; genus Elmis; species Elmis aenea. Next base: position 10,038,338 of record OX393582.1, on the reverse strand, counting down.
TAAAATTATATCCTTGTTCATGTTCTACGCACAGCCGTAGATGTTGTCTCAAAGACTCTAGCACTCTTGATAACATTTCGGGGGTTATACCATTAAAAGCAACACAGCAAGTAGTGCAGTTGTCGAACACAGAATATCCTAATAGATGGATAGGGCGAGGTAGACCAATCTCCTGGCCACCTACGTCACCTGATCTTACCCCTATAGATTTATTTTTGTGGGGACCCATAAAGCAAGTGTATCAAGACCCCCCAACAACTGTTGAAGATGTACAGAACAGGATTCGTGTTGCTTTTGATGGTATAACCCCCGAAATGTTATAAAGGGTGTTAGAGTCTTTCAGACAACGTCTACGGCTGTGCGTAGAACAAGGACATATTCTTGAACAATTTATACGATACATTTCGGAAAAATGGGGTACATTATTGGACTAAAATTAAAGTTGCAGCCCTTTTTATTATTTGGTTTAAAAATTCTTTGAAAAATTACGACTTACGTCCATGGCCGACTTTAAAATATTTTAATTGCCTTAGTAATACTAATAAAAATCGAGATAGCTCGAAAAATATTAATTTTAGGTATAGGACATGCTTAATAATTTCGAAAGACAAGTAAATTCTCTACAAGAAAATGTAAAAATATACAGGGTGTTGCATTTAAGAAAAATGACTTATCGATGTTTAAAGTTTCACAAGTTTGACCAAGCGTAAAAAACACCCTGTATAATATTTTTTAAATGTAGCTAGCGCAAAGTGTTAATTAATCTGTTGTCAATCTAAATTTTAAACGAAATTTTACCGCTTTTTTAAATAACTTTAATGTAAAAAAAAATTGAAAGTGCTGTATCGCTCAAAATTTTGACAAAAATGTAAATTTTACGAAAACGGTTGACTTAAGACCCATATAATCTTATACATTTTTTAAAGTAAATTTTAAGAGAAATCCAAAAATGTAAAAATATACAGGGTGTTCTATTTAAAAAAAAAAAAATTTTATATGTGCCGGTCAAACGAAACACCCTGTATATTTGAAAATTATTTTAGGTTATGTAGAAAATAGGTTCGCACAATATTTGTATTAAACATTTTTTGATATTTTCATTAATAAAGGAGCTATCGAAGAATCTCAGGGTCGTGGTGCACCCTGTATATTGATATATTGATATTTTATTTAGGGTTGGATAATTTTTATTTTGCAAGAGCTATTAAGGTTTTTAAATTTTACCAACTTACTCATCAGAAACACGACCAAGTACATCTAAAACTGAACAACTTATGGAGACTACGGAAATGAAAATACTAAGGCGTATTGCAGGAAAAACACAACTAGACACAGAGAAGAAAATGAAATTAGACATTCCTGCTAGGTAGAAAACATAAATAAATGGGTGTTGGAACGCAAAAAACAATGGTATCAACATATTAGTCAAATGGCAGACAACATGTTGGTTAAAATCGTCAGAAAAATCTCCCAATGGCAGACGAAGCTTAGGATGGCCCAGAAAAAGATGGAGTGACAACCTAGCCCCAATATGAGGACAAAACCGAAGAAGCATGGCCTAAAATGGAAGAACGAAAAAGAAAAAGAAGAATTTTTTTCCCGTTGGCTAGTCTAATTAGAATTTCTGTCAGAAGTTTCATCATTTGTAGACCATCATCATCTTTTTTATCAGGTACAATGAAGATTATTATTTAAAGGTAATCCTAAGAATTCTATATTACAATGATAAATTATAGAATCGGTGTAGTTTGGAATTTAACTGGAAAATATCCAAAAACGACAACTTTTTCACAAAATTAGCGTTGCATATTATCCAAACTGTAGCAAAATTTTTAAACTACTTAGTCTTGTCACTGCTTCTATTAATTTAACAGTACATTCGCTAAATTTATGAAAATCGTGGCTAAAAATAGCATGGCGCCTAAAAGATATTATAAATTTAAAAAGGGTCTAAAGTAGACAAAATGTCTGATACAAAATCTAATTGAATCAGCGTATGGAGAATAAAAAGTTGCTTTAAAAAGGTGTATTTAGTTTTCCGATATCAACATGAGAACGGGGATGAAAGTAAAATTTGTTTGTTTTTATTTAATTTCTCATAGAGTATAAGAAGTTGTTTACATCCAAACTGATTTAATGATAGATTGAACATTTGTCTTTCTTTCGTACATAATGTTTCGTAAAGCATATGAGATATTTTTTTTTGTAGTAAGACAGCTGTTACTTCCAACATCAACGTTGGGGCTAAAAGTAACAATGATCGGGCTAAGTTGTAGCGGCAAAATAAATAACACAGTTCATAAGTAGTGGGTAAATATATTAGTATTCATCAACAAAATGTGAAACAAGAAGATACAACACATTGGAAAATTAATCCGACAACTTTTGTATGTTCTTATCTACGAAGAAAATCACCAATTATATGCTAAGAGTGCAAGTGAAAACATTGATTGGGGTTGGTTGTAACACTTTTACTTTTGACGCCAAGTGTACACAGAACAAATTGGAGGGAATCCACAATTAACCACGATTCCAACGTCAAATTGTATCGCATCCACCAATAGCCAACAAAATTTAGAACATAATAATCTAGATTCTTTTTTGTTCCTCTTTTAGAGATCGCCTAAAAATCACTCGACGGGTGACACAACGCATTAACTTTTAGGCGGAAAATAGTGACTCTGGCTGGCAAAAACTTGACCTCTATGACAGATGAAAACTAGCAATGTAGATAGGGGTGGATGTAAATGAACAACACAAGCGCCTAGGGCGACAAATAACAAAAATTAAAGAAACTTTAGGCTTTTCACAGCCTACCCGTGTTACTTTCATCCCTGGTCTCCCTACAGAAAATAAAGCAACAGTTTTTTCCGAATAACTTTCGAACAAATACTAACGAACTGATACTAAATATTTAAAATTTAAATATCTCTATTGCAAAAAAAAACACATTCTAGATGTAATATACAATGATGACGTCAAATTGTTTGCTTATTGTATAGATTCTAAGATAATATACAAACTTGGCTTTGACTTATAACCAAGTTCATTTTGTTTCCTAAAAAAAAAAAAAACGATATACAGTTCAGTTTATTAATTTTGGTGCCATAAAACGAAGAAAAATCATTATAAAACAAAAGAATAGCATGCAACAACAAGAAGTTTAAACTGCAATTTTAACAAAATTCTAGTAAACAAGCTTTAAGTTAACGTATTGAACGTAAATTTAATTAAATTATGTGGTTAGTATACAATAAATAACTGATAACCTTTAAGCTTTATAAGCTAATAATCCCCTAGGCTGATGACACCGGTAAATAAACACTCATGTCACAGCACTTAAAAAAAAGGAAACACATGAACACACGTTCGAACTACATAGCTAGTGTAAACTTTATTTTAACAGCTGCTTGCAGATGTACACCAGTCGATAAACCACTGCAACAGCTTCTAAATAAACACGAGCATAATCGTTTATTAATAGGTACGCGTCATGAACATAAATAATTTATAATGTTAATGTCCATGGAAAAATTCATGGATTTGATATAATTCCCCTACTGAATTATGCACGCGTTATAAACTCGTCAGTTGTATCCGTCCAGTTATTTAATTTTGCGCGATTATAAATTTGCATGTGTCTAATTTATTTCGGCAATAAATTAAATCGTTTTGAGCTATAGCTGGAAATGCCATTTACCAATTAGTTTGCGGCAACATCTATATTTGCACGAGCCAAATAACGCATCGATTGAAATATAAATATAAATGTCGATGGATTCGGCTAATAAAAAAATACCAACGTAAGTGATGCGTACATTTAAAACACTAATTATCATTTAAATTGGATATTTTAAGCTGTTTCTGTGACGCTGTGTGTCCATTTTAACGAATAAATTTTAATCCGATCAAATCAATGGCATTCCTAAAGGAACAAACCGAAGCAAATTATTTTTACAAAATTTAAAGAATACATAAAATATATACTCCTAGTAAGTATCTGCTTTTTTTATACGTATAGGAATTGTTAGCTGAAACAATTAAAAAAAAGTATTTTTTTTTTCCTTAATGACATGTACGAGTATATCTTAACGACTGGTCTTCTTAAACGTAAAAACAATATCCTGAAAAACTAGGATGCCACCACACAAAACAAAACTTGGTTTTGTTATGCAAAACAATAACAATTTAAGTAGAAAAATATTAATTACCTAATATTGTATACAGGGACTAAAAACGAAAAAAATTCCGTTCGTTTCTGTTCGGAACGAAAACGAAATATATCGTTTTCGTTCTAACCGAAAAAATTCTTTTTTCGTTTTCGTGAACCGAAATAATAACGGTTAAAACCGGTTTTACAATATTTTTTTTGTCGTCGAAAAATCAATTTTTTTTCTAGTCACCACAACCCTCTATAAATACGATAACAATATTTGCTTCTCAACTAAAATATAAACGATGACGATGGGGTTTGATGCTCACGGACAGCATATTTTAGACTGGAGAACCATCGCCATATTAAATTTACCAAATCGTTAAACACATTAACATTTAACCACTTTATTAAGTTTAACACCCGTAAGGTGCAAAAACACAACGTGATTAGGTTAAATTACACACGATCTTTATCTAAAAATATGAAAATATAGCGTGCTGTTTTAAAGTTGTTTTAATTTGAATTAAATAAGATCCTGCTGTAATTAAATAAAAAAGACAAAATAATGAATTCAAGTGGATAATTTACTAAATGTTATAAATAAAAATTATATTAAAAAAAACTTACATTAACTTGAAATATACTTTCACTTTATAGTTTGTACATACCATACAATATACATTTTCACATTCCGTTAAATCTTACTAGCAACACATCTTCCAATAAATCTGCTTTTACATTACTCCTTTTCGAAGTAAGAATAAATTTTACTATTATTATGTCTAAACGCTAATAAAACATTCACATTGATAATACATAATCCAATCAAGTGTATATTCTATATTGATGATCTAAAAAACAAATTAGAAATAGAGAATATCTGTACCGTTAATTGTGTTACACGAAATTGCAAGTACACATATAAACAATAAAGTTGTTAATACAAATTCACGTAAATATATGGAGAAAAGCGAAGCTCACTTATTTCAAGTGAGATTTTTTACTGCCTCGTGGAGCCTCTCCAGCACAGAAGGTAAATTCGCTTTTGTGTTTAACAAATAAAATTGAAATAGCGATAAAATCGGTTAAAACCGGTTTTGGAAAATATTTATTTCGTTTTCGTTCTTGAACGAAAAATAATAATTTCGTTTTCGGTTTTGTTTTCGTTCTTAAGAAAATTTCGGTTAATTTCGTTTAACGTTTTCGTTTTCGTTCTGTTCTCAGTCCCTGATTGTAAATGCTAATTTGTTGACCAATAACAAACTTAATTTTTTAACTTTATTTTGCTGATTATTAGACGTACCTAACAAATGATCAAGATGAATTTAACATTTAACTAATTTACAAAACATTTAATAAATAATGGAGATAACAAAAACTCAAAAAGGTTCACAGGACAATGTTATTATTTTGGGTAAAAGTTATAACATTGCTATAATGATTTTTATTCACATAGCAAAAAAACAATCTTTTACTAATGTCATAGTCAACTATGGTTTTCGCTTTAAAAAAATTGAATTATCTTTGTTTCTAAGTAACACTTAAACAATAAAATTTCATTAGAAAAGTTTCAACATGAACCATATTTCTACATACATTGACCTTAACAACTTCAAAATAAAGGCCCTATCGTAGGGCTGCCATAAGTGTCGTTACTCCGACCGGGACATTAGGGCCGAAGGAGGGGGGGGGGTGTCGGTAAGCATTTATGAAGAATGATAAAATGATAAAATTTGGTCTTGTGTCTTGCGCAAACAAATGTTAATAAAAATACAGTGGTGCCTCATCCTTCGAATTTAATTCCTTTCATGAGGCCGTTCGAAATCTGAATTTATTGAAGTTAGAATTTGTTTTTCCTGTTTAAAAACAATGAAAATTGCATAAACTGTACCTTGGTGAGCGTTACGCAGATGTGTTTTCACAGCAAGAGTCGACTTGAGCGCACAACAGATGGCGTTTACACAATCACTTTTTTTTTTAAAAACCTATTATATTTGCGAGTTCTTCTTTGGCCATTCATCCTTTTCTGAACTTTTAACATTTTGAAACACTTCTTTCTCCATTTATATAGTTATACAATAATTGTAAATGCACTAAGTTGTGTGTGTGTTAATGAATAGGTAGTTTAGCTCTTTGGTCCACTGCAAAGATATAAAAACAAAACGCGTGCCACGTAAGCATTGTGACCTGGGATTGCGTATAGAAATTAACATATTTTTAGTAAGTTTTTTTTTTCTTTCTCCTCTGTTTTTTTTTTTTAATCTAGACATTTATCGTGCATTTCTTTTTCTTTCCACTCATCGCCTGATAATCGATTCTCCAAAAATGACTGCACATACATCACTTCCTCAAAGCACGTATCTTTTATTTCAATGCCTTTTTCCTGCAAATATGAAACTGTTTCCTCCACTTTTTCCTATTAAGGAAAATCATGCAAGCCTATCCACAAAAAAACTTTATATTTTGTCAGTGACGCAATCCACTTTTCCAGATAATTAATTGCAATGGTGAAGAAATCTTTAACTTCTTCATCAAATAGTTCTATTTGTGTCGGATATAACTCATCTTTTTTCAGTTTGTCATATATTTATTTGACTCGTTGTTATTATAGTTAATAATAAAAATTGTCAACAAACCGGGACAATTGATCTGTTCACCGGGACAGCGGGACAAAATTCCTCAAACCGGGGCATGTCCCGGTCAACCGGGACGTATGGCAGCCCTACCCTATCGGCTTTTGAAAACTTTCAAATGTCAACACGGATTAAGATTTGGTTGGCTACAGAACTAACCCTGCCGTGTTTCACATCCAGTCAGGTAATTTTTGCAGATAAAAATTGGACGTTCACACACAAAACTAGTTTGTGTTACTTTAATCGTAATTTTTCATTTTGTTGTCATCCTCGAAAAAAACCTTAATCAAGAAAGAGTCGGAAATCGGTAGTTTTTCCTAATCCCGACTTCCCAAAATAGCTTCGATTCCTCGACTCCCGACTCCCAACTTCAACTCCGACTCCCCATCCCTGGTTTCTACGCCAGGCGGCAAACTTTTTAAACGTCACCACCAAGATACAAACCTGCGAGGTACTGTATTGAACACCTGGTGCGAGCCTAGAGTTCAAAAATATTTAAATAAACGACGATGAATTACAGTAATTTACATACAGCAAAACGTTTGCCTTTTTAACCCGCTTAACATGCTCGCATGTTATTAATGCGTACTACATTATGCATGTTCACAACTCATTATTTGATCTGTCGCTTTAAATATACATAAAAGGTAGTGGTCAGTGCCCATTATACTATCAAAGCTAATTTGAAAGTCTAATATAACAGTAGTTCGGATGTTTTAATGTTTAAAACATAAGTCACTGTGTATTAAAAATAAACAGACGTGTCATTCTGAGCATATGCAATTTATGTGTCCATTTCGTATTACCAAAGTAAAATAGTGTACCGTTGATTAACGAAAAATGCCAGTATTAACATCTGGTGTTAATTGGAAAACCAAAGTTACCCCGGCACGTGCTAACTACGCGAGGGTTGGAATGAATACGTCATATCTCCATTAAATCAACCCCTCTGTACTGCAGACTTAGTCTAACAGCAAACAGCGTTATTTTCAACGTACCTTGTGCATTATTTGCTTCCGAGTAAAAAATGCAAGTGCTAATGTTTTTGCTCAAATAAAAAATTGCGGTGTTCGTTAGTAAAGGCCGTGTTAATCAAATACCAGCACAGGGTGTTTCGCAAAACCGGATCGAAAATTATTAAATTATCGCTTGCAATCGGTTTTCATGGCCAACTGTAAGAGCTATGTAAATAGCAGTGGCGTAGCAAGATTTGATGGGCCCTTCTTATAAAGTTTTTGTCTTGGGGTAGATGCGAGGTGTAAATGATCGCTGGTTGTGTCAACCGAGAAATTTTTTTAAATGTACGAAATAAAGAAATTTTAAGAATATTTTTGAATATGAGAGAACACACGCACGCACGCGCACATACACACAAATTTTTATGCAATGTTTTTATTTCAATTCAACAATAAACGCACGCAGTGAATAGAACATTTTCTGAAATCAAGAAAAAAATTCTAAATGAAGGAAGTGCTTCCTCCTTTTTTTTCAATAATACTTGACAGTACCTTAGACATTGCTTAAATAGATTAGTTAAACATTGAAGGTAATTCGATATCTTAGGTTAAAGAAGAAAACAGAAAAAATACTGCATTTGAAATTAATGAGGCATTTTTAGGATCCATAAACATTGAACATCAAAACGCGAAAACATAACAAAATGTCCTAATACATTTTATGAATGAAAATGATTTAAACATAAACAATTTGGGAGGTCAAGCATACGACGGTGCCGCAAATACAATAAAGGGGGCATATAAAGGACTGCAAAAAAATGTATACAGGGTACTAAATGCGCTTTATATATTGAGAGGAGCATAATTTAAATTTAGTAATTATCGATATGTTAATTAGTGTCATTAAAGTTAAAACATTTTTCGGTTTCTTTAAAAGCATTTATGAACATATTGCTAATACTATTAAAAAATGGGCTTGTCTGTTTATCAAAGCAAACAAAAAAAACTTCAAAATGTTTGAACAATACTCGCTGGTCTTCAAGAACTGTTACGTTGTTCGCTTTGCGATTTCATTACGATTTGCTTCACGCACTTTCAAAAATCATTTTAATTTCAGAAAATATACGTGAACGAAATGACGTAATATGTTAAAAGAAAGGAAACGTTATAACAGTATTTCATATAGTTATCCAAACAAAATATTTAATTCCATGAAATAGGGTTTTCACATTATTGGAATAACAAAATTACCATTTACAAAAGGTCTCTCATTTTTAGCACTTAGCTTATGAAAATGTGGTCAAGTTGAGAAATGATTTCAATTTGTGTTAACAACTGTAGTTAATTTAGCAAAATTATGGAACATACAGATTAAGTTTGAAAATAAAAAAAAACGAAAAGGTAAAAAACAGTTCGATGAACTGTATTATGACTAGAGCTCGAAAACGAAAAAAAATTTGGTTAACGGTTAACCGATATCGAGAACTTTATTTTTAAACCGATTTGTTTTTACAAAAAAAACGGTTGTGTGTAAAAAAAACGATAAACCTTATAAACCGGTTAAAAAACGGTTTTTGACATTATTGAGATAAGTAATGCAAAGGATGAAAAGATATTATCTATTTATAATTTTATAATAAATGTACAATCAAGCGTTCAGTAATGATTTTTGGTAAACTAATCGTATTTAATACATATTTTGTACTTTTTAAAGTAATTTTCTTTTAAAAAAGATGTTAAAAAATCGGTTTTTAAATATTTTGGTTAAGGGTTACCGTTTTTTTGTCATTAAAAATAACGGTTTCTGTTTCGGTTAAAAATCGCTTTTACGGGTAAAAAATTACGGTTAACCGGTATTTTGAACGGGTATAAAAAACCGGTTTCATGCACTGGTTATGACCAAAGATTAAGTAATAGTGAAGATATATTTGGGGTAATGTATTTAATTCAACTTTAAATATAGTAATTAGGCAAGTAAAAGACATATTTAAAAGCTTGGAAAATGTTACATACTTATTTAGATAATTTTTTCCAGGGAATTTACGAATTGCACCTGACAGTGTTTATTTCAGTTATCTACAGATTCCCATGGAAAAATATTAACATATAGCAATTTTAATAATGAAATAAAAAATATAAATAATGTTGATGAATTGGCTCAATTATTCGGTCCTGTGTACATTTTCTGATGTAAGTACAGCCTTATGACCTATCTAGGCTGACAGGATGCGAGTTCCAATAATTTATTTTGCATCCTATGGGCCTTCTTGGCTCGTGGCCCGTGTCCACCGCACCCGCTGCACCCCTGGTTTCTACGCTACTGGTAAATAGTTTATATGTATATAGATAGATACAAAGTTTTGGTAAACACTACATATGTGGTATTTTATAAAAATAGTTTTTACAGTGTAAAACTTTCACGGCTTGACAATTATTATAGATTTTATCTGTTAGTTCATGGCAAACGACCAGCACTAACCTAGAAAACAAAAAACAAGTCCGCGCAATTGTTCGTCTATGCAATTGTCCCCTACAACATACGCATGATCGTTTGCGATCGACCTAAATTGATTTCGGTAATAACTTCTGAGCACCCCAACTTTGTAATAAATTTATTTCGCAGGCTGCATTGCCCCTCAAACTTTTCAGTCTTACATAATTTATGCTTTATCGCCAGTTTCTACAATGTAATTTATAATCTTGCTGAAAAAACTCATGATATCGTAAGTGATGTGCAGTTTTTTATAACGCTATCGATTTTACACTCTTAGAAACAGGAACAAAGCAATAAATCGTGATATAACAATGTGTGTGTGTGTGCATTTTCACTTGTAGTCTGGCTCTCATGGCACCCTCAAAGCACTTAGACACCAGTAATTACTCCACAGCCGCTGCACGCACTGTACTCTCGTTAAGTTTCACGCATTGTAGAAATATATAAAATTCGAACACTAACGCCTTTCATCGCACTTTCAAAAATATGATACATTATTACTGGAGTATCAATTAAAAATATATTTGAAAGTATAAAGCAGCATACCATCCAAAACCTTATATAAATTGTTTATTTATTGAAGTGATTCATTTATTATAAATAAATGATTTTTAATTAAGCTTATTTAAGGCAAAATTTAATATATATTTGTTTTTTTATAGTTACAGGTCCAAAGATGCAAAAAATTTGTTATAAAGATCGGAAAAACTTAACATTGAGATGTAATATTGTCATTCAGGATTTATACAGGGTGTCCTAGACAGCATTTCCAGTATGTATATCTCGCTTATTATAAAAGAGACAGGTTTGCTTGAATTGGACGAATTATTTTTAGGTATGGAAGCTACAATCTGTTTTGAAAAAAACAAAATTTCTTGTACCTCAGAAGTTATAGCAAAAAATACGAATAAGGTAATTCCGGGACAGTTGCCCCACCTAAGGCAAATAATCACCTGTTAATAATTTTTGACTTTGTAGTCTCCGAAAAAATGGATATGCATAGCCAATTCAATTGAGAACAACGCACGACATTCAAAATTTGAATATTACGACAGAAAGTTTACAAAAAAAAAATTAAGCAAAACCATGTTTTTGGCCATCTCTCCCGACAGTGCGGTTGAGATGCCCCATATAAATGGGAGTGAAGCCCCGGCCTTAAACGATCAATGAAACCAAAAATATTTAATCCAAAATGTATTTTTATTGATATGTTACACTCGATTGATCATATCAACTTAAAACACTTACGACGTCGTTATGTACGACGACGATAACGACGGTAAAGAAGGACGAACGTTTCGACGCTTAGTCTGCTTGTTCGTCTTCTTAAAATATTTAGCTCGACGTCGGCTCTACATTTTTTTAATGTAATTTATTTACAGAACCAAGAAGTTTGTTTAAGATTACAACTTGACTGGTATTGAATGAGAACTTGTATCGAATTAATTAATGCATGTGGTCAAATGAGAACTTGAATTAGAATGTATTTTGCAACTTGACTTACTACCTATTACAAAAATGTTATCCCTTTGCTATGGTTGATCATCCTCGCTAAGGGATTTGTCCCTGAACATATGTTAAAAAGATTTTGTTCTCCTTAATTCCTCTCTGAATTGTTCTGAAGACCATTGCCTTCTGGTTTTATCAGATGTTTTCTTCTTATACGTCGTAGGCATCTCTAAACATAGTTTATTTTTCATAAATAATGTCAATATAGTCTTTCTAGAATGCTTGTGTTACAGTATTAATTAATAAATTGATTAGTTGTTGCTGTATTGTGTATAAGCACCGGGGCATCTGTACCTCGATAAAATGGGGCAACTCTCCTTTTAGTACGGGTTAGATGCCCCAGGGAAACTTAAAAGATACCGGTGTATTTTATTGCAATAATAACCTTAACAATGTATTTGAGAAGCTGGCTAAAAGTATTCCATGAAAAATAATAAATTTCGAATTGCCGGTATCTTTAAGTTATTACTACATTATAGCGCCATGTTAAAATCGTTGAACTCATCTTAATTTTGTTGACAACCGCACACCACCCGAAATTTTTGCCAACGGCAGTATGCCTTCCAGATAGCAACTGTTACGGAACAATAATACAGTACAAATTTTGGCATCTGTCATTAGCATGCGAAAATAGAACAACCGAGGCATCTCTCCCAGTGGGGCATATCTCCCGGAATTACCTTTTATTGTTTTTTTTCTCTCACAATTTTTTTGTCTTAACACCTTTGCGGACAGTGTGATTTTACTATGGCTTCCACAAATCGCAGTCATTTTACTCATTTCACACTTAAAATACATGAAAGCATTTTAACAAAATAATTAGCTGTGAACCATAACCATAACTAACTTGGAATAATAATCGAAAAATACAATTTTTTCTAGATTTATTGAGTTATTTGATATAAATATGCTAAGTAATATATCATTAGAAAGATGAGTAAAAAGCACATTGGCTTTGTCAGTTTAACATGTTTTATAACAAAGTAAGAATAATATTTGTAAGATATAATTTTTCTTGACTTTCAAAAATTATTTATACAGGGTGTGTTTAAATTGGCGGAAGCGCTACACGTGGCGATGTTCTTCGTAAAATTCTAAGTCGAAAATCTTAATACGAAAATGATGTACCATGCTTGCTGTGTCTGCAAGAGGTCCTCAAAGTTTTGACATATAGTCCTTTAATAAGCGTTATTATTTAATACTTGCAAATGAAAAAGCTGCAATTTGGAATAAAACTAAATTTCGAATAGTATTTTTTCCTAGATATTGTGTTCTTCTTTTCAAAAATTGGTGTTGAAAATATGTAAATCACTGATTTGAATGAAAACAATACATATGGCAACATTGTCATTAGCTGTCATCTCTGTTTTTCTAGTAATTATTTCTAGTTTGTGTTTTACGATACCCAAAAGTTTGCAGCTATGTTTACGAACTGAAGGCTTTCAGTTCGAACAAAAATTGTAAATACCTAAGTAACAACTGCTGATAAAAAAATGTCCAAACGCAAATGAATGTATGCAATGTTGCCAATTTTTTTTTCTTTAAATGGTTCCTAAGGCCATAGGAAGAATGGTACAACATTTTTGTATCAAGATTTTTGACTAATTTTACTAAGAACATCATCACGTGTAGCGCTTTCGCCAATTTATACACACCCTGTATATCAATGTATTTTTAACTCATTTATTTTTAATATCCATGATAGGTAATAATATAGCATTTAGCATAAAATAAATTTACACATATCGAAAGATGTGGCTAAGAATTCAATTTATGTATATTGTATTAAGTTTTTTTTATTGAATTGATTTATCGCACAGAAAATTTAATAAAAACCATAAAGACAAACTATTTGTTTTCCAATTCGACAACTTTTATAGGTAATTTTTAAGATATTTACATTTAACGTATACTTTTTTCTGTTGAAACAACTGTTAAGTACCTGAATATAGAAAGAAACTATAGAAGCATGTATTATATATGATATAATAAAAGCAATTTTTCACTGGATTACTTCCATATAGCCACGGAAAAAGGACACCTGCGGTATAGCATAATACAAAACATCCGAATATGCGGTGAGAGTGGGGAACACTATATTAAATTCCACGGATTATATTGATACATATGTACATAAAATATAGTTTGGAACTGTCGTTATAAGTCTAATCCAGATATGTATTGTAAAAACTTTGCGAGTATAAAGTATTAGCGTTGTTCCAGTTTGCTCCAGTTTAGCTAAAATGTTTACTTTGCAGCTTTAATTTGAACGAACGATTTAAAAACAGTTCTATTCTGTAGCCATTATAAACAAGTTCACATCGTTTATCGTTAATAACAGTTAACAAACATTTTTCTATATCTGGATAATTAGTGTAGTCATCATGAATTAAGCAGGGCATGAAACCGGTTTTTTAAACCGGTTTAAAAAACCGGTTAACCTTTATTTTTGTCCAAAATTGTGATTTTTAACCGAAACCGAAACCGTTATTTTTAAAGGCAAAACAAACGGTAACCTTTAACCAAAATAATAAAAAACCGGTTTTTTAAACATCTCTTTTTAATAAAAATTATTTTGAAAAAATACAAAATCTGTATTAAATGTGAGTTTACCAAAAGTTTACCAAAAGTAATTACTGAATGCTTGATTGTACATATATTATAAAATTATAAATAGATAATATCTTTTTATACTTTGCATTCCAAATCTGAATAATGTTAAAAACCGGTTAAATTAACCGGTTTTTTCAAAACCGGTTTTTTACGGAAAAAACCGGTTTTTCAACAAAAACCGTTATAAAAATAAAGTTCCTGAATTCGGTTAACCGTTAACCAACATTTTTTTCGGTTTCTAGCCCTGGAATTAAGTCAACTAATAGCATAAAAATCCAATACGGAGTCAATAAATTTGTGTTTCGCATCTATAATGCTAGGAAGGTTGAGCAAATTATTACACTTTGCCTTACCACAAAAAATGATTTTTCGTCGAAGCATAATAAAACACAATTAAAGTGTCAATTGCCACAGCGATCGTGTTTTGTTTAGTCTAATACAACGAATTTGTGACAAATAATTAATAACTTTTAAACTCATTTTTCGCAATAATTTTCCTATGGTTGCTTATTTTTTAATGCACTATTGGATTAAGAATTTAATTCTATATCAGAATCAATAAAAAAAGAATACCAGGTGATAAAAAAAAATTGATTTTCGCCAGTCCGACTTTTCGCATCATAGAAAAAACATTTGAACGTCATTCGATAGAGAATTTTTCACGAATTACTAAAATATAAGGTTCATGGGGGTTTCCTCTTAACCCTTACTCAAGAGAAGTACCCGGGTACCGACCTAAGCACCTTTGGTGATGTTTTTTAATGTTTAAGTGATTTATTTTTAAACCTCCCACATCGTCGCGATTTTACCATTTTTCAAAGCGAAATATGGTTTCATTTTTTTTCTCGTCCTGGAACCTAAACATTTTCTACATTAAAGTTCACGTAGTCATTCTCAATAACCGGGTACCCGATTTGTGAGCAATTATAGATTAAACACACTAATATATAATGACAGGGATGATTAGATTAATAAAAGCTGATGTCTCTATATGAGGAGAAATTTATTTAGGCACAGTCTTTGCATTTTGTATTGTTATGGCATGTTCGTCGCAAACAAGTTTTTCGCATGCTCTGCAAGATTTTTTAGTTTTTCTGCGCTTTTATTGCTGCGCTTTTGCATAAAAGACATGAACCTGTAATAATTATGACTGTATAAGTCAAAGTCATTTTATAAATTACTGATTTGGAGATTCTCTAACTGTGTAAAAATCTTCTACATCTAAATCATAGAGAAAATTAGGAGAAAATTATTCTTTTGCGATTGGTTAATATCGAAAGTAATTTGGAACAACACAAATGTTTAACAGATGTTTAAAATACAGGGTCCGGCAAAATGATCTCCCACATTTTAATCTTTAATAAAAACGCCATTGTAAATGCTATTTAGATTTTATTTTTATTAACTGAAAATGTATGCTATGCCATTTGTTTTTATTAAGTTTTAAAAATTACAGACTCCAAATGGCGACCATTTTTTCGATATACATTCGAAGCTGATTTCTGAAAGTTTCCATCACTCGAGCAGTAATTTGAGGCGATATTCCTGTCATTTCTTGGCGTATTGCTGCTTTCAATTCGTCAATGGTTCGGAGATGGTGTTGAAAAACCTTCGCTTTCAGGTAGCCCCAAAGGAAAAAGTCGCATGGGGCAAGATCGGGTGAACGCGCAGGCCACCCAACGTCTCCACGTAACGAGATTACGTGTCCTGGAAACATTTCCCTTAAAACGTCCATTGTCCTTCATGCCGTATGAGCCGTAGCTCCACTCTGTTGAAACCATACATCCAAAACTTAGAGAACTTGAACATCCGGATGTATGGTTTCAACAGGATGGAGCTACGGCTCATACGGCAAGAAGGACAATGGACGTTTTAAGGGAAATGTTTCCAGGACACGTATCTCGTTCTGTGGAGACGTTGGGTGGCCTGCGCGTTCACCGGATCTTGCCCCATGCGACTTTTTCCTTTGGGGCTAACTGAAAGCGAAGGTTTTTCAACACCATCCCCGAACCATTGACGAATTGAAAGCAGCAATACGCCAAGAAATTACAGGAATATCGCCTCAAATTACTGCTCGAGTGATGGAAACTTTCAGAAATCAGCTTCGAATGTGTATCGAAAAAAATGGTCACCATTTGGATTCTGTAATTTTTAAAACTTAATAAAAACAAATGGCATAGCATACATTTTCAGTTAATAAAAATAAAATCTAAATAGCATTTACAATGGCGTTTTTATTAAAGA
This sequence comes from Elmis aenea, assembly GCA_947652605.1. NCBI lineage: Eukaryota > Metazoa > Arthropoda > Insecta > Coleoptera > Elmidae > Elmis > Elmis aenea. Next base: position 10,021,733 of record OX393582.1, on the reverse strand, counting down.
TTAAAATGTGGGAGATCATTTTGCCGGACCCTGTATAACAAAGATGGGCAAATTTTTACAATAGGATATTGAGCTAGATGGTCGTTGTGAACATATTTAAATAATGTTTGTTTATTACCTAATTCAAAAGTAAATAAAATGTTTCGCAGGTTAGTTACAGGTTTAAGAATTTGAAAATTAAAACTGAATGATTTGACCGATCTGTCATTCTATTTACAAAAATGATTAAAACTCACAGCATAAGTTTATTAAAAAAATTTCTTAGGTGGGTACGCGGGTACCCGGTCATTGAACAACGTTGTGAATTTCTATTATTGACATAAGGGTTAAAATAACAAATTATAAAGGTGCGACAGTCAAACTAAATAACCCTGTACATATATTTTAATAACTGTTTTAAAACTTTACCAAAACATCAAACACTGTTATAAAATCAGGCAAATATTAATTATTTTATGAAATGCAATAACTAATAAAAATTAGTCTAAAAAATATCTAAAAACTAATGGTTATTCACATTCATATCAGCTTCGAAACCATCCATTTTACCATCGAAGCAGATTTTGCAAGCAATAAATTTATGTTCCAAGCAAAAAATTCTTATTACAAAGTTGACAAAACTATATCTGCTATATTTTCTTATTCATACAGCAAGAGATGCGCAAGCTATGACAGTCGAAAATATTTAAACAAGTCAGTTAAGGTACAGATTTTAACTAGAAGCTCAAGTTTTGACACCAATGGGCTAATACTGGTGTTCTCTTATTAGGTACATGTTTTTTTGTCATGTGAACTAACACAATGGGGTGGTGCTTTACAATGCCCTTTATGCAGTATTTTAAGTTATTCAAAGCAAATGTTTGTATCCGTTGTCCACAACTATCCGGCGTTCAAGAATGTTTTGTGTCGAGAACGTTTATGAAAAGCGGTTACCGTCAATTAAAATGTGCAAACTATGCTGCTCTGTAAATCTGGAGGTATATTTGGCGGCTGCACTACCGCAAAAAAAAAAACAACGAGAGAATGTTACGGAAATAACTAAAAACAACTTCGCTTATGTGAGGAATTCGGAGATGATCTCACATGTTGTCCCTGGGTAAGCAGACAATAAAATGCAAATATAGACGAATAGAACGTGTTCCTGCTCTCAGCTATAAAAATGTTATGCAATTTAAGCGATTCTTGACAAATTCATTTTGTTGCAACATCCCTTGGGCGCAAAAATCAATAAAACCGGGATTATGTTATTAAATAAAAGGACATCTTTCCGTCTGAGTGTGGCACTTCCACCCCAGCGCATATTCTCATTTTGCAACCCCTTGCAGTTGCATATATTTATTACAATAACGAATCCCGGGGATAAGTTCCCTTTGAGATTATTCTTTTTTAAGAGGATTTTAATAATGTGATTTGCTTCATCGTAATTTCATTGTTGTCCCAGAAGACTGCCACCACATCTTTGCGGTTTGTAAAGCAGGCCAGCGTTGCAATTTGTACTGTATTGTTGTTCTAAATGTACAGGAAACAGTGCTGCTTCTGTTATAGATAGAGTGTAATCATTTTTACTGCAGATGAGCCAATAAACCCTGTATTAAATAGCTTTAAAATTTATATTGCTGTGCATTAAACATGATGTGTAGCGACTACTTTTAATCAATTTGTTTACTTTTCCGTAAATAATTTTTACGAGACTAGCAATAAATTACGTGGCTCTGAATTATAACTTTTTAATGAAAAGAATTGTCTAAAAATACATTTTGCAAAAAACTTCCTTATTGTTCAACCTTGTTAGTCAAATTGTTTAATTATACTTAGTTGTCTGCATGTTGATTATATCTCCATTGTTTTTGCGTAGAAAATTGTTGAAATGTAAAAAATATATTTAAATTTTAACTCTAGAGTAGGTAATTTACAAAACTTGAACATTTTAATAATTTATTTTTGTTGCGTTTTGCAGAGTTAGTGTTGTAACTTTTTTGCAACGTTTTTTATATTGAAAATACATACAAAACAAAAATTTTCTTATATCTTATTATTGGGCTACATTTTAAGAACACAAAAGTTTATTTTATTCCACAATATTGAGAATTTTCTTTAGTTTGGTTACACTTACTTAATCGAGTAATAGAAGATTTTACAAAATCGTTACCTGTGAGTGATATATTGTTAAATACATCAGTACAGGTATTGTACAATATCATTTCAGTATACAGGTTGTGTTTTAATCCACCGTCAGGCGCAATACATTGCACTGATTTTTTTAAAGCATTTCGTTAATAATGTATCTACCTAGAAATAGTCTTTAAGGTACACCACAGACCACAGTGTAATTTAACGACATTTTTATGTGCAAATTTGGAAAAACCTTGCTTTGCTGGCTTATCTAGGACACGCTGTATACTAGCGAATCAATTGTATGATACTATAAATAATTGAAGCAGGATTCTACTAATATTCTATTGTGTAAAGGTCAATTTTAAAGCTACTACACCACTTATTTACAAAATTAAAATAAACATTTCTGATGTCAAACTATTCTCCAATAATGAATAAAATCTTGTAATTTCTGAAAATCGAACTTATGTATGGACAAATTAATATCACCATTTGATAGTTATACGTCTCAAAAATATAAGCTTATTGCAAAACTATCACATTTGTTTTAATACTAGTCGCTATAATTGAATTATAGCTGTAATATGTTGGACTTTCCGAACTTAAACATGAAATTTCAATACAGAGTCCATGATATTCCATAACCTACAGAATAAGCGGGTGGACATTTTGATAACAGGGCGAGTGCAATTTCGTTTTTTTATACAAAAAAAAATATTGCAGAAAATATACCATGAAATATTATATACAGATATAAAGGTTTAAGTATTAAATTAGCGTTAGTGCAGTAACGCCATTTACAAATTTATTTAATACAAAATAATGATAAAACGTCCTTAGTTTAGTAATGTTATAACATACAAACCGTTCTGCATGAAAAGTACCTATACAATGTAAATCTAGACCTTACAATAAATGAAAAAGTGTGAAGTCCAATTAAAATCTAGAGATGAGATTTGAAATTTGTTATATTACGTCGCGAAACTACACTGAGGCACGAAAACTAATGGCACTACGACATATGAAGAATACAGCGTAAATGATGTCTGCTCTCGTATACTTGCAGTTGAAGTTATTTTGTATACATGGTAATTGCCCTATTTTGCACGCATCCTACCACGTTTTAGTGAAGCGTGAGCTAATTACCCCCATACAAATTTCACAGAAGCACATTATGCCACGTCGTTGAGATAATTTCAGAGTATACAAAATAATTAAAGAAGGGCATGTCTTGCAACGAGCCGTTTAATTTAAACAAAAAAATTGTACAAACTCGAATGAGAGATTGTACAACCCGTACCTCTTGTAATCTAAGCTTTTGAGACCCATAAAAATTCAAATTCTTAATTACATTTAATTAAAACTTAATTCTTTAAACGACTTATTTTGCTTTATTCGCGAAATTAAAACAATTTGTTAGGAATAAAACATAAAATGGTACATATTTAGCATTCCAATACGTTTTGTTGTGCTTTCTGGCTTTTTAACCCAGATTTATACGATTGCTTACCCTGTTTCCCTGCTACTGGAAACTTAAAAACGATAGGAACTTCACACAAGGTTGAATTTTGAGCTGTTTTTTAACATTTAGGTTACACATGTAAAAAAAACTTTAACAAATCGGGTTGTTTTTCTGATAAAATAATATCTACATTTACACTAAGTTAAAAAAAAGATAGATACGACTTTTTAAACAAAGTACGAAATTTCTGCTTCCTTTCAAGATTATATTAGTTTAAAATAGTAACGCACCGAATAACCGGTAGATAATTGGTAATCGGTCATATTGGCCGAATAAACGGTTCTCGTTCAATTTATATCTGCCAAGAGATGGTATTATAAACAGCTTTTTGTTTATGCTATCCTAATTATTAGTATCTTGCTGTTGCCATTACTATATTATTGACACAAAAGAAAATAAAAAAAAGAACAATAAATTTAAACAAGTTGATAGTTTAGGAAGATTCTAGGACAAGTACCCACGGGACAATAACCCCCCGGACGATAAGCCCCTTACAAATAACCCACGGACAAAAAACTCTTCGTGTAAAGAAACCCCGGACAGTTAACCCCCACGCAAAAAAAAACTAACAACTAACTTGTAATATCGGTAAATTATAATTGTCGCAATGTAAAGTGTTAAAGTTGCAATTCAAAAAAATTATGGAGGGCAGAATAAAAATATAATCTTCTTCGGGTGTTATTTTTGATCGGGCGCACTCGAACTGCAAAAATATAGGGCGATATTAATTTATAAGAAGCAGTTTGTATGTTTATCAAAGTATGCATAAATACGTGAAGTTTAGGAATAATTCTTGTTCGAAGTTACAGTAATCGCAGTATAATGGACTATCTACGCGTGGGATAGCTCATACCTCTCATTTTATTGCATTATTAATAACACCACCTTCACAAATGTAAGTTACTTATTTAAATACAAATCTTTTAACATAATGTTTATAAGTTTACTAATTTTAAACCTGATCCTATAATCTTAAATCAATTTTTAATCACTGCATAACAGTAAACAATTGTGTATTCAAAGATAACATCAGAAGAAGATTAAATTGTTATTAAGTCCTTATTTTTTTTACAACTTTAACATTTTACATTGCGACAATTATAATCTATCGATATTTCAAGTTAGTCGTTTTTGCACGGGAGAGTTAATTGTTCGTTTTTTTTTTTATAGGGAGGTAATTTTTCTGGGGGCTATTGCCCATGGGGTTACTTTCCAGGTGGTAACTGTCCTGTTAGCTTTAGGAATTATTACAAATAGAAAGGCTTCCAGATAGATATTACAACAAATCAAATAACTTAATATACTTTTAATACCTAAACATAATTAAAGAATAGTGCTTCATAATTAAAACGTGGGAGGAGTTTTTCCACCTATTAGGCATAACCTATTTGCTGCACAGTGAATTTTAACAGTTTTGTTTAATTGTTTTATAAAGTTACACATACCACAAAGAATCTAACTGAAATCAAAATTAAGTCACAACAAACATATATTATAGGTGCATTAGTTATTAAAAAATTTAATGAATCATATGTGAAAATCAACAATCGGTCTATTAGTTGGTAATCAGCTAATAAACTGAGACCAATTAATTGGTAATCGGCCAATTTGCCTATCAGTGCGTCCTTACTTGAGGATATTTTTTTTTAGAATAATTAATGTAACTATTATAACCAAAAAATATCTTTTTAAAATCAGAAAAAGGTTTCTACGCTACCATATAAAAAAACTATCACAATAACTATTTACAAAATGCATATTGAATAAACAAAATCGAATCGACCTCTTAAAAACTAAAAAAAAAATATAACTGCACAAGAAAAACTGCTGTAACAAAAGCTCTTGCGAAATTAGTTTGTTCTTTTACAGAAATTACTGCCCGGAAAATACTTTTAGAATGTAAATTAATTATTAAGCATTGTAAAATTAACCAAAATACATTACTAAATAAAAATTTATTTTAAAAGGTGTTTTTGGTTGCAATTGCATATAACAAAATTGCATACGTGGTTGTAAAATTAACCAAAATACATTATTAAATAAAAATTTATTTTGAAAAGTGTTTTTGGTTGCAATTGCATATAACAAAATTGCATAAGTGGTTTTGCTTTTAATGGACTTCTTTTGAACTGTAACAAAACGAATGCTATTCTTTTTCACACTGTACAAAGAAACTTAAGTAATACAATGTCATTAAGTATTAATAATGAAAACATTAATTTTGTAAACAGCTGTAGTTTTTTGGGTGTTACTATTAGTGACACTCTTCAGTGGAATGACCACGCTGATAAATTATTAATAACAAAACTTAATGTAATAAATTATAAAATAAGATGTCTAACACATTGTCTGGAGATTAATGTTCTCAAAAAGATTTATTTTGCTGAAGCACAGTCTAGGTTAAGTTATGGGATATTACTTAGGGGTAATTCTTCACAATTCAAACGAATATTTCTTTGCCAAAAAAGACTTGTACGATCAATGGTAGGGACAAGTACTAGAAAATCATGTAAAGATATATTTAGGGATTAGGGAATATTAACATTAGCTAACCTTTTGATTTTAGAATTGGCTTTATATGCATTTGACAATAGATATCGTTTGAATAATCGAAATTATTCTAAATATGAGACGAGATATGGCCATTTATTGTTGCCTCAGCAAACTAAATTAACTATTGTCCAGAAGTCTTTAACTACAATGAGTGTAAGGGTATTTAATAAAGTGCCCAGGGAAATGAAATTAACAAATAGAAAAATATTTAAAAGGTCACTAAAACACCTGCTAATTAAATATATTTTTTATTCGCTTGAAGAGTTTTTTATGTATAATATTGTATAGCACTATGTGTAGTACCTATTGAATTTGTATTGACTTATCCCACACATTTTTTTGTATTATGAGGATGAATAAAATTATTATTATTATTATTATTATTATTATTATTATCATCAGGTGTAAGGACAGTTTCAAACGTCAATCTACAACAGGGGTTCTTAGGTTTTCAGTAGTGGCGGTCTCCTAGCTATCCCAAAATATTTTCGCGCCCCCTAGTTTGTGGCAACATAAGAATCATTGGGTTTTATTTGTTTTTAAAACATTTTATTTACTGATTAAAATTATATTAAAAAATCTGAAAACAGAAGCTTAATTACTTGGAAGACGCTATCGCAAATTTTAAGATTTAAAGTTTGAAACTAAATAATTTGACGTTTAGCAACCTGATTGTGATGCCGAAATAAACAAACATACAAAAATTTTAAAAGCTTAATACGTATTTTAATTTTTTGCGGCGACCGAGCTCGGTGGCTGGTTGGTCTGCAACCTAGCGACTAAAGTCGGGAGACGTGGGTTCGAATCCCGCGGCCGTCTGTCATCGTAGGGGTTTCAGGTGGTTTCCCCTACCTACTATAGGCGAATGCTGTGACAGTACTTCCACCTACCCTCTACCCTTACTCACCTAATCCTAGTTCCCTCCTCCTCCACTTCGGTGATTAGCCATGGCAGCAAAAACATGCCGAAGTAAAACAAATCAGATGATAAAAAAAAAATTAAAAAAATTTTGCGGCCTTTCTTAAATTGTTTCGCCGCCTCCACGGGGGGCGCACTTGCCCGGTTAAGATTTGCCGATCAACAGCATTTAAGATTACGGATAATCACAAACTACAAACTTACAATTTTTAAGAGGATCTTGGAACTAATTCTATTAAACGACATAAAACAATGAACAAACACTTTTATAAGATCTCTTGTCACTAATCCTGAAGCTGCGTTTGAATAAAATTTAAATTTCAAATTACACATCGAGTCAATAAGTAACTCGCCTTAAGTATTCGACGTCTACCAGAATTCTGTAGTCGATCCATTAATATAATTTGATAGTTCGCACGACACGACATTCGAACAAGATACGTTCGACAATTTATTAACTACGAACACAGAAATTAAGATAATGATACACGCGCAGTATCATTATCATATTTTAAACAAGTTAAGAAAGGCATTACAAATTCAGACACTGCGAATTGATGCCTTAAAACTCGAAAGAGGGATTCGTTTATTCAATAACATTCATTTCTTAAGTCAACTTTCTAGTAATTTGAATAAATTTAGAACTTTACTTTTGAAATTGCGGAGTAAATTCAATACAAACTCGTAATTAAGGGTGGCATTTTGTGTTTTGGACAACGTGTTCCCTTGAACCGCCTATGGGCTCAGAAAATGTGAGAATATTTTGGTTCCCGTTGTGCGGCACAATGGGCCTAATTCTGGCAAAAGTCGTATAAATACAATGAATACGCTAGGGGCGCCACTCTCTAGATTTTTGCGTTTTGACGGCCATTAAAATGCAATTTTAGGAAGAATAATTTTGCATAATGTATTTTTAAAGAGGTAAATGATATATTATCGCTAAAAAGCAAACACTTTATAACTCGTATGGTAAGTATAATCTATAACAAGAAAATAGGAAGGACGCATTTATTTTTGAAGTAAAATATTATTTAGGTACATAACTGTAAATACAGGGTGATCCACCTTTTGTAGCAGGACTTTAACAGTCGGTACAAAAACTTATTTTAAAGCAAATGTTCCATATCAACATGGGTCCATAAACGCTCCATTTCAAAGATACAGGGTGTTGAAATTTTCGGAAAAATATCGATTATTTTTAACTGTTTCCCAACCAGTAGATATATATGAACCAAATTTGGTATACAGCACCACCTTACAGGTTACCACAATCGGTGAGAATGTCAAGCCTCACAAGCAACCAGTGGCGAAGTTGTGGGGTTCAGTTACAGTACATTTTATAAAAAACTAGTACGGCCCTGTTCAAAATCAAACTCAAACTTGTTTTTGGACAGAGAATTTTATTCCAAACAAAAAGTGTATCTTGACTTTTCCTTGCATCCGCCACCGTTTGGCGTAAAATTCGATTTTTTTACTGTTCTCGCGAAAAATTTGCTTATAAGTTCGATCTAAAAATATCGCGAAAAGCAGAAAGTTGTAAGTTGCAGAGTAAATGCTCATCAATTGTTAATTTAGCGGAACTTTTTCCCCCATTATTGGCATGTTCTTGTTGTGTTAAAGTTCTGCTACAAAGAAGTGAACCACACTGTATACAGCGTGGACCAAATTCAAATGTTTTACGGTGTATCTCGGTTACCGTAATAGTTAGCTGAAATCTAATATCGTAGGGGCTTAAAATCCCAATATAAATGCATAAAACTTGAAAAGTGATGGCAAAATCTATTTTAAAGGAAAAGTACATTCAAAACGAGCTATTAGCTGTATGATATCTTTACTGTGGTAATCAACAACCAAAAGAAGATAAAATAAAGAATTTATAGGTACCAATTTAATTGAAAGAATAGCTACCCATGGCTCAGAGATATTCCCATGACACAAAAGGACGGAAAGTTAAAGATGATAAGATGGACTCATAGAAAGAGCTGCAGGGTTCTTCTGTTTGGAGCATATATCCAGTAAGATATTTACAACGGAATGGGATTCGGGAAGAGGATGAACGTTACAATTAATCACTAGCGACCCATTGGGGCATATGCAGAGGATACCAGAAAAATTATGGCCAAAGCAAATACACAATTGGACATCACCATACAGAAAAAAGAGGACGAAGACTCAATAAAACAAGATGGAGACCAGAAGAAAGAAAAACCCTGGATTCAAAAGAACGGAAAGATGAAGATGTTAAAAATAAAATGGCTTGGCATAGCCGTGTAAAGGAAGGGAAAAACAGCGACTCGGAATATATGCGTAAAAGAAGATTCTCGTTATCATTGTCTTAATTCCGTTTTAATTAAAGTACATGGCTGACTATAGCACATATATTTGCTAATTGGTTTAAAACTGAGAATATAATTCCATATTTCCGCAATATTTGACTAATTTATATAAATGCGAGCGTTGGCAGTTTCGACTACCTCCTCCAGCAGCTCCACATTTAACACATTTAAATTCGCTAATGAGCGAAACTTGTTTAACGGCATTATCTCCGTTATCGATCTTTATAAATATGCACTCCGCGAGATCTCGCAAGCACTAGACCGTGTCATACCGTAGCTTGTACCTGCACAATTCAATGTGAAACGTTTGTCATGTATTCGGTGCTCTCCAAAACCAGGGTAAACATTCATACAGCTGAGCAAAATACCAACGCTGTTGTGGGAGTGCGTTTTAATTAATATTAGGTAAATAAAGTTGGATAGAGGAACGGCCTTGTGTTCGCAACTATAATTAATTTATATTTGTTGGGAAATTATGAAATGGGAAAGATAAACAAATTAATTTTTGTTCATATTTTTTAGGTACATTGTAAAATAAAACTGTTTGTGGCAACGTTAGACGAATAAAATAAAACTCAAGTACACTTGCAATTAGAGCGACAGCGCGTATCGGCTGGTGGTTTTTCAATGTTTTTGTAGCAGTTGGTAGACCTATACAATACTTTTTGTTTGCGTTTAACCCTTTCAGCCCGAAGACCGTATATTTCCGCAATAAAATTTTGGGACCAACTGCCGAAGGCCGTGTTTTTTCGAACTTATTATATTTAGACGACGAACACCGTACGCGTCCGTTTGATAGGTTAAAATACGTTTATTAGGCTCTATAGATTCGTGTAAAATCGTTTAAACTCGCGTGCATATCAGTGCATTAGTCAGTCTCAGTTTTAACGTGTTTATTGTGCTTATAGTTGATTTTATTTTAAAATACAAAGGTAATTATTATATTTTATTTAACAGTTTAGTAAAATTCCAACGGAAGAAGGAAGTAAACAAAAAGTTAGGAGATGCGTTGTTTGTAGTAAGCATGATAAAAGAAAAGAAACGTCGTATTATTGCAAGGATTGCAATGCTCCTCTTTGCATAATTCCTGTTTCGAAATTTATCATTGTAAACGTAATTACTAACAAACATATTTAATTATAATTTTTTGAAAATAAACAGAAAAAATTGAATATGCATTTTGATTTCTAACAGTGTTGATCATTACGTATAATATTCGAGTAGTGAGACCGCGGAACGTAGTTTGCCGAAGACAATTTAATAATTTCCTGTTTCGAAATTTATCATTGTAAACGTAATTATTAACAAGCATTTTTGATTACAATTTTTTGAAAATAAACAGATAAAATTGAATATGCGTTTTTATTTCTAACAGTGTTGATAATTACGTATAATATTCGAGTAGTGAGACCGAGGAACGTATTTTGCCGAAGACAATTTGGTACAATGACGAAGGCCGTACGATTCCGCAAACGTCTAAAATAGCCCGGCATACGGGCATTTCTAATAAAAAAGTAGTCAGGGCTGAAAGGGTTAATGAGCAACTTGAATTTAATTATACATTGCGTGTGATAAGTACACCATTTTCTCTAACTAGGCGTTTTGGTCAAGCTGATCCTTAGACTGTTCGCTTTTTTTAGCGTTTTTTTAATTATACATTGCGTGTGATATGTACACCATTTTCTCTAACTAGGCGTTTTGGTCAAGCTGATCTTTAGACTCTTCGCTTTTTTGCGGTTTTTTTAAGGCTGACCAGACCTTTAAATGCCTCTACTTACTTTTCAATCTGTCGGATCCGACCTTCGGGACAACTACGTTGGAGAGTATCTACACACTTTCAGACCAAACCAACCAAAACTGACTAATGCGTCATTAAACTTACAAAACGCGTTGGTTTTTCGGTTCGGTCTTCCAACAGTGCCATGTATTGTCTTATTTATAGCAAATTGTAGTGGGTTGGTTGGCTTGTCGGATGGTCTGGCCACTTAACCCTTCCAACTTGTCCGACTGTCGGTTTGGTTGGCCGCTATTGCTACACATTATACAATTTGTCGAATTTATTTAAAGTTTACAAATTCACAAATTATACTTATGGCTTAATATAACTGAAAATTCCCTTCACCTGTAAAATTTGTGTTTTCAACCAATCACTAATCTTAAATCTTTTAGAGACTACCAATAGGAGCAATATTACACGGTAATAATATTACATTCCTCAGCCAGGAGTTGATCCTCCTGTCAAATTTGCGTTTTCGACCAATAACAAACTCAGATTTCCTTTAAACTTCCAATAAACATAATCATACACTGATAATTTACTTTTCACAATTAACAGATTTTTATGCGTTTATTGGTCGTTTCTAAGAAATCTGAGTTTTTGATTGGTGGAAAATATAAACTTGGAGAGGGAATAAGGTATTTTGGTCTTGATAATTTTTTGACAGATGTCGGTGACCAATAACGCTATTTTAATATAGATTAAACCACACCTTTGACACACCACTCTGACAGTACTTGTAAAATTTGACATAACAGATTATGTATGTACCTAAATACTATTTGGTTCATTAATTTTTATTAAAATATAATTCTTGAATTATAAATTAGTTATGAATGATCTATTAATAATACCAATCGCAGTAAGTAGTAGGTATACTTTAATGTATCTAAATTAAACAACATTTTAATTTGACAGATAGGTTAGGTGAAAGAAATTTTCTGACAAAATATAACTCGTGCATTGCAAATAATCTATAATTTTTGACAAATCTTCACTCATGCAAGTTGAAGCAGAACTAGCTCAACTAGCATTCGGGCATATTTACCAAAAATTATCGATAATTTTCAATGCACTTGTTATATTACTACTGAAAATATTCGTGACACAGAACTAGACACAGAAATAGAATAGTTTTACTTTGTGTTGATCATAAAAACCGATTTATTGCTTAATAATTCGTTACAGATATAATAAATAGTATGATAAAAAGATATAAATATAAAGGATTAAATAAGAAGAACTTGCAGCTTATTTTATTTGCGAAATACGTCGAAATACAGTCTCAAAATTCATTTCCGCAGTAACTGGTAATTAAGTTTCCGTGCAAGTGCATAACAAACAGTTGCAAGTAAATAGTTTAGCGTTACGGGAAGATAGATAGTGAGAAATATGACAGCTGGAATGAGATCTTGGAAACGACTTACCAGAGACGATATCCATTTAGACCAGGGGTGGCCAACCCGCGGCCCGCGGGCCGCATGCGGCCCGCCTTGGACATTTTTCCGGCCCGCGAGATTCCTCACACTTTTACAAAATATATTTATTTTATAATGGCCAAAGTAGTGAAAACCAATGTATTAAAAAAATACATTATTTGTGCATGCATATATTCAATATTAATAACTCATTATGTTTCAATTTTTCACTCCAAAAAAATGTCTATAGTGTATCTAAATCTAATATGGGGATAAATAATTTTATATGTGACCCGCGGAGTTATGATGCATTTCCAAAGTGGCCCGCAAGATCATTTGGGTTGGCCACCCCTGATTTAAACTACTAACTAACTGGACCAATTCGTTTGGGTAAATCACACGAATGAGTTATATCATTGTATAAGTGTTACCGCGCTTATTACCAAAGTTTTTTTTTTTGTGGTGGCAGCAGCTGTGTGGCCAACAACTCTTTGCAACCTAATTTTGTTAGATGTGTCAATAGTAAGAAAATTAAACGAAAGTTGTTAACAAACTGCTGTGAAGACATCAGGCAACTTCTTTAGAAATATCTTGCATTCAAGTAATATTCAACTTCACAATGTGTCAAGCTTCGTTCTGTCCATTACTTTATAAATTTTTCACATAACTTAGTGGCGAAGCACTATTTTCGTCTAAATGAGTACATTATACTAATTCGTTTCACCTACGTTTTTTGTATAGATATACGTTTTCATCTTAAACTTTGGTACGCAACAGACACAGGCAGGTTTGATAGTAATTCTTAAAGGTGGAAAAAAAATTGTACTACATGTTAAAGTTTACTGCTTAAAATAAACTCGAACGATGAAGCCGTTTTCAGACTTAAATGTAAAATTTGTTGAATCAAAAATTTTATGACTATAAATCAAATTTTTGAACGCCAAACAAATTGCTACATACGCATAAAGTCACTTAAATATATTACAACTCAAATACTATAGCTATCAGTGGTAGCTACCACTGAATCTCACTTTGGTGATTCTTTCAAGGTACAGAGAGGCATTAAGTGGACGCTCACATTTTGGGACGAATCAGCTAATGAGATACTTAAAAAAATTAGTGCAACGTATCTCACAGATACATAGGTCCTGATGAAGGGTTGAGGGATTATCATCTAGCAAAAGTTTAAGGGCTGCGCGCAATCTATTACGATAATATCTTATAGATCATTATCAAGCTATACTTTAGATTTAAACAACTATTGCTGGTTTATAGCAGGCAGTTGAAGTATGAAGAATAATATTAAATTAAAAACAATTTATTACCAGTGCTTTTCGTTAAAGAAATATATAAATTTTTAAATAAAAACGCTTTTTACGGTCTGGTTAATGCTATAATTGCTGTTTTGTTTATTATTGTTGAGTAGCAATGATCATTATTTTTCAGAGTACGCTTTTACGTTAATAGAAACTGTCTATTTATTATAAATGCCTTTAGTAAATTAATTTATTATTTGTTATAAAGTAGGTATATTTTACGTTTTAAATTTAAAAAAATTACAGAGGTTTAAACAATACAAATGTCGAAAGTAACTTGATTTTACTGACTGATTAATTGCTTATCTAATAAAAAACTGTTTTTTATTACTAACAAAAAGAAATATCGAATTATTTCAGAAAACTTTAAGACCAAATTTAAAAAACAAAGGTTGCTTCAAAGTAAACAAATAATTTAATTTTTCACAAATTACATAGGTATGTATAAAATTATGTAGAGACACATTTATTTTTAAAAAAAGTATAGGATCATATTAGTTTATGGCAATTATGATAAATGTAGTGAAGTATTTAACCTTTAACTAGTCGCGTGTACTGTGTATACATAACTACTCGCATGGCGCCTCGGAGGCACCATTGGGGTTTTATAACAATATTTTTGACTTAAAATCTTAAAAATGTGTTAAACTGCTTTATTCATGAAATATAAGCTAAATCTTAAAAAGAATAACAATGACTAAATAAATTATAAGATATAAAAAATATATATCTGTATATAAAACATAACACTGTAAAAACGTAAAATAATTTATTTTTAATACGAATCATACATTGGATGCAAAGCATTCACTGCACAATTTTTTTGTATGCTCTGAACAAATATTTTTATGGCATTGCGAACAAATTTGTTGCGAATGTCGATTTTTAGCCCTAGGGCATAAATGATAGCGTTCATGCCGAGTAGCACATAATTGCATTTTACGGACTGTAAAATAGAGAAATATGAATAATACTATATAATTCGTATTCCTAAAAGTACAATTGAGGAATACATAAACAGATATTACTGACAAAAAAATAATTAAAAATGTAACAACGATTTAAAAAACGCTTGGCGCCTCTGCGGCGCCGTGCGACTACTTAAAGGTTAAGGAGTATTGCAATACCATCAAGAGAGTGATGGTTGAGGCCCAAATCAGCTTTAAAATTCCAAAAAAGCATAGCACACTATTAACACAATAATATTTTAACCTTGAGGTTAACAACACATTTAACAAATATTAAATAAACAAAATGTACCATGGTGAGGAATTATTCTTTAGAAATTACGCTTTATTTTTAACACAAAGGGCATAAATTTTAATAATTTTATGCGAATTATCACACACTGTAAATTAATTTATAACTCGTGCTTTAAAAAGCTGATTTTGTCATTTATTATTTGCAGTGTAAACTGTAAAATATGTTAAAATTCTAACGCGCAGAGTGGTGCCTGCCTGCTCAACACCAAAGTCGATGCTAAACCTAAAAATATCGCAATTTCATTGTATCTAGTAAATCGGTTGTCTTTAAATAGCTATTATTATGTAACTGATAAAAAAGTAGCATATAGTTTTTGTATAGTATAATTATAGTTTTATAAAATAATCACGTAGTCAAGTAGACGATTAGATTTTGATCGAAGTTCATGGCAATGTAACAAAAAGAGATTAACTAGAATATAAGACATTAAACAACTATACACAGTGTGTTCGAAATTCAAAGCTAACTATTGGTAATTGCAAACCGTAATAAATAGAGACAGTGCCGGTTAAATAATATACAATCAAAGTTACCTTATTGTACATTTAGTTTTGATGTTCTTGATGCAATAAACACAGCCTTAATCAAATTTTAGCGACAGAGTATCGTGACCTTCCTTGGTACCTAAGAAACTTTGGTTCCAACTTGAGCATATTACGAAATAGAAGTTGGCAGTGTCGTGCAAATATGGACACTGTATAAATTGGTGTCACTTCTTATATTTATATATATAATTACTATTTTAAAAGTTTCGATAGAACGGACGTAATTTCAACCTCTAATTAATGTTTCAACAATTAATTTCTATAAGATTCAGTTACTGTCCACGCTCGGTTCGAGTTTATTGGTTTACATGGAGCTTCGGTTAAAAGCAAAAAATCTGATCGCGAGATGGTCGTTTCATTTAGCTCGAAGCTTAATGTTCCGATAAAAACAATAACGGACTTCGGTCGTTTGATTTATACACGGCGGCATTTGGCCAAGCTAGTTGTGTAGTGGTTGTTTTTCGACCTTTGCGCTCAAAAGTACTTTATAATCCGCGATCACAAATAGCATTAAAATATATTCAACTGCGATCGTAATAACCGCATAAATAATCCCAGACGAGGCGACGTCTGAAGTTAGATCGTTCGTTTTGCAGTTTTTTGGATTAAAATAAGATCGCTCCTCGGTAAAGATAGATGCTGCTACTTAAAACTTGGGTAGGGTATGAGCTCTAAGCTTTCCTTGTGTTGTAACAAAAATTATGACACTTACTAGACTTACTACTACAGAATTTGTTTGTAAAATAATTTAAATAGAAAAATTTTGAAATATGGCACCTATTTTATTATATGGATTAAAAAATCAAAGTTTGCACACAGGGATTTGGGAAACCGTTGGAGATGGGACGATGAATAAATTTGCAAAGAAGTGTAATATTTCATATACTTGCCAGGGAAAGTCACGATATGTTGTCGCAAGGATCTGATCGTGCTTTACAATCATCAAGATTAGAAATCTTAAATTAGGTGTTCCGAGAGTTTAAACAAAAGTTTTATTCACTTGACGTTATCAAAAATAATGTATTGTAAATACTTTCATCGGCGATTCTCATGAATTATAATCAGTGTTTCTCAAACTTATTACTCTGAGGACCCCCAACAAAATTAATAGCTTACAGAGGGCCCCAATGAATTGTTTTGTAGAAAATATATTGTTTTTAACTTAGTCTGGAAAATAAATTTGAATGATTTTCGAATATAATAAAAGGCGCAAGGGGCCCCTTCGGAAGGATTCAGGAACCCCCAGGGGTTCGCGGACCACACTTTGAGAAACCCTGCATTATGTGAACACTTAAGTTGCGAATGATGTAATGAATTTATAGGTTTTTAAAGGGAAGTATATAAAATCTGTAATTTATTATTTAGCGATTTGCTGATTTTGTTAACATTTTATACGTAGGTATCTATACAGGGTGTGTAAAAATTGGCGGAAGCGCTACACGTGGCGATGTTCTTCGTAAAATTCCAAGTCGAAAATCTTGATACGAAAATGTTGTACCATGCTTGCTGTGTCTGCAAGAGGTCCTCAAAGTTTTGACATTTAGTCCTTTAATAAGCGGTATTATTTAATATTTGCAAATGAAAAAGCTGCAATTTGGAATAAAAATAAATTTCGAATAGTATTTTTTCCTAGATATTGTGTTCTTCCTTTAAAAATTGGTGTTGAAAATATGTAAATCACTGATTTGAATGAAAATTATACATATGGGAAACATTGTCATTAGCTGTCATCTCTGTTTTTCTCGTAATTATTTCTAGTTTGTGTTTTACGATACCCAAAAGTTTGCAGCTGAAGGCTTTCAGTTCGAACAAAAATTGTAAATGCCCAAGTAAAAATTGCTGACAAAAAAATGTCCAAACGCAAATCAATGTATGCCATGTTGCCAATTTTTTCTTTCTTTAAATGGTTCCTGAGGCCATAGGAAGCATGGTACAACATTTTTGTATCAAGATTTTTGACTTAGAATTTCATAGAGAACATCGCCACGTGTAGCGCTTTCGCCAATTTTTACACACCCTGTATAAACAAAAAAATTCAAATTTTTCCTTACTTTAACTATTGAGCTTACTTCTAAACGTTACATATTAGTTTCGCTTGTTAGATCGTTATAAAATTTCAGTCCTTTATAAAATAAAGAACCTTGAGAGTAGTTTCTTGTCTCGAATGGCCATTTAGGGTCTTTACAGTTTCTAGTCGGATAATTATGAATATCAGAGTTTTGGGTTGTATATTTAAACAAAGAATTTGGAAGCAGGTTATTTAAAATCTTAAACATTAAAATAATTGTATTAAAAATTATTCGTTGTTTAATACAAAACCACTGTAAAGTATTTGGCATTAAAGTAATGTACCTACTACTGATTGTTAAATTAAAAATACAACAAAATGGTCAAACAAAACGTTTTTACATATTTAAAACCAAATGGGTCAAGAGAGCAAGTTAACAAGATCCACGTTCTATCTTTGGGCAATACTCGAGAACGGATTAAATATTCGATTCCCTTTTTCATAAGAGGATTTTGTTTTTTATATTAAATTTATGTTAAAAATTATTTTTTGGAACTTCGTTAATAATCGAAATATTTGTCCAATAAAAATAAATTGGAACACTCTGTATATCTGTACAGTGTACATATATAGTTATTGTATTCATGAAATTTATCTACTGATAGCATATAAATATAATCTGGCGCCTATAAGAAATAGAAAGGTACACATTGTATCTCAAAATCTAAATTAATATACTAGATTAATTTTGACTAAGTCAGGTAATTAGGGACTTTGTCTAACCCAAGATTACCAAATTTTAGAGATCTGATGTTGATAACAGAAAAGTAACACTTAGAATTTTTAATTCAAGTTTTTGTTTTCTTTCAGGACATTTCAGGTAACAAACACTTTCAGTTTAGATCCTGGGTAAGCAATGTTTTGTATACAATAAAAGAAATTTGATAAAAAGTTTGTTAAAAAAAAAAACTACTTAATTTAATTAATGAGGGATCTTTTTTCTAAAAAAATCTGAATCGGTTTTGAAAATCTAACTTGGTCCTGCCTTCTGAATTATTTTCTAATTGTTTACAATTTTAATTAAAAAAGATTCTTGCAAAGGACAAGAGTATCGAAAATGATATAATTTTTATAAAAAATAGATTCTTGATTAGATGATGTTTAGCTAGACCGATTTATGTCATTCAAAATGAATCACCTAAAATTTGTAGATTTCCATTTAAACGCAACTTAATTTTAAACTCAGAATTCTAGTTGTATACAGCAATATATTATATCAAACTTATTTTTCGGTTACCTTTGCACGCAAAAACCAACTCTTCTGAACATAGTGAAAGTGTTTAAGAGTATCTAGATACTACCCTTTTTTTGTTATTTTCATAAGCAACTTTTGTATATATCAGTGCAAGATCAGTTTGTTTGTAACTACTGCGCTTGTCTATAAACTTTATGGTGGTGAAAAAATCAGAAACTGTGAAATTTATAGCCAGTGGCTTTAGCTTATGTTCGTTTCGTATTGGTGGGTCCGTCGTATGTTTTATTATTGCTACTTCCTTATCATGCAAATACATATAAAACTTTTGGCTTTTGTTATTGGCCCTTAAACTGCTGTAATATATTTTGCTATAGCGCTATACAAAATGTCTCTAAAAAATGTACAAAATGTTTCCCAGAGACAAATAAATTTTTTCTTTATATTCTACGATTGTGGTTACAGGATAATCCTGATGATTTTATGAAATAAATATACTGCCAAATTACATGCATTCCTTGGTAATCAGGAATGAATACCATATCCGATATAATACACAATACAATAATAAAGTCTCTCGGATTACGATATAAACATTTCATTTGCAGATAGCAGTGCTAACATAAATTATCTTGCGATTAGATATATAATTTGTAACTAAACACGTGTTGTTCATACTTCCTTAACCTTGCTACATAAATTTAAAAATATTTTAAATATACAGATCACTCTTTTAATTAGCAGTTACAATTTTCACTCCAAGTTTAAATGTACCTACACATACAGAACTGACAAGTGGTCAGTTCTAAATTGTTTGAATTTTTAAAGAAACAGGTCGTCCAACAGCTATTCCGATAATACAATTACAGGTTAAAGTTGTAAGTAAACGCTATTAACCTGCCTAAATGAAACGAAACTGCCACTCAAAGTGACAAGTTTACTCTTCTAGCTTACAGTAATTCGTGAATCGTATTGGGAAGTCTCGAGTGAGGCGTCTGGCAGAAGAACAAACGTATCTTCGAACATCACTCAAAAGTATAAAGGAACCGTTTGGTTATACTTGGAAGCCAATGCCTCTGTTCTGATGTTCTGAAGCACTTTGAACGAAAACAATAAAGTTTTGACGTTTCTTCTTGCTTTTATATCAGTGCTATAGAATTGAACATAAAACACTTCGCAGATGGCTATCTAAGATAATCAATTATGCAGCCTGTATTGGCGTCATGATTTTTCCCCAGTGATTTTCATGTGTGTAATTGTGCCCTAGTGATTTTCTATGAATCATAACTAAAACTTTTATGTACCTTAGAATATAAAGTTATTTCGTTTCATTAAAATTGTTTTTGTTAATTTAGTGTTACACAGGATAGTTGCAACTCGAGTTAAAGTTGAGAATTTCCCTAAAACACATAATATCCAAACAGATTTCATGTATCTACAAATCGAGAAAACCTGAAAAAAATGCTTTTTTATGATACCGCAGCAACTTAAATATTAATAGTTTGAAAAACCATAAAAAATTGTTTATTATGGATAAATAGACTTATCAAAGTTTTGCTAATCGATTGGGTTTTGTTTTATCCAGGTGTTTGGAGGAGTCCAACTTTTTAATTGCTCCGCTTCAGCTCCGCACCGGCATCAAAATGCCTGCTCCAGCTCCGCTCCATGCTCCAAATATTGATAAAATGTGTAAAATAAGGTTTTTTGTTAAACAATTAGTTTTTAAAAACCAAGTTTTAATTTTATCGGATTTGTGTAAGTGGGCCAAAAATAACAATATTTGACCCTAACAAACAGTTGAAGTTAAATAAATTTTTGAAAGAACAAATAATTGATCTTCAAATGTTAAAAAAAAATATTTTTTTAAATTGTACCTAATAAACTGCAGCAGTGGAGCAATCAAAATTATTTGTTCCGTACTCCGCTCCAGCTCCGGACAAAAACCCATTGCTCCACTGCTCCGTGCTCCGCTCCAAACCCCTGATTTTAACAACACCTTCGCTTACTCAAAATGGTAAAAACTAAAATTATCCTGCCCAAATTACAATTTGGGTTCCAAGAAAAGTATTTTACTAACCACCAACTTCTGCGTACAATCGAAATAATACAAAAAGGATTCGATTCAAAACAATACACAGCAATTAGTTTTCTGGATCTACAGCTTTTGATAAAGTATGGACAGATGGACTAATTTATAAGCTAATGCAACTAGACACTCCGGCATATTAAATTAAAACAATAACACCGTTCCTAACGTTTGCAATTAGAATTAATGGCACGTTTTCCGAGAACAAAAACGCAAAGGCGGGAGTACCTCAAGGTAGCACACTAGGCCCATTGTTATTTAACATCTACATTCACGATATCCCAGTACCAGGGAACAGCAATCTGGCAATGTTTGCTGACGATACGGCTATTATTGCCCAGCACGAGAATCTTGTGACAGCCATATCTTACCTTCAGGGCGCGGTTGATACATTAAACGTTTGGTTCAATAAATGGAGGATAAAAATAAATACCCAAAAGTTCGAATGTAAAATATTTGCTTTAAGAAAAATTTTTAATCCACCCAAAATAAAAATAAATGAAAAGCAGATAGAATGGAATCGCAGCGACTCGGCCATTAAGTACTTGGGAGTACAGCTAGACCAGAGATTAAGATGGGGATACTACAACTGCTATATCCAATCTTCAACAGAAAATCTTCACTTCAAACAGACTGTTCGCTACTAATATACAAAAGTATCCTTCGACCAATGTTTACTTATTGCTGCGCAATCTGATACAGTGCCCCTAAAACACAGTTCTCTAAACTGCAAAAGTTTCAAAATAAAGTGCTGCGAATTGTAGCCCAATCGCCATGGTTAGTAAAAAATAAACAAATTCACGAGGAGCTTGGAATAAAAAAAGTAACTAGCTGTGTTAAGAAACTAACAAAAAAATTCTTCAAAAACTTAAAAACGTGTCCAAGTGCTACACATTACACGCTGGGTGAAAAAAACATACATAAAAGACTCAAAAGCAGGCTCCCGCAAGATTCGTGTACATCAGATGAGAGCGACAACGGATGAATAAACTTTAACCTTCTATATAATATGAATATATATGTATTTATAAACATCAACACATAGATATTAATTAGTCACAGAGGGGCTGTGTAAACAGTATACAGCCGACCTCATTATCTATTTTTCTTTGGAGAATCAGATTAATTAACATAGCCATGCATAGCAACAGGTTTGCTGAACGGGCTTTATTTAAATTAAAAAAAAAACAACAACGTCGAAATATTTTATGGAAGCCCTATTAAAATTTCTACATTGAACAAGGAAAAATGTTGCTACATCACAATCATGATACACTTACAGAAAAAAAAAAAGCTTAATTTGGTAAAAAAGTTATCTATCATAACGTTTTTTAACATAGGGCTACAGCCTGTTTTTAACTTCAAAATACAATACAGGGTGTGTAAAAATTGGCGGAAGCGCTACACGTGGCGATGTTCTTCGTAAAATTCTAAGTCGAAAATCTTGATACGAAAATGTTGTACCATGCTTCCTATGGCCTCAGGAACCATTTAAAGAAAAAAAAATTGGCAACATTGCATACATTGATTTGCGTTTGGACATTTTTTTATCAGCAATTTTTACTTAGATTTTTACAATTTTTGTTCGAACTGAAAGCCTTCAGTTCGTAAACATAGCTGCAAACTTTTGGGTATCGTAAAACACAAACTAGAAATAATTACGAGAAAAACAGAGATGACAGCTAATGACAATGTTGCCATATGTATTATTTTCATTCAAATCAGTGATTTACATATTTTCAACAATTTTTGAAAGGAAGAACACAATATCTAGGAAAAAATACTATTCGAAATTTATTTTTATTCCAAATTGCAGCTTTTTCATTTGCAAGTATTAAATAATACCGCTTATTAAAGGACTAAATGTCAAAACTTTGAGGACCTCTTGCAGACACAGCAAGCATGGTACAACATTTTCGTATTAAGATTTTCGACTTAGAATTTTACGAAGAACATCGCCACGTGTAGCGCTTCCGCCAATTTTTACACACCCTGTATAGTATAATACAAATATGTATCTACTAAATACAGAATCTACTTAGTAAAATAATCTGAATTTTCTGTAAGCGTACAGAAATTTTAAACTATTAACTAAAGGGGAAAAACATTTCATTTAATTTTTTTATGAAAATGCTTGCAGTTTTCTAAAACCCATTGAATATTATTGATCAGCATAATTTTGCCAAAAAAAGTTTGCTTTATCCGGCATGTATTTAAGTAAATTATTATGATCTAAACATTTTTCTCAAGGTCCCTAGCACAACTACGTACAGGCAACAGGCAACAAAAACTGTTACATGATTCCAAAATTATACAAGAACAGGAAGAGCTAATATTGTAGTACGTATTTATTTAAAAACCGCTTCTTTTGCATTTATTTTAATATGACCCTCGGTGTGCGGAAGCCATACAAGGAAAACTTTTATCCATATAAGAGAATAGCGGCACTTATAAAGCATACTACGGTCCAAGGTCAACAGATAACCTGTTTGCAGTTCAAGTCAGTGTCCAACACAAAGGATTAAATAAGTTCAAGCCAATTTTTGCCCACGACGAATTATTCCTTGATAGTTCTGTCATAACACCGAAAAAAACTGTATCGATTTAAATTTGTGTACCGAACCAATGTATTTCTTAAAAACTTCATGACTTGGTACAAGTTTATAATTAAATGTGGTTACAAAAACTTGTTAGCGGGATCAAAACTGCTGTCTAAAAATTTAACTAAATATAATTCACTTAACATGACTTCTTAAAGACGTATTTTAGTTATTTCTAAACGCAAGTAAATTAAACAATTAAATTTCTGCACGGTTTTTAATCTATTAAAAATGACTTGCAATTTATTCGACTTTTAAAAGTAACCATTTGCAGTTTTTATTTTCATAAAACATTAAGGATCATACTAAATAATGTTATTATCAAAATTATCTTAAGAAACTAAAAAAAAAAACTGCAATTATTTAAGAAAACAAACCTAATAAATTTAGCGTTATTAATTATTATTAGTAAGTGATTCGTTGAACTTTGCTTAAAGATTCAATGCATTATCGATTTATATCGAGCTATGCACAGCAGACGGCGAAAAGAAGCTACCATCAAGACTAATTACAGTGTAATTGTAATTACCATCCAGTTATTTTCTTCGTGGGGTTTAAAGTTTAAAGTACCTATTTCATTAAATCGTTAATGTGCTCATTAAGTGTTAAAATTAAATTTGATTTACTAAATTAGCATAAACGCCTGTATATTATTTAATATCATTAGCACAATAGATGTGACAAAATAGGTACAGAATAATTGTCTGGACTGGATTGGAATTAATTAGGTGACACAATATCAAATGACGAAAAATTAACAGTTACAACACTTAATAATCCAGTACTATACTCATTTATTTCAAGTATATTAAAAGTGTTAATAGAAATAGGATCCAATAAATAACCAGAAAAAGTTCTCACGCTTTTGTTTTTTCCAGCGGTGTTGAAATACTTTCAATAAAAACACGCTGTTTGCTTTTATTATTCCTCCGCGTTTCTATGTGAACAAAACTGTATTCATAAAATCGCGGTTTTAGCGGCAGTATTCTTTTACAAAATCGCCAAGGAACTCTGCTGTCTGTAATTTCGTAACCGTAAAAAAATATAATATTTTACCACACTTTGTTGGTTGGTTGCTATTACTTAACCAGTAAAACCGAAAAATAATGTATATGGAAGAGAAGGCGACAATACTTATCGAGATGGAGCCCCACGGGAATCCATGCCCCAGAGATGCGTAAAAGTGATTAAGAAGAAGCCTGAGAAAAAGTTTTTAATAATGAAATTGTTTGTTCGTTTTTTCTAGATTTAGGCGATTTTCAGATTTTATAATAAATAATTCTGAGAAGTCACAATCAGAAATCACCATAATAATTGCAAAGAACCACACACTTACAACTGTACAACGATCCTAACATGTCTCATTTATAATTAGAGTGGATTCAGATGCAATTTTTTTCCTTATAACTTACATAATTGAAACAGAAAGGTTTAGTTGAATAGTCATCTAGTTCGCCAGACTCAACACCTCTTGATTTTTTTTGTGAAGCAATGCACTGAAGAACAACATTGTATCCACTAGTGAAATTATCAGTATTGACATCTCGTTGAGATGGTTTAAAGATCATATGTATATTCAGCGCATTTAAAAGTGCTTGGTTAAACACCACCAATTAAAGTTTTTGCAGTAATTTTGGATTTGGGACAGCTTGAAGTTATGCCAAACATATTACCCAATTTTATTTAAGGTAACTATGGATCTATAATTATACATCAAAGTTATCTTCTCTTTTTAAACTCGGTTTGTTTCTGTTTTAATTTAGATACAACTGTTTAAAATTGTTTTCTTTTTGCAATAGTTGTAATATTTTTAATACAATATTCGGACTTTATACTTTTTCTTAATTTATTTCAATGATAATTTCCGTTTTGTGTCTTAATCAACAAAAAGAATAATTTGATATGTCCACAAAAATTTGTTGTCATTATAACGCCACAAAATATTAAAATAATAATTTGAAAGTGAATTCAGAGTATTTTAATATCTAACACCTGTATTTTTGTGGCCCTAAAAATCGTTGCTGTAACTGTGTCATATATTACCCTGATTTGACAAGTAAAGCAACACCATCTACCAATCTTTTGTTTTGAAACAATATGTATTACCATGCGTATTGTACGACAACGTTAAACAATTTTAATAAATGACCTGTGTTTCTTTTAAATTTATTGGTTAACTCAAAAATTGCAGAGAAAGTATGCAGTGGTAGGTATTTATTAATTAAACCAAACAAATAAATTCAACCTTCTGGAAAACTTTAAAATAGGATTACAATGACCGCACATTAAATCTTTTTGGTGGCAGCTCCACTTTTCACAGTGAGTTTCATTATAAAATGGTTTTGGATTTTTTCGACGCATTACGTAAGTACTTTTCCTCTAAAGCTAAAAGTATTATTACATTTTCTATCACTTCATTTACAACCTATTTGCTTAAGCTATTATAAAATGTATTTAAGGTCTAATAAGAAGTTTAGAATTTGAAATTTGGTTGAGTAAAGAGAGAAGTAAAAAGAACCATAAAGAGATGGAAACAACTAAGATTTATTAAGAAGGCAAAATAAACAAATATATGTCGTCGTAGTGCAAAAGATGGTTAATTGTTTGTTATGCAGGTTGTCCCAGATAACATTTCCAGCATGGAAATCTCGCTTATTATAAGAAATACAGGTTTGCTTAAACTAGATTAAATATTCCTAAGGATGACAAGAGATATAATCAATTTTTAAAAGTACAAAATTTTTCGTCCTTAAAATGTTAACTCCTATTTTAGATTTGTTTATCACTTAGGCTACTATTTTCGAGTTATCACTCCTAACTTCATTTTTTCTTATGGGCCGCGAAGTTGGCCATGGAGCATTAAATGTGCTTTTTTTTATCTCGTTTTATAAAATATTACTTGCTATAGGTACCTGTTTTTATAAATAAGTCACAAAATTAAGAACAGTCGAGTTTTCCATTCAGTTATCAAGCTATCTATGAAAAAAGAAACAAAAACAAATTAAATGTCAAATGACAGTTACCATTTATCTGTGTTGTTATTTATTAGAATATTTATAGTTTTGCTGTGTAATTCGATAGTCTTTGTAGCAAATTTGTTATCATATTATTATGGGCACACTTAAAAATGATAAAAAATTTGACAAGTTGAGATGCTACAATCTTTGCCATAAAAACTGTAAAAACAGACAATTCTAATCCTTCATTGATTTGTTTTGTATTTTTGGTTAGTTTCTTGAAAAAACCATATTTTTTAAAATTTATTTCCAAACTTTTGTAACTACGCGCACTGGGTTGCCTTTTTGCGGGATACAACTCTAGGTATTTTCGCTCAGCTTCTACACGGTTTTGATGGCAAAGAATGCAGCATATTAACATGTAAAATTTTTCGTTATTTTTAAATGTAGTCATAAACATAACAATATAACAATTATTACTACAAAGGCTATCGAATTGCACAAAAATTCTATGAAAATCTAATAAATGATACCGCAGGCAATTGATACTATTATTTGTCATTAAACACGTTGTTTTTTGTTTATTTTTTCATAGATAGCTTGATAAGTGATAGGTAAAATACGTTTTTCTTAATTTTGTGACTTACTTATAAAAATAGATATAGCAAAGTAATATCTCATTAAAAAGAGAAAAAAAGGCACATTTAACTATTCCATAACCAAACCTCGCGGCTCATAAGAAAAAATGAAGTTAGGGGTGATACTTCGATAATGGTAAGTGATAAAAAAATCTAAAACAAAAGATACATTCTACATTAAAAAGTACATATAAAAGTACATATAAAATTGATCTAAGAAAAAGGTCACGACAGAGAAAACCAATTAAACTTTTTAATATTTTTTGCTATAAATTCTGAAGTACGAAGAATTTTGTAATTTTAAAAATTGATTGTAGCTCCTCTCATACTTGGGAATAATTCATTTAATTTAAGTAAACCTGTGTCTCTTATAATAAGCGAGATCTCCATGCTGGAAATGTTACCTGGGACACCCTGTATAACAATACCATTTTTCATTATCCTAAATTAATTGGTTTAGTACTTATAGGGTTGCGAACATTTAACCCGGTATATTTTTAGTTATTGGCTATTACAAAATGTGATCATTACATGAAGTATTGCCATGATTAACCGTGAAAATTCCCAATTATGTTAAGCCAATCAAACGAACATACAAAATAAAAGAGATGCGGTTATACAAACGCGAAACAAATCAACGCTAATGTACACGTGGTTTGCGAATCATTAATTTACCATTATATACCACCATAAAAACTGTACTTACATCAATTTTACCGCAAACTAATACTTAGAAACAAGGCATATGCGTGTACGTACCAGTTTATTACTGTTTAATTACCATTGCCTTGTAATTCACTTGTAGTGTCAGAATTACGTAAATACAATGCGTCAATGCAATTTATCGCCTTGGAAATTGATTGCTGTTTTATCTCTTTGTAGACATGTACACCGCGAAAAAATAAGCAACCTTCGACCAATTGTTTTAAGTGAAACATGCCAGTAACGCTTTTATCGACTTAAGCAAGCACCTAAGGCATGAAACTGCTTACTCACTTCTATGTTTAATTTATAAGAAAGTCCATTTATCGTATTAGTAACACCAGCAAGTCCGTGAAAATCTCCTAATCGAATAAAATGTGGAAAATGAAATATAAGATCCGGCTAGCTCGATGTATCATTATTTATTTACAGACTTGCAGTTTTCATAAATAATAGAACAGTCAATACACTGCAGACCGATACTTAAACTTTCATACAAATAAAAACAATTAAAGGAAAATACTTTTAGCCACATGAAGTATTTCTAAGTATATTTTTTTTTACCAAATAAGCAAAAGAATTATTAAAAATACTAGGAGTAGTATATAAGGTATGAGATATTATTTAATGTAATATTTAAAGTTATTTTACCTTACATAATTTATAAAAGTCATATTAATAGCGTTTTCCATTAAGTACATACAAACATCGTTCTTAAATTGTTTAGTTGTTCAATTACTTTGTTTAAATAATCATTTTCAAAACCAACCTTCCTTAGCAATATTAACAATTTTTTTTTACGTGAAGTAATTTTCATATGAGATTGGCTACTATCAAAAGAAATTAAAAACATTTTAGTCTTCACAACTACACATCAAAACTTTTTTACATGAAACATTGAAAAACAGTAATATTACAAAACCTAGAAAACGTTAGCTCGGTTTTTGGATAGTTATTTTTAAAACAAATTTTATCTTGCCATTTTTAAATATACCGGTGTAGACGCATCATGAACAGTGAAGAAGTTCCTGTAGTTGCACCACAAAGAAAAAAGCCTAATCTGTCACAGGAATAGCGTCAAAGTGTGTATGTGTACCATTACCTGCTATAAGAAAGTTGGTGCATGGTCTAAAACTAGTTTTAAGATAAAAAAAAAGTTTAATAAAAAGTCATAGGACACTGGATTTTAGCGATTTTTGAAATATTCACAAGATTAAAGTGTTCTTATTTTAGAAGATATATACAAATTTCATGAGTTATTTAGAATCTAAAAATAAGGCTAGATCAAAATTTTGACGGATAAATTCCAAATTTTATTTTTTGAGAAATTTTAGGCACTACTCTTATGAATATTTCAAAAATGACTTTTTATTAAACTTTTTTTCATTTTAAAATTTGTTTTAGACCATGCACCAACTTTTATCAAGAATAAAATTATCTGAGAAATCAATAATAATTTGTTTTCTTTTTGAATGACGCTGTTAAAGTAGGTTTCTTGTTATATTTATTTATGGTTAGCTACCATGTAAGATGTTACGTTCAGTTGAAAATATATTTTGAGGCATAGTCATGAAAAAAAGTATTTTTATTTCAAAACAGACACTTAATTTGGGACAAAAATTTTTACCAAATCACTATTTTGGGACAGAAGGTAATAAATATTTAAAAATACTAAACTTTTATTATGTAAGTGGTAAAGTCCATAGTTCTTTGCAAGGCATGAAACCGGTTTTTTAAACCGGTTTAAAAAACCGGTTAACCTTTATTTTTTGTCCAAAATTGTGATTTTTAACCGAAACCGAAGCTGTTATTTTTAAAGGCAAAAAAAACGGTAACCTTTAACCAAAACAATAAAAAACCGGTTTATTAAACATCTCTTTTTAATAAAAATTATTTTGAAAAAATACAAAATCTGTATTAAATGTGATTAGTTTACCAAAAGTAATTACCGAATGCTTGATTGTACATATATTATAAATAGGTAATATCTTTTTATACTTTGCATTCCAAATCTGAATAATGTTAAAAACCGAAAACCGGTTTTTTCAAAACCGGTTTTTTACGGAAAAAACCGGTTTTTCAACAAAAACCGTTATAAAAATAAAGTTCTTGAATTCGGTTAACCGTTAACCAAAATTTTTTTCGGTTTCTAGCCCTGGTTCTTTGTATCGCGATATTTAAAGGTTTACGTTTCAGTCTATCTAAAAACATTGATAACGTTAATTTACTCTGTCCACGTTTCTAAAAATTGAAATATACAGGGTGGTCCACATAGAAGGGCCACTCTCGTAAACGGTAAGAGCTACAAAGAAGTTTAAATTAGACAAATCGTTCCCCTTTCTGAGATCTATTCAGTGATGCTTTAATGTTTTAAAAAAGTAGCATGGCACGCTAGATAGTAAACAAAAATCAAAATAGGCATTTTAAAATCGTTAATAACTCGGTTATACTTGATGGTACAAAAATATTTTTGGGGAAAAGGTTGTAGATTTTGTTATGTAAAATGAATACATTCATTTGTTTTAATATTGTTTAAATTCTAAGATAACTCACAAACTTGTTTTATTTTTAAATAGCAACCATAGTTGGCTATGGCCTCATGATAATGCATTTTTTCCCCCTCTTTTCAATATTATAAGGTTTAATGTATTTTATTTTTATATTTAGGCTCAAAACAAACAAAATTCATCAAAAAGTCCCTGTAAAGCTATAGAGTGCCATGAATTTAAACAATATTGAAACAAATCAATGTTTTCATTAAGTATACAGTGCGTAAAAAAATCTACAACTTTTTCTCCAAAATTATTTTTGTACCATTAATTATAACCGAGTTATTAACGATTTAAAAAAATTCTAATCTTGATTTTTGTTTATTATCTAGCAAGCCATGGAACTTTTTTAAAACATTAAAGTTTCATTGAATAGGTCTCAGAAAGGGGAACAATTTGTCTGATTTAAACCTCTTTGTAGCTCTTACCGTTAAAGAGATCCCAATAGTGGCTCTTTTATTTGGACCACCCTGTACAATGCCAAAAAAATTACCATCAAACCTATTAGATGCGCTAACACTTTTTACTCTACTTTTCATTTAATGATGACAGTTTAAAAATATTAAAACTTTGACTGGAAAAAAACACATTGTTTACATGTACTCGACATCATATTTCTTAACTTCTGGAGAAGAAAATCACACTGATTAGCCCTTTCGACTCTCGTGTATTGTACGTAATGTGCAAAACATATGAAACATACGTATGCTTTGAAGATACCACCTCCGTTATCTTAAACATTTTCGAACTCACATTTGCAGTACGACTTTGTTGACATCATTATTTTCCGAAGATTTGATTGGATATCTTACCTGAAACAAAAAAAATGAATTAAAATTAGGTTCAAGAAAAATTCCAGAAGTGTTATTCTTTTTTAAATCAATGATATATAGAGAGACAAATACTATTAGTAATAAGTGAAAAATTTTAATAATTTCACAATAATAATTTTTCACAAACACTTTAAGTAAACAAAATTTTCTAGTTACACAGACTTGTGTTATTTTTATATGACTTTCATAGAAGGTAATCGTTCAGATAAACACACATTACGACAAATGACACTGGAAATCCAGCACTAAAACATCCAAGTAATTATAAATCATGTTTTTTTTTTTTAAATCATATTAATTCAATTTGTTTAAATCTGGACCAATGTATTGACATCATGAATAGGTACAAATAGCATACTCTTGTAAAACAAAACTTTAAAAAATTGGTAGTTTATCTTGTTGTTTCATAATAATTAAGACCCAGACGACAACAATAGTATTTATTGATAAACAAGTCCGTTTAATTTATAATTAAAATAATGTTTTTAACATCAGTTCGATATTTTCACGTTAAAGATTGATCAAAGTAAATTATTAACGTTTGGTATGATTCGCATTAACATTTTAAAGAATGTTTTGACTTGCTTTTTAATTTTTAAAGTAGTTTTTTATTATTTTTACGCAAAGTTAGATATAGTACAAGCATCGCCTTAAGATAATTACAATGTCTTAAACAAGGTCGCGAAAGTCATTACCTAGTTTTAATAATTATTAATTTGCAAAGTCGACCTATTGACGTTTTCGCTAAACGATTCAATTTGCTATCTATGAAACAAATATTGAATATTTTTTTATGGCTTACTTCCTATGGTTAAGGTTTATGGTACGATTTTAAAACTGTCATATATTCACTGCAAATTACTTCGCAGCTTGTTTTTATGAGGATTTGAAACCGCCAAATTTATTTATAAACGACTGGCGATCAAATAAAAATAAAATTTATTTGAGGAAAACATTAATTATAACTGAGATGAATCACGAAAATTCTTAAGGATGAAAATATGTACCATTTAACTGTAAAAGGTTAATGCATACAGAGCGATTTAAAATGTGTATTCATAATTGTAGGGAATGATAATTTATTCAGTTTTGAGAAAAAAAAATTGTATACATATCATTAAAGGTATACATCTAGTTACCACTTAAAATTAACAATAAACCAAAAGCATTGGTTTTTGTCAAGTAAGTTTGTTTAGCATATTGTTTTACAGATTTTTTCAGCTTTTTTGTACACCGTCAAAATATATCTATAGAAACAGACCAAAAAGCCTAATATTGAGTGTAGTTTGGCACTAGAGGGACAAACATTTTTGAACTTGTCTCAGTGAAACGGCACTAATCCTAATTAATGATTTTTATTACATGAAAGAAGTTTGAATTGCATATTATAAAGAAATAAAGTTTATTTTTTAGCTGATCTATTTTTTTTCCAAGAGATTTTCCCATTTTTCTTATTCCTAGTAACGGGTGCAAAAATATAGGTCATAATTTGGGTAAAATCAGTCCTTTCAAAATTCAAAATTTGTTATACTATAACTATGTTCAATTAAATATCCATCCCAAGGAAACTTTTCTTAATGAAGTTTTGAATCACATCAGTGATGTTTCATTTTATTGGCAATTTTTTGGAATTTTCGCGACTTAAAAAAATTGTGACTAACAATAAGATGAGGTTTAACAGTTTGCATACAAAATAAAAGAAAAAGTTCCTGTGCTGAAGAGCTGTAGTGAAGGTAAAATTTCCCAGCAGGATATTATAAAGTGCCTATCTATCTATCTATATGCGATTT
Organism: Elmis aenea; assembly: GCA_947652605.1. Lineage (NCBI taxonomy): Eukaryota > Metazoa > Arthropoda > Insecta > Coleoptera > Elmidae > Elmis > Elmis aenea. Next base: position 9,988,555 of record OX393582.1, on the reverse strand, counting down.
TTTTTTTGCCTCATCGGTCTTCGGTTATTCTTTTTATACGGCCATAACTTCTTAGTATTTTCTTTTTCTTCTTAATCGGTTCCTCTTGTACCTTTCGGTGTCGAGGTATGCTTTTCTATGTCTGTGTTATGTTTCTCCACTCCTGCCTATCGTTAGCTAATTGTGGCACATCTCTCCAGCTGACTACTTTTTCTTCTAGTCTCTGCCTCACTTCTTTTTCCCATTTTATCCTTGGTCTTCCTCTGTTTCTTTTTCCCTCCATCTTCATTTTCCATCCTATTTTTGCGTATCTACTTTCTGGCATGCGTAGTATATGCCCAAGTCATCTTAATTGATTCGACTCCATCTTTTTCTTAATCTCTGTTACTTCTAGGTTATTTCGATTTTTTTCTACCGATTTTATCAATCAGTCTGCAACCCTCTATTCTTCTCAGAAATCTCATTTCCTGTGCCTGTATTCTTTGTTTTTGTTTTTGTATTAATGTCCAAGTTCCTGAGCTGTACGTGAGAATGGGTAAGTACACTGCATTAAAAACTCGCGTCTTCGTTTCTTTTGATATCTCCTTCTTACTTATCAAACATTTATTAGAGGCGTAGTAAAATTTCGCCGCTACCGCTATTCTGTTATTCAGATCTTTCTCCAATTTACCATTCTCTGCAATTATTGTTTCTAAATATTTAAAATTCGCTACCTGCTCTATCTATTTTTGGTCTAGCATCATTGTAAGTGGTTCACGATTTTTCGCTATAACCATAACCTCTTTCTTTGTTATATTAATTTTCATATTATATTTACTTAATGTATCTGCCCACACGTCTAGATTGAATTGCAAGTCCTTTTCGCTTTTAGCTAATAGCACCACATCATCTGCAAAGACTGATTCTGTTAAGGATACTGGTTTTAGTTTATTCCAACACCAGTAGGCTTTCTTTGTGTTTTGCTTACATTCTTTAATTAGTTTATCCATAAGAATTATAAAGAGCAGTTGACTTAATGTGCCTCCTTGTCTAACTCCCACAGTTGTTATAAAATCCTGGAAACTGCTGTTATGAGTTTGCACATAATTTCTACTACACTTATATAAACTCTTGATGGCGTTTAAATAATCCTTCTCCCACTCTACTTTGTTTCAAAATCTTCCAGATCTTTTCTCTTGGCACTCTTTCGAAGGCTTTTACGTAGTAATTATTTTCTATTGACCTTATTATGTCTACATCCTCATCCTACACCCATTTTATCTCGCATATCTTTGTTTATTTTCTTGTTTTTTCTTGTACAGCCAGTAGTCCATTTCCATCACCATTTTCTATTATCCTGCTCGGTATGTATTATATCTATCCTTTGCTAATATGTATTATCAGGTGTCCACATATCAAATTATTGAAATTTGAATTGGGTCAATCCAAATGAAGTTACGCATGTAAACCTTGAGAGAAAAATGTAGTTTCTAAAATCTGTGCCGAATTATTGCTTTTTTATTACTCAATTTAAGTGTATTTTTGCTACGTTTGTGCAAGCTCGTAAAGACTTACATATATGCACCAGCCAACATTAATTTATGATCTGATGTAGCCCTTAGGACCTTACGATTTTTCGCAACACTAAAATTGTTATCAGAAAATTTTTTATGTACAAAAATATCGCCCATAAAACTTCTTACGATGGACCATTAGTGTTATTTAGAGATGGCAAGTTCGTACCTGTCACTACCATAAACTTGTTTATTTCTTTTTAATGTTACCGTATAGTGTCGAAGATAAATATTGTCTGAGTCGGGCATATTGTAAATTTTTTAGCACAATAATGTCAGTTCCTGTTAAATATATCGTAAAAACGATGTTGCGCTGACGTTAAAGTTTTGCTACATTGTGACTTCTTAGACCTGGAATACGTTTGATCCATTTGTACTATGTTTGGTGTTATACATTTTTTATGAAGCTTGACCTTTTATGTCCGTTATACAAGTTTACGATTATGCATATATTAATGTACCACGCAAATATGTGCGGTAAAGCCATGACATTGAGGATTATTTGTCATAAGGAATACATACAAACGTAAGTACGTTGCACGTGATATATTTCTTGCAAATGAAAGAACATAAAATATTGCAACCTGTAAAATTTTGCTATAACTTATTTATACCTCCGCTAGGCGCAATGTGACTAAGAAATACGTTGAACAAATTTGTTTTAAGTAATTCGTTAGCCGATTTGTGTTAAAACTTGAACGTCTAATTACTACCTCTGTGTACATTAATTGACTGTTACAGTTTGCGCATCTCTTGCTGAATGAATGAAAATATACAAGGTGTTTCATATACAGGGTGACAATAATCTACATGTGTTGTATGGGTAACTTTGTTATTACAAGAGTAACAAAGTCGGTTAAATTAGCAAAGTTGGGCAGAATTTCAAGACGAATTTAATGCCATTTTGACATTTGGTCTACACCTTCAACTTTTTTAAATATTTTGAAAAAACCAAAAACAGACGATTTTTTCAATGGTAAATAATTCCACAGCCACCTATGTTAAAACCAAAGTGTGAATTGATTCCTTTAGATATTTTTACGTAGAATTAGAAAAAAATATTTAAAAAGTCATAGCTCACTCGATTTTCGAGATATAAGCCAAACTTGACTTTTTTTAAATGGCAACCATAGTTAGCTATGGGTTCATTAAATAGCTTATTTTCTTCTGATTTCAAAAATGTATGGGTTGTCATATCTATTTCCATTAGTTTTCTTACAATTTGCAAAAACCGAAATTATTACTAAATAGTATAAGGGTGCCTTGGAACTGGAGAGCATTTTTTGTTTTTTTTAAATTAGTTGTCAAACTAAGTTCTGTTTTGCTGCTAATTACTGATGTGAATGTGTTAAGTAATTGTGATAAAAGTTTAAAAAAATAAAAAATATGGCTTATTCGAGGGAAGAAAAAAATGATATGTTATTTTGCTACTACAGTTGTAATCGTGATGTAAACGCAGCATCGGAATTATATCTACTAACATACATGGAAAGAAGGCAGCCAGATAAAAGATTGTTTGCAAAACTCGAAGCTAATTTAAAACAGTATGGATCATTTTCTAAACCAAAAGATGCCAAAATAAATTTTAATGAAGATACAGAGGTACTTGTTTTGGCATACAATACTTTTAAACCAACTGCATCTGTACGAGAAATCGGACTTGAGTGTAACGTATCCAGAGAACAAGCAAGAATAATTTTAAAACAAAATAATTTTAATCCTTATCATCATCATATTGGAAATACGTTGTACCCAACAGATTTGGATAGAAGATTAAACTATGCTACATGGTTCGTAGAAGAAAGTCGAAGACACGAACTCTTTTCTCAATCAATTTTATTTACTGACGAGGCAAAATTTACAAACAATGGATTATTTATTAGAAAAAATCATATTTACTGGGCGAGGGAAAATCCACACTTAACGGTTGAAAGACGTGATCAACATGTTTTTAGTATCAATGTTTGGTGTGCCATTCTTGGTACAAAAATACTCGGTCCTTATTTTTATGAGGAAAATTTAAATTCAGAGCGCTATTTGTTATTTTTACAAAATCAATTAGAAGAAATGTTGGACGATCTTCCATTGAACTTGATTCAAAATTTGAATTACTTTCAGCATGATGGAGCACCAGCTCACAATGCACAAATAGTATCAAACTATTTATTAGAAAAATTTCCTAACTGGATAGGTAACAGAGGTCCCATTGCATGGCCTCCCAGGTCTCCGGACCTAACGCCTCTTGATTTTTTTCTATGGGGAACTATTAAAGATAAAGTTTATAAAGAAAAGCCCCATAGTGTTGATCACCTGAAAACCAACATAAGAGCAGCTGTAGCAGAAATCAGACATAATACTTTACTAAAAGTGCAAAGTGAAATATTAAAACGGTGTCAACTGTGTGTTCAAGAAAATGGTGGCCACTTTGAAGCATTATTATAATTTTTAATTTAATTTTAGTCATTAATTATTATGTTAGTAGTTTATTAATATTAGCCACGAAGTATTTTATTTGTTATTGTTCAATTAAATTATTTTACTAGTAATTTCAATTGTTTCTGATGATTAGATATAAAGCAAGAAAACATGACATTCTTGTCCAATTCCAAGGCACCCTTATACTATTTAGTAATAATTTCGGTTTTTGCAAATTGTAAGAAAACTAATGGAAATAGATATGACAACCCATACATTTTTGAAATCAGAAGAAAATAAGCTATTTAATGAACCCAGAGCCAACTATGGTTGCCATTTAAAAAAAGTCAAGTTTGGCTTATATCTCGAAAATCGAGTGAGCTATGACTTTTTAAATATTTTTTTCTAATTCTACGTAAAAATATCTAAAGGAATCAATTCACACTTTGGTTTTAACATAGGTGGCTGTGGAATTATTTACCATTGAAAAAATCGTCTGTTTTTGGTTTTTTCAAAATATTTAAAAAAGTTGGTGGTGTAGACCAAATGTCAAAATGGCATTAAATTCGTCTTGAAATTCTGCCCAACTTTGCTAATTTAACCGACTTTGTTACTCTTGTAATAACAAAGTTACCCATACAACACATATAGATTATTGTCACCCTGTATATTGCGAAAAAATTCCTATTAGCCAAAAAAAAAACGCTAAAATCGTATATATCATGTGATCGTAGAAAAACTATGCCACATAACACGAGTTTTAAAGCCATTACGAACTCGCCGCTCCGTGCGCAGCTTTTTCACTCGTGCGTAACATGCTTCTTACAACTCTTGTTATGAAATATACTATCGTTCTGTTGCAATTAAGCAAAGTGTACTACGATTATTGGATTATCTTGATAAGTTTTGAAATAATTTATTTGTATAGTTGAGTTCTTTGAGAAAATAGGTAACTTTTATTAGCAAGTCAGTTGGTTCAAAATAATATACAAAATGTTGTTGGCATAATAAAATTCGATTAATGTTTGCCAAGGCACATGAATACTGAGGGTTTTATTTTAAATTTAAAAAAATATAGGTATATAACTATTAGGTACCGACAAAACATAAGTATAAATATGTTCATTAATCGAGTTTTTTGCACACATAACGTTGGGAATATTGTTTGCTGATATTTAAAACTAGAGAAAACGAATTGGTGAGCCTGACATCGTTTCCAACCGCATTAAAACAACAATTACTGCATTACAACGATTATTTTATACTTTTGTCCTTGGCATAACAAATGAAAATGCAATTTTAACAGCAAAAACACATTAACTACCAATAAAATTTACATAACACTTTAAAACAAAAACTAATCGTTTAAAAGCAAAAATAAAGCAAATTTATTTTAATGCTAAAATCGTAAAAAACATTAGTTTCACTGAAAAAATATCATGAGGTTTAATTTCGATGAATAATCGGATGAAGTATTGTGTTCATAATTTGTTAAAAGTACGCTTAATTTTGAAGTCAATAAAAAAAAAACAGGATTAAAAATTAGTTATAATTACAATGCTCTCATAATAATAAAGATGCTAACCGACGATAAAAATATTAGTTTAAAAATTAGATGTGGTTCAATATTAATAGGCATTCGATCAAAAAACTGTATCATACATTTTCATCCAAGTTTTATTTGTCCAATTATGTGGAAAGGAAAATAATCTGTGTCGTATAAACGCTCACCTAAAAATATTGTTAAATACTAATTGTACACCGCAAGGTACAAGAGGGCTGATTATAACCATAACTAATTGTACAGACTATTAGAAACACTCTTTACGACTATTATGCATAGAATATAATTTAACTTTTATTTTCAAAGGAAAATATTTTATGTTATAATCTTGTTTAATAATATTTATTCGCACTTAAAGAGACAAAGGTATCATTGTACTGTTATTCAAGGTAAAAGTCGAAAACTTTGTGGAGCTGATATTTCCAGTTTCCATTTTTGTCCGATAATAGGATTAGTTTCCATTGTTAAGCCCAATCTTTTAGCGTTAGCTTTGTGTTTATACCTTATGGCACAGAAGTTCCTCTGAAAATCGTATTATACGCCAACAAACATTGAGCACAGACAAAAAACATAGTATCAACCATTAAAAATTAATATAAGTACGCTTATTTAGTTATTAACATAGTAAATGTTGCGTACCAGGTATAAACTAAACACAGACATAAATAGTTATGAACTATTGCTAAAATGCGCCCCACTAATTATTATTTTATGAAGTAGTAAAAGTGTTATTGTCGCTATTAAGAAAAAATCATTATATTTTATCAATAAGAAATTTGCGTTTTAAACATTATGTAAGTACAACAGCGTCAGTAGCGTAGGCAAAGGGGGGTAAGAACGCCCCCCATATTCGCAATAAGTCGTTATAGAGCTGGAGAACTGTAAATTTTGTGCAAAAAAAAAGTCTTTTGACGAATTTCGGCGACTAGTAGCGTTACTTTAATATAAATTAAACCACACCCATTACGCACCACTCTGACAGTACTTGTAAAATTTGACATAACATAGGTACATTAATTTGACAGGTAGGTTAGGTGAAGGAAATTTTCTAACAAAATATGACTCATGCATTGCAAATAATCTATCATTTTTGATAAATCGTCACTCATGCAAGTATCATCAGAAAAAATCACTCGTGTACTCGTATTTTTTTTTAGCTCAACTTGCATTCGATCATATTTACCAAAAATTATAGATAATTTCCAATGCACTTGTTATATTATTACTGATATGATGATCCCTGTGACATACTGTGCATTTCAACTGAAAACGCATATCGCACACAGTAATTTTGAAAAGCTTTTCCGTATTTTTGCTAAACAATTGAAAATCGCTTTTTAAAAGAAAAATCCCCAAACTGTGTGAAAACAATAGGTAACTTGTAAAATTGTTAAATAGTTCGTTTTTTCTAACATTGGTGCTTTATAGGTTATTATTTTAACCATATTGATCGTTGCTCCATTTTTCTGTAACATGACTTTTGTTTACGTTTATAAAATCTACTTCCATTAAGTAAAGGCGAGCACAGTAAAACTACGGAAGTATTTGCAGATGCAATTAAATTTGCCGCCGTTTGTATTTTCAACGCCTAAAAGGTATAACAAAATATCGATCGCGCACCGAGCAATTTGCAACGCTTCCTTTGTATCGGTGTACAATTACTTTCCGAAAAAAGGCTAAAAATTAGCGAATTTAAATTAAAAACGCGGTTTAAATTAAAACACTGCCAACATGGATACTATGCAAATTATTTTTATTGGAATACTTACAGCTTCGCCGGACACGAAGCGAAATTTTATTATGATGCTCGATATGGGGTACAAAAGCGTATCAAACAATACTAATGGAAAATTAAAAACAAAATAACAGTTGAAAGCTGTTTATCGCAATAACATGTTATGACATTTAACAAAAGAGGTTTAAAATATTAAACAGAATTTTACATTACGATAAAATAATCCCTCTATCAAAAACAATTATTTTCATCAATTCCACACATGCTTTTTACAAAATTACGGCTGTTTACCTATTAAAATAAAATTTTCCATTTCCTTAACGAGTAAGGATTGGAAAATTCAATATTATAAATATGTGCATTTAACATAATACTTTAAAAAATGCCGTTGAAGAGGTCCTATTATCTTCGTTTAGATATATTTCCCCGAAAGGAGACGTCTAAGAAAAAAAAATATTTAAAAGTCTCCACTTAATTTTTGATAACGAATTGCCTTACAAAGTTTTTCGGAACACACTGCATAATGCACAAATGCACTATACACAATTAAGTAAAATTAAGGACCAAAAAGGACGTCCCTTGACGCAAAATGCCGTTTCAAACAGTGGGGTATTTGACTAAAATTTGATTAAGTTTTGCCTAACCAAATTTAGTTTTATAGTTTCTAATAAAATTATTCATAAGTTTTTTTAGTACATCATTCTTTTGCTGCACGATTTTATAACCGTGGCCAACTTCAAATTCCTCCGTTATACTGACTGCTCAGACCTATATTAGTTATAGTAATAAATCGTGTGTCATTATCTTCTTATATTTATAGCAGTCCTATCATATAATTCATAACGTATTCGTTAAGGTGTGAATGAAAAATAATACAGGAATATTTTATTTATAAGCTATTAATTATTCATGTCCAATTCCGGAGGGCGTAACAGCTTCTGATGTTAGGCGAGTCGAAGAGAGACGACAAACAATTATTTAGGTTGTCTCTCAGAGTTTTTTTATTTTCTTTGTTGAATATTAAAATACAACCAGGATAATAATTCATGTGCTAACAGTTGAACCTTCTTAAAAGGTGCATTTGATTTTAATATTGTTCGTTTTATTTTAGAAAAATTATAAGTATTGGATGCCATTAAACGGAAATATTACAATAATTCTGATGAACGAAGCTAAACTCATATAATGGTAAGCCTACTTTTTAATTTTATACCTTTACACAATTTTTGCAATGATTAAAATAACTCTGAGGGTATAACTTGGAAGTGCACTCACATACTATGGGTACTTGATTTGCAGTGATGCGTTAGTACAATATTTACACTGCGATTATTTTTCAAAAAGTTGTGTCAATGTACTGTACTCTGTATATAAGTACACAGAAGTGCTAATTAAAAGTTAAATATCCGATAAGTCAGCCTTTATTATAGACTCTTTGTTTAACATTGTCCGCACTTTGTGTACCTACAGGATGGCACTTCAGACGTATTTTTTTATTTGTAGTTGTATCATACTGCTTATTTTGAATGAATTTAAGTAACTTTAAAGTTAGTTGCATATATGTCGTTTTACACAACTATATGACTTGGGTAAAATGGTATGAGAGTATTTTTTATATGAATAGGTTTACTACCGGTAAACTTGAACACCCCGGGGTAACTTCGTCACCTAAGTCATTGTTTATTATTTTACTTGTTTACATTTTACTTTGTTTTTTCTTTTCGGTTTTGGCATGTTGTTATCGTTTGTGACAGGTAACTTTTGAATAAAAATGGTGCGCAATTACGAAAGAACTCCCGGTTCCAAACCTTATCTTAATTTTAAAGTCGAGGATCGTGAAAATGCCATACAAGCCGTTCAAGCTGGAATGTCAAAAAAACTGGCAACAAAAACCTATAAAGTGCCTCGAACATTAGCTAGGAAGGTTCTTGAAAAGAATTTGGGGTCAGTTGGTCATCCAAGAGTTTTTTCGAGCGAAGAGGAGGCCACCATAGCGGAGACACTTGGCGTTGTCGCCAATTGGGGTTTCCCCCTAACTAGGCTGGATGTAAGGACTGTTATTTCAAAATATCTTGAAAAACAGGGAAAAACAGTTAGTATTTTCAAAGAACATCCCTGGAGAGGATTTCCTTAATTCGTTTATCCAAAGAAACAACCTGTCCATACGTCTTGCTTCTAACATCAAGAGATCCAGAGCTTCCGTTGACCGTATAGACATTTTAAATTTTTTCAACAACATTAATGATGCTTTAAGAGATGTGGATAATTTTAACACATATAACTACGATGAAACTAATGTTACCGACGATCCAGGGACAAAAAAGGTCGTAGTATATTGTTGGTTTTATTAAATTTTTCGAGTGTGACCGAGTAGCCCCAACACCGGCGCTACTTGGTCATCATTTTTTTTTTCTTTTCAAAAATTGTATTCAAATTAGAGCCTCTGGATAATTTAGGTGTTGTATATTGCTATTGTCGGTAAAATTAAATTTATTTAAAGTCAGAATATCGATTAGTTTTAGAATTACCTTTAAAAAAGTGATAAAATGGTGACCAAGTAGCCCCCGATTACGGTAGCGTTTTGGTAGAAAAACACTTGTTGGCTATGACTTTATATGAAAAGACTTTTTTTTTAGCTTTTCAAAATTATACAGTTTCATATGTGTTGCAAAAAATAACCGAGATATAGCTACTTTTGTAAAAATGTTACTATTAAAGATTGCCGAGTCATTTAGGTACTAAATTATTTAGATTTTGTATTTCTTTTTTTGAGATTTTGTATTTTCTGCATCATTTTGGCGCCTGGGGCGGGCGCATCGCCGCCTCACTCATGAGACCAGCCCTGATAATTCATACACATAATTATTTAGACGTAAAAACTATTGTATACTGTTATTTAGACCAAAAATCGGAAAAGAAATCAAATCTTCCATAAAATATCGACAAAGATCATTCCACGACACAAGACGGGACATGTCGACTGAAATCAATTTTTATGCATTCCTTCTTTCCACTTTTTGTAGCTATGACTACTACTTTTATCGTCTCAGTAATACGGTGCGCGGCTAGAACAAAAACAAAACAACGCTTTAGATATCGTAAAACTGCCAGTTCTTATTTCGTAAATAAATATTCAATGGATTATACAACGATTTTTGCATAAATCCTAACGTGTACCATAAGTTTGTGCACATCCATCTAACAAACTTTATGCACACTGTGTACCTACTTGGGCAAAGAGAACATCAAAATTTGATTTTGCACTTAAAAAAGTCCTTGAAAGGACATAAAATATACATCCTCTTAAATAGAGTTTCTACTATAGAAGTTGTCATCGATTTTACGTGTAACGTGGTGCGATGGGATTTCTTATTTAAAACTGAGATTCTAATAGAGTAGATTGGGGGAAAAAGAAAGAAGCTTGAAGTTGGAAGAGAGGAGAAACGAGCACCTAAAACCTCAGCGAATGGCATAGTTTCGGGAGACTTAAACTCGATCCAAGCTTCACCGCTTTACGATCACTTCCATAGCTCGCTATTACATTATATAGAACCGCATTCGTATGTTTCACACCTCCTAGGATATTATTTTTAGTTTAATTCTACCGAGCTTTATATCCGCTCTTAACAAAAGAAGTAAAACCAATGACTTTTGCTAAAGAATAGTGCATTACATTTTAAGGTGTACTTAATGATAATAAAAATTACGTAAAATTTTACTAGATCGCTATGCTGCTATGTAGTAAAAGCTCAATATATTTCCAAAAAGTCTTTTTATAAACGAATTTTTTGCTAAAATTGGAAAAAGTTGCAAACAATAAAACAAAATATGAAAACTGGTTAAACTTTTATAAATCTTTTACATTTTATATTACGTATTGTACTTGAAAACTCTTAAATAGCCAATATTTGTTTGTGTTTTGTTTGCAATTTAAAAAATATAAGATTTGTAGGGGTTTCCTCTTAAAATAACAAAGTTATAGGTGTACGACAGTCAAATTGAATCACCCGGTATATACAGAGTGTGCATAAATTGGCGCTACACGAGGCGATGTTCTTCGTAAAATTCTAAGTCGAAAAACTTTATACAAAAATGTTATACCAGGCTTCCTATGGCCTCAGGAACCATTTAAATAAACTAAAATTTGGTAACATTGCATCCACTGATTTGCGTTTGGGCATTTTTTTTATTAGCAATTTGTACCTAGGTATTTAATGACAATGTTGCCATATGTACTTATTAGTTTCATTCAAATCGGTGATTAACATATTTTCAACACCAATTTTGAAAGGAAAAACACAATATCTAGAAAAAATATTATTCGGAATTTATTTTTATTCCAAACCGCAGCTTTTTCATTAACAAATATTAAATAATAACGCTTATTAAAGGACTGAATGTCACAACTTTAAGGACCTTTTGCAGACATAGCAAGCATGGTAAAACATTTTTGTATTTTTGACTTAAAATTTTACGAAGAACATCGCCACTAGGGTTTATACAAAAACCGGTTTTCGAATACCAGTTTTTCCAAAAAACCGGTTAAAACCGGTTTTCGAATAGTTTAAAAACACAATTTAAACCTCATAAAATACTTTATATTTCATCATTTTATAAATACCTATACAAAACTAATTGAGCTGGGTCTTACTGTATTTAAAGCTTCAAACAGTGTGTCCAAATTCTTTATTCTTTTATTAGTTGATTTAAATACTGCAAATTCTGCCTTAAGAGTATTCGGATTTGCTGTTTTTGCTAATGGTTCCTCGATAAATCTAAGAATTGCTTTCTCCATCTCTTCTTTCAAGACATTGTTTTTTTCATTAATAATATCTTCATCTTCATCGGAATTTGTTTCCAATTCTATAGAAGAATTTGGGTAAATTCCAGATAATATTTTTTCCGATAACTTGACTATGACTATATCGATTCTTGAAGCCAGCGGAAATACGTTTAATTTTTTTGTAACAATGTTTTTTTGGATTTTGCAAATGAAGCAGAAGTGTAAAGATTTTTATGTAGGTAGTTAGTTACTTTTTAAGTGTTAAATCTAGGCTTAAAAACCGGTTTTTTAGTTTAAAAAACCGGTTTTTCGAATACCTATTTTTTTCAAAAAAAAAACGGTTTTTCAAAATCGGTTTTTAAAAACCGACAAACCCTAATCGCCACGTCTAGCACTTCCGCCAATTTATACAAAGCCTGTATAAAAGTTTCTTATGGTCTATCTCTCAAGTACTTTTACGAAAGATTATTAATAATAAAAATGATAAATATAAATTCTTACACAGATTGGGTCGTCCTTTATTTTTTAATAATAGTTTTAAGCTTATTAGCAAAGTTGCAGAACAATTTGTAAAAATGCTTGATTTAATTTGTTTAGTATCAGACTTTTAAGATAACAAATATTTAGTAACGTTTTGATGTTTTTTATTTTTTGTTGCATGTAATTAAAAATCATCATCTTTTTTGCCACTTGCGTTTTACAGTCGTTCATTAGCATATTTGAAAAAGTGGTTGAATAAATAAATTACAGCTAGTTATAGTAACAAATTGTTATAGTTTTACCGAAATATAATAATATCAATAATGGGCTTGAAAACAATTTAAACAAGTTTTCGTTTACAAATGTACATATTTGTCTACGAAAAATATTACACAGTGTACCTACTTCTAAAAACATGTTTTTGTTTCATTAGGGTTTAAAAAACGATATTCTGATCTTAGTTCAGAAAACAAAAGCATTGGTATTAGGTTTCTCGGTTCGCTTTGCAGTTTGTTCAGGCACGCGCCGTTCCCGAAGGCGCAATGAAAAATCCATTCACAAAATAATAAATTCTTGTATAGGCAATAATGTAAATAAAACAAGTCATAACGGGCTCGTAATAATCGTGATCAATTGAGCGCAAAACTTTTGATTTGTACTCGCAGCTTCGCGAACGTAGCAACAGAGCACATTCTCGTATTTTTCTTTTTGTTATTACTATTGCGTCAATTGTTTTTTAGTTATCTTATTATTTCATTGTTCGTCCTTTATTTTTCGTATTTAGGAACTGCAAGTTGTCATATAAATTGAATACTTACAGTAGAAACACAGAGTAGGAAGGCTTGAGGAGTTTAAATGCGGTATGTACAAAAAGTAACGAAACGGATCAATATATTGTTTGTGACAACTTTACAAAAAAAAGTTTGATAGAAATGTTGTTTGTGGTCATTTATTATTACTACATAACCTAAAATTATTTTTAGCTAAACACAGTGTGCACTTCACTTTGTTTTTTTAAATAAAACACCCTGCATATTTTATAATTTTCAGATGTAAAATTGAATTCTCTTTCAAAAATATGTAGGTTTTATGTATCTGAAATCAGTCGTTTTTGAGTTATTTAAGTTTTATAAAAATATTTAGACACAGGAGCCTAAAAAACTGATTTAACCCTTTCGATACTAACGGGACAATATATCCCAGTCAAATGTTTATGAATACTGCTGGGCTAATTACTCCCAATATAGCTGTAATATAGCCAGTTCAGTCTTTTCAGTGCGTGCGATCGTGCGAATATAAGTACCGTTGTTTTTTCCGCTAATTACGCTATAATCTCAAATTTGCTATATTTCTGGTTCACTTTCTGACAAACTTCACAACTGTTGGGATATATAATCCCATTTAAAATACCTAGGGAAGTAGGGACTATATATCCCATAATCAAAAGTGAAATTTGAATTTTTACAAAAATATGGCTATAGGTATTGAAATCTTGTATAATACACTTATATTAACACAAAAAACCATAAGAATAAGCAAATTTCACATTCCGCTTAGAAAAAAAAAATCCGTCTTGAAAGGGTTAAGATACAACAAACCTATATATTTTTGAAAGAGAATTAATTTAGCAGAGGATAGACATTAAGAGCCATTAAGATAAACTCAAATTAAAAGTGTTTAAAAGAATAAATCAAAGCCCTTTGTCTTGATTTCATCAAATATGTTTTAGACAAGAAACACCTTGAATGATTTATATAGACCAATAAATTATCTACAAGAAACTTTAAAAATATTAAGTGGGTTCCATTTAAACAAATTGACTTACCTATTCGTGTTTAAAATTTAGCTAAATGGACCAGACAAAAACACCCTGTGTATTATTTTAAAAGTTTAATGATTCAGAGGGCACTGTAAGAGTATTGCTAGCGAAACCTTTAAATTATTTTACACTGGCGTGTTAAATCGTGTATCGTTAAATATTTTGTTACAGATCTGTATCCGTGAATATTTTCGAAATAAACGTAAATAACTCCAAAACTAATGATTTTAGGTACAAAAAACCTGGTACGGTTTGGAAAAAAAAATTTTAACGGTAAAAATATACAGGGTGTTGCATTTAAAGTAAAAAAAGTTATATCGGTGCGCGGCAACTAAATACCCGGTATAGCTGAAAACAATTTTAGGTTATGAAGCACATGATCCCCAAGAAATTGTGTTTTATTTTCATTTTCTGTTTTGAATACTAAACCAAACATGAAGGAATTATGCCTTGTACTAGGTGGATCACTTATTTACCTATAATGTAGTATAATTTGTAATAATTCCCAAATAAACTTTTAAAGTACAGGGTGGCCTATTTTCCATGCCCATACAGGCTGTTATTTAAATTTTTAGTTATGTATGTTACGGTCAATGTAAGTAATTGGGCATTATTTATGATGCCTGAGCAATTTAAAAAGTGCCCATTGGGATGTGACAAAATAATAAGTTATATAGAAAATATTACATTGCCCGGGTATTATGAATAATGCTGGAAATCAAGTGGGCAATTTAAGAAAATTTTTATTCATATTTCTCTACATACAAAAATAAGAAGATATTATATTAAAACAAATTTTTAAATAACTAACAAACAAATAAAGAAACAAACTGGTGGTGATAAAATAAGTATAAGATATACGTATGCCTAACTAAAAAAAACATATTAGGTATGTACTTGCAAATACATATGTCGTAGGCATAATGTGAATACCGGCATTTTATAAAACGCCTAGGCATTTTATAAAAATCCTGCAAAACGAGCATCTCGTGTTTTGACTAGGCAAATAATAAAATGCCGGCCTAATTGTTTTTAAAAAAAACACACCTACTAGCTTCATTTTTATTATTTATTTAAAAAAAATCTTTAACCAACCTTTAACCTAACCCTCTACTACTGACCAAATGAATGAGGGTCAGGTTAAAGGTTGGTTAAAGCTTTTTTTTGTATGAACACAAATGTATGGGTTTAAGAAAAGTCATAATTTGCTCCTTTTGCCGGCTTTTTATAAAATGCCTAGGCGTTTTGTAAAAAGCCGGATTTTACATTATGCCTACGACACAATATACACACAAAAAAATGAAATCCTAGAGTTTCTATTTATTTTTTAATTAAAGTGACCAGAGAAATAATAGCAGTATTTATAATGACCGGGCAATGTAATAAATTATCCTAGATTGTTGTAGGCAAATACAAAATTATTAAATTGCCTAATTTTATCAGTCATTATTTATTATGACCAAGCATTATGGTAACTGCCCTGAATAATCGAATTTACCGTAACATATACATACGTATTTCGATAGCATTTATTTAAATATTTTTATTTAATTTGACAAATTTAAAGTGTAACATAGCTTTTGTTTTTCAATGTGTATGTTTGTTATTTCATGGCTTACTTCATAAATAAAAACATAAAACTTAAAATTCTTTGTATCAAACCTAATTTAAAAAAAAAATATAAGCAAATTATATATTTTTGAAAAGCGCAAAAAGTAAGCTTTCGATTTATGTCAAAAACCAACTATAGTTGCCATTTAAAATAAGAAAGTTAGGTGTAATATATCGATATGTAGGTATATGAGTAAAAAATAATTGAATTTCGTTATCTTATTAAAGACAAAAAACCATGCAAAAAATGTCTAAAGTTTTTCTCTACCTTTCGTTTAAGCGAGATATTTGACTTTTTTGAAAATTGCCAAAAATCGGTTTTTGGCTATATTTCGAAAATTAAAAAATATATCAAAAATCTGTTTACTTCAATAAATTTATCTCAAAAAAAGAACTCGAGACTGCGTACTTAGTTTTTTTCTATCTCTGATAAGAACCGAGATACCCTGTATGGGCATCGAAAATAGGCCACCCTGAGCACCAAAAAATTATGAAAATAACAAAAACACTCATTTTTATGTATGAATATTTTAAAGACAGTACGTATTTATGACTGTAATGCGAGATATATGTCATACGATGCACGAGTGTTTTATTTAATGAACAATAAATCACCTCATATCGACCAATTTTATAGCGAAATGATATAAAATAACAACCAAACTAGTTTCGAGTTTCAGTTTGTATATACGTTCCTAGATATACGCTTTTGCATCCAGCTGTTGCGATAAGAAGGCGCGGACAACTTGTAAATAAAAACGAATATTGTTTATGTCCATGTTATCTCTGGTTTCACAATTGTGTTAGCAAACTTTACAGTCGGTCCCTCGTTCCCGGTCTGAAAATACTTTGAGAAGTAACTAGCCGGCGCAATTTGCACCGTCCTGCAGGACTTAAATATAACGGGAACTCAAAGGAATTTAGACAATGCGTTTAATTGGCGCGTGATTTGATCACGTAGCCTAAATTACTACTACAACTGCAACTTTACGCCAGGCCGTATCGGATATCGTTGAACTCCGCTAATTGAAGTATAACGAGCGAGTATCATAGTTGCAGTAGATTCTGCCATAAATAAGCGCAGAGAATACGTGAATGTGGCAGCGTTTAGTGGAGAGATTTGGCGTAGCGGTCGTTTTATTACGTGGTTACAACTGTAATTTCCATGAACGATGTTCTGTGTTATCTAAACCTTACGTTCGGTTCGGTTCGAACGCCAGCGATTACCTGTAAAAGTTATAGACGTTTATTTGTTACATTAAGGATCCGCGCTGTCACTGATACTGTGCAAATTTTTATAATTTATCTAGACCATTTACCGCACAGGATCGATTTCTTGCCATATATGTAGGTCAAATCGCTAGCCACTAAAACAATAACGAATTTAAAAAAATCGTACCTTCTGAACTTTTACAAAGTCCTAACTGGAATGAACTTCAATTAATTTTTTTAAAGCAAAATTTATAGTAATTGTTTCGGAACAAAAAAATCTGTGTTTTATACATATTGCGAAAAAATTCGGGAGGTGATTCCTTATCAAAAATTAAGGGGGAACTTTTATATAAAATTTTTTCCTAAGACGTCTCCTTTCGGAGTTACACTCCCCTAAAGGAGAGCGGTAAAATTAGGTTTTTATTTTATTTTAACTCACCAAAAAGTTCTGATTAAAAAACCAACAGGGGTCGCACTTTTTAGCCCCCTGTGAGGGTGGGAGAGGATTTAAAATATTATTATGGGAAACCTTTCAATAAGCATTAAACATCTACCAAATATCGTTCTCCTATAAATTTCTCCAAATTTGAGAAATAAAATGAAAACCTAATTTTATCGCTCGTCTTTAGGGGGAGGTGTAACTCCGAAAGGAGGTCTAAGGAAACATTTTTATATAAAAAATATTCGATAAGAACTGTAGCTTAAGCACTGCAAAGCTCTGATGTACAATAGTTTTGAGAAAAGTGAAAAATAAAATAGGTACATTGTAGCGCTGTAACTCTAACAAGTAACGTCAACAAAATGAAATATCAGTATTTGTGGTTCTGACATTAAACTCCATTTGAACCTAGGACGTCGTTAAACCTGTCCTTGCGAGAAGAAAAACGCCAGTAAATTTAATCGTTGTGTACTTTTTTTAACAAACCTGGTTTTATAAAATTGATTTGCATAAAAAAATTAATAATAATCTAATTAATTACCGTGAATCAACAACATATTCTAGACGAATAACGTCATAGTTATCCACCTGAAATTTCTATAACTACCGAATATTAAAAAAATGCAATTTTAAACTGATAATTTTTTAAGAGATTCTTTTAAATGTGCGATCAAAAAAAAAATGTATTCGCTAAAAATTTTGCTACAGCAGTCTTCTTTGCATCGAATATTCCATTCCCAACCCCACTAAAGTTTGCTACTTAAATTAACTAATGATTCCTTTACATAATTGTAGAAAATAACGAATTAAACACTTATATGTTCCTACGATATTTCAAATTCACAAGAAACTTTACTAAATAATTTGAAATAGTCGACCCGATGTCGTTTCCATAGATTAATCTTTAGTGACAAACAACGTGTTAACACAAATTGGCACGTATTTCAGTTTCTAACTGAAAGACGCTTTACAACTTTAAAATGGGACATGTTCTTCAGTAGACTTATCTTTTCAAATTACTTAGGACGTGGTAATCAATTTGGTAGTCACTGATTGGTTGTTATACATTTCAGGGCATTAGAAATCGAACTGCTTTGAAGTAAGTGCCTTTTCAAACAGCATTTCCTTCAATAGATAGCTGGAAATATAATATATCAATTGTGAAAACGCGCAAGAACTGAAACTAATAGATTAACCCAGTGTTTCCCAACGTGGGGGGCAGTATGAATATTTTGAGGGGCAATATGAATATTTATAGGGACATTAAAAAAAGATATTGATATATACAATAAACTTAAAAATTATTTAGATGAAGCTCAAATTTCAATGAAAAATATTACATTTTGTGCTGTAGATGGTGCTTCTGTTATGATGGGCAAGAAACGTGGTTGTTTAAAATTAATGAAGGATGACAATCCTGAAATGTTGCTTGTGCATTGCATTGTGTTACTCACAGACAAAATTTAGTTTCCAAAAAACTTTCACCTGTTCTAAATGAGATATTGAATTCAGTTATAAAATGTATTAAAGGTTCACACTGAGGTAAGATGGCTGCCACAGGGTAATTGCTTAAGAAGATTTATGAAACTATTTAATATTCTTAGTGAGTTTTTAAATGACAAATCTGAAATGAAACTCCTACAATCAGTCGATGGTCGAACATTTGTGAGTTATTTGACAGATATCTTCGAAAAGCTGAACACTTTAAATAAGCAACTGCAAGGAGCAAATAAGACCCTTGATGCAAAGGCTAAAATATTTGGCTTCATTGCATTTTTGCAATTATGTCAAAAGAATGTATTAGCCAAAAAAATTTACCAATTTTATTGTCTAAATAAGCGAGACTAAGAGGTAACTGATGCTGCTGTACTAGTTATTGCGGATCATCTGAGCAAAATGTCCTGCGATTTAAATAAACGGTTTTCTGATTTAAAGAAAATTGATTTTCCGTCTTGGATAGCTCAGCCGATGCTAGTAAATTTAAGTGTTGTGGCGATGCAGTACCAAGAAAAACTATCGGAAGTGCAAAATGACGAATCTGTTAGAGTTTTACATAGTTCAACATAAAAGGAACAAATGGCATAGCTTAGTGGCAAGACAGAAACAACATACCCAAATTCAACTAGTTTTGCTAAAAAAACTGATTTGTCCTTTCCATCGTCATATTTAGTAGGATGTGAATTTAGCGCCGCAAATGACTTGTTACAGAAAAAAATAAATCGTCTGGATATCACAAACCGTGGGGATTTGAGATTAA
Organism: Elmis aenea; assembly: GCA_947652605.1. Taxonomy (NCBI): domain Eukaryota; kingdom Metazoa; phylum Arthropoda; class Insecta; order Coleoptera; family Elmidae; genus Elmis; species Elmis aenea. Next base: position 9,968,708 of record OX393582.1, on the reverse strand, counting down.
AATTGACTAAATTAGTACCTCGAATACAAGCTCTTTGCAGTCAAGCTGAAGGACCACATTAAATAGAGTTTTGTTTTATCAAATTAAGTAGGATTTATGTTTTGTAATATACAAGGTGTTATGTATAATTTATGTTCATTGAATAAAGTACTAAAATTAAAAACAGTTTCACCTATGTTCCTTTTTTAATTTGTAGTATCTATTACATTTGTCCTTTTACGAAATTTGGTCGACTATTATGATAGGGGGGGCATTAAAAACTTTGGGTGTGTTGAGGTGGGGCATGATTCAGATATGGTGGAGAAACACTGGATTAAGTGATAATTTAAGAATTTTGTTGCAATAAAATGGTGGTCTCAAAAATGCAATAATCAAGATATCCATGTTAAACCTTGTGGATTTAGGCCACCCTGTATTAAAAGACATTTACAAGGAATTTTCAGCATAATCATTTATTTTTAGCGACATAATTAAGCAGATTTCGTCATTAAAGTTTTGTCTGTTTTAAACAATGATAATATTTTTTTTCTAGATTAACTTTCTTTATAAAATGTTACTTATTATAAACTAAGCAACTGACACCAAATATTGCAAGTAAATTACCACCCATAAGTCTGTATTTAAATTATCATTAGTCATTGTTATTTTAGTTTTTATTTTATCAGTTACACGAGCGCAAAATTATTATACAAGCATTTGTCTTGTCAAATTTAGCCTACTTTGATTTCACCAAGATAATACCGAGTCTAGCAATTCTGCGCACGTTTTTAAAATTTAACAAGCTTGTTACAAAGTGCACGCTACTGTAACGGATTACAAAATTATTAAACCAATACTGCAGTACAACTGCATTTTTAATCATAGTCTTTATGGCCGTTCTCGATTTGCCGTAAAAAATTGTTTTGTCATAAAAACGCGGCACGGTAAATCATGAAAGCGTTGCTTATGACATGGGTACATTGTAATTTCACAAAACGTATTGCTAAATAATCTAGACGTTGAGCAATGTCAATCAAAAACTTTTTGTGTTATCGCACGTTAATCTTTGAGTACTACTACAATGAACGTGATTAAGGTTTGCACAATACGTCGAGTTTGTTAGTAAAGAAAATATTTCCCACACAACAACAAAAATTGCTACCATTATATTCTTTGTGGTGGTCGTTTCGTCAAGTCATGGAACTGAAAACACAAATTTTTAATTCCGAGTTTATGAGTAAAAATGGTACCTATTCAACTAAACTAAATATGTTGTTTTAAATTTTTTTTAAGTTAAAAAAATGTTTAGAATTGAAAATTTTACTTTATAAGTATAAAATATCGTTTCCCTTAATTTTTTTTTAAACTTTTGCGAATATTTCTAAAATCGCTAAAAGCTTAGTGTCGTATGAATTTTTATAGAGCTTTTTAAAACTTAAAATTAGTTAGACCATGCACCAACTTTTATAAAGAATACATTTTTCCGAGAAATCGATAATAAAATTTTTTCCAATTGTTGCAGACTTTTTGAATAAGGCTGTAGATCTTTTGACACTAAAATTAAAAACTAATGTCAAAATTTGCAAAGTAAATCTACCGAAATGCCTCTCTAACAAGCAAATTCCTGAAAAGACTTTATTTCTTCCCGATCTATAAGAAGCCAATAAGCAATATTTCCGGCGTATTTACTAGCAGTTGTTTAAGCGGGTGGAAGTAAAACATGCAATTAATTTATATGTGACGTGTGACGTTAAATCGTAAAAAAAAGTTTGATTTATATCATGATTAAAATCGCGATTTAAATCAATTGAATTAAATCAGGCCAACCCAATACTCCAGCTGTTATTCTAGAGTTACTCATTAAACTATTTTTAGATTCCACAATTCAAACAGAATTTTGAGCAGTTTTTGTTGTTTAACAAAATAAAAAATCACAGCAATTGTTTCAGATTGGTTAAATGGTGAATCAAAACTCCAGACTTGATATCTTTTGATCATTACAAATTTTTATTTAACTTCACATGTTTGTTTTGGTAAAATCTTGTAAATCAATTTTGATCCATTTCTACATATCTGTTAAATAAAATAAATAAGGTTCTTACGGAGCACCCCATATAAATTATATAGTTTCATCCTTCCTCTTCGTTAGCTCTCTCTTATAATTAGAGATATTATAATATGTTAGCGCTCTGCATATATTAGTGCAGGTAGCAACCAACTTGTTTTGACAGCTACCCATTACATAACGTACCTACCTAATACAAGCAGAAAACCAAACTGTTGCATTTGATGGCACCAAAAGCATATCAGGCGGTTTTAGCTCGTAATAAACCACGCACAGACGTATTATTGCAATAACTACAGTTATTACAGACTAATGTTTATTGTCGGAGAATTTACACAATAAAATGTATCCATCAGTTGTTATGTTACCGGAGTTTATGATTCCTGCTATTCACAGTCATACTAATTAACACACGGGTCAAATACTATCGTTGTTACAGTAGTATTGTAACCCGATAACTTGCTTAATGTTTCAACACAACTTGCAATTAGTTATAAAGGTAATTAACATTATATGATTGATCAGATTAGTACGTACATAAAATTGTTTAAGGAAAGATATTAAATCCATTTAAAAAAATTGTAATTTATCTAAAAATGTAATAGTAAAATTTGCTTTTTGCTCCTCTTTCTAATGAATTATCACTTGCCGCATCCGTTTCAATAAATAACTTGGAAAATAAAAATAGGACATATTTTACCAACATTATTCTAGGTTAGTTATCATGTTTCCTAGCTAATTTTGAATTATATTGACAATATGCGATTTTTCTTAACTTAAAATAATATTATTAAAATACAATTTTCCTTGATTTGGCAAGTTATGGGCAGTTATAGATATGACATGTCATATATGGTTAGAAAGAGGGATAAAAAGCACATTCAACTATTCCAGCCAACTTGATGGCCCATAAAAAAAATGAAGTTAGGGGTAATATCTCAAAAATGGTAAGTGATAGAAAAAAGACATTCTACATTATAAAGTACCTCAAAAAAGTACTGATAAATAAGATTTAATGAATAAGACAAAAAAGTTGCGAGAGAAAAAAGAAGTTCAACATTTTCATTTTTTGCTATAAAATCTGAAGTAAGGGAGATTTTATACATTTGATTGTAGCTCCTCTCATACTTGGGAATAATTAATATAATTTAAACAAACTGGTATCTCTTATAATAAGCGAGATTCCCATGCTGGAAATGTTATTTGGGACACCCTCTATAGTCAGATGCAAAATAATTTTGTACTTGAAGCAATGACAACATATAGTATATTCTCAATATCTGAGGTAATGTATATCAAAGGAACCTCAAATAATCCAACACTTTGATTATGCGCATAATTTGGTAAATTATAAGAGTATTACATAAAAAGTATTTAAAAACATTTTTTGATTATACATAATTTATTTTCAAGTTAAACTTACTTATTAAACAAAACGACTGGTAAGTAAATTATAAAACCAAACTTCCTGACAACAATTCACTTCGTAAATTGCAAACCCTAGGTTAATCGATAAGTCATAATTAAAAACTCTACATCTTGAGAAATATTAGTTCTAGACATAAACCTTTTAGGCACATTAAAAGACAATTTAATTATCTATATAAAAGTGTAAAATCATAAAGGGTATTCCTATAAAACAAATGGATTTATGAATATTTAAAATTCTGTGGAATATAATAATAATGTAATTTATTTAGCGAATTGCTAGTTATGTTTACATTTTATAACATGTATATAAATACATAGAATAAAACTTTTCCTTAATATAACTACTGAGCTTACTTCTAAACCTTATTTAATATTAGTTTCATTTTTAAGTTCACTTGTTAGATCGCTATAAAATTTTAGTCCTTTATGAAATAAGAGAATTTTGAGTTTAATTTCGTGTCCTGAATGGCAATTTAAAGTCCTTACAGTTTCTAGTCGGATAATTATGAATATGAGTTTTGAGTTATATATTTTAACAAAGAATTTGAAAGCTGGTTATTTATAATCTTGATAATGAAAATAATCGTATTAAAAATTATCCGTTGTTTAATACTAAGCCACTGTAAAATGTCTTGCATTAGAGTAATTTTGGTGTATCTGGAACACTGTAAAATAATTCTCATAGGCCTATTTTGCAATTTTTATAGCCGGTCCAAATCATTGAGCCAATTTAAACAAACACCCGGTGTATTATTTTAACCATTAACTAGTTAGCAGCCACTATAAGGGTGCAGTTGAAAAAACTTCCAAATTAGATAATTCTGAAATTTTTAAATAGTTAAATATTAATAAATCGTGTTAAAGATTTGATAAGTTTACATTCTCAAAAAAAAAAAAAATATAATAGCAAAATACGGTTGATTTTAGGTATGTATGAAACACATTATAGATTAGTGAAACAAAATTTTAACTCAAAAAAGGTTAAATATATAGGATGTTCTATACTTTCAGCAGAGAAGTTATGTATTGGTATGCGGAAACAAAACACTCAGTACTCAGTTTTGCAGTTAATGGCCACAAACAACTTTTGTATTATCTTTTGTAAAACTCTGATTTATAAACCAAATATGAAGAAAATACGCAACACTTGTAGGTGCACACTGCAGACCCTGTACGTAAGTAATTTTAAATTGTCCATCTTCAAAAGAACTTTTTTAAGCAATTTACAAAAGGATTTTCTTGCAAAGAAGTATGTGGTTAAGATGCCTGTGTACAATTAAATATGCAGTATTTTGAAAACCACTTGATAAAATTTTTTGAGGGGTTAATTTCCAATTTTTTTTACAAAAATCTTTTATTTTTAGTATAGACGTAAAAATGCCTTAAACTTAAATCAGCTTCATCTTTTTAACTCAACAATTACAATGTAGCAAATGCATCTCTCTACAGACTCGTTTGCCCTTTGGACTTTAACAGTCTCCAGACCCTGTACCTTATATAACTCGCTAATTATTGAAATACACGTGATGACGTCAATAATTGACTGTGAACACATCTAATTTAATTTCCAACCGCTACTTAACGGTTATTATAATAGACCAGCAAATTTAATGTGTAGCATGGTGATCGATGAAATTATACATCTCTCGATAACCCGTGTTTCTATACACCTATTTCATTTACATGTTAACATTATGTATTTATTACCCGTCAAACGAGAGTTATAGAGAGTGTCTTATGGTAATTATGATGATCCTAACTAAACAATAGTATTAGGCAGCTGTTTCCCAAGTTTTTAAGCCCACGTCTCCCTAGACGTGTAAAATTTTTCCAACGTCATTTAAGTAACCTAACCGAATCTTACTTAGAACAAAAAGTAAATATGATTTAATAAACAATTAATCTTTGATGCATTTTTAATACTGAACATTTTACATTTAGTATTTTATCGTTTGCGACGTTCTCGGTCAATTTTAGCGCCTTAATAGGGCGTCGCGAGGCACAGTTTGGGAACCACTTCGTAGCTATAGTTTTACAACATTCCAACAAGCGATTTAAAACCAATTCATGAACAAGTACATGAACTGGTTTATTCGCAAGAGTGAACTATGTACTAATAAATGTATTCGACAGTATTAGCCGTTGTTGGAACGCTTTTACGACTGGCCTAACTGTAAATGACATTTGTGTCCATTGGGTTCATAATGCGCATCGCAAGGGTAAACACCTTAAGAATCCAGTACTAAATGGGATTGGGAGGGGGATGTATAGCTAGCAGAGACCAAGTTAGTTGCAAACAGCGCATGTGTGTAAAAATCCAAGCGCTAGTACATGCCTTCATTCACGTACTGTTTTGACCGTACACTGCCTAGTTCACGTATTAATTCTGTTAACAGTTGGAACAGCCGACTAACCGTCCGTTGAACTGTCAGAGACTGTGCTAGAACGCGATATCAATACTGCGCATAATCATGATAGTATATTGGATCGTACATAGCCTTGCTGGAACAAACCTTACACTAAATGTTCCAATAAGCAATATAATTTAATTTTTTACATTAAACCTGAAAAATATTAAATTTCATGACTAACACTTGCTGCATGTTGCATGTTCACATAAAGGCCAACGTTTTAATGCTATTTAATGCTAATGAAAACAACTTGTTGCAGCACACACGTACGTAATTAAAAAGAACAACTCATTTGCGGTTCAACTATTCGAAATATCTTTAATAAAAATGGCAATGACTTCGTTTTAAAAGTATAATTTCATTAATGTGGGGCGTTAATATTCAGCTTAGGCATGAGACTAATTGCATAGTTTTCTTCATAGCAAAGTTCCAAAACTTTTTGGAATAACGTCTAACGTCTATATATCGCACTAGGTACAAGTATATTTAATATTTTACATAGAAATGTATGTTTATGACCCCAAAACTTATTAAATACGATACAATATAAAAAAAAGTAAAGCTGGTTTTACAAATGTCTGATGTAGAGGGTCTTTAATAGTGTGTTCTTACAATTTTTGTGCTTGATATTACACAACTGTTGTTTAAGTACTAAGGATTCACTTGCAGAAAATATATACCAGTTGCCAGACTCGCGCCCCTTAGTCAGTAGCAATTTTATTTTAAGATAGGTGATTTGGAATAAAAAACCGCTTAAATATGTGTATAGATGTTTGCAATTGAAGTGCGATGGAACAATTGCATTTTTTATCGGTATTTAATTTCAGTTTTAGCTAAGCAACTAAAAATTGCGTTTTGGAAAATTATTGTTTTCCTTTAATGTTATATTTTTAAATTTTGTAATATTTATGTTCAACAAAAAAATGCACATAATTATTTTGAAATGTTATTTCATCTTGTATTTTTTAAATTAAGAGATTATGAACATTTTATCAAAACATATTTATGAAAAATGTGACCTAGTTAAACACATCGTAACTTTTCCAACCAAACATTTGTGCCACACAAAGTTTTTAAAATTAAAATAAGTTTCAAGCACAATACAAAAAAATGCACTAAAGTTTTCGAAATAAAAACAGTCAGAATTTGTTAGTACAAACACAAAACTTTAAACAAGAGTTTCTCTTTAGTTAGAAATGAAACCGGATATTACAATGAAATTTACGTGTACATTTCGCGGAGGTGTCATTTGTTTAAATAAATAGGTTTCGCAAAGTGATACGTCTCCAATCGCATAAATCTTTAAATGTCCAGGCACTCTAAAAATAAGACATTCTAATCTAATTTATTTGGGTGATGGATGATCGTACAACCTGCAACAATGGCAAGACAACTAGATCGAAATGCCTTTGCGGAAGGTTACTTACGGACAAAAAATTCACACAAAAATGGGAGCAATTCCTGTTTAATTATTTTTCAGAAGTTTTTTTTTTGCGAAAAACTTATTAAACGGGAAGACTTATTTATAATTTCTTGAATTTTCTAAACAAAATTGCTTGTAAACATTGTGCAGTATTTTTTGTAAATATGGCTTGATTAAAAAATTAATCGACTATACAGGGTGACAATAATCTACATGGTGTACGGGTAACTTTGTTGTTATAAGAGTTACATACAGGGGTTTGGAGCGGAGCACGGAGCGGAGTACGGAGCAAATAATTTTGATTGCTCCACTGCTCCCGTTTATTACGTACAATTATAAAAAAAACAACTTTTTCTTCTTTTTTTTTCAACTTTTGAAGATCAATAATTTGTTTTTTCAAACATTTATTTAACATCACTTGTTTGTTAGGGTCAAATGTTGTTATTTTTGACCAACTTCTACATATCCGATAAAATTAAAACTTTATTTTTAAAAACAATTCAATTATTCAAATTTAAAAAAAAATACTAACAATATTTGGAGCATGGAGCGGAGCTAGAGCAGGCATTTTGATGCCGGAGCGGTTGGAGCGGAGCAATTGAAAAATTGGACTGCTCCAAACACCTGTTACATTGTCGGTTAAATTAGCAAAGTTTGGCAGAATTTCAAGACAAATTTAATGCTATTTTGACATTTGACATACAGATTCAACTTTTTTAAATATTTTGAAGAAACTTAATGGTGCCTGTCCACGTGAGAGTAAACAACTCTCGATAGCAGCGTCGCCAAGGATACAGCCAATCGCGAGTTACTCTCAGGGGCTGTATCCTTGGCGACGCTGCTATCGAGAGTAGTTTACTCTCACGTGGACAGGCATCATAACACCTACGATTTTTTAACGGTAATTAATTCCATAGCCACCTAAGTTAAAATCAAAATGTGAAATTATTCCTGTTGATATTTTTACAAAGAATTAGAAAAAAAATCTAAAAAGTCATGGCACACTTGATTTTTGAGATGTAAGCCAAACATGACTATTTTTTTAAGACAACCATAGTTGGCTATAGGTCCATTAAAATCGTATATTTTACAACAAGAGATGAAAGTCCAGTTTTTTTTTCGTGAGGTGAGATTTGTTCACGAGCTACTAAGCGGCGAATGAGCAAATCTCACGAACGAAAAAAACTGATTTTATCTTGAGTCGTAAATGATATTTTTTCTACGAAATTAAAATTATATTATTGAACGAACGTTAATGTAAACGAACCAAATGACAATAATTATGGATAAAGTTTTAATTAATCATTTCATTTCCATAGTGACACCACCACACTGACATTGACATAAATAAAATTATAACCTGAAACGAAATATATTTAATATTAATTTTTGTAGCATTCATAGGCTTCTAGGTATATTAAATCCTACATTAAAATTAAATTCAGAATATTAACGCAATTTTAATTAATGATGAGTTTAAGCTTAATTTGATATTGACATTAACATTACTTTCGTCACTAGAGACGACGAAAGTAAAACTTTCAGAGTAGGCAGTGAGAAAATGACAACTTTCATATAGGCTACTTGAGTTAAAAAAAAGATCTTCTTTCTCCTTTCATTGATGTATGGGTTGTTAGGTTTACTTCTAAAAAAAAAATTGTTCATAAAATTGCGTTTTTACTTCAGCCCATTTTCTATAGCTATGTAAATACTCATTATTTAAAATTAAAATATTAAAATAATAATTGAGTTATTTAAGTATTAAACGCAAATATTATTGCGTTGTCTACAATGTACCTTGCATTACTTTTCTTTTAGATTTTTATGGCTCCATAAATACTTTATTGGGATAAAATTGTTATAAAACGTTGCCATAAATTTTTCTTCGGAGTTTAGATAGCTCCAACCGTTTTACGGCTACATTTAACGCCAAATATTGGCTGCTAAACTGTAACATATTTTTCCAACGACTTGTTTCTTAAAGAATTCGATAAAAATGTATGACGAAGTAAAAGATACCGCTTTTTTAGTTTAGATGAAGCAACAATTTGAAGATGTGTCCTTGGAAATTAATCTTATATGATTTTGATAATGAATTAAAACAATATGGGCACGTCGTACTTTGTTCTAATGTGTTTAAGCACAATGTAATTTAAGCCTGTAAAAATTTTAACGAATACCTTTTTCATATTTCCAGAAAGATTTTATATTTTAGTTCAAAATGTAATCCCTGAATACGTGCATATTTCGTCCAAATTACAAAATTACCAAACTTCTCTATGGTAGTATTTTTTTGTTACATTTAGATTGAAAAATGGCACCGTATATGAATAATTTCAGGTCAGCATAATCAATAGACATAAAACAATAGGCATTCATTTCGCGGGTTCAATTGCCGTTCAAAGGTTCAGGTAACAGCGGACCCTTCGCGAGGGGAGCTCCCAATTTCATGAAATGAAATGACCATAAATTATGCAATTACATGGATTAGGCGTAGCATTCGCGGTATAACGCTCTTAAGACATTGTTACCAGCAAGCTTACATACCAAATTTTTTTCTAAATGCTACTTGCTACACCAAAGTACAGTAGAACCTTTACAATAATCAATAATCCGTTCTAGAGGAACGGACGAATACTGAATTGGACCAACACAGAATCAATTTTTCCATATGGATTAACTAAAATTGGAATAGTCCGTTCACAGCTCCAAATCTGATATACAGGGTGTCCCAGATTACATTTCCAGCATAGGGATCTCGCTTATTATAAGAGATACAGGTTTAATTAAATTAGATGAATTATTCCCAAGGATGAGAATTACACAACAATAATATAAAATTCTAATAAACGATACCGCAGACAAATGGTAACTGTCATTTGACATTTAATTAGTTGTTTTTTGTTTTAACTTTCATAAATAGCTTGATAAGAGATGGGTAAAATACAATTTTTCTTCATTTTGTGACTTATTTAAATATATATCATTTAAAAGAGAAAAAAGGCACATTTAACTATTTCATAGCCAACTTCGCGGCCCATAAGAAAACATGAAATTAGCGGTAATATCTCGAAAATGGTAGGTGTTAAAAAGAAAATCTAAAATAACAGTTACATTTTCCATTAAAGTGTCTTATAACATCTGAAGCACGAGGAATTTTGTATTTTTAAAAATTGATTGGGGCTTGTCTCATAATTAGGAATAATTCATCTAATTTACACCAACCTGTATCTCTTATAATAAGCGAGATCCTCATGCTGGAAATGTAATCTGGGACACTCTGTATATATAAATAAAAATTTAACCAGAGCTTTACATATACAGAAGACCAATGATGGCAGATGCTAAAGAGGAGGAAACGAATTATTATTTAGAAGGAAAGTCGCATTCCATTATAAATTATAACATCAGCTAACTCGAATTTTTGATATCAGTGTCATTTTTGTCACTTTTCCAGTGTTCATAGCTTGTCGAATGTTGTCTGTTTGTGCCTGGTTTTTCAAATTTCGTGACGTATTTAGATTTTTAAACAAATATCGCACCATTTTTTTCCAAAAAATGTGTTAAATATTTGATTTGGCGTATAGAAAGGCCACTATTGGAATCTCGTAACCTGACCAGGAAAGGTCACGATATGTTGTCGCTAGAACCTGATCAAGGCTGTGTTTATTGCATCAAGAACATCAAAACTAAATGTTTTGAAGAGATATACGTGCCACTGGCCATTTCCTTTGGTAAAATAGGGGAAGAGCTAAAAAGTTGAATACTAATGGTAATTTTTGCGGTCGCGTTGGCCATGGAACCGTCACAGATAAAATCGAAATTCTTCTGTATTTACCAATTCGCGCATCCTTCGCAAGTAAAATGGTGCAAAGTTTTTGAAAAAATCTTCAACGGTTCCGGAGAAAAACGTCTATGATTTGAGAAGTTGTAATATATCTGTATAACTATATCTATTCGACTTGCATAGGCGTTTAACATAAGGAAAACCGTTTTTACAAGGACTTCGTTATTAGAAATATAATATTATTGAAAAAGAGAAGAAAAATGCTCTTTAATGAGAACATAGCCAACTATGGTCTTCATTTAAAAAAGTCCAACGTTGTAATTTTTCTTACAGTGCGTAAAAAAATCTACAAATTTTTCCTCAAAAATATTTTTCTATCGTCAAGTATAATCGAGTTATTAACGATTTTAAAAAAAATCGATTTTGATTTTTATTCATTATCTAGCGTGCCATGAAACTTTTTTTTTTACATTTAAGCACATCACTAAATAGGTCTCCGAAAGGGCAACAATTGGTCTATTTCAAACTTCTTTGCAGCTCTTACTGTTAACGAGATCCCAATAGTAGCCCTTCTATGTGGACCACCCTGTATAGAGGTTGACAAATATAGAGGTTCCAATGTATTTAAATTTGCAAAAGGATAGAAGCTATTAATCAAAAGTTGTTTTTAATGTCGTACACTTCCGCACCCGATATCAGTTCAAACATCTTCGTTTCCGGGATGGACCCAAGTCAAAGTCCATTGAAAACTTTGTGGGCAATTCACGAAAATTGTAGCAGAATATAACAATGTCAACAGGGGATAATTGAAAAATTGGTATGTTGCAGTACTTCATTACAGGTCTTTAAATTGTTTTACAAACCCGTTGGGGCGTTTCGTAAACTACACGCTGCTTGCTTGCTTATTGTCTGCTAAACCTCGTAGTTAAGAGAGTAGATCATACTGTAATATGCAAGATAAGCTTCGTGTCTATAGTAATTTCTGTGGTTAACGACTATTTTACATCGTCTTTACTGTTAAATAAATTACATTAAAACTACAGGTGTTTGGCGTAATATAACCTACACCAAACACTTAAAATTTTAATTTTAATAAGAACATACTGGTTTTATAAGCAATTAATCTGTTAATATTTGCATTAAGGTCCATAATTATATGTAAATGATAATGTATGTGTCTCTGTAATACTACAACATTCATAGAAGCGCACAATTACCAGGAATTAACCGGTAAATGTGCACATATCCTACTGGGTTGATGAAGGAAGTTTAGTACGTTTACCGGTAAATAAATAAAGTTACCGATAACGTACATTTACAGTAACGTAACCATGCCTAGAAGATAAAATTCACATTTTAAAGATTTTTGTAAGTTGCACCAACATTAGAAATGATTGGATATATACAAACATTATAAAACAGCATTTCAATATGGAACAACCAACAATTTATATTTTATTCCAACATTTAGAAATTTGTCTTCGTGTGAACACTGAAGTTCGATTTAGAAAAAATAAAACATGATTTTTAAACATCCCAAAAGGCAACACTCATTTGCATTTTAAATCAAATTTGTAATCAGCGTATAAAAATGCACCGCAGTGCAAATTTAGTCGATATTACAGCTCCCAAAATAAGGGAGTTAGTGACAGTGTCCGGGTTCTTTGTGTGTGCTGCCACACCAAAATCAGGTCAACTCGTGATCAACCAATTTGTACTTCTCACCAACACAAACATCTTCTCTTTTGCATGTTTCGGCGAGGTTTGTAAGGAACTGAAATGTCAAGTATCGTCAAAGTTGATGTAATAGTTTCTTAAAGCAATTATTGACAGTTACTTCACCTCGTAAATCATAATTCTTCAAGTATTGCAAGGTTTTTTTAGAGCAACGTCTAATAAAGATTGAAAGGTTATGATTATTTAAAAAAAATGCATGATTAAACGATGAATCGTTAAAAATATAGGTACTACGGATAGCGCTAAAAAACTTGTAAACCATTTTTGGTGTTGCAAGATAAAACTTATTTTAATTTTAATTTGTATTTATCTTTATTGAGCGTTAGCATTAACATGGAGCAAAAAACATGGATACTAACAAATTTGGATCAAATCATATACAGTGTCGTTCAAAAAGTATGCAACAAATGGAGAAGTTTTTTATTATCGATTTCTCAAAAAATTGTATTCCTGATAAAGGTTGATGCATGGCCTAAAACTAATTTTAAGATTTTAAAAAAAGTTCAATAAAATTCATAGCGATTTTAGTAATATTCGCAAGTAAACTGCCCTTTTTTTAAAAGGTAGGTACATAAAAAGTTCTGAGGAAAAAGTTGTTTAGCATTACATATTAATATCTACTAATTACGAAATTTGATGGTAAATCCTAATATTTATTTTAACATCCAAAAAGTATGCAACCAATGAAAAGTTCTTTATTATCGATTTCTGAGAAAATTATATTCCTAATTCCTAAACTTTTTCAATTGTTAATCCTTTTTGAATGACGCTGTATACAAGATATAATCTGGGGTGAAAAATAAATAAATTAGGTGTAAAATGGAAAAATAATCAAGTTTCTTATAAGAAACAAAAATTTGTGATGTTTTTTATTGAGATAAATCAATGATTTTTTAATAAAAATTAAATTTTGCCCAACCCTTAAACTAATTTTAAGATAAAAAAAAGTTCAATAAAATTCATAGCACACTAGCTTTTACCGATTTTAGAATTATTCGCAAGAGTAAAGTGCCATTATTTTAACAGGTACAAAAAAAGGTTCAGAAGAAAAAGTTGTAATACCTACTAATCACGAAATTTGATAGTAAAATTCTAATTTTTATTTTATGGTAATTTTAACCTTCAAAAAGTATGCAACAAATGGAAAAGTTTTTTATTATCGATTCCTCAGATAAAAGTTTGTGCATGACCTTAAACTTATTTTAAAATGAAAAAAGTTTAATAAAAAGTCGTGACACTAGATTTTAGTGTTTACATAATTGCATAGAAAAAGATATTGTGCATAGTGGGTCAACTTTTTACGGTACCGCCTCATTTATATATAAAATATACGACGAAATCAAATCATGTTTTGGTAAATTTCGAATAACACCCGATAAACGTATTTCAAAGTACCCTTTTTTGAGCAATTTCACTGGTATTTACAGCTACGTTTATTGTCAATATTGTTACAACACTCAAATGAAAGCGGCAGCAAAACCGCCGGTGAGTTTTCAATTTGTATTTGAATCAAGCTTTGTTACATATTCCATCACACAAAGCAATCACAGCAACCATAATTAAATTAAATCAAACGAGCTGCGTTGTAACTCAAATTAGCATACACACACACATTTTTAGAGGCTCACAGCAAACTACCTGCATAATTGCTGTGAATTATCGACGATTCAGCTAACTATACTGTTAGTTGGTTGTATTTATGTACTCCGCAAAAGTGGCACGACCTATCTGCGATCTCTTCGTTGCAGGTAAACGTCCTGATTTATTTATTGCTTTACGATAACTTCCCTAAACAATATATAAATCCGTTAGAACAGTCGAAACCAACAAGTCGGATACCCAATAACTTTATAGATATAACATGGGATTATTTCTAGATAGAACAGATATATTATAATTTTTCAGTGTACATAAATTCCTGGGGCATAAATTAACTTTCTTTACGCACAGGGCCGGTTTCACCATTGGGCGAATCCAGTGGCGTAGCGAGGGTAAATGGCGCCCGGGGCATAGTTTTTTTTTCGCCTACTTTCGACAATTAACAGATTAGTGTAAGGTATAAGGGCGCCTAAATTTTCTTTAAAGGGACGTCAGATACTCTTGCGCCGGCCTAGTTTATACATATCTCTAATACTAACATACAAGATGTTCTGGCCAAAATATCAGTAGCCAAACTTTTGAACAACAAAATGCAGACCATTAAAGTGTATTATAAATTTTTTAAAAGGGTCGTAAAAGCTTTCAGAAAAGCCAATACAATTCGTTAAATTGTCACTAAAAGACTTATATTTCTAACTAAATTACTCTATTTAATAGCAGTAGTGATTGTTTTTATCTTTGTACGTAATAAAAATTAGGATGGTAAGCTCAATATGCTTTTGAAATCATGTAGGTTATTTGAAAACTTAAGCTACATGTTTATATCAAGGTAACATTTTTGTTTAGAATAATATACAAATATGACAGACTTCAGGAGTAATTTTTTCCTATAAAATCGTTGTGTTCATAAAATCCTATTTGAATTTACAAAAATAATCATAAAAATGTATGTAGCTAGGTACTTAATTTTTTAGTGACAAACAATTTTCAAGTAATTTGATATTAAAATTTGATCTACTATTGGTGATGCAAAAGTGTTTTAAACATGTATAAACAAAACTAAAAAAACGTTAAAATCGTCCCATACAAAAAATAATCAAAAAGAAAAAGTAGTATCTACCACATAATTGAAAATCATTTAAAAACTTAATATTTTTAACATCAAACAAGTAATTTTACCATAGATATTGTTGTATCATGTCTTTTTTTATACTTTATGAAACTTTATATACATTTTTTAAGAACTCAATGATACATATAACAATCGGTAAAATGACCAGAAACTATAATACAAGGCACAAATGTTTCAATTAACCTTCCATTTATTTGAAATAAACTTTAAACTAACCTATATTTGAGAAAATATTAAACAAACCAATTACATTCCAATCAATTATCTGACCTCTAACCATGTCTTTGACTTGCTGAGCAGGGATCAATTTTAGGCCCGGTACTATTTAACATTTACGCACACGATGTATGTACTACGAACACAGCGATTGCAATGTACGCAGATGATACTGCAATCATAGCACAAGATGAAAATCTTAATAATGCCAAAAGACTATTACAACTAGAGCTGGACAATATCGCCGACTGGTTTACAAAGTGGCGCGTAAAGCTAAACCCAGAAAAGTGTGAAACCAAGGTGTTTGTCCTAAAACGGATAGGAAATCCAGATAAAATCCAAATTTGTAATCGACAAATCGAATGGAATGCAAAAGACAGTGCTCTAAGGTATCTAGGTGTATTCTTGGACACTCGCCTAAGCTGGGGCTACCACATCAATAAAAAACTGAACGAGTGCTACGCTAGACTTTCTAAACTATATCCCGTCATAAATAAAAAATCAGCAATGAGCATAAGCTGCTCTCTATTGATTTATAAAACAATCCTTCGGCCTATCATTACATACGCCTGTGTAATTTGGGGCAATACTTCAAAAACTCACCTTAACAAGCTACAAGTGCTACAAAACAAAGTGCTCCGAATAGCCACCAAGGCTCCCTGGTTTGTCAGAAACGAACAACTACACTTGGAGTTGAACGTCCAAACAGTAAAAGAACACATTAAAGCAACAACAGTCAAGTATCATAACAAATTATCACAGTGCCCAGGAGCAGTTTACTACAATGTCGGAGAAAAGAACATTCACACCAGGCTAAAAAGAAGATTGCCTCAAGACCTGTTTCTCTGATCATCGAGAGAGACTAACCCCAGATAACATTTTATGTTTATAAATACTAACTTTTTATTTTTATAACTACTCATAGTTACCAGGGAGGCTGAAGTGCTTACCCTGCTACTGTCAATACTTAATCGCAATACTGTAATAGAAGCACCATGAATAGCAAACCAGATTGCTGAACTGGTGACATAAACATAAAAAAAAAAAATGCTTACGACAGTATTTTAAGGCTGTTTTAAGAAACTTATAAACATGATAAAAGAATTATTCAAATATTTCACTTCTTACGTTATATCGTACAGTTTCAAAAAATACAAGGAATTACATTCTTAACATTCTCACAACAAATTAGCTCTAACAATACTTATTATAAGGTTGAAGCAGTTACATTCTTTATTCCCAAACATACAGATAATAATCGAATCAAAATGTATTCTATTTCAACCAGGGCCGGTACTATTACGAACTCATTAAAACATTCTAAAACTTTGACCTCGATATATTAATTTCCAAGTAAGATCAGTTTACTTTTATACCGTTTCTATTATGCAGCACAACTAAACAATGACGCTACTTATCAGCCAGAAAATTAATAGAATTTATTTAAAGTCCATACAGTGCAGAAACTGCTAATTAAATAGCTCTAATACCAACAATTTTTTATTTGTATTACGCACACATAGCTGTGCACAGGGCCGTGTTTAGGGGGGGGGGGGGGGGGCGCTCGCCCCGGGCGCCGAAATCAGGGGGCGCCAAAATCGCCATTGACGTCTTATTTTTTTTTTTGGAGTTATCTACGTTACGCAGTACCAGCGCGAAATTATTTTGTGTCCTAGGCAAAGTTTATTGGCGCGTCCCTTCTTCCTTAACCCGCCGTGACTCGCGCTAGTTTTACTAACGTGATGACTCGCGCGGGGTGTTTCTTACACCCCATCAGTTTTACAGACTATTCGTAATTTTTCGTCTAATTTTACTGCTATTTTATTTAAAACTATTCATAAAATGATTTCACTTGAATTACTTTATACAAACTGACTTTTTACTAGTTGTTAATGCAAAATATATTGATAGAGCTATAACAAAAAAGTATTTTACTCGGGTTAGAAAAAATAAATTATGAAACTAAATTTATTTTTGTTTACTTTTAATTTTTATTATATAAAAATAATTTGGTTATAGAATACACTAACAATAAGTAAAATAATAATATCTGCTATTTAGTACCAACACGATGTAACACGATATAGCGCAGTGTAAGTACCAAGTACCTATCCTAAGGGATAAGTAACGGTACAGCAAGGATAAGTACTGCTAATGACAATTAACCTCCATAACCTGTTACAGTCAGGTATTTTCTTTCTGTCATAAGTTTCATAGAAAATTTAAGCAAATTTATAAAGCAATGTCAACTATAGTGGCATACGAAATTGCAAATATGCTACAGTATAGGTACGTATTACTTAGAAATAAACGCATAGTTTTGAAAAAAAAATCATAACTCGTTAAAAAAAGCAAAGAAACTAATCATTTTCACAGAAAAGGTTGGAAACATATGTAACTCCAGCTACTGAAAAGCAGGGGTCATAAAGCCTAACCAAAAAAAAAAGACACAATAAAAAAGAGACTGGGGTGTCTGGAACACCCCGCGCGAGTCACGGCGGGTTAAGTCCTTTTATCTAAATTGTAGAGTGTTATTAACAAGTAAATAACGTACGGCGTATGAGGTATAGACAGCTGACGTAGCGTGATAATGAACCCAAGAGCGCGTCAAGTAATAGTGTTAGTGTAAGTAAGCACATTAAACTAATAACTGTGTAGTGAATTAAATTTTAAAATATAATCGTATAAATAAAGTTAAATAAAATAAAATATTATCCATGGAGAAATTTTTTAAAGCGAGTGGTAGTAGTTATAAAAGAAAAAGAGACAAGGAAGAGAAAAACAAAGAAGAAGGCGGAATATCCAGAACGTACAAACTAGTAATCAGATCACCAGATCAAGCAAAAACCAAAGGTTCAACGGAAGAAAAACAAATGGAGGCATTAGTAAAAGTAATTAACCAATTGGTGGAAGAAGTTAAAAAGATAAGGGAAGAACAAAAAGCATTTAGGGAGGAATTTAGTGCAACAAAAAAAGAAAACGAAGAGCTTAGAAAAAAGATGCTTAGCTTAGAAAACAGAATAGAAGAACCAGAAAAAAAAAAGAAAAGAAATATAAAATTGTGATAAAGGGGGCAAAATTTGATGAAAGTAACGGTACAGCAGGTATCGAAGAATTTCTAGATCAAAATTTAGGAGTCAAAGTAAATATCAAACAGATGTATGTGGTGGGTCGAAAATATGGCAAAAGTATGACAATAGCAATGACAAGTAAATAGGAGTAAAATAAAATAAAGATGATGCAGTATAAGAGCAAATTAAAAGGTCAAAACGTTTACATAGACAATGACCTAACAGTAAAAGAAAGAGAAATACAAAGAAAAATCAGAGAAGAGGCAGAAAAAGAAAGAAAAAAGGGCAAAAAAGCCAGAGTAGCTCATCAAAAACTCATTGTAGATAATAACATCTGGCTATGGAATAAAGAGAAAGAGGAGCTACAGCAAAAAGCAGACCCAAAAAACTAAGGACGGAAAACAAGTTACGGAAAAAATGGCACGATCACTACACGAAAACGGACCTGAATAAGGAGAAACAGATAGCAATCAAAGCATGAGATACTAAAAATGAAAAAAATAGAGATAAGAAAGACAAAATGAGAATAGGTACTTGGAATACCAGAAGCATAAAAAGAAAAGAAGAAGAAGCGATCATGGAAAAAAGTCAGCACAACACAATTCAACAGTCCTACAAACAGTAGAAAGACTCACGACTAAAAAAAATAATGTTCCTTAAGTTAAATGTTTAACTATTGAAGTATTTATTTATTTATTATTAAAAATATTACATGTGCATATTATGTTATTTTTTACCTAATTGTATGTTCCTTAAGTTAAATGTTACCTAATTATTTATTTATTATTAAAAATATGATATGTGCATACATATGTGTGTTTTATAAAGTGTTTTTTAAAACGAGCCCCATTTTCCAAGCCCGAACAAAGTAGGCCCGGAGAAACTTTTTTTTTTTTTTTTAGAAATCGGGCGCAATTTTTCGTTCTTGCCCCGGGCGCCAAAACACCTAGACACGGCCCTGCGTGGAAGCAAAGGAAACCAAAACTATAACTACCTCCCAGTTTACGATCACTGTAAAAATAATTATTGCCCCATTACCGGAAATTGTTAATATTTAGTGGTTTCGCAGGTTGGTTTAGTTAACGATACAAACTATTATCCATCAAGATATTGTATGGGATATATGTATGCAAAACCAACCAAGTGTGCTATCTTAAACATAAAATTATCGACTGTTTAAGTTAGTTATGAGATCCTTGGGTTATGTTTGTGAAAGTTTTGTCTGCAAATTTGTCTGGAATTTTAAACTCACTATCGCTAAAAGCGTGAGTTCTTCAAAATTTATAATAATTTGTTACAGCGTTATATCATTATAAAATTACAATACATAGTATAGTAAGCGTTAAGCTAAATTTATAGATTGAAAAACACGGTTAATAAAGGAAAACAAGCATATCAAACTATTCCAAAGCCAAAGCCCATAAGAAAAAATTAAGTTAGGAGCAATATCTCAAAAATGAATAGTGATAAAAAAATCTAAGACAGTAGTTACAGTCTACATAAAAAAGTTTTTACAGAGGTGTGAAAAAAAATTATTTAATGATTAGGACAAAAAAGTTATGAGTGAAAAAAGAAATTCGACATTTTCATATTTTTTCTAACATCTAAAGTTCGAGGAATTTTGTACTTTAAAAAATTTATTGTGGTTCCTCTCATGCTTAGGAATAATTCAACTAATTTAAACGAACCTGTGTCTTAGGGTGGATCGAATTTTTTTTTTTTTTCTGGCGGGGTGCGGAAAAGATGCTCTAGGGGAATACAATCAGAAGTCATAAAGACAATATTTTGATATTATTAGTGCAAGTACTGCCCCAAGCCTGCTGAATTTTGAAAAAAAATTGCTGAATGTAGGTTATAGTTTATGCCCAATAAAAGTATTCAAGGTTAGGCTACAAAATTTTTATAACTTTTTTGGACAATTAAAAGAATAAGAAAATAGAACAGAATGTAAAATCACACAAAAACAGTTTTAAAAAAAATTAACATCACTCCAAAATTAAGCTAATAACTTGGTTTTGTAGTCTTTCTTGGTATGATACGACAAGATTCTAATTTATTTCTGATCCGTCACCAATTTGACACATCTTTCAGTAGTTTGTGTGTGGCAAGGCATCAAACAAAATTTAGGTAAAATATCAGTTTCGACTTTGTCCAGATTTGCGATGGCTTCGGACAGTCAATTGGCAATTGTTTTTGCGTCACTAGATTTCATAGAAATATGGTCAATGTATTGTGAGCCAGGTTTTTTCAATAAACTAATGTGCTCTTCGAACACAACTTTTCTGCGATAGTCCTCATTGCTTTTCCTGCATATCAGCATTTGCTTTTAAGGGCTTAGAATTTGAACCCTTAGCTTGAGACGTGGATCTTTGGGACTTTGATGTTTGGGAAGCTTCTTCATAAAAGTTTCGTTACAATTTTTTGAAAATATTGGTTTCGTTTTTCCTTGTAGTCTCTCTATCTAAGGAACACATCATCATTTTTCTTTGACCTCGCTGGTCTAACAAGAATTCTCTTTCTTTAATGAGTATCTTTCGCAATTTGTCACAAGAACTAGTCTCGAACGAACTACATTTGCGTGGCAATGTCAAACAGAGTCCTGGCGTCCATTTTGAACTTCTCCAATTTGTTTCTGTAGTTGTCACTAATCTTTCTACATTGATAGGGCTTTAGGATTGCACGGTATTTGACGTGATATGTTTTTATTCTCGCTAAGATTGTTCGATGCTCTACTGTAGGTAAGGACGCTCTTCTCCAGATTTGTTCTGTCAGTAGTAACTATTTTACTAGTGTCTCTTACAAAATCCTGGAATCGTTTGCTATGGTTTGGAGACGTAAATAAAATATTATATCATGCCTTCATGCTTTCATGCGTCGGTAACAAACTATTCGGGAATTCTTTGCCAACACCAAATATAGGACAGTTTGTATCACTGCTAGGTAAACGTTTGTACTTTTATTACAAAAAAATCACACTATCAAATCTCAAATATTCGAAATCAGAACGAAACGTGATCTCTTGCTGAAAAAAAAATTGAAACTATAAAGCGAAGCGATGCTTAATGACTTATCCGCTGCACTACCCGTGCACACCACGCGCACGTGACAATAAAATTACTCGGGAAAGTAAGAAAAACGGTGTGTTACATTGTTATTTTAATAATTAAAAGCATAACTGTGATAATGTTCCAAAAAGTCGTGAAATTCGTTGTTAAAAATAGAACAAAGACATTTTAATTTAAAGTAACTTTTTTTAAATTCTTGAAAGCTTTGACGACTTTGGGGCAGTACTTCCAATTATTATTTTTTTTAAATATTTTGCATGATTAATCAAAAGATACCAGGGCATCTATCGCGCACCCCCCGAAATTGAAATTCGAAAAAAAAAAATTCTCCCATATAAGAGCGATCCACCCTACTGTGTCTCTTATAAAGCGAGATCCCCATGCTGAAAATGTAATCTGGAACACCCTGTATAGCCTATAGGGAAGCAAATAAATTATAATTTCATTTTTAAATTACATGTATCTGCTCTTCTGTTTAAGAATAATATTTATTTTGCCGAAAATAGTAATGATTTTAAAAGAAATCGCAAGTAAAATGTTTAAAGATGGGAATTCCATCCATTTTTGTAATAGTAACAGTTTTATCTCACATTTCGCATAAAAGATGAAAGACTTGCGCCGCTTTTAAAATTAACGACTCATATTATGACAATTCCCAGTAAAGAACAAATAACGCTGCACAAATTAACGGAAATTAACTATATATTTACAACTACAACTTACGTATAATAATAATAATAACAATAAGTATATAGTAATATCGTTATACTTTACGCTTCTGTAATAATTGTTGTAAATGAACCAGCAATTCCAATAAATGATAAGATAATAGACATAATAAATAACTGTTCGGTATTGTACAATGTTTGTGTACTTGTTTTATGGTTGTCAATAAAATAATGATTAATAATAATTTAGATAAAGTGTGCGGCCTTTGACGTCGGTCTGCCGTTCTAAAAATCGAATCAACATGTATATTCGGAATATTAAAAATGACTCGTTATATGTCACATAAGCGATATAAGCAGCAAAACTAAATATCATATTTTGGCATGGTTGTCATTAGCGGGAGCGTGGCGCAATTGTAGTACGTGCCTTTGATACAACATTTCAGGTTATTGGCTTGCTGTTATATGATATTTTTACCATTATTATGACCGAAAATAGTTATTTACAAGACTGGACGAGTAGGCAGTTTTTGGACGAGCCGTGGGCGAGTCCTGAAAGCATACGAGTCCAGTAGACACTTTACGGGTATGTAGGTACAATATTTCTTCTGCGTCCGTCACTGACACCAAAATCACTATCGTCACATCCATAATTAAACAATAACTTAAGAAACCACAGATGAAACTCGCTTGGTGGTATAATGACGCTTGTTTGACAGCGCAAAACAACTCATCATCATAACAACCAGCTACTTTTCGGCCTAGGCCGGTAAAAACAACTCATTGCCATGGCAACCAGTTACTTTCTGGCTTAGGCCAGAAAATATTTTCCAGCCTAAAAATTAATCGAAAACAACTAATTTTTTGGACAAACGCAGAAAAAAGAGTATTTATTGAGATATTTTGTTTAAAAAGCATCCTAGTGTCACTTAAAATAAAAGGTTGAATTCAGCTTTCTTTAAATATTAGACAAAAAATAGTTCCTTATAGACTTATTTTGATTTCTTCGTTTTATTATCAACTATATAAGATCTGTTAACTTGAACGTTTTAATGATCTGTAGAACACTGCAAATTCCACAAATTAAAAACGTACAGAAAATAATGAGGAAATATAATTACATACATTATAAACGCTCCGCAAATATTACTTTTTGAAGAAACTGCTTATAAAATACAACGTTACAAAATCATGTACTATAAGGTATCGGAATGTGGAGAATCTGTATAAAATAAAACGGAAATTAAAGATCTACTGCATTCTTGGATTAAATTAGTTACGATTTTTAGAACTTTTATAAATTTCTCTCTACACAGTGGATGAAGTATTCAAACAATATTAATATTATTGTTGATTAAATACGTTAAAGTATTTTGGTCAACATTAAAATACGAAAATATATACAGGGTGTTTCCTAAATATTGCGAAAAAATTCGGGAGGCAATTCCCTATCAAAAATGCATGGGGGCTTTTATATTTTTTTATTCTTAGACGTCTCGTTGCGGAGTTAAACCCCCCTAAAGGGGAGCGGTAAGTTCCTGTTTTTATTTTGTTTCTAAATTTTGAATATATTATGTAGGAGAATGATATTTGGTAGATGTTTTGTGGTTATTAAGAGATTTCTTTTAGTTATACTTTTAATCATCTCTTACCTTTACAAGGGACGTAAAAGTGCGACCCCATTTGTCTTTTTCATCCGAACTTTTTGGAGGCTTAGGATTTTGCAATTTAGAACATTTTATTTGAAGGCTTAATTTCTTTTTTTAAAAAATTCTACAATCGCTATACTAAACTAGCTTAATAAGTACCCAAAAGCGACTGTAATAAACGGAGGTTTAGAGCAGTACAATTTTTTAATTGCTCCGCTCCAGCTCCGCTCCGGCATCAAAATAGCTGCTCCAGTTCCGCTCCAGCTCCACTCTATGTTCCAAATATTGTTAACATTTTTAAAACAAAGTTTTTATTTTATCGGATATGTGGTAGTTGGTCAAAAATTACAATATTTGACCCTAACAAACAAGCAAACTTAAATAAATGGTTGAGAAAACAGATTATTGATCCCCAAAGGGTGAAAAAAAGAAGAAGAAAAGTAGTTTTTTAATAAATTGTACATAATAAACTAGAGCAAGATTATTTTTTCTGGACTTCGTTTCTGCTCCCGGCAAAAACCCATTGCTCCACTGCTCCGTGCTCCGCTCCAAAGCCCTGGTAATAAAGTTAAATGCTATGCTCATTGGTTGAATTGAGAAAAATTGAGATGCTTTTACACATCTCCAAATTTGAGAAATAAAATAAAAACTTATTTACCGCTCCACTTTAGGGGGGGGGGGTGTAACTCCGAAAGCAGACGTTTAAGTATAGAAGCCTCCAATCAAGCAACTACCTCCCTGTATATTAATGTTATATACCTAGCCATGAAATAAATCAATTGTTGACTGCTAGAGAATAAAATATTGGCATATTTTATTGTTCTTAATACAAAAAAGCAAAGAAATTTAAATTTACAAAACCTGACTTAAAATTAATGTGTGTAATTTTTCACGTTTGCAAAAATAAATAACATTTTGACAGGGGCTTTTTCGAAAGGGACGCTTCAATTATATCAATTAAATTGTACCCAGCTGGCTAATTCGCTAAATACGTGTGGCTGGTGACACATGATATGAGGATCGCTGGGGTAATTTTCTCAAAAAGAAATGGTTATAGCCTTTGAGTGATGGTTGAAATTTGATGCGAGTAGCTTCGTAACGTTGCAAGAGAACGTGGGAGATAGTTGGACGCATTTATTTAGACGCCAAATTAACCATTCGAAGTTTTTATGTGAAACCAGTAAATTAAAATGTTGCCTGAAATTTGAAACGTTTCGCTCTAAAGAAAATGTGTTCTTAATATTTATAACAGATTGCAAGGATATGCTTGGTTTCTGGATTACAAAGGAACTACACTCATTTATGTTCAAATACAGCTCTGCTTAAATAGGTTTTTAGAATTTTTTTTTTAATACAAATTTATTGCGTTTTAAAATGAAGATAAAACCGATACAATTAGTCATTCAGATTTTTAATATGCACATACAAACGCTTACATGATCACGTAAACGTTTATGACCAACAACATAACATTATTAACATGATATTTGCAAATAAACAACGCTACATGGAAAATGCCAGGTGCAATTTACGATAAGTTTCGAATTTCTTTTGATGCTAGCGAAAATTTTATTATATAGCTCAATTTTTCATCGCGACGCTCAGAACATGTGGAAAACCTCAACACATGTTAAAATCGTTATCTCAAGCGTCGGTTCTTGTGTTGTTTCATTGTTGCGAAACTCTTAACTACTGGTGTTTAATGAACCTTGCAAATTTGCAAGTGTTCACTATAAAACTTAACTAATTACACTTAAAGATACAATGGAATGAACATAAAAAGTTGTCTGGTTTGATTTATTAATTACAGCAGGTGTACGCCTTTATTAATTTTAAAATTTTGCAATCACTTTTGTTCTGCATATTTTTCTACAATTTATTGTCGATCGGAATTTCTTAGAGTGTAAATTTGCTAAAAGATAAAATGTAGCGATTATACGGGTCGTCCCAATAATTTTTTGTACCTACTGATAAGTTTTCATTGATATTAAGGGCTAAAACTTTAGTTAAATGAAATACAAATAACGTTATTTCAGTCCCAAATAATTATTTGCACTAATAAAATTTCGTTTACCTTAAGGACTGAAAAATTAGCTAAATCAAGTAAAAATAAAGTAATTTCTACGTAATTACTAACTTATAAATAAAATACTATAGTACTTTCAGTTAAAAATTTATTTCAGAAAAATTGCAGAAATGTATTATCGACATTTGTCAATGTTTATTAAACTTGTAATGTACCAAAGATTTAAAAATCCTTTTATATTATCACAAATTTAGTTTACAGAAAGTTTTCGGAGTTTTATCTCCTCGAAACCATCTACTATATGAATTATTTTAAATAAAACGTGTTTTTGTCAGTGGTATTTGATTTACTTTGCAAAAATTTAAACGCTTTGTCATGAAAATATTATAAACTTTGAACCTAAACTGTATTAAATGAACTTTTTCTCCAAATTTATTGTAAAAAAAAAAATATCTGATGTATAATTTTACATGCAACACTCACATTTAACGTTTTCGCATTCCAGTTCTGTCCAACCTACCACAAAAAAACAATTTACCAATAAATTATGTTAATTTACCAATAAATTATGTTCCCCCTTTCCATAAACTGACAATTTTTTATCACCTTCATGAATCAGGTTGTAATTAATAAATGCTTCACAAACTACTAGATCCAGAAAAAGAAAGGTATAGACTACGTCACTTTATTAAGCTAATATTAACACCAGATATATTGATGTATACTGTTTTCTTCTTCTTCAGTCGGGTAACTTTATTTGCAATTAAAATTACACACATTTATTTACAAAGTTTTAAACTTGTTTAATATCATATGTAACTTGTGTATTTAAAGACGCAGTTAATAAAGTTATTGCTTTTCGAGTAGTTATTCGAAATTTATTTTTATTCCAAATCGCAGCTTGTTCATTAACAAATATTAAATATATATAGCGAGTATTTGCAGCTATTGCCGCTTCTCGCATCCTAATCGCCATTTATCCTTATCGTTCCAGTCATCTTCTCGTAAACCTCTCTTTTTCATTTCCTCATCTATGTTGTTTTTCCACATCTTCCGTGGTCTCCCTCGTTTATTTCTTTGTGCTGGAGTCCAGTTCCATACTTTTATTGGTATTCTTTCTTCCTTCATTCTGCGCAGATGTCCGTACCATCTTAACTGTTTTTCATTTATATGATCTATAATATTGCCTTTTATTTTCATTTTATCTCTGATGTCCTCATTTCTAAAGTGATCGTACAAGGATAGGCCGCAGCATCTTCTCCAATATGCCATCTCGGCCGAGAGTAGTCTTTGATTCATTGATTTGTCCCTTACCCATATCTCTGCCCCATATGTCAATACTGGTTCTATTATCGTTTTAAATATATTTATTTTTGTTTTTCTAGTTAGGTTTTTATTCCACAAGATTGGATGTAATGTTTTTATCATATTCTTTCCTCTGCCTATTTTCTTCATTATGTCCTTGTCGTCTCTTCCATCTTCGCATATTGTTACTCCCAGATATTCGTACTAACGTTTTTTATCGTTCCATTGTCTAACTGTATGTCATGTCCTCTTCCACCTATGACCATATACTGTGTTTTCTCTGTATTTACCTCCAGTCCCCACTTCTTGTATTCCTCTATAAGTTTATTTAGCATGTACGTCATATCTTGCTGATCTTCTGCAATAACTATTTGATCATCAGCAAAGAGGATCGTGTATATCGGGCTCTCGCCCAACAGTGCTCCCATCGGACTGCATTTTCTGGTCCAATGTTTTAAGGCCGCACATAGGTAAATTTTAAAAAGTGTAGGTGAGAGGCAGTAGCCTTGTTTTACTCCTTTCGAAGGCGAGAATGGTTGAGAGACTTGGTTTCCGGCTTTTGCGACAAATATTAAATAATAACGCTTATTAAAGGACTGAATGTCAAAACTTTGAGGACCTCTTGCAGACACAGCAAGCATGGTACAACAGTTTTGTATTAAGATTTTCGACTTAGAATTTTACGAAGAACATCGCCACGTGTAGCGCTTCTGCCAATTTATACACACCCTGTAGGTATTGTTGAGTTGTTATGCTAGGCTGGGCTGGGCTTGGTTAGGCTGGGCTGGGCTAGGCTAGGCTAGGCTAGGCAAAGCTAGGCTAGGCAAAGCTAGGCTAGGCAGAGCTAGGCTAGGCAAAGCTAGGCTAGGCAAAGCTAGGTTATGCTTAACTAGGCCAGCAGGCCTAGCCTAACTAAATTAAAGCTAACCTGAAATTTTACGTTCGAGACTACGAAAGACCAAAGATAATTCACAATAAATATTTACAATAAATATTTACCTTTGAAATGATAACTTTATATTTGTGTGTGTTACATAAATTATTTGGCGATATAACTGAAAATTATGCGACCACATCCTGCAGTCACCTAAGGCTCCAAATTTGAGTGATTTTTGAATCTTCTTGACCTCGTTTCAAGCGCTACAAATACGAATCGTAAGCTTTAAGAAGACACTCTTTAAAATTTAGCTATAAAACAGCAACAAGCATTTTCTTAACACGTATATTCATGGGAAAACTACAATTTTACATATATAACACAATATCACAACACAAAGTACCTGGAAGTGACAATATTCTACAGAAATAATACACTGGGGTAAATTCAGATAGAATGTATTAGTTTGAGGTATATTGCAGCTTACCAACCAGAAGATTTATATAAAAATAAATGTAGAAACTCGTATGTTACCTGCAACTGGCGATAATTTTCGCATGACACACCATCTCGACTTCCACTAAAAGGAAAAAAAATCCGTTAATACATTTAGTTCCGGTTATAATTCCACTTTGTAGGAGTATTCCTGTACAGCTAGACACAGGCAATATAAGTTGGTGTTTCTTTTCTTTGAACACAAAGCGGACAACGATCGTAAGGGGTCGGTGGTAAGTTGTGACCGTATCCCGGTGAATGGGGGACAAATAAATAGGTTCGCGTAACTCAATACGGGTCCAGAACGGCCCGGATTTCTTTGCAACGAACGAAATCTCTTGTTATTCTAGCTGCTGCGGTTGCACCGGTGAGCCAAGGGCGCGGGGATGGAGATGTAAATTACAAGGGTGGTCGACGGTCTCGGGGCGTTTCTGCCGTCAAAGGCAAGTTGCAGCCTCCAGACCTAGCAGATAGGGGATTCTCCACGGAAAGCACTCCGGAGTAGAGCGCACAAAAAAACCGTTAGTACTAGGCGGACTTCGAATAAGCATAATTCTTACGCGAGAATATTAATCAACGAAATAAATCACTTGTTTTTTTTTTGCTTCGCGAGTCTTCATTTGAAATTCCATCGAGTTATAAATACTAATCGTTAAAAAACTCCCGTTCGATGTTCTTGTATTGACTTTGAATATTAAATATTCGCGAATGCAGTTTAGTTTTTGCAGTCGGAAATTGTCTGGGACGGACTGGTTTTGTAAAGAATGTGAAAAATGTTGCATGGACCGATTTAGTTCAGACCTGCATGAACTATTTCTACATACTTACACACTATTTAAGAGCAGTTAATATACTCTAATGATGTACGGAAATATCCTCTGAATGATTTACTTCAAAATATTATCAGTCGCCTATAATCTAACAAGTATTATGAAGGGTTTTGGTGACTTAGTGGGCCGTTTACACTTACGGTTTTGCATCGTGTGTGTGAACGCTAAAACCAAGCGATTTTATTGACCTTGGTTTTGCACAAGTGAATCTAGCAGCGCTAGATTTTAAAACCACGTGCAAAACCGTGTGTAAACGGCTTTCAACGCAGAGTCGCTTAAGAATAGTATAGGTACAAGATGCTGCCTTTTAATGACAACGATGCCGAACGTATATAGTGTGTCCGAAATTCGAGGTCGGTTAAATATGACAAAAGTTCCTCACTGTATAACTTATGTACCTGGTTTGAATCTTTTAGTTTGAAAAAAAAAATACCACGCAGGGTGTCACAAAATTCGAGTTTTAACATGGAGATCTCGCTTATCTTAAGAGCTACAAATTTGGTTAAATTGAGGAGGAATTGAAAAAATTGGTGCTGCCAATCTAAGAAGTGTACCATGCCCTTCTTAATCGAAAAGTTATTGAGAAAAAAAATTAAAAAGTAGACCTTCATTTTCTTGTTCTATTTTTTGTGACGTTTCGTCTGTTTTGAATTATTATGAACTTAATTATTTTCCTGTGTAGAACATTTGCTCAAAAAGTTGTGTCTTAAAATTCTGAATAAATTAGGTATTACAAGCAAAGTTTAAAAACAAAAAGTTGCACGGAATAGGTAAGTGTTTTTATCTACAAATATCTCCAAAATAAACAAAATAGAACAAAAAACCAAAACAACGTTATAAAGTTTTGTTTTTATAACTTCTGATCTAAGATGATCGTGGCACTTTTTTGTTTTAGGTAGAATTCGACACCAAATTTTGCAAGTTTGCTTTAATTAAAACAAATTTCTAGATTTTAAGACAAGGATGACCTCCATGTTAAGCCTTGTATTTGGGATATGGTTAAGAAACCACTAGAGGTGATATTTTAAACCTGAAAATCTACACTACAGAGATTGAATAATCTTGTAAAAAAAAGTGTGTATAGTTTTATAAAGGATACCTAGTTTGCCAATATTCTTTTGTTGACACTAAATTTTGAGGCGAATGATCAGCCTGCATGTTTTTAATTATATAGTGGTTTTGACGTTTGGAAAGTTAATTTCCTTCTTTTAATAATGAATGGATTATAGCAACTATTTTAATACTTGGTTTATAAATAACCAAAAAACAAATGAAAACACGCTGTAAAACTAAAATGCCATGAATGCAACAAAAACTTCTATTCAAGTTTGAAAAAGTTACAATTTAAGTAAGAAGTAATAAAATAGCAGTAGCCACCTGCGTTACTTCATTATAAAATTATAACACATTTTTTCTTCAATAAAATTGTTGACCTGATAAAAATTGATCATTTAAATTTTTAATGGATATTTATTTAAAAAAATGTAACAACCAATAAATTACACAAATCGGAGCGCCTACGTTATACAGGGTGTGTAAAAATTGGCGGAAGCGCTACACGTGACGATGTTCTTCGTAAAATTCTAAGTCGAAAAGCTTCATACAAAAATGTTGTACCATGCTTCCTATGGCCTCAGGAACCATTTAAAGAAGAAAAAAATTGGCAACATTGCATACATTGATTTGCGTTTGGACATTTTTTTAATCAGCAATTTTTACTTAGGTATTTACAATTTTTGTTTGAACTGAAAGCATTCAATTCGTAAACATAGCTGCAAACTTTTGGGTATCGTAAAACACAAACTAGAAATAATTACGAGAAAAACAGAGATGACAGCTAATGACAATGTTACCATATGTATTATTTTCATTCAAATCAGTGATTTACATATTTTCAACACCAATTTTTGAAAGGAAGAACACAATATCTAGGAAAAATACTATTCGAAATTTATTTTTATTCCAAATTGCAGCTTTTTCATTTGCAAGTATTAAATAATAACGCTTATTAAAGGACTAAATGTCAAAACTTTGAGGACCTCTTGCAGACACATGGTACAACATTTTCGTATTAAGATTTTCTACTTAGAATTTTACCAAGAACATCGCCACGTGTAGCGCTTCCGCCAATTTTTACACACCCTGTATATTAATTTCAATAGTTTTTACTCACAAAAAATTTATCAAACTTACTCTGATTCTAATATTTTATTTCTAAAACTTATTATATTATGGTTTTTTTAAATCATATTTGTTGTTCTTAGCTAACAATTTGATTTCGTTAAGAAGTTTTAAACGATAATATGTATTTATAACTACCTTTAGCATATTAAGTTTAACTGCAATAAACAACAATATTAATTTTGATTTGTTGGTTGCGAATAAAGAATTCAAAACTTAACATTATTATTGTAATCTACATGTTATTAAAATAAAAAACCTTTATTTAAGGTCACAGCCAACAATATCTCATATTTAATATAACAAATATAACAAATTTATAACAACTTATTATAATCCACAACAGGGCACTGCTTAAAAATTATGACGCCCGGGGCAAGCCTTCAGAATTGCGCCCCATGATATTGTTGGCCAGCAAATTTCTTTTGCACAAAAGCGGGCGAGTGGCCCCTCGGTAAACTTTTTGGCCCCCCTTAAACATTTTGCCCGAGGTGAATGCCTTAGTCACCTCTTACAAGTCCCTCATGAAACTGCTTCACAAAAATATCTATAATTTATTCGCTTAACAACTTTATGTACTACTAGAATCCGAAACGCAGATGTTCTAGATTGAACAAAAAATTTATCAATTTTGGTTTAGGTACCTAAAATATCTTGAGTGTCATGGAATTTAGTTAAGGCACAAACATTTTTGAGTTGCTTCCTAAAATAGGTACAATTTTTCTTAGTTAACCGACTTTTTCATACTACAGCTTAGAAGATACTAATGATAAACCTCGAATTTCGGATAAACTATATAGGTACTTAGTACTTAACTTGTACGGTTGTACCTAAAATCACTTCAGTATAATTTGTTACACTTCACATTACTTCGATAAACTCATGTTTCAAGCATTCTTAAAAGAGTTTAATGCATAAAAAATTGATAAACCCTACGATAAATTAATTTTAAACGCTTAATACGATTTGAGAACTAGATACAGAACACTAGATGCAAAAAAGATAAAATCATTTCAGGGTTATTTATTGAGATATTAAACAACTTTAACTACCGGACTTTTAACGTTCATGTTTAGAATAGTCCTACCAACTCAGAGACATTTACAAACCTACAAATTTAATTCCATTAAATATTATCGCACGATCTTTAACACACATAGTTTGTTGGAAAACAAAAATTTAGGACGTAGAAGGAACGGCAAATAAGTTAAATAATTGTGTCAACAATGAGTTTGTACAAATAAATCTCTAATTAGTTATTGACATTAATTTACCAGATGTTATAAAACACATAATATAAAGCATTGATAAAGAAAGTCGGCACACAAACTATAAAAAATCTATTTTAAATCATAATGAAAAAAATCACCAACTCTGCAGAGTACAATTCCAAGCATAGACGTTGGCTTTGCAATGAGTTAGGGATGCACCGATACGCAAATTGACCGATTACCGGTTAATCGGCCTTAGCTTATCGACCGATTATCGACTTAGCGGTCGGTTATGGAGTTTTACATTCTTTAAATTTTATGAATGATCCACTCATCATAGCGTATATTTGATTAAAGTTAGTGTATGTTAGTGATAGGTGTATCGCATGTTCTCCAAACTAAACAAAATTTAAAAATTTGCAAAAAAAATGCCATTAAAATAGAGAAACTCTTATCTTCTCACAGTTTTTGCTTTTCTAGTAGGTAGTTTCAAAAATAAGTGCTTTACATCAAAAGTTTTATTAAAGTTTTTGTTTTTTTGTATCAATAAATGGCCACATCTGCAGCTAGAAAAGTAGGATAACAGTTATAATGTTATAAAATACAATTTTATCTGTAATTTATTTATTGACAGAATTAAATTGATTGGGAACCAATTAATCGGCCAGAATACCGTACCGATTATTCGGCAAAAGGGACGATACGGCCGATTACTGATTTAGCTACTGATTAATCGATGCATCCCTTCAAAGAATATAACATACTACTATTTTGTGTTTTTGGATTTAAATTTTTTGTGCAATAATTTAAGGAAATCTTCAAATTTGGGCCTATTTTATACAAGATGTAAAATTTTATACCGGAATAAAAAACAAAACTTGTTTAGTAAATTAAAAGTAATCAAACTAACGTCATAACTAATTGGAGTTTAATTTTAACCGCTTCGCATTTTGTTTGCAATTCTCATTTGTATATTATTTTTTTTATAAAAAAAATGTTTAGTTAATGTTTAATCTTGAAAACACTTCTATTTGTTTGGTCAGTATTATTATAAATTAATAGGTAGCCACAGTAAACGAATTATTTAGTCAGTATAAGTACAGGGTGTTTCTTAAATATTGCGAAAAATTTCGAGAGGTATTTCCTTAATTAAGAGGGTTTTTTTATATAACATTTTTCCTTAGACGTCTTCTTTTGGGGTTACATCCCCCTAAAGAGGAGCGGTAAAATTAGGTTTTTATTTTATTTCTCAAATTTGGATATACCTAGAAGAATGATAATTGGTAGATGTTTTGCACTCACTAAAAGGTTTCCCATAGTTATAATTTTAATCATCTACCACATTCACGAGGGGTGCAACCCCTGTTGATTTTTTTACCAGAACTTTTGAAGGCTTACAATTTTGCAGTTTTAAAAGATTTTCTACTAAAGCTTGATTTATTTGGAAACGTTTTTTATTCTTTAACTTTTTCTTCAAAATAAATTCCACCCAATATAAACATTAACAAACCATGGTAATCACCAAAATGAATCGATTTATTCTAGAAAATGTAATGGTTCATGTTCACTCATTTAATTTTTTACTCAAAAACTGTAGGTTTTGCAGGAAAAGTTAAAGAATAAAAAAAGTTTCTAAATAAAATAAGCTTTCAAAGAAAAATTTCTAAATTGCAAAATTTTAAGTCTCCAAAAAGTTCTGGTAAAAAAACCAACAGCCTCTTGCGAAGGTGGGAAATGATTACAAATATAACTAAGGGAAACCTTTTAATAAGTACAAAACATATACCTACCAAATATCATTTTCCTACATATACTATCCAAATTTGTGAAATGAAATTAAAACCTAATTTTATAGCTCCACTTTAGGGGGGTGTACCTAATTCCGAAAGAAGACGTCTAAGGTAAAAAATTATATAAAAGCCCCCCTTAATTTTCGAAAACAAATTAACTTCCGAATTTTTTCACAATATTTAAGAAACTGTATATGGTTAAGTATAAGTATTAAATCGGGCTTTGCCAGCACAATTTTATCTGGTCGGAATTTCGTTTTTTGGTCAATAAAATTTTAATATTTGGTCAAAATAAATAATACAATTTTCAAATAGGTACATATTAAAAATATGACCTAATGCGTTTGTTTAATTAAAAAAAAGCTTTAAATAATTTTTATCCTCGCGCTCTTTAATCTGGTCAGTAAAAGATATCAGGTTAAGGGTTGTTTAGAGCTTTTCTTTTAACTTAAAAATTAAAATTAACAATCTACGTTAGTTTTCATCTAATAAAGTTTTAAACTAACCTTTAACATAGTCCTCATATTTGCTCAGTAATAGAGGGTGGAGTTAAAAGTTGGTTAAGACGTTTTCTTGTATAAATAATGAAATTACAGCTAATGGACTTGTTTTAATTTTAAAAAAAGCCTACCATGTTTTTAAAATACTGACGGATTTTGTATTAATCGGTAAAATATTGACCACTTACATAAGGTACTGATATTTGCTTTAAAATACTGACCATTGATTAAAATGATAAAAAATATTCAAAAATACTGACCCAAAAAATAGCACCCTACTGAAAATTGTCCATCAAAAACTTTATCATTCAACTTTTTGCTAATCAATAAACACCAGCCTGCAGTCTTTCAAATTTTCCCACATTCAAACTTCAATACCAGTCCGTCCCGCAAGTTGTTGCAAAAAAAAACAATAGAGAGTTTTAATCAGCGATCTCCATTATCATACGGGGAATTAGTTAAACCGCGGTTCTTTCGCTTAGACCGTGTCCTTTATCTGCTTCTTTAATTAAACTCGTTAGGGATGAGTTTACGTGCTCTCAACTTGTTTCATTCCGTGTCGGTTAAACGCTCCCAGCAATATTTATAACAAATTTTAAGCACGTATAACCTTAATACCTCCTACAAATGTGGAATAGCGTGGCATTTTAATAATAAAAATAATATGGGGTGTTTCAGTTTGTGTCTTGATAGCTTCCAAAATAGATGAAACACGTCAAAATAATTACAACAACTATGGTTCCAACTTTTTTGTTATAGTTTTTGTGATAAAAGGTAGAATTCCTAGCAAAGTTTTTGGAATCTACCATAAAAACTTTACAATATTCCATTTAATAACTCAGTTTACAAGCTAAGTAGATCTCATTCAATAATTGGGACAGTAATTTTAGGTGATTGTTACTATATTCTGCTAGAAAAATGTTGTGCAAACTAAATCATTGACTAAAAAATTTACGATTTTGACTCTAAAGAACGCGTTTTAGGTCACAAATAGCTTATTTGCCATATGTGTACAGGGTGGACCAAATTCGAATGTTTTACGGGGTATATCGGTTACTATTAAAGTTAGCGCGAAAATCTAATTTAGGCCTCTTGGGTTATATATATTTTTTCTTTTTGGCACTACAAGTACAATTGAAATTTTATGGTTATTTAATATTTACTATAACTTCTTTATTCATGAAAATACAAGTAAATGTTATAAAGGTTTTTGGTAAAAGTTTTTATGCTTAATTTAAAATAGTTTTTAAAGTGGTCTTAACCACATTGTCTTTTGGGAAATGTAGTACACTTATGTTGTTTTAAACGGAGAGTCTAGTTGGCTATGACTTTGTATAAAAGTGCATATTTTTAACTTTTCAAAAATATATACTCCTAGTTTTTTATATATGTTGCAAACAATAACCTAGATATGGCTAATCTTATGAAAATTGTGTTATCAAAGTTTGCCATGATTTTGTAAACAGCTGATGTTGACAATTAATAAACAACCAATTGTCATAACCAAGAAACCTTTTAAACTTTCAAGCAAATCAGTGTATGTTTTTGTATTTTACAACTGTCTTTTTGTGGTATTGTGAACATGGATAAATATAAACACTTTGAAATGTGTTAGAAGTTTACATTGTAAGTGGTAAAAACGTTGATGTAAGTGTAAAATATATTTGGAAATGACGTGGAGTTGTCTTATTAACTGCAAACATTATTTGTTTACAAAATTATGGCAAACTTCTATAATAAAATTTCACCAAATTAGCCACAACTCCCTTGTTTTTTGCAACTAATATAATATGAAACTCCATATTTTAAAAGAGCTTTAAAAAGCTCTTTTATATACGTCATGGCCCACTAGACTTTCCATATAAGTTTACAGCATATGTCAGAAGTCAATGGATTTAAAAATAATTTAAATATTTTTTAAATTGAGCACACAAAATTTCATAAAAAAACCTGTACAACATTTAAGTTCTATTTTTATAAATAAGGAAGTTAAAGTAGATTTTCAACAACGATAATAAGGACAATAAATTAACCAAACCAAATAAGTCAGCCCTTGCAGAATATTCGCACAAAAAAAAAGTAACATTTTTTGGCAAATACATTAAATGAACAAAAAATCCCTTACAATAGAAGTAATGGGGAGTTAATAAATATTTTTGTACGCAAAAGTTTTTGTACAATTACAGGAGGAGGTAGGTCTATTTAAGATGGAATTTTATTTACCTAGAACAATAGTTTCACACCACCTTTATCACCATTAAGCAATGTTAATTTTTTCTGGGACTGTATGTGTATAAATAAATAAATAAAAGATACGACGAACATTTTAAAGACGGTAAAGTGTTGGTACAAAAGGGATTTGCCATCGATAATAAACTTGTTTATTAACACATAAATATTTTAAATAGTCCTCCGTTTACTTATATAATCACTTAAAAATTTTCAACATTTTAATTTTTTTTAATGAAAATGTAGATAAATTAGTTGCAAAAAAAATTGTTGATTTTGTGTATTTTGGATAGCGAATTATTATTTGATTAATCACGCCACGAAACTTGCTCATTGCAGAATATACCGATTATCATTACGATTGTTGATTTCATAACCATGACTTTTCCATAATCATTCAAAAATTTTGCTGAATAAATTTGAATAAAGCAAAATATGATCCAGAAAAGCTTAACATTTAACAAGCTGTCCCAGTTCACAAACAAAAAATAACCAGTGGGGTGTGGATAAAAGGTTTGGGTAGGTCAAAATGTATACAATTGGAGAAACAAAACCAATTGTATGACTTTGAACTAAATTACTGTCATATAATAACAATGAGATCCAATGCGCTTGAAAACCAAATTCTAGACCGATATTTTACAAAAGTTAATTGGGTTGGTCACATCAAAACGTTTTTTATATTAAATACCCAAAAATTATCAAATAATGTCACCAAAAATTACATAGCCCGAGCCAAAAATTTACCAAACCTTTAACACGAAAATATTAAGGCCAAATTCTTGTACGATTTTGTAAACATGGAACCCAATTCAATGAATAAATAAAAAATGTAAACGTATTTTTGTGATTTATGGTACAATACAGGGTGACACTAATCTACCTACATGTGTTGTATTGGTAACTTTGTTATCATAAGAGTAACATTGTCAGTTAAATTAGCAAAGTTGGGCAGAATGCCAAGACTAATTTAATATCATTTTGACATTTGACCTACACCTCCAACTTTTTTTAAAATATTTTGAAAAAACTAAAAACACGATTTTCTTAATGTTAAATAATTTCATAGCCCCTTATGTTAAAATCAAAATGTGTGAAATGATTCTTGTAGATATTTTTACATAAAAATAAAAAAATATATCTTAACAGTTATAGCACACTCGATTTTTGAGATATAAGCCAAACTTGCCTTTTTTTTAATGGAAACTATAGTTCATTATAAGTTCAGTAAAAAGGCATTTTTTTCTCGTTGCAGTGATGTATAGGTTTCTTTTTATTTGAATACTGTCTTTTTAAGATTAGCTAACTTAAGGACAATTCATTGAATAAAAAGAAATATGCTTAGAAAAACCTTATCATCTACAAAGTGCAGATCTCAAACTTGTATTGTCGATGGAGAGAGGGTTATAATTTAGATTTAATAGCTATAGTTTTAGTTAGGATCATAAATTATTAGGAAATGTAAAATTTCTTAAATTATAAGTTTTAATTTTTTTGTGGTTAATTAAGAACAGCTAGTTTATTTACGTTTTGTTTTTTAATAGCCACTTTGATTAAACTTAACACAAACAATAATATTGTAATAGCTTACTTATTTTTAAGATAAACCTAACAACCCATACATTAATTAAACGAGAAAAATTTTTTTCTTTTAATGAACCCATAGCCACTTTGGTTGCCATTTAAAAAAAAAACAAGTTTGGCTTATATCTTAAAAATCAAATGGGCCACAACCTTTTAAATATTTTTTTCTAATTCTTCGTAACTACATTTACAAGAATCATTTCACATTTTGATGTTGGCTTAAGAGTTACTCACCATTGAAAAAATAGTCGGTTTTTAGTTTTTTTAAATTATTTAAAATTAGTCAAAATGGCATATTTTTTTTAAATTCTGCCCAACTTCCATCTTTTAACCGACTATATAACTCTTATGATAACAAAGTTATCCATAGAACACATGTAGAATATTGTCACCCTGGACCCTGCCCTGTATATTAGTGGTTAAAAAATACGGTGGCACAAACATTTATTAGGTATAGTTAAAGGAGGTGTCAAATATTGTTTTCATGGCAACAAAATTGTTGTCAAAACAATGTTCAGTGCCTCTGTTAACTTTAATCAAACTTTGTGTAACCGGTCCAAAGTATTTCTACTGATGAAGTAGCGTGAAGCTGTGAAACTGGAAACGACTTTAAACATAAACAGAAAAAAAAATACAATAAATAGGTCCGTTTTTACTTATATACAATCAATATTCGATACATTTTACCACAAATTTAATCTTTACGTTATCTACTGATTATTATCGGAGCTATCAAGATGCAAACTGAAATGTCCTGTAAAAAGGATCTAGTTGTGTATACCTTTTTGCCATCCCTAAATTTGACGGTCCCTTCAATTATAGAGTTATTATCCACCATTATGTCACTGTCACAGGTGTCTGAATATGTAAACTAATTTTACATATCACATGTCACTTCACCCCGGGAGCGCTTCAAGTTACCTCTTATCAATTTCTACTAGACATTTGATACCACTATCGCGGGCACAATACCTGGAATACGTATTAACGTAACAACTAAACACCATTACACTACCTAAGATATTTTTTTTTTAGATTTTAATTAAACCACACCGACTTAACTATATTAATTAATTAATATTTTTATTAATTAATAAACCAACACTTTTAACTAACAATTAATTATTTATCGTAAATAAATTAGCCTAGTTATAGATCCTGATATAGTTTGCACTTTCTACACCGCTATTTAAATAGTTTATGAACTTTTAATAAACACGCAAACATCGCGGCAAAGTTAAATGGTTTCTAGATGCGTGTGCGCGCACTCCCACTCTATAGCACACCTAGCACGATACTAGGCTTGCGTTACGTCGAGGGGCCCGTCAACTCCAATGAATAGGAAGTGTAAGGGTGCCCGAGTAAGCCCGACCTCGAACCCAACGAGGCGACGCCATCTATTGCGGAACCTTGTTGCAGAAAAGCCATTAAAATTAAAGCAGTCCTGCTAAATAGTATTTTAATATTCAGACGTAATCCGAGATAAAATTATTCGCGTTTTATTATAAATCTCCAGTTTTTCGGATAATTCCGCTCGACAAATATTAACATTTTTTGGAGGTCATGTCTTGTTTTGTGTAAATGTTGGGTTTTAATTATTATCTGTAATTATTTGCGAATCTAGTACGGGAGTTTCTCTGCATCACGTTTTAATTACTTGGTAATTAGAAAACAACCACCAAAAGTTTGCGTATACTTTATGATGTACTAATAAAATGTGAAAACGAATACACAGTGTGTGCTTCAACACGAAGAACATAGGTAGGTATATCTAAAAACGTTGAAGATGCTTAAATTGGCAAAGAAAAGTGCTTGATCAGTAAGAAACTGAACTGAAAGTGTCCTTATCGAATGCGGTTCCTGAATTATCCTGAAAAAAAAACTGACAATTTAAGTTTTGCATTCTGAAAAACTTTTATTAAAATTAGGAAATTTAAAATTTGAGTTTCGTAGGTTATGCAAAAAAGACAAAGAATGTGGTTACAAGTTACAACGAAGAATCATGTAACGGTTTTAATATTGCTAGACCTATAAATGATAGAGCAGGTATTAATTTTCAATATATGGAACGATAATTGCAGAGAATGGTAAATTGGAAGAGCTAAATAACAAAATAGCTCCAGAGACGAAATTCTATAACGTCACAAATAAATGCTTGATATGTAAGGATATCTCAAAAGAAAAGACACGAGTATTTAATGCAGTGTACGTGCCAATTCTTACTTACAGATCAGAAACTTGGGCACTAACAAGAAAGCAAAAGTAAACGATACAGGCGCAGGAGATGAGATTTTTGAGAAGAATGGAAGGATTTAGACTAATTGATGAAATTAGCAACGATAAATTTTTAATTATATAGTCTAGGAATTAAAGACTTAAGGAAAAAGATGGAGGCTAAACAATAAAAATGGCAGGAACATTAATTTATCACCCATGCCAGTAAGCAGGTACGCAAAAATGGAACGGGAAACGAAGTAAAAAGGAGATCGCGATAAACACTTAAGAAATGAGTGTTTAATGCAGTATACGTACCAATTCTTACTTATAGTTCAGAAACTTTGGCAATAAAACTAAAGCAAAAACAAGGAATAGAGACGCAGAAGATAAGATTTTTGAGAAAAATAGAAGGATGTAGACTAGATGATAAGATTGGCAACGATAAAAACAGAAAAAAAACTATAAGAAAGAGATGGAGACAAACCAATTAAAATGCCAAAAAGAAGTACGCAAAAATGGGATCAAAAACGAAATTTGAGGAAAAAAGAAGTAAAAGAAGGCAAAATACAAAATGGAAAAAAAAGTTAAAAATAAACTAGAAGTAAAAGGAGTCAGCTGGAGATATGTGCCACAGTTAGCCAATGAAACACAGGGATGGAGAAATATAATCAAGAACAAGGAAAACTTACCTTGGCACCGAAAGATACAATAGGAACCGAAAACGAAAAAGGTTGTGCAAAGGTCTTACTTGCAAAACAATGTAGACATTGATTCATCTTGACTAGTTTTTTGGGATGCGACAGTCATCTTTTTTACTTATAGTGGAAGCCACTTTGAAGTTTTATGCAACCGCTTGACAAATTTTATGATACACAATAAGGAATTTAAAAAAAAATACAGATAAGCAGGTTGTTAAAGCCGGATAGTGGGAGATATATCGGTTATTAACGATTTTACAACAAAACTGCTGGTTACTATCGACTATAATGTAAGATTCCAAGAATCTTACAGTGAAAACGTAACTCAAATTATTTCCAAAATACAACCCAAAGACTACACCTTGGTAATCATGTGCTTATAAGTAACTTTTTTTTAATACGTACGAAAGATGTTACTGAACAATTTGTATTTGTAAAAGTAAATGCAGATGTGCAATAAGATTTAATGTATGGTAGATAATTTTCAAGTTTTGTTGGTAACGTACGAATCATTATACAAAAACTGTGAATGATACAATAAAAAAGTTAAACTCATTAACCGACGATTTCACAAATTTTATCTATCGCCGTCTTTTAAATAAAAACACAAAAAAACTACACTGAAATTATTCTTAGACATTCTAAAACAAATGAGTATGTGCTAACCAACATCCAACTTTTGGCTATCCTATATCGCAGAGATAAATTTAGATTTTTGATTTCGCTTTCCTTCGTTAGATTCTTTTTATATCTTTGTGTCAGTAAAGTCCTCTAATTTGTTTATGTAACCAATAACTAGATTATTCCACCAATATTGCAATTAACATTGGAACGCCCTGTACATCTGTACATTTTTTAAATGTAAGATAAACATTTTATTTTTCATAACATATGTTTGTTTAATTTACAGTCAATTAAAAACAAAAATTTTGAATATGACATTTTAAAATCAATGCCACCTGTTTTTTTGCCCATGCTATAAAGACCAAAATCAAATATTTGGTATCAATAATAAAATAACTCGAAGTTGTAGCTTTTACATTTCTCAGATATACAGGGCGTTTCAGTTTGACTGTCGCATCCCTATAACTTTGTTATTTTTAGGGGAAAGTCCTAAAAAACTTATATTTCTGTAAATCGTGGAAAATACTCTATGTAATGACGTACAAATGTTCTTTCTACGATTAAATATGTCGGACTGGCTAATTCAACTTTTTGTTTTTTAATTACATCGTATGCTTTTTATTTATTATTGATTCTGATAGTGAATTAAATTCTAAATCCGATAGTGCATTAAAATATAAGCATACATTATAAAACTTTTGAGAAAAATGTGTTTAAAAGTTTTTTTTTTCACAAATCGTTGTATTTGACTAGACAAAACACGATCACTGTAGTAATTGACAGTTTATGACTTGTCCAAGTGGGTTTTATTATTTCTCGAAAAAAATCATTATTTTGTGAGTTAATATTGTGCTAATTTAAGCATCCTTTTATCTCCAATGGTTTCCAAGATTCTCATGTATTTCAAGATAAATTTTACAAAATTCCTTGCAACCATTTTTGTATCAAAACATCTTTTGAAAAACTCATACAAATAAGTCAAATTAATAGTAATTCTAGTTCCATTTCTGCTACTTTATATACGTTTTAGTCTAAAAATAAACGTCAAATAACGCTTAATGATGTAAGTCATGCTCCTTTTGTTTGTTCTTTGCTTCTTTTCCGGAAAAAATCTCGTCCCCTACGAGAAAAAGCCTATTATATTCAGACGAGATCGCAGAATGAAGTGCGACAAAAATGATGAGCACATATGTCCGCGAAACTACTTTATTTTACACTTGCCCGCCCACGCGTCAGCCCGCCGCCGTTATAGCTTTTTCACAAAACAAATAAAAGAGAAATATTAACAGCCAACGCAACCTTGATTGAAAACTAAAGAAACTCGCAAAAACTGTGGAACTAGCGAGAGGGACTACTAAAATCAACCCTTGGTAATGGAAATTGTTTATTGTTTGGCAAGTATAACTTTCAGAATTTGCATAGGATAGGTTGGAATTATCCGCATAACAAGCATGGACCCTGGGTCTTAATAATTGATAGAGCTTTACAAACATAAATACGTTGTTTACAAATACTTGACCAACGTTAACATAACAGCACTTGACGTTTTAATATACAGTGTGTTCCATGAGAAAAACCAAAATTAATTTAGCTTTTTACTCCTTTATTTACTATTGTGCTTAGTTTTAG
This sequence comes from Elmis aenea, assembly GCA_947652605.1. Classification (NCBI taxonomy): domain Eukaryota; kingdom Metazoa; phylum Arthropoda; class Insecta; order Coleoptera; family Elmidae; genus Elmis; species Elmis aenea. The sequence continues at coordinate 9,924,279 of OX393582.1, read as the reverse complement.
TCAAAACATTATTATTTAAAACATTTAAACGTCTAATTTTGATTTTTTATAATGTCCATCTGTTACTAAAATTTTCTCTCTGGATTATCAAGATTTGCCGTCATTAATATTTATTTTTGATAGCTTCATTATTCATCAGTTTATTAAACCAAAGTTTAAAAAAAAAATCACCTGTTTTAAAGATAGCTACAAAGAAGTATCATCTCATGTTTGCTATGATTATCAAATGTTTAGGCTTAAGTATTCTGTTTCCGCAGTATCTTGATTAGGATAGACTTGTCCCAGTCATTGATCATTATCAATGTTAATACCTTAGGTAAGAATCATTTCTAGCAAGGGTAACAACATTAGCCAATAAATTATGTGACATGATGAGTTTTTATGATATTAACGTTTTCAATCAGCAAATAAAATATTCCTTTAGATGTCTTTACCAACGTGTGCCTTGCTTCATGAAATGAAGAAGACAAAAAGAATCTAAGGCGATTAGCTAAATTCGTTTAGACTGGAACGAGTTGAGTGATCGCAGGTAAAAATTTTGCAGGAACAATACCGAATCTCCTGCCAATAGGTGAGTAATGAAGAGGTATAAAGGGGTAGTTGGGTCAGCATTTTACCTTTTCTTATTTCAAGCAAAGTATGTGTCACCGGAAATAAAAACATTTAAATAACATCTACACAATCGAAGGTAACAAATAATTTTGCAGATTTTTTTGTATTTTTTAATAGCGCATATGTCGGTAGTATATCAAGCAATATGTGATTTTTTACCTGATATTCAGCATTAAATATTTACAGAAATATTTAAACTTTTATAGAAAATATATATTGATTATCAATATACAGGGTGTCCCAGATAATATCTAGCATTGGTAACTCGCTTATCATAAGAGATACAGGTTTGCTTAACCTTCAAAATTCTTAGTAGGTACTTCAGAAGTTATAACAAAAAATATAACATGTCTTATCTTAGTAATTAAATCAATTTTATTTATACTATTTGGGAAACATTTTTATTTAAAATTAAGTATTAAATCGGACTTTTTTAAATCTCTTTTCCTTTTTAAATTTTTCCCCTAACTTCATTTTTAACGGCGGTCAAGTTAGCTTTAACATAGTTGAATGTGTTGTTTTTCCTCTTTCTAATGAGATATCACTTGCTGTACGTATTTTTATTAATAGCTCAAAAAACAAAAAAAAAAGGATTTGCTAAAATTTATCCTTTGCAATTTTTTAAATTAATTACTTAATACTTAATACAGACCACTTTTAGAACTTTAAGATATTTTAACTTTATAATAATTAAAAGGCTATTATTGTGACATTTTAAGATAATCTTGGTTCTTAAGTTACTAATGTGCTCATTACTAGTAAAAACTTTTAATTTTGTTTCAATTTATCACTTTTATTTCAATTGCAGCTTTTCTCACTACAGTTTTTGAAATTTTTTATTAACTCACAAATTGTAAAACGAGAAAAAATTTGGGGAATGTTATGACCATGCAAGATTTGACCTTTTTATAAATATAACATTTTCTGTTACATCAAATATTAAGATGTATTTAACGGTCATTTAAGAAAGTGGTCCTAGAAAAACAAATACATGTATCTATTTATTTCATACGAAAAAATATATTGAAACGGAGATATTTAAGATATAGCATTGACTCATTTTAGTTTTTTTTTTAAATGAGCCTATTAAAAGTAATATCATTGTTAAACTGCCTTTAAAAATATATATTTTGTGGCCTTTTACTAGCTTTTTTCAACCACACGAGTGGTGTGCAACAAATTTTAAAAAATAATCTTTTAACACCAAAATTGTGGTATAAAGCTAAAGAATTGTGCTCAAATCGATTTCCTTCCTGTTCTATTCTAAATCATTCACTTACCTTCAGTAGCTCTTAAGAATGAAGGTATTACCAGTTGTTATTTTACGGAAACTCACCTGAAACGAAAAATAAAAAAAATTAATATACCTACAAGATATTACACAAGTTTTATTGTTTTGTTTTAAAATGCTGGTTTGAAAATTTTTAACTTTAACGGAATCACAAAGTTTGTTTTATAAAGGTAAGATCGTGTGATTGTTTTTGTTTAACTACATAGTAAAAACTCTTATATCACTTAATTTACCTTTTGTTAATATTGGTTACGTTACGTTGATTAAGTACATATTATATTGGTTTTGTTATACATAGTACATAGTACAAACAATTAAAGTGTGTCAGTTAAATAAATCACATCTCGTAGTCATAAAATAGTTGAACGAACGTTAAATTGTATGTACTTTGTTGTCACCTCTTTACTTTAAAATGGTCATCTTAGGAGTAGATTATTCTCATTAATATTGCGCATTTAACTTTTATTCAATGTTGCGGGTTTCATCTATCTAATACGGACGTTAAGTAAGGGAAAACTGTTATGCGAATTGCAGTTATCGTATAGATGTTACTGTCTATTTACCATGATAACATTAAAATTTGCAAGTAAGAAAACAGACATAAGTAAACGATAAGAAAGAATTAAAAAATCCACTTATTATATTGGTAGCTGTTTTGCGTATACTGTGGTTTGACTAACCGATTTTAAGCTAGACGGATTTCTAAAAACTAATTGTTCATCTCAAAATAAGAAGTTGTTAAAATAAATTACTGCAAAAAAAAAAGATACATACTCTGATTCTAAAAGTTTTAATATAAATAAATTGTTCTTTATACAGGGTGAGGCATCACTTATGACACCCCCACTTATTTTGTTATTAGAAAGAATTATCAAAAAAAGTTTCAAATAAAAGTTGTTTGATACAGTATTTCCCACCGGTACGCTGTCAGTATCATTTTCAAAGCCTACTAATGTAAATTAATTAATAGAGTACGCTTTTAAAACAACTTTCATAAAAAATTGTTCTTTTGCGATTTTCTTAAAAATTTTGTTATGTAAGGGTATAAAAGTTTTAGTGCGTTGAAAAGAGAAAGAAAATGTCTTTCTGACCGTATAAAAAAATGTGTATGGTGCCATTTAAAAAAAAACAAATATGGCGCCGTAACTCCTAAAAAAACAAAAGAAAAACTAAATTTGACATGACAATATTTTGGGAAATACTACATCAAACAACTTTTATTTGAAACTTTTCTTGATAATTCTTTCCAATAACAAAATAAGTGGGGGTGTCATAAGTGATGCCTCACTCTGTATAACTTTGTTTTGATTACCTATTGATTTTGTGAATTTCTATTTTTGCCTAATGTGTAATTAAGACATACACGAATTAATCAATTCACCTAAAAAGTTATAAAGGCAAATTTGCCACAAAACTTTTAAGGTACATTTAAAAAAAATCAATTGACATATAAATGTATATTTTACTGCAAATTTTTCTGTGAATTATAAAATGCTTTGATAAAGTAAAAATTTATAAGTTTTTGTATTTAATATATAACAATTTATTACAGATTTCAATAATTCAAATGAAAAAAAGAAATAGACCAGAGATGAAACTGTTTGGATTAACAAAAAAGGATTAATTTTTTATGTTTATTTTATATCTTACGTGATGTTTTTAATTTCAAACGAAAAGCCATAACAGAAACAAAATAGCATAAAAACAATTTTGTGGAAACGACAACATATTTTAAACGGATAGATATGGAATCCTGCCAAAAGCCATTATGTGATTATTTGCCTCCATTTTTTTTTTGTCAGATGAAAAATGTTAGCAATTATTATTGCCATTCTTTTCCAATGATTTACTTCGACTTTCATAACTGCAATATTTAATTTCAATTTCTTTTCTGCTTACATTTGATAAGTTATCTCAAACATACGTGTATTCTTCGTTCTTATCATAACATAATACTACAAGTTCTAGGAAAAAATATGTTACGCTGGTAGTGAATACCAAAAGTATTGTTAATTATTTTCAAAAGGTATTTTATTACTTAGATACGCAATCGTCTAGTTTAGTAAGTTTATTATTTTTAAAGGTGATTTTGTATAATATCAGAACACTTTGCTAAACAGGGAAGGTAACAATATGTTGTCGCTAGAATCTGATCAAGGCTGGGTTTATTGCATTAAGAACATCAAAACTAAATGTTTTGCAGAGTTATACCTGCCACTGGCCAATTTTTTTTCAATTGTTAACCGTCATACAAAGGGGTTTTACATAATGTTGCGTCTCTGAAAGTGTAAATACGGCCTGGATAAAAATTAAGCGCAGATTTATTCGATCATACAAAGTCATCACGAAAATCGAGCATAACTTCTTTAGCGCCACTAAATAAAGCAATATATTCGAGGCATATAGAATCCAATCTCTACTGCATTTAAAGAAATGCTAAGAATTTCTTAATTTTCAAACAACAAAATCCGAGAGTTTAGGGAATGCCGTAGCCACCAGAGAAAAGAAACAAGATTAAACAGGGAGCGTTGCAGTGTTTGCATTTATAGCTTATTTATACAGAACCGCGCATCCAGAATGGCTCAGGGGCGAGGGCCCCCTTCGGATATTAGTAACAGTCTCACGTTTATGCCAAAATACTGCACGAATTACATCACTTAAACCTAGAACTCCTGTTCACAAGAATATTTACCGCGCATCTACATTTGAAACAAGTTTTTTATGTCTGTAAAAGGTAGGGTAATGTTTTTTCTTACGTTGTTACATTTTTAACATTGAAAATATTATCTTCACTTTATTACACAACGCACGTGTTTGCGAATAATGTTAACAAAATTCTTTGCATTTTTTTTACAAAATGTGTAGGTACATCTTACGAGTATATACAATATAAATTGTCACAATGTCATTCAGTACGTGGCTAATAAAAATGTATGTAATACATCTGTTTTTAAACTGTATAATTACATAATATAACTCAGGGCTGCAGTGTCGGTAAAAAAAATTTACTGCGACTCCGACTCCTGATAATTTTAGTAGTTCGACACCGACTTCGACAAAATTAAATACTAACCAGGGAAGGTCACGATACGTTGTCGCTAGAATTTGATTAAGGCTATGTTTATTGCATCAAGAACATCAAAAATAAATGTTTTGCAGAGTTAATACGTGCGACTGGCCATTTCCTTCGAAAAAATAGGGGAAAAACTAAAAACTTGAATAATAAAAGTAATTGTTGCGATCGCGTTGGCCATGAAACCGGCAGAGATAAAAACAAAAATCCTCTACTTACCATCTTGCGCATCCTTTGCAAGTAAAATGTTGCAAAGTTTTTCAAAAAATCTTAAACGGTTCCGGAGAAAAACGCGAAAAACGAGACCTTTGTAAAAACGGTTTGCCCTATGTTAAACGCCTATGCAAGTCGCATAGATATTGTTATACAGATATACCAACTTCTCAAATCATAGCGCTTATGCGGGGGTTTCGTTTTTGACGTTTTTCTCCGGAACCGTTCAAGATTTTTTCAAAAACTTTGCACCATTTTACTTGCAAAGGATGCGCGCATTGGTATTCGGTTTTGTCTTTGACGTTTTCATGTTCAAAGCGATTGCTAAAATGACCTTTTCATACCAATTTTTCAGTTTTTTTCCTATTTTTCCGAAGGAAATGGCCAGTGTCGCGTATAACTCTGCAAAATATTTAGATTTGATGCCTTGATGCAATAAACACAGCCTAAATCAAATTTTAGCGACAACGTATCGTGACCATCCCTTGTAAGACATTTTATGGTGTGTGTAATATAAAAAAAAAGAAATATAAAGAAATGATTTAAAATTTTTTGTTCTACTGGAAGTCAGAGTCGGAGTCGCTACATTTTTTCCGACTCCGACTCCACTGACCAGAAATACCTTCTAAACTCCGACTCCACAGCCCTGTATAACTATAGCTTTCGAATTACGCTTAAACAATAGTTTTTCCAGATAGATTGAACAGATTTTTTTGGTGAAAATTTCATCAGTATTTCATCAAGAAATTCGAATTATTAAAAAACTCTATCAGAAAGATGGAACCCTGTTATGATGGGTGACTATATCTGGTTTTTGTAGAAGGAAGATAAACATCGCATCAAAGAAAGATGAAATAAAAGCTACAGTTTTCCTCGTATTTTGATCAATTTTGTAAATAAAAAAATAATATGTTGGTTTTAAACTGTATATTTTTATTGTCTGATTACTCAATCCAGATATACCGGGTGTTCACTTGCAAACTCGAACATAGGAGTTTAACATTGTTTTGAACGTTTTCGTGAATTCCTGCTCGCCCATTTAACTTAGACGAACTTGGTACGAATAGAAAAATAAAATTATTGCACTTCTAATGGTACTAGTGTTAATACGAAGGGTACGATGTTTAGTTTAAAATATTAATCTAAGATTTTATATCATTTTTAATCTGAAAGGCCGTGATTTTCATTAAACATCAATTTTGACAGTATTTGTTTTTCAATTTAATTAATTATTAACGTCACATCAAGTAAATATTTTTTAAATGCATCAAATCCTCCAATGAAGAAAGGGTTTCCAGGATAAAACCAGGCGATTTGGTTCCAGCAAGACGGTAGTAGTCCCGCGTATTTCGCTTAGATGTTGGAATTTTTTAAAATCCAAATCCAAATCGTTGGATTGGTAGAGGTGGTGTCATAAATTGTCCAGCCAGATCTCCGGGCTTAACTTTGTGACTTTTTTTTATCGGGTCACATCAAAAGTACAATTTACAGAAGACGCCACCCAAATATAAATTCTCTGAAGAAGGCAATAGTTAAGTTGCAGAATTCGAATTAATTAATGAAAGATAGTACCTAAGCCAATATTAAAAATTCTTTTTATAATAGACTGGGGTATTGTTTAAAATTCAAATAGGGAACTATTTGAATATTTATTACAATTTTATTTTATTATCTTTTAAGTATAAGCAGTTCCTTTAAATTTCTATTAATATTTTTAAATTATATTGGAAGAAGATTCAGGTCTGTTATTAAATTGAACAGCAAACAAATCTGTCTCTCCTTGCAAACTATGGCCACTGTAAAAAGTTTTTACCGCTAAAACTTTCTTTATTATTGAATTATTGTTAAAAACGTTTTAAATAAAATGATTAATTAAACCATTTTTTATATTTTTTACATGTTATTGGGTTGACTCTTAACTAGAAACTAACTCTTAACTATTAAGCTAGTAATACCTAAGTTAGTTAAATAAAATATATTAGGTTGCTGTCACTAGACAGTAGGTAAACGTTCTCATGTCTAGATTGAAAACAAATTTACTTATTGCTTCATAGTAAGCAGATTGCCAATATAATTTGAGAAATAAAAAATGGTTACCTATAGTATAATTAATATTTTTCCTCCAACATATTACACATTTTACTCCAAAGTTTAAAACCTTGAATTACTTTTTGATCTAAAGCCGGTCCTGGTTACGATAAATGATAAAATACTACAAAAAACTGTTAGATAACGTTGCTTTTATTGGTTTTGCTATTTATCACCGGAGATATTCCTTATCGCAACGTATTAATCTATAACGAAATTATTCGGTATAAACTTACAACATAAAAAATAAATAACCGTTTTATATCAATAAAAATATACAAATGAAATTATCATTTGAAACGAGCCCAAACCGTTTCGGACCAAGATTATAAAGATTAACATGAAATATTCGCATTTTGCGTAACAAATATGCGAACTGTAACATAAGTCCGACAAAAAAAAAACATGCAAATTTTATGGCTCAGTGGGTAAGGAAATGTGGCATAAGCGCAGACGAAGCCTCACAATACGCGACTGATGGAAATATCCCGTTTCATTTAGCTTAATCTGGATAATTTCACGTTTTCAGATAGGTACGAATTTGTACAAATAGGACGTTTAAATCGATTATGAAACTATCTGGCAGCAAATAAACTAAAATAAAGCAAGAGTTATCTCTTTACGTTTCACACTCCAATTCTCTAAAGATTAATAATTTTTAGTTGGTTTTTGAAACTTAAATGTAAAAGTTTCTGGGATTTATGTTCAAAGATGAAATAGCGTTGTTGGTAGTTTTGACTGGCTTATGTGATAGTTCGGTAGTTAAAAACGTTTCACCAGCAGTTTCTATGTACTAAATAGTATTTATCTAAATGATAAAACTAAAAATAGGTATAGAAATTATTTATGTTAAATACTAACACGTCCAAGGTTGTATAGCTGCAAGTATTGCATCATTATTTTACATGGATGCATTTGTGGTTTAGATTAGACGAAAGCCTCCACTCACCTACCAATATGTCGGTACAACCGACCGACCATTCCGATAAATTGTAAAGTGTGTAGTTTGTCACCCGACCAACCCGACAGTTGGACAAGTTGAAACGGTCGGGTGGCCAGACCATCCAAAAAGCCAACCGCCCCACCACATTCCTCTAGATAAGGACTATTAAACCGAAAATTTAACGCTGTTATCCACAAAATGGCATCATGCCAAAATAATCAAAAAAGTTATGACGTTTATGCTGCGTTGGTTGGACTGGTTGGGAGGTGTGTAGACAACACCCAACACGGAGTTCCCGACGGTCGTTTTCAACAAGTTGGATAATGAGTAGAGGCCTTTAAGTGACACCTAAATGTATTGTAATAAATCTACTTAATAAGTGCAAGCAAAAACTATGTATTTTTTAAATTTAAATAATGTGACAGAGACACTATTGGTAAAACTGTGTAGGTGCTTTATCTTGTGGTACATACATCGCTGCGCCAGGTGTTTAAGGAATATATCCCAAAAGAAAAAAATACTATTTAGTAGGCGTTCATCAAACTTACTACTTAAAACTTTGCGACCAAGATGCACTGCGTAACTAAACTGTTAATATCTTGCATTTTGCTTTAATAATCCAAAACTTTGTAATCAGTTTTATTTTAATAGGACAGTTTTTGGTTAAAATAATGAGCAATAAGTTGATTTGAGAGAGAATTTACGAATATAAATTTTAAAAAAATGCCAAAGAATACAATCTCGAAGATCAGTAAAAAAAGTAGTTTTGGCATTCCGGGAAAAACATCCAGTGAGATCCAAAATAATGATTTACGAACGGAATATACAACAAGTATCACACTTCTGCTATATACGAACAGACATCAGCTACCTACGAGAAAGATAACGAGATAGAATCAAAACTGCATCGATTTGAATACATATGCAACACCATAAACAGAACGCTGAACAACAAGAAACGAAAAGAGACAAAAATAAAGTCATATAAAACAACAGCCGCGCCCACTTTGATGTACGGCAGCAAAACTTGGAGGAATAAAATTAAAACAGTAGAAATGCGATTTTTAAGAAGAGTAAAATGATGTACCATTAGGGACCAAATAAGAAACGAAGATATTAGGAAAGAACTAGAAGTTTACGATCTGGGAGTAAATATACAAGAAAACAGGGATTAATACAAAGAACAGAATGAAACATCAAACTGTTCCGAGTCTCCAAGTATTCCTGATACGGACCCTACCGATGGGGGGACCGTTTTGGCCCTGACCTGCATTCCCAGATTCAGGTTGACTTCCTTCCGGTCTCATTAAAATTCTCCTCCATTTAGCTCGCGCATTTTGAAACCACACCTGCAAAAAGCCTCACCTATGTTCATCTCCTCAATGCCAAAGATAATAAGAAAGTATAGGTCAAGAGAAAGAAGAGAAGAGGTAAGACCCATGAAAAGATAGGAATAAATATAAAAATTTCCTTCACCTGCCAAGTTTGCATTTTTAACCAATCTTCTAAATCTTCTAGAGACTACCAATAGGAGCATTAATACACGGTAATAATTTTACATTTCCGTGTCAGATGTTGATCCTCCTGTCAAATTTGCGTTTTCGACCAATGACAAACTCAGATTTTCTAGAAACGACCAATTAACATAATCGTACACTGATAATATCCTTTTCGCAATTAACAGATTTTCAGGCATTTATTGGTCGTTTTTAAGAAATCTGAGTTTGTGATTGGTCGAAAATATTAAGTTGGAGAGCGAATTAAATATTTTGGTCTTGATATTTTTTTGACGTATTTCGGCGACTAATAGCATTACTTTAATATAGATCAAACCACACCCCTGACGCACCACTCTGACAGTACTTGTAAAATTTTACATAACATAACATTTAATTTGACAGATAGGTTAGGTGGTTAGGTAAAGGAAATTTTCTGAGAAAATATAACTCGTGCATTGCAAATTATTTTTGACAAATGTTCTTATGCAAGTTGAATAAGAAAAAATCCCTCGTGCGCTTCGTGCACTCGCGTTTTTCTCAGCTCAACTTGCATTCGGGCATATTTACCATAAATTATCGATAATTTTCAATGCACTTGTTATATTACTACTGATAATATACCGTAAAGACGGAACAGGTAATTTCCTAAGCCATGTAGTGAAGAAGAAGAAATAGAATACGATTCTACATTAATAATTCACCTAAATAAGCCAAGATTTTACATGTAAATAAAAAAATTCTTCCAGCACGTTAATATGAATAAAAGAAGCATTTTAAAGTTTAATTTGTTAAGCGTAGGTATCGACTTACGTGTGTAAAAAGTGAAAACTGTTCCATGTTCTTGGACAATTTTAAACTTCGTTCTACTGAATGATATTGTTACACAGTTTAAAGCAGAATTACCTCACTCTCAACAAATCGATTTTTGCATAAAAACGTTATGCACTTATCTCGCTCAGAAAATTCTCAGGAAACTGCGATTTTACGTAACTGAAGACAAATGATAATGCCAGTGTCCGATTCAATGCAATTTCTACAAGAAAAGAAATCTCTTTGAAATTTAACCGAAGTACCTTATCGAAAAAAACAACAACCGCACATCTAGGTAGAACTGCAAAACCATTTATCAGTTTCACTTGTTTGACAAAAACTGCAAAGAATAAAATTTATTTACAGGGATGCAAACTTTTAGCTCTAATTTAAATTGGCTTATAAATTAGTAATATTGACTTTTATGCTATATATAATATTGGCACTTCTATTTGATAATAATTACAATTATACAAGTATACAAGCAAAATCACTGCATGATGTAATTAATAACAAAGAGAAAAAAGTACAACCGTAGCTGTTTATAATTATAATAAGAATTTATCTCTTTGCATTGGAAACAAACTACGTACATATGCTGTGCTTTTAGCGAATATGATACATTTTCCGTAAAAATTGAAAGCATGGGAATATAGATCAAATAAATTGGGGAAATTTGTGTCATTTAATCTTTACCGAATCCGAGATTCCTATTTTCACCCGGTAAAAGCAGACAGAGCAATTTTAATAAATTCTCGATTGATGGTTTATCAATACAGGAACAAAACCGATTCAAATTTATTTTTCAATTTTCGGCTTACGCCAAACCGCGCGCTTTTATGCCCAAAACAATAATATAAATACAATCTGCTTCAATCAGAGAAGATAAAACAGTTACGGAATTGTCTGTAAAAAATTAAAAAGTGACAAATCAATTTTTCATCTTGTATGTGGTAAATTTATTAGAAAATCTGTGAATTTGTTATATTTTTGTGAAGTATTGAATTAAACACCACAAGTAATGTTGATAGATGGAAAACACTGCATTACTTATACCACAAAAATTAAATTTTTAGTTCAAACAGTTTTTGATATATTTTTAAGTAAGGGAGACTGTTGTACCATGGAACACTTTTGAGATTTTTTTTTTTAATGTTTAACAATAATTTTTTTGAAATTAAAAAAATATGGTATTAACTAATGAAGATCCTTTTATAACTTGCTGTTTGTATTTCTGTGTTTTACAGCTCTATTAACAAACAAAAAAATAAAATATGATGTTATGAAAAGTGTTCCATGGTACAACATGGTCATGTACATTGGAACACGGGGAAATGGCTGTAAAATATAATTTAAAATACAGTTTTCAATTCTACAAAGAATAATATTCCAGAATTGCAAAATATGTCTTGACAAAATAGCCAATTTAACATTGTACACTTTGCAGGCTTCTGTAACTGATGTTTTTGTTCCGGGAGCAGTCAAAACTGCTTCTACAGCTTTTCTCATAGCATCTGGATCAATTGGGGCCCTCTTAACGCCACTTTTACTTTTTGGCATAGCTATCTGTTACAAAACAAAAAGAGAGGATTGTATATCTTGGAACATGTTCCATGGTACCATGATGTTGTATGTTCCAAGGTACAAGAGGGAGCGAAAATAAATAAACATGTCGACCTAAGCTAGTGGTTAGAATAAAACATTAACTACAGTACATGAATCTACTCAACACAAGATCAGCAACACACTGTAAATGTTGATATCGCCAAATACAACTTTGTTTTCGTTTAAAAAATCGATTAACAACACTCGAAATATTTACTTTTGATACTTCAAAAACGGTTTCATCAACTCAACGCGCGTTTTCGAGTTAAATAAGACAGACCTGCCGTTAGAGACACCTAGCGACATTATTCACATCATGGTGATGGATTTGGCCCGCCAAGTTCCAGCACTATTTAGAATCCGCAATTGTTCCGAGATACACTATGCTCAAGGTACAACAGTCTCCCCTACCTCGTAATCAAACTCTTTGCAGCAACAATAATTGATGACAAGAGATTTATTTTAAATATCGAAATTCATAAAAATTATAGTTTTTAGAAGTGTTTTTTTCAACCAGATATTCTAGAGTGCTGGCTGCATTATGATTCATCTTTTAAAACCTTTTATTATAAAACCGCATTGCATATGCAATGCACTCCCGCAGTCTCATAAAAATTCAGATGTCATTATTCGGGCAAATAAAAATAACGCAAAGTAAAACGAAACTATGAATATTCAATTAATTGAAACCACCGATTTTCATGTGTTTTATACATAAATTTAGCAGGCAGTGGAATTACACTGTTACATTAAGTACAGGTAATACAATTATACCCGTGATGATGTTGAAGATCTTAATATATTTTCTTGCAGGAAATAAAATGAGACCTTAAGCCGAACTTCCATTATCTTGTAATTAGAAAAAAGCGCCACGTAATTAAGCCTTCCTTGATTTTTGTTATAAATCGAGCTTCCTGCGAGTTCTTGGATTTTAAACAATACGGTGACGCCTAGCCCTTGTGATTGTTTACGTTGTAACGAATGAAAACGATGTCTCGACATTCATCACAAGTGAGTGTTTCCCCTAGAAACGTATCTCCATCTTTTTTCATATTACAACGTAAGAGTGGAGCGCCGTATTGTCGCTCATTTTTCAAGTTCTAGTGGGAAATCTCTCGGTGCCCATTTTATGTGGACTTTGTAGAATTGTTGTTGTTTTATTACACAGTTACGGTTTATTTCACAGCTTGCATTGGCAAATGTCTCGTAATGCCGCATGTATTTTCTTCATGTGTTGGTTTTCCCGCAGCGAAAGCCATTGCTGAGATTTTTTATACGTCTTCGACGGCCAATGTGCAAAGAGGTTAAACTAATTGCTTTTAGAAACGATTAAAGTACTGTTGATTAATACATCAGATAAACATGTGTCCAATCCTCAATAGTTAGGAAGATACAGCTGTTGGAATGTTAACCTTGAAAAGCCTCAAATTAACATTACAATTAAAACAGCAATAACTTGAGAAATATTAGTTTAAGACCAGAAATGTTGAATGTTTTTAAAGAAAATGAAATTATCTAAACAAAATTAAAAAAAGGGTGTTCCAATTAAAAATATTGACTTATTCGTGTTCCAATTTCAGCTTAATGGACCGACAAAAACAAACACCCTGTGTATTATTTAAAAAGTTTAATTATTCAGAAGGCACTATAAGAGTATTGTTAACGAAACTCCCAAATAGTTTTACACTGGCTTTGCCAAATCGCTAAATAAAATATTTTGTTACAGATCTGTATCCGTCAATATTTTCAAAAAAACGTGAATAACTCGAAAACAGAGAGGGAACAATGCTAAACAAAAGTAACCAACTCATAAGTTACGCCGATGATGTAGCTATACTGGCAAGAACTTTAAATGAACTGGGAGAAAGCACAGGCAGATTGGTAGAAGCAGCATGAAAATTGGGATTAAGGATAAACGAAGATAAGATCAAGCTAATGACAATAGGACAACAAACAATAGAAGACAGGCTAGTGGTAGGGCAATTTGAGGAAGTAAATGAATTTGTGTACTAAGGGACACTACTCACAAAGAATAGAAGAAGAAAAAGACATAAACATGAGAATTCTGAAAGCCAACAAAAGTGCAGGAGCTTTAAATTACGTAATAAGAGCTAAACAGTTATCTAGGAGCACCAAACTATGTTGGTATAAAACAATACTAAGACCTACAGCGATCTATGGGTGTGAGCCCTGGGAACTGAGCTAAATCAAAGAAAGTCCTAAGCAGATGGAAAAAAAGATAATTAAGAGAATAGTAGGAAGGAAAAAACAGCTGAAGGATATATAAGAACGAACGAACGAACGAACAATTTTTAAAGAAGTAACAATAGACAAAGTAATAAATGCCAGAAGGATACAATGGCTAGGACATATTGAGAGAAGGGAGGACAGCAGAATAATAAAAGAGATAGCGTGAAAAGAACCTACATACAGAAAAAAAAACAGGAAGACCCAGAAAAAGATGGAGAGAAGCTGTGGATGCAGAACTAAGAGAGAAAAACATTATGAATTGGAGGAAGAAAGCGAAAGAGAGAAGAGTGTGGAAAAACATTACGAAGCTCTGGGCCTTAACGGTTTGCAAAATAGCTTTTATATATATAATTATTCAGAAGGCACTATAAGAGTATTGTTAACGAAACTCCTAAATCATTTTACACTGGCGTTGTTAAATCGGTAAATAAAAATATTTTGTTGCAGATCTGTATCCCTCAATAATTTCAAAAAAAAAAAACGTAAATAGCTCGAAAACTAATGATTTTAGGTACAGAAAACCTTGCAAATTTTGGAAAAAAATTAATTTGGAATCTAAAAAGTAAAAAATTGTTGAATTGAAAGTAAAAAACTTACATCGATGCGCGGCAACTAAACACTCGGTATAGCGAAAAACACTTATAGGTTTTAAGGCGCATTATCTCCAACAAATGTTATTTTGGAGACTTTTTTATTTGAAGGAAATATGCACTAGGTGGACACTTATATTGAAGTCAATTCAGAAAAAAAGTTTAAAAATAAGAACGATAAATAGGTTTTTTTCCTATCCCTGTAGATTCTCATACAGTAAATTCTCAAAAGGAATTCAATTTTACTCCAAAGCGATGCTGGCGCTATGCAAAAATTTATGTAACACTCAATCGATTAGTTTTTTTTTGGCAATTGCAATTTTCCGCTTTAAAGTGTTTAATAGTTGGCCTACGGGCAGCAATAAATTATAAACACGAGGATGTGTGCGGGAAATATGTAAATGAGTACGGCCCTTGTGTTCGCTGGTTGGGGCCAATTGCCCGAGACCGACGGTTAATTCAACGGAGTTAAACGTCCCCAGCAGGTGCCGGTGATTGCCAATTAAACTCTCTGTACTATAACTATCAGCACTAACAACAACGTTGTTTTATTAATGGCAAAGTTAAGCAGAAATATTGCGAAATAATATAAAACAGATTGCCGAATGACATGCAAAATTCATATAATGGGGAACGAGCGAACACTCGGCCGCATAATTATTTTATAATGAACTTTTCGAGCAATTCTTCAGCACAAGAGGTCCTGCTACGCCCCCGACTCATTCAGGACTCGAACGCGACGCTGAACAACGCGGAATTTGAATACATTCTGCCGCAAAAATAACCGAACTTTGAAAATAATAATGCACAGGCAAGTTGATGGAACAAATGTTTTCATTTTATTCTTTGGCGATACAACGATTTTCAGGCAAGGCAACTAATGCAGAAGCCGCCATAAAATGTTAAGACTGCGGGCCACATTCGTCTTATTTAAAGATGGGGCAAGCCGTATCAATTAAAAAACAATAAACAACATAGCTGATACATCAAAAAATTGAATAACAGTCTACTATACCAGGTGATTCAGTTTGACCATCGTACCTCCAATAACTTTGTTATTTTAAGAGGAAACCCTTATGAACCTTATATTTTTGCAAATCGCACGAAAATTTCTATCGCATGGCGTTAAAATATGTTTTCTACTATGAAATATATCAGACCGGTAAAAGTTTTTTTTGTTGTTTCTGATAAAGAGTTTAATATTTTAAATTCAATCGCGCATTAAAAAAATTAACATAGGTAGGTACATACACGAGTTTAAAAATTATTCATTTTAGGTAGAGATTGCATTACCGGTTCGACCGTTGAAATACATTTCAGTATTACCGATAAAATGTACCAGCTACGTCGAAAAAAAATACAACAGGAGCCCTATTTTGCAATACCTACTTTAGCCGGGTTGAGCAGATTTAAATCAATTGATTTAAATCACGATTTAAATCGTGATTTAAATTAAGTGACTTTTTTAAAAAAATCATTGATTTAAATCAAGTGATTTTTTTAAAAAAATTTATTAATTTAAATCACAGATTATATGACTACAATATAATATTAATTTATAATAAAATAAAATTGTATTACTATTAGTAATTAAATACACGAAATGGTGAATAAACCATATCAATTTGCTCTTGTAAAGTAATATTCATTGTGGAAATGCAATAATTCAAAATATAAATGACAAGTTTTTGACGTTCGCGTAGTGAACAGTCAGTTTTTTCAATTTCCACGGCACTCTATTTGCTTCAATAACGATTTGAAAAAAAATGTCGAATATCTCGAAAAGTATGAGTTTTGGGTATATGACATACTTAACAAAATATGAAGCTCTTTTAAAGACGAATTCGATGACATAAAAAAATACAGGGGTTTGCATTTGAAAAAATCGAGTTACGAGCTTTTGAAAATCATGGAAGTTGCCACCTATTTATAAACACCCCTGTATGTGTGATTCAAATTTTTTCATATCGAGCGAACAGAGAAATTTTTTCTGCATGTCCATACCAAATTACAACTCTGTATTTCAAAATAACTTTAGGAGAATTTTTTAAATAAAGACTTAAAACATTGAATAATTTAGAAAATAATTTTTTTTTTACAACGCTGTATAAAAACCTGTAGTATTTTATATTGATGCAAAGCTAAAATTAAGGCGGTCAAAAATAATAAATAAAAAATTGGGTGTTGTATTTGAAATTTAAAAGTTGCTATTAGTTCCAGAAAGGTGACTCGCCCTGTATATTTGAAAATATTTTTATTGTGTTGTTTAGAAAAAACTGTATAAACTAGCATTTGAATCAACTTCATATCTCAAGCCGTTCAGCCACAATCGACCGATCCCACACTAATGACTCACCCTGTATATAATTAATTAAACCTCACCATTTAGCACCGATTTTTTCAAAATTCTTGATCATATTTCATTTTTTATTTTGACAAAATTCACCAATGAATTAAATATATTAATTATTAAATATATTAGCACAAAACAGAAATAGCATGTGAATATGTCACTAAATTCGATAATATGGTACATTTGATTTAAATCAAAAAAATCTGATTTAAATCAAATAAATCGATTTTTTTGTTTTTTTTTTTAAATCATGATTTTTATCCACCCTGCTTTAAAGCCAATTTTTCTATGCGTTTACAGAAACTTCTGTGAATTAAGGTGCCATAAATCGGTCTCTAATGATCCAAATGTCATAAGACTTTGCCACAATATCAATAAACGATGTATTTTTCGTCGACAAAATTTTTGTATAGATGGTGCTACTAGTTTTTAGAAAGTAAGTTAATTTTTGCGACAGAAAAAAACATTTTCTCAAAGACATAGAAGAACATGTGGCTCTAACAAAAACAAATTGTTTCTACGAGTAGCAGAAGCTCCCGGAGTTGTCTCCTGCCGACAACTCTGGCCCCTGCGTGCGTCACTGACAAGTTGTAGACATTAAGGCTCTTGTATTTCCAGCGCGACACAAAAGCGAATCTCTCCCGCCTAATAAATAACATGTCATCGCGCACGAATTTAAGACCAAATTGATATTGTCAAAGATTTATAGTTATTACTCCATAACCTTTCAATTTAATAAAATTATATGATCGTTAGAGGAACCCCTTATCGGGGACCGTGATCGCGATGCGTATTTATTTACTGAAACGGCAATTTACGAAGGTCGCGTTATTATCTAATTCAGTTTTATTCTTCCGAACGGTTGGGAAATCTTTAATATCGAAACTAAAGCTTTACGTTCCGCTGGCTTGGGGTAGTAATGATGGAAGCGCATTGGTTGCGATCGAAAGTCATTTGTTGACGATTCGCATTCATAAACTGACGGCGCCGAACAATGGCAGGCAGTGGGCCGTAAAGTTCTCAATTATGGTTCCGTTCTTTTGTTGATGGGGCAAGGGTTGTTTGGTATTGTAGATGTTTTTTATTAAAACGCTTTCGTTGCCTCCGGATTTGCGTAAATCTTATGTAAAGCAATCGAAATCTGTGTATGGATGAAGAGAGTGGCGCTCTCCGGGCTAAGCAGCTTTACACCTACTTTATTAAAATTCTAATTTAATTTTTATTCTGTTTAGAAACTTTTTTCATTAAACGCTTTCTTAATTCCTCGCCAGTGATTTTTTTAATATTAAAATTGTTACAGATGGATTTCCGTTCAGATACTTTTACCTCGTTAAATTCGGGCGTTCTTGCGATTAACTAACAAATGTTCCAGGCCGTATCGAATTCATTATAAAGTTGTCGAATTAAAAAAGTGTTATTTTCAATCTCAAAAAAAAGTTCATGTTATAAATTTAGTTACTACTTTTTATTTGTAGCAGTTCTAAAAATTGCAATACACTGGGTGATTGAAATTCGAGTTTAAGCATGGGTATCACCCTTATTATAATAGCTAGAGTTGCTACAGTATAGGTTTAAATTTGGCAAAGTTGCTAAATTCGATGCTAATTGATAATCCAAAGAGAAATTGGAAATATCTCAAACGGTATCCCAGAAAATTAGGAAAAACCGGAAAATACGATTTTTGAAAATTGTCTATAACTCCTTTGGAGTACAAAATATTTCAAATGTGTGAAAACATTGCCAAAGTAACTTTTTAAGCCGAATCGGATGGTGGTCACAAATGTTTCCCAGATCGATTTGTTTTTGTTTTATGATAACCAACTTTAGTTTTTCTTATGGGCGCAATTTTGCTATTTACATAATCAAATACCGTTTGAGATATTTTTAATATTTCTTTGGAATATTATTGAGCACGAAATTTAGCAACTTTGACAAATTGAAACCTATACTCTAGCTATTATAATGAGCGAGATCCCCATCCTTAAACTCGAATTTCAATCACCTTGTATACAGGGTGTAGACTCGGATCACGCAACATAGCAATTTCAATGGTAAAATTTTAAAAGTCGAATTCTTGCTCCGCTAATTATTTTAGAAAAAAAGTGCAAATACGTTTTTTGTAGAGAAAAAAATTTTGTATCCATAAATGTAATCAATATTACTTTTTCGTTTTCCAAAAACAGAAAAATAAGCAAATTAAAAAACGCGAAAATCTGTAGTGCCTTGGAATTATGCTACGACAACTGCCCATCTTACTAACACTTACTGTCACTTTGACGTTTGAAGTTTATTCTTAATTATCATTTTTATTATATCTTGCAATGAAAACATAACTAATTGTGTAAAATAAATGTTTGATAAAATATAAAGGACAATTAAGAATGAATTTCGCGTCAAAGTGACAGTATAAGTGACATTAGGCTGGGCAGTTGTCATACCATAATTCCAAGGCACTACAGATTTCTGTCCAAACGCGTTTTTTAATTTGCATAATTTTCAGTTATTGGAAAATGAAAAAGTAATATTGATTACATTTATGGATACAGAATTTTTTTCTCTACAAAAAACGTATTTGCACTTTTTTTCTAAAATAATTAGCGGAGCAAGAATTCGACTTTTAAAATTTTACCATTGAAATCGCTATGTTGCGTGATCCGAGTCTACACCCTGTATATGACATGACATGACAAAAAGTCCAAATTTTATTATACCGGTAACTATAAGATCATTTAAACAAAATTGTCCGACTTAATGTTTTGAGTTACTGAAACGCTAGTTTTTAAGATTTTCGTTTTTATTAAAAGTAAACAAATCTACAATGGAAATCGTTGAACACCAAAACGCTAAATACGAAAATATATAAACAGTTTAGCTAGAAGTGGAAATTAAGGAATACACCATAAAAGATAGCCAAGGATTGCATTTTTATTATACAGAGGGTTGCCTTAATTTGATAGGACTACATGAAGTTAAATTTCCAAAATGGTAATTTTTTCGAAAAAATTTAAAACATTTTGGCTATTAATGGTTTGAAACTATTTTCGAAAAAAAAATTTTTAAGTCATATTACCTATAATTGTTTTATACTAACGTTAACTTTAGAAATCTGTCAATAACTTATTAAGATTTACTGTTTATTTTATTGCAAATAAATGTTTATCTTCAAAGCAGTTTAAAAATTACAGTCCAAAGGGTTTTTTAAGGTAACCATAGATTACATTCTGATTTTTTCTTTCTAGGATAGATACCTAATGGTTAATATAGTTATTAAGTAAGAAACAAAATTAATTAAAGTAATTTTAATCAGGGGTTTGGAGCAGTCCAATTTTTTAGTTGCTCCGCTCCAGCTCCGCTCCAGCTCCGCTCCGGCATCAAGATGCCTGCTCCAGCTCCGCTCCCGCTCCGCTCCGCGCTCCAAATATTAATAAAATAAGTTTTTTATTTAAAAATTTGTTTTAAAAAACAAAGCTAAAATTTTATGAGATATGTGGAAATGGACCAAAAATTACAATATTTGACCCTAAGAAACAAGTGAAGTTAAATAAATGAACAAATTATTGATGTTCAGTTAAAAAAGTTAAAAAAGGAAAAAAAAGTTCTTTAAAATTTTTCAAAATTCAAATACAAAATAATGAAAATTAATATTCAGAAAAGTTACATTATAATAATTTTACTTCAAAAAAATCTAATTTAGTTTATTTATAACTTTATTAAATACTATACCCATGAGAATATTTCATAAAGAAAAAAAAAAAGTTTATAATAGTAAAATGGAGTAGTGGAGCAATCAAAATTCTTTGCTCCGGGCTCCGCTCCCGCTCCGGGCAAAAACCCATTGCTCCACTGCTCCGCGCTCCAGCTCCGCGCTCCGCTCCAAACCCCTGAATTTTATTCTTAAGGCTTTCGCGGTCGTTATCCATAATACAATCTTCGTTCCCGGGTTTGGGACCGCGTCTACTATATTTGGAGGTTGACGTTTCGACCATTATATCGTGGTCTTTTTCAAAACGACTGAAAAAGACCAAGATATAATGGTCGAAACGTCAACTTCCAAATATAGAAGACGCGGTTCCAAACCCGGGAACGAAGATTGTATTATAATAAAAATATTATTGAAAAAACTTTATATAAAACAAATTATAATAGCTAAATTTCATCCGTTCTATTTAAGATTAATCCTAAAATGCAAAAAATTTTAAGCTTCTATTTAACCAGGTTTAAGATGACATAGGTACATATGTTGAAAAACTTTTTATGTGATTTATTTTAACCAATGCAGTAATTCATAAAACGTCAACTTTTTAAAATATAGATAACTTCTTTATAGTATTAAATCATAAAGAATACAATTTGAATTTAGTAACGTAAAATAATTTCTAGCATTCAAAAAACATCGAAAACTTTACAAGTTAAATAAGATGAAGGTGAAGAAATGGCTGCATAAAAAAGCGATTTATATTCCTGTTAGACTATGATATTTCTTTCATCAGACGCTACGAAACCCTGCCAAAACAATCGTCTAGAATACATAAAAATTTATTACCAATTTTCAGTATAAAACAGAATCGAATGAAAACTGCTAGGTGGGACTGTAAAATTTTGAAGTACAAATTTTGATACCCTATTAAACTCACAACTGCTGCCAACTTACAGCAACTTGCTAAAAAACCGAGAAACTTTTTAAGGTCAAACTACAACAAAGTAATAATTTTATAAGATAATGCCTAATTTTTCAATTATGTATAAGCAAACAATTACTAAAATTACTACATTATTGGTCTGTAATAGTACAGTAAAGTGCCCTAATATGGAATACTTTTTTGTATTCGGCAATAATATTCACATTTATTCAACAAAATTTTGCAAAACAAATTATAAGGAATTTGTAATGAATACGTAACACATTACTCGAATTCTGGTACGATATCACGGTAGATATTTCTTATATAGCTATTTTTTTTAAATGTTACTACTATTCCATATTAAGCTTCCGGGGAACCTAATATGGAATACTAAGGGTTCTTAATATGGAATATAGAATTATATAGGAAATATACATTAACATAAACAACTGCTCACAGATTAATCTTTTATTTCTTTCTGATTTGCATTATTACTTAAACCAAACTAAAACTCTGTTATTTATGTAAATTAAATTATAATTCAAGTGTGATTCGAACTAAATGTTGATAATTTATTAATTTTATACAGGTGGGACAATAGAATTTTTTTTTTTTTGTTGGTATTTTGCACATTTTTCGTGTGCCCATTTCTGACACTTTAGACACTGAACCCATATTGCTGTACTTAGTGACCATAATCATATTCATTAAAAGGCACCTCTATGTATTCCATATTAGGCATCAATGTGATATTTCAAAAATCGGTATATATAAAACATGAAATGGCCCCAATCAAAATTTTGGTCTATTTAATTGAAATGTAAAGGCTCATGCTAAATAAACATGCAATAAAATATTTTATATCATTTACCATAGCATATAATATTTTGCACTGAAAGATTTAGCCTAAAAACTCAGTAGCACGTCAAAAATATATTTGAATCTGTTATGTAATCTAGTGAATATTTTTTAACTATTTTACATTTGGGAATGTGTGATCAATGTACTAATAGGTACATATACCTACTTTTTAACAGATATCTCTTATTCATTGTCATAAAACTGATATATTCCATAATAGGTAACTGTTCCATATTAAGGCACTTTACATATTTGTTAGTGGTTGCTTCAATTTCTAATTTGTATCAATTTATTACAATTTTTAGCATTTCGAAGTAAATTGTGATTAGAAAATATAAAACTTCAGCGTTATTTTCAGATTAAGAGTTTCTATTAGGTACCTATACATACCATTCATTGCATTACTTTTTATTTATGTTTTTAAATATAATACCAAATTTTGTCGAAACTAACTATGGTTCTCTTTTTTATTTATCTCAGTACCCAAGCAATATTTCAACAAATGAATGTCACTATGCCAGTTTTGATCAAATATCTACCACTGTTCTTAAAACAACTCTTTTAAAAGTAAAACTGTTATTATGGATATAAAATATTTACCTTATTTTTACTATTTCAAGTGTTCCATTCAATTAAAAAAAAAACTAGATACAGTATCTCCGTTACCGTAATAGTTAGCGAAAATCTGAAATCGGTTTATTTAGATATTTTTTTGAGAAAAGAATTGTAATCAGATTTTTATATCGCTTTCATTTTGGCACTATAGACAAAAAATTAAATTTTATCATTATTTTGAAAGTTGCTATAACTTCTTTATTTCTTAAAATGGGACCAAATGTTGTGAAGGATATTTCATTAACATTAATTTCAATAATAAAAATAAACATAACTTGCTCGCGAAATCATAGCAAACTTTAATGGTAAAACTTTCACAAAGTTAGCTCTATCTCGATTATTTTTAGCAATAAAAATATAAAACCATGTATTTTTTAAAAGTTAAAAAACGCTCTTTCATATACAGTCATGACCAACTAGGGTTTCCATTTAAGAAAATAGAAGTTTACTTCATATCTTGAAAGTCAAGGTAGCTAAAAAAAAATTAATTTGGTTTTTAATTGAAGCATTGAAATGTTAATAAGAAACCTACGTAACATTTTGTTCTATTTTATGAAATAAAGAAGTGGAAATGGAAAGCGATATACTAAATCTGAT
This sequence comes from Elmis aenea, assembly GCA_947652605.1. Lineage (NCBI taxonomy): Eukaryota > Metazoa > Arthropoda > Insecta > Coleoptera > Elmidae > Elmis > Elmis aenea. The sequence goes on along the minus strand of OX393582.1, from coordinate 9,900,257 downwards.
TACACAGTCGTTCTTTTCTCAAAAAAATATCCCAAGAGACCAATATCGGATTTTCGCCAACTATTATGGTAACCGAGATACCTCGTAAAACATTCGAATTTGGTCCACCCTGTATATAAATAAGTTTCTTTATGTAATAGGCGACTTGTCTCCTATTTTGCTAACCTCGTATCTATTACGGTTTAGAAGTTGCCAATGGTAAGCCTTTAAGTAGGAAAACTGAATTAAATTTAAGGTCAGAATATATTAAATTGTTGAATATTTTAAAGTGAGCTTCTTTTATCTCTAGCAGTGATCATTATTTTCACAAAATTATATAAGGTGTCACGTGTTTCGTTTAGTTAGAAATGACGAACCAAAAACTGAAAATCTCCACCTGGAGAATTTGCTTCAATCGTTTCTTTTCTGTAACGGGTCATTGTAACTCGACAGACAGTATGAGCGAATCAATTATTGTGCATGAAAGAATATTTCATCGTGCCTGTCCGATGACGTTCAGCATTGTGTCGTTAAATAGATCGGAGTAAGTTTTTTACGCGAGGGGTGTTCGTTTCCGCCCTTTTGCACATTTCCTTCCTCTAGACTAGTGATGGAAAGAGATACCTTTCGCTCCGACCTTTGAGTCTCTATTTTAAAGTTGACAGAACAAAAAATGAACAATTGCAGAAAAAAAGATGAAGAAAACTGTGAACCTTAAATGTAGGAAAAAGGATCTAAATATGTTTGATAGTCATTTGAGCTTTTTATGAACGTTTTTAATTGAATTTTTGACTAAAAATCATTAAAAATCATTTTCTGCTGACGAAGCAACGTGACTCTTTCGAACAGAACAAAACTAGATTAAGACTTAAAAAAAGAGTGTACAACTAAAGTTAACATTTACGAGTTAAGATAAAAGATTTTCGATTACAAAATTGCCTTGTCATAATGTGATCATTTCAGGAACAAATAGTGAACGAATTACTATATTTTAATGATTTGTTTATAGTACATAGTACATACGTTGATCTGAATTATATTATGCTACATGGGCATTTAAATATATACCGGATGTCCACTTGCAAGCTCGAAAATATTTTGCATTCGCTTTCCCATAAATGTAAATATAGGCAAACCTTTTAATGAGTTTTAAAATTGTTATTAATATTTCTTCATATCGTCAAATAATCTATTTTAGGCGAAAAAATATGTTGAACACTTGGCTACATATACCTTGAAAAGCCACTCACAATTTTATAAAATAGTCGCAGTCAAAAATGTTATGAGTTTTGTAATTAGTTTTTTATTATTTTCAGTATAATCTGCAATATAAAAATCGCTAAAACATTTTGATGCATCCATCCTTCTTACAAAACTTGCATATTAATCTTATACGTTCTGAGAAGCACATATTCGTTTGATCAAGCAGAAGCAAACAGATTCACAGAGAAGTATGCAACAACAAATTGCATAAAGCTTTTAGATGCTACAATAGCACACATCCTGTAAAAATAAAAATGCGTTACATATTTCTTTACTTTCAGTCATTCTAACAACAAGAACATTACAGTAAAACATTCACTTAAGCTCTATACGTCAAAACATCAGAAAAACGATTTCAGTTAGTGACTGAAATTTGTTGAAGTACGTAAAATACAAAACAAACAAATCCAGCGACACTGTAAATTACAACATGGCCTTGTAAAAACAATTCGTAAAAAGTGACGTTATGTTACACAGTAGCTGCACTACCGATTTTGTCAAAGCACTCCACCAGATTAATGTGTAGCAACAAACATTTCGCTAATTTAACGAGAGCGTTAAAAGTGTAGCCCTAGGATTTACTAGTTTTTGTTTTATAAAACTAGGTTTTTGTTTATTTTATAAACGGACACTTTGAAGCAAACAAAGAATATGAAATAATTTTATACAGGGCAATAACGAGCAAATAATACATCATTTCTAATGCTTAGATGTGTCATAAATAAACAGTTATAAATAAGTTGAGTCCGATTAACAAACAAAAGTTTTGTCATGCAAAAAGACAAAATGTTGTGTGATGAGCAATTTATTATTTACTACCACGGTAATCAAAGCATAATTGTTCTTAAATCTATTAGGTTTTAATATGATAAACTGTTGTTTTTCTATTTTACTGTAGATGGCGTACTTTGAATTAGTGTTTTTAAAAGTGGGGTTGGTCCGGGGACTCCTAGTGGTAACTGGGGTCTCCAGAACCTTTATAATGATCAAAAATCATCCAAATTTACTTGTCACTCTAAATAGAAAAACAAAACATATTGCCCACAGAAGAATTCATTGGGGTCCTCTGTGAGTTTTTAATTTTGAAAAAGGTCCTTAGAGTAGCGACATCCCCATGCTGGAAATGTTATATGAGACACCCTGTATAGAGTTGCAGCTTTACAAAAGTCATATAGAAATATAACTGACCCTTACTTTGCATTTCTTTTACATGTAATTTTACAGTACTGATAGTCACGACAACTTATATTTTAGAAAACATATACTAAATCCTTAAAAGCTTCCATATTGTAGTACTTTTTTTGATTATAATTTTTACCTTATCAAAATCTAAAGGATATATTTTGTGAAAAATTTAATTGATTTTTAAGTAACCTTACTTATACTACAAAACTCATTTTATTGTCACACTTAAACAATTATTTTAACAACTACTGCTGCTATAAAGTTATCTGGAAGTAAGTACCTTAGGTTAATTACGTCTTTACCGAGCTCGGTAGCTGGTTGGTACGCAACCTAGCGAGTAAAGTCGGGAGGCGTGGGTTCGAATCCCGCGGCCGTCTGTCATCGTAGGGGTTTCAGGTTTCCCCTACCTACTATAGGCAAATGCTGTGACAGTACTTCCACCTACCCTTACCTTACCCACCCTTTCCTTGTTCCCCGCCCCCTCCACCCGGACGCTAGTGACCTCAGTTGTCGAAGCGTCCCTAAACTCTCAATTAAAAAAAAATTAAAAAAATTATGTCTTTCAGAAAAAAACATCTTTAATGATGAAATAGCTCTTCAATTTCTACGATTTTAAAGTACCAGGAATTAAAGTTTTAGAATTTTTAAGTGCATTAAAATGTATACTTAACTTCATAAAAACTTGCCATTAAGTATGCTGTTTTATGTATGTAAATTTGACTAAGAAGAGCAGCAAGGATAATCAACAACATACTAAAGGATAGCAAGAAAGTTGCACAGAGGATAGAACAAAAACCAATTTTCATTTAGTGCTGTCCAGCTTTTTGCTAAACGCTATCTTCACCTCTGCCGACAAAATCATTTAACACTCTCTAATTGTCGACCCAATTACAAAATTGCAACAAATTGTTTTCTTATGTAAAGGCGTTATTTCGTAGCAGTTTGAGTTAATTACGTTTTAAGCGCACTAGGATAATTTATCATTAAAGGAGACATTTTCTAATGTATAATAATTGCAACATAACGTTAGAGTTCAAAGTGTTTCTACGAATTATATTACATTTAGTTCACCAAGTCGTTATATTTTAAAGCACTTAACATCATATAATATGGTTGGTGATAAACGATTTAATAAATGTCAGCACCTAAATTTACGTCACAAAAACTCTGTGACCAAAATGGACATTTTGTATTGTTTTTATAAAATTTTAACACAGAGTTAGCCAATAAGTATTATGATGGGATTTAAGTAGGCTATAGAAAAAAACATAGGCAACACTGAAACTTCGTAAACGTCAAAAAATCTTCGAGAGTCTTTGCAATTTATGAAGCTTTGGCGCATTTTCCTTTAAACCAACGAATTTTCGCAGTACAGACGTTTTTCGAATCTCGTTGCGTTGTAGAAACGCACAAAATGTTTCGGCGTGAATTCCAAGTTAAGTTCCAAGACACGGAAGAATACCCACAGACAAAACTCTTTCAAGATGGATACGTGACTTTCGTGCTCGTGGAAGTGTTGTTTCAAAATTTTCGGGTACTACTCATTCAGTTTGTTCTCCTGAGAACATTGAACGTGCAAGAATTGCTGTCGAACAGGGTCCGGCCCGTTCAGCTAAAAGACATTCTCAAGCTTTGAACATCTCGAATACATCGTTCAGGCGAATCTTTAAACACGATCTTCACATTCACCCTTATAAGATTCAAATTGTTCAGAAACTAAAAGCCCAGAATAAGAGAGCACGTGTACAATTTTGTGAACATGTTCTAGAAATTTTCAATGCCAATGAAAATCTACTGAGCGAAGTTATGATGACCGATGGGGCGGGCCCATTTTCATTTAGATGGATACGTAAGTAAGCAAAACTTCAGATACTGGGCTCCGCAAAATCCTTTGAGTTTGCATGAAAAACCTCTACACAGTCCCAAAGTTACCGTTTGGTTTGGAGTCACTACATCAGGAATTATTGGTCCTTATTTTTTTGAACTGGATAATCAGACTGTAACGATTACCTCTGATCGGTACGTGGATATGCTGCAAAACTTCCTCATGCCTGAAGTAAAAAGACTCGGTTTAAACAATGTTTTGTTCCAACACGACGGTACTACGGCCCATACAGCTCTTCAGTCGATGAACACTGTGCGAGAGTTTTTTCAGGGAAGAGTTATCTCTCGATTCGGTTACATTCAATGGCCTGCAAGATCACCCGACCTGAGTGCCCTGACTTTTATTTATGGGGCTATCTCAAGTCTCTAGAGTGTACAAGGATAAACCACGCACACTTCAAGAACTGGAACTTGCAATTAAACGTGAAGTAAGGGACATCAATCGCGATGTGATGTTAAATTTTGTTACGAGATTACGTCTATGTATTAATTTTCAGGGGAATCATTTCAACGAAGTTATTTTTAAACACTGGGTGTATGTAGTAAAATTGCATAATTTAAGCTATTAAATTTAGTTTTTGAACATGCGATTGGTTTTTGTTTTTCCGTTTTATCGCCTATTAAAACCCCGTCATACCTATTGGCTAACCCTGTACTACATATTTATTGGAAATCTACTTTCCGACTGATTTTAAACACAAGAATTTGAAATTCTGAAATATTTTTTGAGTCGATTATTGCATATGCTGTTAAGTATTTTCATAAATATAAACTTTGGGCCATAAGCGCTAACTTTTTTTTTTGAACATTAGTAGGTACACTTTTAATTTTAAAGAGCAATTTTTAAATATCTTTTCTCTTTTCCCTCTCTAAATTCATTCGAGGTGATACAAAATTATTAACATTTTATCTTAACATTCCAAAAACATCGTTCTCTAAATGCTGCTAATAGAAATGTAATATCGCCTTGCAGTTCTCATAAAATTTATTGTGTTACTAGGTAGTTTTAAAAATACCTACAAAAAGTTTTTTTTTAAATTAAAATTATGTACCTGTAGCTTGGTAGCTATTGTAAGAACTTCTGAAGTGCCTTCTTGTTTTATAGCTAATGACGTGCAGAAAAACATTTTGGGACACTATTAGTTTGTTTGTCTGCCCGTTTATTTGTTATTTGCGGTTAGCTACGATCAGTTAAACTTATTGTTTACCAAAAATGTTTCACCGAAGTTGTAGGAATGCCACTGTCTCCGACATGTGTTTTAAATTTCCATACTTCATTAATGAAACAAAATATAACTCCAAGCCAAAAATACACAATTATGTACAAAAATAATTAAGCCATGGTACTCTGTTCGGATGTCATATAATTGTTTGAAAAACTGCTGCATGTATAACACCTCATTGTTGTGAATTAATTGCATGTGTAATCCTTTTATTGCTGTTGAAATGGAAATTTGTAGAGCCCTAGGGATAACTATCTGAATATATTACGGCCGATTAAATTTATGATCTATGGTACCTATAGCCGAAAGAAGTTTTTTTTTCACCATAATTATGTCATTTATATGTTATTGTTAATACATAATCAGTAGTAATATAAAATATAACAAGTGCATTGAAAATTATCGATAATTTTTGGTAAATATGCCCGAATGCAAGTTGAGCTGGAAAAAAAAAACACGAGTGCAAGAAGTGCACGAGTGATTTTTTTCTGATTCAACTTGCATGAGTGAAGATTTGTCGAAAATTATAGATTATTTGGAATGCACGAATTATATTTTGTCAGAAAATTTCCTTCAGGGGTGTGGTTTAATCTATATTAAAGTAACGCTACTGGTCGCCGAAATTCGTCAAAAGATTATCAAGACCAAAATATTTAATTCCCTCTCCAAATTTATATTTTCAACCAATTACACACTCAGATTTCTTAGAAACGACCAATAAGCGCCTGAAAATCTGTTAATTGCAAAAAGGATATTATCAGTGTATGATTATGTTTATTGGTCGTTTCTAGGATATCTGAGTTTGTCATTGGTCGAAAACGCAAATTTGACAGGAGGATCAGCATCTGACAGGGGAATGTAAAATTATTACCGTGTAATAATGCTCCTATTGGTAGTCTCTAGAAGATTTAAGATTAGTGATTGGTTGAAAACGCAAATTTTACAGGTGAAGGAAATTTTCATATTGTTTTTTTTTTCAAGTACTTTATGGTAATATTTATCTAGAATCTGATACGTTGTTCGGAAATTGCATCTTCTTGTGAAATACATAATTACTTAATATATTTTAAAACCTATAACAAACTGCAACAATATAGAGCTAATGATAGATTTTCGTTCTGTATCACCTCCCTTAGTTATTTTTCGGTAAAAAATGGCTGTTAATATTACTTACAAGCAAATTACACTTCTAGACGCAATAAAATAGTGTGTAGCAAAATAAGAGTTACTACGAAAACTTTAAGTTGAAAGCGGAGTAAGTTTGAACGAGTGAATCGAATACCATTATACTTTCTAGTTTTACTGTACGACTGCTGTAAAAACTAACAGCCTGGGCGGAATATAAAGAAGCTTTTCAACACCAGCGACGTATATCATATAATAGTTTTACAACCCTATTGAGTGACGACCGAGTATCCGTTTTCAAGGGGATATCCACAACAAAGAAGACTTCATGGTTCCCAAGATATGAGTTGTGATTACAAATGTTCTCTTTATACTTATTATTTACAATTAACAATAATTACCTATTGATAAAAAAATATTTTTGAACGTTAGTTTTGTAATTGAAGGAAGAAGTTTTAAAAATTACTGAAATAACGTAAGTAACCATTCACATAACTTGAGGGTGCAAGGCAAAATGAGGCTCAAGAAGTTGAAAAATGGAAAAAATAGAATAAAAAAAAGTGTCTATGTATAGGCTGTTACCTTCTCTCGCATCTCAGTTTTCATTATACTTTATCGATCCAGTCATCATCATTTAAGTTTTTTGATATTGTTCATACTATATTTATATCTACACCCATTTCATCCCGTATATACCTAATACAAGTATATTTGTACATGGACCATTTGTATATCCGCTGCATTGCTGCCACTAACCCAGTGCCCTAAATTTAATTTTTTTCGATTTAACTATTTCCCAAAGTCCTGTCCGTATGCACCAACACTTTCAACAATAGCTTTGTAAATTTGTGTTATTGTGTTTTTCTTTATTTTACAAATGAATAGTGTATGTCTATGTAGCTGTTTGATTACTGTTCGTCCTTGGTCTTTTGGCTTATTCGATTTCTTATTTGCTTGTTATTATTTTTAATTATATTCTAATGAATAAAATAATTAAGGGGTGCAAAGAAGAACAAAGAAAGCCTACTGGGGATGATATAAACTGACACCAACTAGCTTTTGCAGATGATATTGTGCTATTAGCTAAAAACTAAAAACATAATCTGGGGGGTAACAGGACAATCCGTCCCGAAAGGATTAGGCACACCTGTAAACCTAGTAACATCATTTTCAACCATAATAATCATGCCTTAATCCTGCTTTTTTAATAATTGCACTAAAATATTTTCCAAGAATTATTCCCATACCTACTTCAGGTATTTATGTATACTTTGATAAACCTACAAATTGCTTCTTATGAATTACATAGTCTTGCCATAAGTTCTGTCCGTTATTCAAAGTTACCCAACTATATGTAAAGTATTAAAACTACTCAAAATGTCCACCTTTTGCCCTCACACACTTCTTCAAAGTTCCGGCCACTCATCTATCGCAGCACGAATGACTTCAACCGGTATCGAAGCTGCTGCTTTCACCAAATCTGCTTTTAGCGCCTCGATATTTCGATGGACTTTAGAGCAAGCCTTTTCCTCTAAAATATTTCACAATCGGTAGTCCAAAGGATTGAGGTCTGGACTTCCAGAAGGCCCATCTTCAGCGGCGATAAATTCTGGCAAATTGACTTCTAACCAGCGTTGTGTCGTCCTGGCTTTGTGTGCCGGTGTTGAATCTTGTTGGAATATCCAGTGCTTTCCTGCAAACAAAGTATCGCTTAAGGGCTTCACCACCCGCTCCAAAATGTCGCTTTGGTAGTTGACTGCGTGTGTTTTTACTCCCTGTTCACAGATATGCAATTGTGTGCCGTTCTCGTACGATACTCCCCACCAAACCATCAAGGAAGCCGGGTGATGCCCTCTTTTCACCTTCGGAATTTTTTCGGCGGCTTCCCGAGAGCTGTGAGCATAAATTCTATCGTATTGCCGGTTAAACTTTTCTTCGACAGTGAAAATTTTTTCATCTGTAAAAATAATTTTTCGATGATTACCTTTCGCGTGTCGCTGATGTAATCTCTGCTCTTGTGGCTCTTGTTTGACGTAAAGTTGCAGTCAACAGCTGACCAATTCTTCTTCGAGAAGCACCAAGTCCAGGGTCTTCCTTAATAATTCGTGACATGGTTCTTGAAGGGATTTTCATTTCCCTTGCCATGATTTTTTGCTTTCGGAGCGGATTTCTGCGAATTCTTTCGGCGACAGCTTTGACCACCGCTCTAGTCCTTGTCTCACGTGGCCTACCGCTTCTTGGTCTGTCATCGACAGAAGACATCTCATTGAATCGATTTATGGTTCGATAAATAAATTTTTTTGTTATTTTCAAAAATTTCAGCAAGTTAAAAATCTCACGTGGTGTTTATTACACTTGTGCAACGCGATTACCGAAATACGGTCCTCTTTGACACCCCACTCCATGTTTACTGTTTGACATATCAAGATAAAATGTTTTGTTTAAAATAGTTTAGGGCCAACTTCAGTTATGATTTACAAACAAATACAAAAAAGTCAATTGAAAATTATGTAGAGGTCTTTGAAAAGTAGGGACAGAACTTATGGCAAGACTGTGTATTATCGCCATATATTTGTGCAGTTCGAGTGCGCCCGATTAAAGATAACACTCAAAGAAGATTATATTGTGATTCTGCCTTCTATTTTTTTTTTATTGCAACTTTAAGACTTTACATTGCGACCATTATAATTTACCGATATTTCAAATAAGTCTTTTTTTTACACGGGGGGTTGGTATGTCCTAGGTGTATTTGTACAGAGGGTTATTGTCCGGGGGTTATTGTCCGGGGGTTATTGTCCGGGGGGGTTGTCCTAGAACCAATTTTGGGGTATGGGTAAAATCATTAAAATGATACAATATGAGCATCAATATAAAAAGACGAAGACTATGGTTAAAACGAAGAATCATTTAACGGTTTTAGTCATGCTAGACCAAGTAAGGATATATTAGGTATCAAATTTAAAATATTTAGGAACGATACTTGCAGAGAACGGTAAATTGTAAGAAAAGTTGAAGAATAACAGAATAGCTACAGCAAAGTAATTTTACCATGCCACGATAAGTAAGAAGGAGATTTCAAAAGAAACTAAGACGCGAGTCTTTAATGCAGAGTACGTACTACGTACCAATTATTACTTGTAGTTCAGATACTTAGGCACTAACAAGAAAGCATACACAAAGGAAACAACGCAGAAGATAAGTAATAGAAGGATGTGGACTAATTGATAAGATTAGCAACGATAAAATCAGAAAGACATGAAGAAAAATGTATACAAATCAATGAAGATGGCTGTGTCAGGACAACTACGCATTCCAGATAGTAGGTACTCAAAAATGGGATGAGAAACAAAGTTTAAAAGGAAAATAAGTAGAAAAACTTTAGAAAAATTGAAAAAAGATGTGAGACATAGACTAGAAGAAAAAGGAGTGAGCTGGAGAGATGTGCCACAGTTAACCAATTATGGACAAGGATGACGAAACGTAATTAAGAAGTAGGAAAACATTCCTTGATTCCGAAAGGCCGCATTAAGAGCAAGAAGAACTTTTGCGGAATTTGTTTTTTATAACTAGATACTTATTATTTGTATTCGCAATAGAGTTGTTGTCTAGATCCAGCAGAACACTTTACACTTAAACGATATACCTTATATCCTTTAAAACCTATTTATTGTCAATCTTCATTTATTATATTTATCAGAAACTCTCTTAACAAATAATTGATGCCTACTAAGTCTTCTGCTAACATTATTTTTTATCAGCAAAAGGTTAAATAATTTCAACCACCTATTTTTATCTCGTCCACCCCTGGATACTTTATTAGTTTTTTTTTTTTTTTATTAGGGACGGTATAAGCGCATCTTGCACACACCTAAAAATTGTTTTGATACCAGCACTATAATTATCGTACAAGTTAGACGCTATATTTTTTGTAATGATTAAGACAAATGACCGTTTGCAGGAGATCAATAACGTGTGTTTACACGACGCGTCTTCCTTTTAAATTGGCACCCCACTATAATGTTGGTAATTCACATATTAAATAAATGAATGCGTCATATCACCCCTAACTGTGCTCATTTTGCCTCCCACATTTTTTTGCCGAAAACCCTATAAATCAATTAGGGCTGTCAGATATAATGAACCTCTAGTAAATTTGGCACTGTCGTCCGCTTTTGTTAACGAAGCGCCTGCAATTGTCTCCGCCATTCAATTTGCAACGACAGTTGAAGTCCGATGATACGCCATTTAATAATGATGTGACGCGCCACTGCATGCACTGTAAGTGACATCCACGTTAACAAATGTATTTACGACTGCCGAGCTTTTTCGCAGTGGATTTCTAGGCGGGCATGTTTATCTTCTTTTTGGCCACGGCCGCATGATTTATATCGGGCGTACCATTAGCGAATATCTAAAAGTTGGCCCGTTAAATGTTTCTGCCTTGGTTGTTCTGAATTCTGCATCCGCTATTCCTTTAGCTCGAGATTGCTTACTCCGTCTTGCACGTTCTTAAGCGATCGTCGATTGTGTGTGTTTATAGTTGGCGCTGCGGCGCACGTCTTTGTCTGTCCTGTGCAACTCCCACGATTAGTGCTCCCAGTGGACTACATTTCCGAGTTCTCTTTTTAATGGCTTCACATTTTCAGTTACGTTGAAAGACATACATATGCAATGGCTTTTTAATTTTTTGGTGACTTAATTTTATTATCTAAAAATTTTAATACAGAGTGACAATAATCTACATCTGTTGCATGGGTAACTTTGTTAACATAAGAGTTACATATTCGGTTAAATAACCTAGCCAAGTTGGGCAGAATTTCAAGACAAATTTAATGTAATTTTGACATTTGACATTCACCTTCAACAGTTTTAAATAAATTTTAAAAAACTAATAACAGACGATTTTTTCAATAGCAAATAAGTTCAAGGGTTGGAGAAAATTTGATTTTTATTAAAAAAATCAAAAATGATTGATTTAAATTTAAAAGATCACGAATTTTTGCTTTATTTGGTTTTTTTTTTATAGGAAACTTGACTATTTACCCATTTTTAAACTTCTTCTTTTAATATTATGTTTAACCATTGCTACATAAATAGGCTATGTTGTGATTTTTAATCTTGTTTATGTTATTATAGTATGAATAAAAATTAAATTAACAAAGATTTTTGTGATATAAAAGTAAAACAAATAATAAGCGATTGTTTCTCTTCTTCTTTGTTTTTTTTTTATAGGTTAGTGAAAGTTGTCAGGACGATGAAATAAATCTATAGAAGAATATTTTTACTTAATTTGCGTCTGATAATAGCTATACCAATACCTATGTATGTATGTACCAAAATTAGCAGAAATACGTTTGTTAATAACAGGGTGTACAGGGGTGGATCTACATAGGGACTAATAGGGCTTAAGCCCTGGACCCCCAAGGGTCAAAGGGCCCACAAAAATTGAATTATTATCATAAATTTTTAATACTTTTTCATTAACAATGAGCACTTATCGTACAGTAAAAATAGTTAATATAATTAATATAATAATGATATAAGATATAATGTTTGTCATTCAACACCATTTCATAAATAAATATATTTTAACTCTGATTTTGATGTTATTAAAAATGTATTTTAAACCACAATTTAAAGATTCTTAATCTAACAAAAAAAATGGGGCCTCATTGGACTTCAATAAGCCCTAGACCCCGAAAAACCTAGATCCGCCTCTGAGAGTGTAGGGTTAATTTTATTTTTCTAGAATAGTATTAATTTGTGATAACCAATTTGCTATAACATTTTTGTTATACGTCTACATAGGAATTTATAAAAAAAAATATGGTTCAACAACAGAAATATGAAATGAAACATCTTTTGATCTACAAAATATTTCATAATTTTAATTTTAAAGTTCCAGATGAAAGCAACACATTTATAAAGTAGACTTTTTTATGTTCCATCACAATAATTATAATAGATATAACAAATTGAGAATGATCTGAATAACTGATGTTTTAAACAATATTTCTTAAATAATTTACAAAAGATTTGTACAACATACTTATAGTACCTAAATGATATATTAAATAACACAAAGTTAACCTTATTTTATAAAAATCACATTTGCAAATAAAATTTGTGATATGATTGTATGCGGCGAAAAATTGTGGCGGCGAAGAATTGTGTAGGCGAAGAATTGTGGGCGAAGAATTGTTTAGGAGAAGAATTGTGGGCGAAGAATTGTAGGCGAAGAATTGTGGGCGAAGAATTGTGGGCGAAAAATTGTGGGCGAAGAATTGTGGAGGCGAAGAATTGTGGGCGAAGAATTGTGGGCAAAGAATGTTCCTAGATATTACCGAGGCAATAGAACTCAAAAGACTAAGGATACAAAGAATAAATGAAGCCAGAAAAAAAATATGGGAGTGGATGCCGCCATGTACAAGAAAAAGAGGCCAAACAAGAAGTAATTGGGATCACAAAGTAAAGGAAGCAATAGCTGCAAGACGCTTAAGTAAAGATGATTGGAAACGGAAGCGAGAGACAGCGGCAACCGTAATCAAACTCCCATACAAATAGATAGGTAAATGTCCATCGCATGCATGGGAAGATAGGATATAAAAAAACTCCTATAAAGAACGAGTTGAAAGAGAACGACGAAAGGACAATTTAGAAAAAAAATTGAATCGGGAGATAAAAGAAGCCACTACGAATAGAGGTAATGAGGTAAAGAGTCAACTAAAGATAAAAATAAATGGACTTATAAGCAAAATCCACAATCATAAACAGCAACTAAAGAATTATACGGTAGAAAGATGCATGAATAAAAAGAATAGAAGATTAATTAAATCAACAATGACAAATATGCTTAGAGTACTACAAATAAAACTACTTAAGTTATCGACTTTATATTATGAAATAAGCTAAGACAATTTTAATTCTGTTTTAATTCCTTCACACGCCCATAAAGGGCTGTAGAATATGAATATGTCATGTATGGTAACAAGAAGTACGTCTATATTTGTCTGGTATTGCTTGGACGAACTAGATTTGTTTTAACTGAAAAATTCATTTTATACTAACGACTTACTTATTGTCCCTTTAAATATAAATTATCTTTGATCACAATTATAAAACTGAAAAATATCTCTGTATTGCAACATTTGATCTATATTTAATAAAACAGTTAAAATAAAATCAATACATTCAACAGGTTTTGGACCGAGTTCTAATAAAGTTCAATTAATCGATTCGATAATCTTAATTTTGACGTTTATTATTTTGTGCATCAACAAGATTAATCAGATTAATTGAATCAGTTAAATCGAAACTTCCTGCAAGCTAAATTTATTTAGGTTAATTTGATAAACTCGATAATGTTTGATCTTTCGAAGCACATCAAATGTGTGTAGATATTTCTAATTAGATTATAAAGCTTATTATTTAACAGATATTCCTATAACTTCAAACGTATAAGAGAAAATATGGGTAGAAAAAGTCAGAGTGATACCTTATCCATCTAATAAAAATCGCAAATAAGTTATTAAAAAAACTAAACAATAAAATATGTACATTGCCTCTGGCTAGGAGACAAATAAGAAATCATACATTCCTATCATGACTAAATATCGACTGAGTAAGTTATGACAACCAAGTCTAGAAGATAATTCAAACATAAAGCTAATGGACTGTAAAATTTTTAATAACTTCTTTATCCCGATTTAATGCTGTGCAGTCAAATTTTTGTTCCAAATTGTTAAAAGGTTATCCACAATTTTATTGTCGAATATAAAATCTCCAGTGAAGCAAGCGTTTTGTTCTTATCTATTTTAAATGGCTTTGAAAACCAATTATCAAGTTAAAAGGATATTCCACGAGTAATATAAAATTATATTAGTTGTTTTCAGCTATGGATTGTAGTATAATATTCCGTTAATTAAAATAGGGGTTCAATAAACTAATATAAACGAGATCTCAGCAAATAGATCATGGATTACACAAATACTGACAAAAAAAAACTTTATTCGGCTGAAAACAGAATACTTTTGCTATGATTTTGCAGATATATGTGAAAAATTATTTTATTGTAAGTCAAACAGCCTTAAGCTGTGATATTTTGTACTGACAGCAATTGCTGGAGATTTTCTAAAAAAAAAAAGAAATTATAAGAGCCTTTTATTTTGAAAGTGGCATAAGTTACTTTTCTGTTATTTTTATATATTAAAATGTTTAGCTTTTAAAGGTGCATAAAATATTTATGCTACTTTTTTCTTTCTTTAACATTACATTAAAAGCTTCACATAAGCCTTTCACAAAGTTTGATAGAACATTTTCTTTTGTCAAAATTGTATCATTGATCATATTACTTATATTATTGGAGTAGGTAAGGTACCTATACATTACAAAAAAACAATTTTGACACAAAAAAGATACTATCGCAAAAAAAAGTTACTACAATTTGTAATTAACCTACCTTAGTACTATAAAATGGGTTCATTCTCAAAAAAAGTATTGTTATTAAAATTAATTAATCTGGGAAGAAGGAAATTAATTAAAATTAATTCTTAAAAGAACAAAACTGATACAATATATTTTTTAAAATAATCGAAACGTAAAAAATATAAGTATCTCAACAAAAGATTGACAAGCTACTTAAAATCAATTTTAATAATCTGTATAAAAATAATAAATATTAATTGATTTTTGGACATTTGTCGTACTTTATTGTAGCTTAATCTTTGAGCATTCATTAATAACTCCTACAATTTCTATTACTATTATAACAACTAAAAATCTTTTTAACATATAGCACCTAAAATTAATTATGTTTGTATATACAAAAATCATGCGAAAAAATGTAAGGATAATCCCTAACTAGACTTTATAATAGGGGTTCTACATTATTTTTTGTTGGGTAAACACAGCAGTTCCATGTTTGTCAAGTTTCCTCTGCAATATTTTATTCATGGGGATAGATTAGGACGAAGGGTTATCTTGTTAAGCCGGATGGGGCACTGTGAATAAGGATCTCTGAAATATGTGCGCCTTTTTTAGCACAGCCTCATATTTAATAGAATTAGGTATAATGGAAAAAAGTTACAAGTTCAACGATAAAAGTTATACTCGTTTAATGGTTAATTTACACCAGTTTAATTGTGTATTAAAATTAATTTAGAGGGAATTGTAAACCGTGATGTTAAAATACTTTGACTAAATTATGAGCACTCGTTTATCGAATATTTTAGCAAAAACTTTTAGGTGTACCTCATTGTTTGATGAGACTTCCATTCTAGAAATATGTATTCGAAAGATTTTCGTGCATCTATCGTGTAAGATGTGTCCACTTGAAAAATTATGAACACTTTAGCCTGTGTCGCTGTACATTCATTCAAAACTTGTTAAGTGATCGATTGAATTCTGCATAATATATTGGAATAGTAACTCCGGACTTATGCAGAAGTAAAACGTAGACACTCACAAACAAATATAGTAGCCGCGTGAATGCAGAAAAAATGATATTACCAAAAAGAATCTAAAAAAACAACAACAAAAAAGATCGAATCAGAAATGAAACATGTAGAGAACAATTAAAGATAAAATCAGTTGAAACAAAAATACAAGAAAGGCAGCTGAAGTGGTTAGGTCACATTTATAGGATGAAAAAAAAAAGGTTAACTAGAACAGCCGCTATAGATAGATAGTAATATATAAGGGTAAAAAAGCCCATCATTTGTTCAAAAACAAAAATGATTTGATAAATACATATTTAAACACATAAAGTAAATTCATAGAAACGTGGACAAACTTGACCAACGCTTCTAAAAGTGTTGAAAAAGACGTAAATTGCTTTAAAACTCGTGTTATGTAGCTAACTTTTTCTACGATTACATAATACCTACGATTTTAACGGCTTTTTGGCTAATACACAACATGTAATTACGTTGTCAATTTTGACGTAAGCCTACTTTGACATTTCTTTAAAAAAACTGTGCTTTTTGCTTACCGTGCGTAAAGACCCACTTACTATGCATGCAGGCTGTATGGTGAGTCATTTACATTAGTGGTCGTAGAAAAAAAAATATTACAAAAACGCACAACTAGAATAGTTCCGTAATAAACATGAAGTGATATTGATCAAGTCGTGAAAAAATTAGTTACACGCATCTGTACACTAATGCAAAGTATTTAATTGCACTAGGATATAATAACACGTATCGTCGTCATTACTACTAAGCGAGGTGCATTAATCTCGACATCCCCTACAGATCACCCCCCGAAATGAGTAGGAAATGCGTCATGATACGACATGCAATATGCATTATGCACTATCAAAGGAACACTACATACGGCATTAGTTAATATCTGAGGAAGACTAAGGTCGTCTGGTATCAACATCAACACAACACCGGTAGCGCGATGAGTCGTTATCCGTGACTCATTAGCGGACCGAGAAATAAAAACACATTCGCCTAATGGTTTCATATTTCAAAACCGCTTGCTAAGGCGCTCAGATTTCATAGAATTGCGTATTGATTTATCGCTAAGGCCTTGCATGAGATTTGATGAATGAATAAAGATCATCTGCAGAAGCAGGTAGAGTACAAAATGTTCTTTGAGTAATTGCGATGGGTAGCATCTCCGTTATTATAAAAAATATGTAAAGCTTGGAATGTTTCCAGTATTAAAATAAACACAATAATTTTTTACAAGATGTAACCTTTCTTAAATTTGCAAAATAAGCATAAATATTTATATCCAAATTTCTATTGTCTGTTATACAGTGATGCGCAAAAGTATGGAAACAGACAAATATCTGGAATACTATTGGTATCTGAGCCAGTGGCGTACGCAGAAAAATATTTCAGGGAGGATATTGTTTTGATTTGCAAAAGTAATACTGACTAATTTCACACGGGGCAATTAGAAAAGTCTAGGGGGCCTAGACACAAAAATCTATGTATTCAGTGGAGATAAAAATCATCAAAAAATTTGCTTTTCATTTTAGCAAGATTAACAATTAAAAATTTTAATTATTGCTAACAACAGAGCTATCGATATTTCGTCTTGGCTGGGACATCCTGTATAAATTTAATACCATTTATAATAAACTCAAAATTAAGACACCTCGTACAATTCATTTCGTAAAATGAAGATGATTTTCTCTTAAAACATGCCATGGTGAACGCTCTGACCGTAAAGTCTGTTTAAGACTACACTATTTTTTCGTTTAAGAAAATCGTATACGATTTTCTAGTACGGTGTCAATCAGAAATTACAAATCTTGAACGAAAAATTCGTATGAAATTAGAACCTGTCCTATTTTACATGGGCGTGTTTTGTGGCATGGGCGCATGCGTATTCTACTGCAACTGTATCTGACCGCATGTCATTTGTGGGTTAGGTTAAGTGAAACAATCAAACGATGTTAAATACTACTTATTACCGTTATAATCCCTCACAATTTATTTTGTAGGAATAAATATGTAGAATGGAACAAGCGTTAAATATACGTTAAATTTGAAAATGATTCGCTTTCTGTTGTGATCAAATTGAACATTTTCGTACCAAAAAATAGTACAGTGTAAGAGGTTCATATTTTCCATGCTAAATTCTTGAACGAAATTTTTGTACAAAAATCGTATACGATTTTCTTGAACGAAAAAATAGTTACAAATTAGTGTAGTCTAAAACAGACTTAAGAAACAAGAAAATATTAATTAAGTACAACTGTAACAAGTACCTTATGTTTTCTGAAGTTTTTTCATTACCAGCTAATTAAAACTTCGTGGCTACTTCATATAAATTGGAAAGTAACATTCCTCAATTAAAAGGCGCATAATTTTCAGTTCAAGTAACTTCTGACGCGGATCGTTTTATGCAAAATCGAGTATCGCCACCACGAAAATGCTTTAAACCCATTGATTGAAAATCCACGCATTTTTCGGTCAGCGAAAACAATAGGGACTGAAGTTGTGTACTGCGGCTAGTGGTTAATTAGATATGGTTGCAATATCCGGAAGACCGACGTACTGATATTAATTTCCTTCTTTCAACAAAGGCTCGGGTGGAGCTTGGACGGGTAATAACTGTTTCATTTTCGCGAAAAGAAATAAAAGTGCTGCACTTAAACTAGGGACTTTGACCAAATTGCAATAAACGCTATGTTATAGTATTTAATATCTTATCGTATTAAGATATTGACCATTTTTGATACCCATACCGTTCAAGATAACTTGACCCGCCAGGGCGACATTAAAAATTGTTACACTAGAATATTGGTGATAGAGAATTAATTTTACATAAAGGACAATACGATGAACTTCGAATCAAGAAGTTTTTCCCATTTTTAAATGTAGTGTCTTATATCTTTTGTGTCTTTTAATATTTTTTATTAATATTTTATGACTTTGTTTATTTATTTGTAATGTATTTCTTCTAAAATTATGTTGTTCGCGGTAAAAAAAAAAGATGTAGGATCCTCTCGGGTCAATATGACCCATATGTGGGATATTAGCTATTCTTGTAAAACTGTAGTACTATAATCATTTTGTTTGAGACTAGTGATTATTAATTATATAAATATCGAACAGTAACAAGTTCATACATGATTTCTAAGGTATACAATACCTATTTACATGGGCGTCCGCAGAAAATTTCTAGGAGGCATAGCATAGAGACAAATAATAATATATACATATAATTTTTATTTTTATTTTTTAATTTTTATGATATGTTTTGACAAGTACTTTTACATATTTCATTTTTACTTGATTCCAGGGGGACAAGTGACCCGTTTGCCCCCCCTCCCTGCGGACGCGCATGCCTATTTGAATCAAATCGAGGAGAAAGCAGCTCTGCAAGCTTAAACAAATAAATTACCATGCGAGTTGATTTATGTATTATATTAGTGTATGTAAAGGCATCTCAAAAAAATGACTCAAGTTTTATAACTCCATCAATAAATAATTGTTTTGCTTTGGTTATTTTTATTTCGTAAGTAATGGCAACTCAATTTCTATAAACTGAAGATTTAGAGGCACTACTAAATGCATCAGACAGTGGCGAAGAAACTTTTGAAGAAGATACAAGTGCAGACGAATTTGAAATGTGAGATTTGGATTATGAAGCTTCAGATAATGATAATAGTGGTTTTGTGCAAGCATTGCAAATTATTCAACCAAAGGACAAAAATGTAAATTGGAATTTGGAAACATTTTCGCAACATGGAAGCGCAAACATAATACAAGTAACACCTGGTCCAACAAGCTATGCTATTTCCAAAACAAACAATACCTATAAAGTCTTTATTCCAAGCAATTTTTAAAACTACGCTTCAGAATTTAGTATTAAAAATTACCAATATTGAGGGTCAAAGAGTATACGCCAATGATTGGGAAAAGATGGATTGCAGTACATTGAGGCCATATACAGTTTAACCATTGTTAGGTAACTGGTGTTTATAACTCTCACATAATTAATTTAAGTAAAAAAATTAATGCTTTCTCTAAAAAATTTAGTTGTGATCCACAAGCTTTGATATATTTTCCAATTTAAATAGATTTGCTCGAAATTCTCATTAATAGAATTGCAACACTTTTCTTGTGCCAATAAAAGGTCAGTTGATAAACAATTTTTCGAAAATGTTGCAATTGGGGAGAGTTAAATAATGTTAGCAACCGCATAGAAATTTAGATGTTGGTCTCTTCTAACAAGAAGAACTAAAAGATCTGTCAGCGATCAGCAAAAAACAATCAAAATAATACCTTAAAAGTAAGTTTTTTTCTAATAAAGGCGAAAGCATTCAATTTCTTACCTCTGTAAAGCCGGTTTGTCTGCTGAGGCTGCTTTGAATACCAAGTATAGGTCGAAACTTAAAGTAGAAAGGAAACCAAGAGATATAGCAACAAAACACTATACGTAAAGCATAAAAGTTTGTTTGCAAACCCATTCTTAAATGTTTGGTAATTGGCAAAAAAATGTGTACTTGTTTCAATTTTAAATTAAATTTGATAACTATTTTTGTTTGTCATGTCTAAAAAATTACTCCTATTTATTTAATTTTTTAACATCAACCATTAAACACCGCGCCTCCCCCTTTAAAAACGAGCATAGACTTCCACAATAAGGCTTAAATTATCGTTACTTGATAGAAAGTGTTATATTACTGTATAAGAACAATTCAAATATTATAAATAGGTCCATAAAATAATCATATTTACAAGACTTGTACAACAAACACACCATAACAGCAATTACACTATATGCGAACCGAATGCTAATATAATTGTGTAGTCAGGAGATCCACTCACCCTCCCTTTATCCTAAACACATTTAATAAAATTAATAGAAAAATTGTCGCGCCCATTGATAAGTATAGTTCGCGTCAATTCTAATGGCGAGCGGTGGGAGTGCGCAATAAACACAATTGGAATTGAACACACCTACTTACTTAGTTGTATCGGTATACCCGCCAATGGTTTTAAGGTCAGTGGATCATATTTTAGCATCTACTGCCCGAAAACACCCCCACCGCTCGCTATTAGATTTGACGAGGACTATACTGTTTTGTACAACAAAAAAACATGACTCTTCTCGTCAATTACATTCCTCACTTAACTAATTAATTTTTGTATTCCCAATGATTAATTTTTAAATCCTTTTGATTTTAAATGTTAATATAATTAAGTACCTAAACAAATATATTTTAATTTTCAGTAAATGTATCTGCACTTTCAACTTAAAACACGACTTATTTAGTAACAAATGTTTAGAACATGACCGACACAGAACTGCAATTATTACTAGTTTGAACTATAATCTCGTTCAGCAAATATTTAAATCTCCACTTTGCAGTAGATGTTACACAAAGCAATATGCAGATCGAAAATTTAAGCAGCTTGAAGATAGTTAGATGGCTCGTTTAGACAAACCTAATCAAATTCGCACTGACCAAAGGCTCTGCTAAATTGGGACCAAAAGTAATTACTTGCGTCTCCTTACACATAGATTGGTGGTTAACCAAACTTCTGGTGATAGCATATAATTAACAAAATCACGTTAAAATTGAAGTTTAATTAATTTTGATTACAACTTTCCGTTTTGGCGTACAGTTAAGAAAGTTTATTACCAGGAAAATAGAAAACATCAATTTTTGTGCAGGTCTTAAGGATGGCTAGTGATTGTCAAATTTAAAAGAAAATATTTACAGCACTGGGCAAAAACATGGATACAGGCATATATCTACAATGCTTGTAAAGATATTAAAATAAAATTTGGTATAAGTAGTAATTATCAGACGTTTCGGATTTGATGCGAGTATTGAGATTGCAATACTTTTGCTGTTGTAATCGAATAAGGACTCAAACTTTGAAATTTTAAAAGAAACACCCTGTATAATAAAAAAGTCTTTTTAAAGAGAATTCTGTTAGAAACTCAAAAGTGTGGGGATTGAAATATTTTTCTTGTTCACTGTAGAGATATTGAGAAAGTAATAACTGTCGAATACATTAAAACCAAACACAGTACAGAACAAGAATTCGTAAAAATTACACGCTACACACTTGTAGCTTTCCAGGACTCGCCTTTGGTTCGTCCTAAAATCTGTCTACTCGTTCAGTAAATTACCACTTTACGGTCTTGTTACGTAAATAACTATTGTATATCGAAAAACTATTCAGTTAATAAAGATTCTCATACCATTAATCATATAACAGCAATATAATATGTATTGTGTTGTATTGTATTGAATATTTGATTGAATCGTTTGAGCTGCTAAAATAAACATCACGAAGCTGCAATCAAAAACTGTCAAACTGAGATTATCACTATAGCCCGCTTATATAAAAATCTCTCCGTAATCGCTCTTCAATCCCATGGATAATATTGAACATTCACCCTCTGGTGTGAAATAAATAATGGGGAAGAATATGACGACTTCCCAAATCTAGCACTGGGCGGAATTCATCGTTTGATGTATAACGTTTTATCAGGCGACGCTTACATTGATGTAAAAATAATGCCTTGAAATAACAGTAAATGGCACATCGATATTGATTATAAGGAAATGACTTTTTTTCAACAATTGTTTAATTTAAAAAAAAAGCAGGATTAGTTTAAAATAGTTTGCGTAAAACTGAGGTTAACAGACAGTCAACGCCATAAAGCAACGCTGATTTACGTACCAGGTTGTTTAAGTAAGCACTTTTTAATTTTTTTCTGTTACTATTTTTAAAGGGCATAATTTTGGACCCTCCTGCGGTTTTATAAAATTTATAGGTTCTATGAAGTATCAAACTATAGTAAGTGAGGAAGTATTTTCCACAAAATGTTTTTTTTTGTAGATGCAGTACAGTGTTAAATATTAATCAATATAGCAAACACATTTTTAACACAAGAAAAAATCAAAGTTCTGAATAACAAAGGCGTGTTTTATCTTTTTAAAAATATTCTGTGACCCCAAAAAAATTTTAAGCAACTCCCTGAGAGTTCGCTACTTCTAAATAGCTTAGGAAGCTTTAAATAAACTTTTGTTGTAAAAGCTATACAGGGTGTCCCAGATTACATTTCCAGCATAGGGATCTAGCTTACTCTAAGTGATACGGGTTTGTTTAAATTAGATGAATTATTCCTTGGTATGAGACGAGCCACAATCAATTTTTAAAAGTAGAAAATTTCTCGTGCTTCAGATGTTATAGCAAAAAAGATGAAAATGTCGCATTCCTTTTCCTTTCATTTAATTAGTTGTATTTTTTTTTCATTTTCATAGATACCTTGATAAGTGAGGGTAAAATACGATTTCTTTCATTTGGTGACTTACTTATAAAAATAGGTATAGCAAGTAGTAATATCTCATTTAAACGAGAAAAAAAAGCACATTTAACTATTCCATAGTCAACTTCGCGGCCTATAAGAAAAAATAAAATTGGGGGAATGTCTCGAAAACTGTAGGTGTTAAAAAAAAATCTGAAATAACAGTTACATTCTCCATTAAAAAGTACCTTAAGAAAGTACAAATAAAACTGTTCTAACGATTAAGACGAAAAAGTTATGAGAGAAAAAAGAAATTCGACATTTTCATATTTTTTCCTATAACATCTGAAGCACGAGGATTTTTGTACTTTTAAAAATTGATTGTAGCTCCTCTCATACTACGGAATAATTCATCTAATTTAAACAAACCTGTATCTCTTATAATAAGCGAGATCCCCATGCCGGAAACGTAATCTGGGACACCCTGTATATTATGTTTGCTACATCTTAAACTGTGAAATAATGATTATAAAATGTATTTCCTACAGGAGACAACTGAATATAAATAAACGGGAAAACGAAGCAGCGCAAATGCTGTGAAACTTGTATAGGAATTAAAGTTGTCCCACTAAGAAACTCCCAAACCTATAAATTATCTATTCTAAGAGATAGTGCTTTGGTGTCTGCTAAAAAATATTTAAAAGGATGTCGGCCACTTTTAATAATGTTATTAAACTTCAGTGTTTAGGTAATTTAATTAAAAATTTCATTTTTCATTTAACTTTGACCCTTGAAATGATACACTGTATACAGTGTGGCTGGTTTTTCATTGTCCAGCTTATATCTGCTGAAATATTAATGTTACCAAAAAAAGTTAAATGAGAAACTTATTAAACAAAAGCTGGTCTACAAAATGGTGCTAAAAATTTTGTTCCATAGCCTACCAGTTTTTCGGAAAAATATCCAACTTTTGTTTTTTAAATAGAACACCCTGTATATTTTTACAGAATCACATTCTAAATCAATTTCTCTTCACAATGATATTATCATAAGTACCATTTTGCTTTTAAATTATGCTCAATATTTCAAAAAAAGAGAATTATTATAGCCGGCTGTGGAAACAGCACAGCATATCAACTTTTTCATTATTTGTATGGTACATTTTTCTTAATTATAATTACACTTATTTCTGTCTGATTTGACAAGTGTTTGCTAATGTAAACAAATTTGACAGGTATTTGCAATAAACAAAACAATATCACAGCGACTATAATAATTCTCTTTTTTTGAAATATTGAGCATAATTTAAAAGCAAAATGGTACTTATGATATATCTTTGTGAAGAGAAATTGATTTAGAATGTGATTCTGTAAAAATATACAGGGTGTTCTATTTAAAAAACAAAAGTTGGATATTTTTCCAAAAAACTGGTAGGCTATGGAACAAAATTTTTAGCACCAACTTGTAGACCAGCTTTTGTTTAATAAGTTTTTCATTTAACTTTTTTTGGTAACTTTAATATTTCAGCAGATATAAGCTGGACAATGAAAAATCAGCCACACTGTATAATATGAGTAAAAAAATTGGCAAATATATTTTTTTTAATATAGGCTATCATTTGAAAAAAGAATTAAATGAAAAATATTATAGAAGGGAATACATACTTAAAAATCAGTTAAATTATTATAAAACCTAATAGAACATTTGTAAACGCGACGTTCATCTTTAACTATTTGTATTAAACACCAAAACCCAACTGACACGTCCTGCATATCCAAATATAATAATAGAAACAACGTTGGCCAAATGAAATATTTTAATTATAATAATTCTGAATAGAAAAACCTGAATTAATCAAACAGTCGCAATGAAGGGAATTATTTTCTGACTGTCATTTTCACGACTCATGTGGCACTAATGCAACATGGAAAACAAGATATGATCTACATGCACGTCTTGTGATGGCACACAAAATTAGATCACTTAATGCATGGTTCCTATTTTTATCTATCAAGAGCTAATTACCCTTCGTTGACGTTAAATACATTCAATTAATGTCGTTATGCGGATGTTAATCGTTATTTGAAAGGTGACATATGCGTTATGGTGTCTAATTATAAACATACACGTTGCTGTAATAATAAAAAATAATATTACGGCTTAAGCTTGTATAGTATTCTGCTGCCGAGGATGGAATATTTTTGTGATGAGTTTAGCCCCCAGATAAGAGAATAAAACTCATTAAGCGGTTTTCGGATCTCAACTAAGACGTGCTAACTACAAATTTTATGAAAGCGTATATAAATGGAACAAAAAAGGGGTTGGATGACATAAATTTTAACACTGATAGTGTCTACAGATGAAATAGGGTCTAGCAAGCAGAAAACCAACCCATGATCTATAACGACTACACAGTTTAATAAATCTGATATATCAATGTATTTAGCTAAATTAAACGTATGGTATTAATCGTATAAAATATTACAGCTCACTATAAAGGAGTCGAAATAGTGTATTTACGATTCATTTTTAAAATACATGATCATTTTTCGTTATTCGAATATCAATTACAAGAGGGTAGGTAGATTTAAAGTTGGAAATATGCCCAATTTTATTCTAAATAACAATATTCCGATTTCAATCAATTTCACTTGAAACTAAAAAACAGATTTTTTGTGTATTCCATGTATCATTTTTAATTTTGACAATTGAAAAAAAAACAAAATTAATTACTTTTGTAAAAAAAACTTGGTGTTATACAGTGCTTTTTGTTATTTTGTTATAAAACAAAAAAAGATAAAAAAATTATATATGCAGCAGAAGCAATAAAGTGTAATTTAAGTTAATCTTGCAAAAATAATCAATTTTACATGATCCTTATGCTCAAAAATTCTACTGCTTTACTTATTTGTTGATCAGTCAGTAATAAGTATTAATTTATTGTTAAACATAATACAGATAAAATTATCATACGAAACCTGTAGAGTCACTGTTCCAAATAATTGTTTTTTAATTATGGATAGATGGCATTCTGTAACTCATGATGGGTAAATAATAATATTGTTTTATTGTTAACCCATCGGTGGCGTATGCAGGATGCTTCAATGCAGTGGTTAATAAATTCGCTTTTGTTAATAAGAAAATCGATTTTTTTGTCAATAAATTGCTAAGACTATACCGATAGATAAGCCTTTGCACTTTTCAACATTTTCAACAAAAATTAAAAAAGTACTTTGAGAGCTAATAATCCTTAATTTGGCAATAAATAACGAGTTTTGCTTTCATTTGTACCGTAGGTTGAATATACAGGGTGGACCACATAGTAGGGCCACTATAAGAATCTCGCAAACAGTGAGGGCTACAAAGAAGTTTAAATTAAACAAACTGTTTTCCTTTCTGAGAGCCATTCAGCAGGACCGATGAAAGGGTGAGGCTGGCGGGGTAGTGAACTCCGGGCCCGGAGTTAATTATAGGGCCCAGGAGTCCACAAACTTGCATTATCTTTATACAAACCATACATAGAATATCATGAAAAGGCATTTTTTTTACATCTTTTCAATAATATTAGGTTTATTTTGATATTTAGGCTCAAAACAAATAAAATTGACCAAAAAGTTTCTATGAAGCTACAGAGTGCCATGAATTTAAACCATACTGAAACAAATTAGTATTTTCATTTTACCGTGGGGAAAAAAAAATGTACAATTTGTACACCAAAAATTTTTTTTTTTTGTACCATAAGGTATAACCGCATTATTAAAGATTTAAAAAAAAATTACATTTGAATTTTTGCTTATTATCTAGCGTGCTATGAAACTTTTTTTAAAACATTAAAGCATCACTGAATAGGTCTCAGAAAGGGGAACAATTTGTCTAATTTAAACTTCTCCGTAGCTCTTACCGTTTACTAGATCCCAATAGTGGCCCATCTCTCAGGCAGTTTTCTTATAACTAGATATAATGTTCATAACTATACCAACAACAAAAAACTTGTTTATACAATGTTATATGTAGTGGCGCATTACCGTGTGTCATACGCTTACCAGTTTTACCGCGCTTGGTAGCTGGTTGGTAAAACAACCTAACTTGTAATCGGGAGGTCCTGGGTTCGATTCCCAGGGCCGACTGTCATTGTAGAGGTTTCAGGTGGTTTCCTCTATGGTTAAGGCAAATGCTGTGGCAGTACTTCCACCTATCCCTACCCATCCTTGACTATCCACATCCCTACCCATTATCCTTGTACCTCTAACGACTGAAGAGGGGGTCAACCCCCCCTATAGCAGTCTCCGCGCGAGCGGAAAAAACACGTGACCTTTGACCTTACCAATTACCACAATAAAATAAATAGTGTCTTGTCTAGGCTACGCAGTGGTTCCCAACGTTTTTTGTTAGCAACCCAAAATTTCGAAACACTTTTTCCTCGCGACCTAACATTTTCTTGAATTTTGTGCTCCTCTTACTAAACATTAACAATTTTAGTAGTATCTTGAAAAATGAAATTATATTCTGGTTCTGTTTCTTTTATCGCTTAATTTTCTCTACGCACTTACGACCTATCAAAATCTATTCGCAACCGAAAGTTGGGTCATGACCCAGAGGTTGAGAACCCCGGACTAGGGGTATAAATTTTATTTACATAATTTTTAAAACAAAAGCCAACAATGTATAACTTTTGGTAAAACGTTATTTTTAAATGTGATATAAAGCCACTAATAGTATATTACATAACAAGAGGTGTATTAAGGATATTGCTTTACAACTCGTGTTATGTAGCTTACTTTTTCTACGATCACATAACACCTACGATTTTAACGGCTTTTTGGCCAATATACACTTACACATGTAATTACGTTGTCTTGTCAAGTTTGACGTAAGCCTACTTTGACATTTCTAGACAGGTGTGCGTTTTGCTTACCATGCGTTATAGTTATAACTCACTTAGAGTGCAGGAAGTGTTTTACGTGAGTCTACTTTGATCATCTCTTTAAAAAACTGTGCGTTTTGCTTACTGTGCGTTAGGACTCACTTACTATGCATGGAGGCTGTACGGTACGAGTCATTTACATTAGTGGTCGTAGAAACAATAAATAAACGTGTAATTTTACAAAATCCTTGTTAGGGTTTGGGACATTTATAGACCTGTAAAACTTACTAGCGCGATTTTGTGGTACTAATGTGGCTTACGGGAGCAATAGGTTACTTTAACTAAAATAATGATTCGATTCGAGTTCTTGCTAGAACCATATTTCTCCCATTCACCAAAAACCGAGCACATATCTCTAACAATTTTTCCGCCGTTAAACATAAAACCAATTACAGTCCAACTTCGCCTGCGTCGTTTACTATCGGCGTAAATTTTCAGCGCCAATCTTCCTACAAAAGTCGAACAACCGCTCGAAATCGGGATGTAACAATGCAATAATTGAACGAGATTGGCACCGGTACTAGACGTAACTGATTACACCAAAAAACTTTTCAAATTAATCTCGTCAACTTCGCAGCTTAAGTTATTGTCGCTGCGGTAAGGTGAGGCGAACGCGTGATTTGAATTCGTAATTAATTGTTGTTTTCCGGCTCGAAAATTACGATAAAATGCGCCGCTTGATGCAACGCCTCGGTGATTTAGTGCATGCGAGAATGAATGTCAAGATAGCTCAGCAATTAGGCTCGTAAATTTTGATGCGAATTGCATACGAAAAACGCATATAAATGTTAAATAAACGAAGCTATAATAACCTACGATTAATACAGCTTAGATGAAACAGAATTTTTATAGGTGAATTTTGGTGAAAAAGCAACTAAATAACAATCCAATCATGTGATGAATTGCGGAGGGTGACGGAAACATCTGCCGCACGCATTAATATTTTATCGGGAATAATAAAACAATGGATGTTATTGAAGAAAATATTTGGTTCGTTTAATTTAATAGAAAACACAACATCGTAACCAATTGCTAATGCAGTTACTTTTCTGTTAAGCTTAATTTAATTTACAGGCAGGACCGGCTCAGACGTCGGTTTTCGGGCTCCAAACCAAGACCACACGCTAAGAGGGGCTCCGCACTTGAAACTTTTTAAGAAAGTTTGATTAGGAGTGATTATGAATAATAATTATTAAATTTTTTTGGTTAAAATTTTTTTTTTTACAAATATTTTGGGGTCCCACTAATAACTTTCTTCCAAGGGCCCCAGCCGGTCCTGCGTACAGGGTGTTCCCCATATTATTGTACCCTCCTTTTATATCGTTTGCTTTAGAAATAAACCAAACCACTCTTATTGATTATTAAATGGCATAAACACTGCAGGAAATGACAAAAAATAGTTTTGAAATTTGAATGCATATTTATTCAACTTTTTTTCTGTCTCAAACAACACTAATATGCCTTGAAATATAAAATTGGTAAAAATGTTTTCATTGTTTACTTGTGTAAAAAAGTTTAATACTTTTGGATATGAATTTTTTGAAAATATTGTATTCACCTGTCTTCAAGATTGGCTGTTTAATGAACATTTCATCTAAAAAATATTCCTTGGGAAAGATTATTATCTACAAAGTGCAGATCTCAAATTTGTATTGCCCATTGGAATCTGGGCTAACTTTAAACGCTTGTCATAATTTAGATTCAATAGTAATAGTAACTGAAAAATCATACATTATTATAAAATGTTAAAAAAATCTATAGTTATTTCATTTTGTTTGTGTTTAATTAATGTACAGCTATTTATTTATGAGATGTTTTGTTTAGTTTTTCAATGGCCACTTTGATTAAACTTAATAAATACAATAATATTGTAATAGGTACCTTATTTATTTATAAGAATAACTCCAAAAACCCATGCACCAATGACTCAAGAAAAAAATCATCTTTTTATTGTTGCTACAAATATCTACAACTCGTGTTTAAGATATGAAAGTTGATGTTAAAAAAGCAAAAACAAAAAAAGTTCGGTAGAATTTATTAAAAAATTTGAAATTACGTAAAAAAGTGTCCTTATAATGGTGAAAAATATTTTGAATACGAATTCAAATAAGCAAATTATAAGCAAAAATCGAAAACGTATTTTTTTTTTGTTTTTTATGGATAAAGGATAACTAGGATTTTTTTAAAGATTGGTATTCATAGATTAGTTGTTCTTATATCATTCTCACCCATTTAACCAACTCTGTATCTCTTACCGTTTACGAGATCCCCATGCTGTTCACGATAACTCAAACACCCTGTATACGTCTGGGAACCAAAAGTGTACTAAATAATATATTAAACTTTTAGTTATATTTAAATTACTAAAAAAAAACGTTATATTATCAGTCAAAGAAATATGTTTTGGAATTAATAAATTTAATAACTACCTAATGATTTGGCGGATCCAAACAATTAAATTATTTTTTCGTAACTAAAAATTTACACCTTGAACTTAACATAATTTTTAGCCGACTTTTAATAGTGCACTGATTTGTAACTAAAACATCGGTTTTGTTACTTCCTCAAAATAAACTGTTTTTCGCTAGCATACTTCTTGGGATTGTGATTCCAAGTTCTTAAAGTGAAACGACTTTTTGGTTCGGATATATCAATTAGTTTTTCTGATGGAGATAAATGATTTTATAGCTGCAGAGAGAAAATTAATTAGGAAATGTATTCAAGCAAGAATGCTTCCTTGACTAATCCAATAAAATATATTAAACAATTTATAGCTAAGATAATATGCTTCAAACAAAAATGTACACGGTAAAATTTTAAACCAAATGTAAATTATATCTACAATTCAAACAATGAATTATATTAAAATTAAAGATTTATTTTGCAAACTTAATTGCTAAGAATTTTTGCCTTTACAAGTAGGTCTACAAATTTTATAAGTAAAAGTAAAAACTGGTTATTTTATGCTTTGCTAAGAATATAATCAATAGGGTTTTTATTTTAAAAACATGTGGACTACATTTATTTTATTATAACTTAAAAAATGCAGTTTTTACACATATAATAGATTTTGAATCACATTTCCGAATAGCGATAACAGAAAAAAAAAAAAATTATTGTTTGAATAACCTGATTTTACATTTATTTAAAAAATAAATAATTTGCAAAATTTCTACCTTCCAAAAAGTATTGATAAAAAAACCAACAGGGGTCGCACTTTTCAGCCCCTTGTAAAGGTGAGAGATCATTGAGAATATTACTGTAAAAAACGTTTAAATAAGTAAACAACATCTACCAAGTCATTTTTGTACATTTCTCCAAATTTTAGAAATAAAATGAAAATCTACTTTCACCGTGCCCTTCATGGGGTGTAACTCTGAAAGAAGACGTTTTAGAAAAAAAAAAAGGAAAGTCCTCCATTAATTTTTTAATAAGGAATCCTGAAGTGTTTTGCAATATTTATGAATCTCCCTGTATATAGACACATAGAAAATCTATGGGGGCACCAAAATTTTCTTTCCCTAGCAGCGCTAGATACCCTTGCGCCGGTATGGATGGGAATATCTAAATATGCAAACAATACAAAAGATACTACTAATAAAGGTCAAGAGTTTCCTTCTGATATGCATGCGGTATAGAAGTTTATACGTATGACCACGAAATTATCCAACTATTTGATGAACTACAAACAGCGCATAGTGTTAACATACTAATCGAAGTAGTTCAATGTGTTTGAAAACTTAATTGGTGTAATGAAAGCGCTTACCGTCTTAATTACTGTGAAAACCGAAGGAGTGGGAAATTAAATATTACTAAACTATTTGGTTTTGGTTACGTTTAATGCAAATATAACCAAGCCATTCTGGTGACTTTAGTTCAGAAGTAATAATAAATAGAGCTTTTGTTGCATTCTTTAAATTTAGGTAAAGCAGGGTGGTTGCTAAATACTTAAAATGACAAAATAATTACAATTAAGGCCAATTGTAGGTACTCCATTTTTCATGATTAACTGGACTATTTCGTTTCAGAGATAACCAAATTACGCACCTCTTCCTCAATTTAACCATCTTTAAATCTCTTAAATAAACGAGATCCTCATGTTAAGCCTTGAACTTGGGACACAATTTATGGGAATAGGATAAAGTATCAAATGATTTCTTGCATGCTATACTTATTCTATGTATATGCACGTGATAACCTAAGGTGTTTTAATTGCAGCATCCTCTTTTCTTATATATTTTTTGTAAGGAATTTGTGCCAAAATATTAATAACGCCGCTTTTGGACATTTTAGACCCATATCAGATTTAAACTGGTATCATCTACTATAAAAATAAGCATAGTGAACTTTTGATGGCATTCAATTTTGAAAATTTTGTGTTGTAAAAAGTTTTGAGCTTAAATATTTTAAAAAATCTGTTGATACCTGCAAATATCTGGTTTAAGATACGTTTAAACTTGTAACAAATAGCCTGTGTAAGATATTAAATAAACAACCGAGCATTCAATCGCTTATTAAAACAATTGCAACTTAAATATCAAACAAAACACAACTGTATTAACGGTTGGCAAACTTAAATTTCCGTAATCCGGTAGGATCTATATTTGAAACTCCGGATTCGTGTGGTTATCTAGTAAAGTTCCATTTCCTGATTCGAATTCTGCCAGAATTTTAACAAAGAAAGTTAAACACAACTGGAATTACTTGTTAAGATACACGCGGCAGCACAATTCGGGCAAATTTGTGTGTTATTATATTTATGGGGCAATGAACTACAACTGAATAAATAAGATTTTAAAAAAAGGATAAAAATACTGTACCTATCTATTAAAGTTTGCAAAGGTTTATTTATTTTAAATGATTAACAAAAAAAGTATACTCGAAACATAAAAATAAAGTTTTTTAGGTCTAGCATTTCAGCAAATTATTAAAAAAAGTCAGTTACTTTATAGATAGACATATTCAGAATGTGAACATATATCCAAACGCGAAAATGCGAAGATTATTTAACAATTTCATGGTTTACTTTAATAAAAGACTGTAATATCAGTTTGCGGTATGTCACTTTAATTTTTTGTGTAAAAACCAATCTTTAACGGACAAGTCATTAATAATAGTTGATCGTACGCAAAAAAAAACTTGCGTATATATCACACAGATAAAAACTGAACTATCTGTCAGTTCCTCTTCACAGAACTTCCTTGTCGTTTTTCATAAAATTGTAAAATTATGGGCAACTTTATTCTTTACGATTTAGGTCACTGGTTTATGAAAACATCTAAGCTTTACTACAACAAACAAAGTCAGGACAACATAACTCAATAGTCCTACACCTAAGGACTCATGACTAAATAAATAATAATAAGCTTTATTACAACGATAATGTAAAAATAACATTATTGTGGTACATATTTGGAAAAAACTGATTCAATATCAAATCAATTTTATTATGTCTAAATGAATTTGCTATTAGCAGATCGTTTTTCACATGCAAACACTTGTGTGTGATTCATTTTTTCCCAACTTATGTAAGTCAGAAAATTATCAAAACAATAAAAAACCTTTTCTGAACTTTCTGTGAATTTTAACTGCATTTTTTCAACAAAAAAGGTAAGTTTGATAACACTTTCAATTATTGAAGTGTAGCCAATGGAAAAATTAGCCAAATTGTTTTTGCTAAGAACTATAAAAACTGTGTTATTTATGTTATATTGCTTCATACAAAAACTAAAATTAGATTAAATTATAGTGCCAAATCATCTTTCATAACGGCGAACAGGTTTTTTACAATATTTTTGACTATTTTCTTTTATGAACCAGCCCAGCACAAACCTATTTTTATTTATTATAGACAAAATTGGCATTTTGATGAATTCAGATAGAATAATAATTGTCTTTAAAAAATAAAAGTTTATCAGTTATTTAACAATGTAAATAATGGTTAAATAAATAAATATAATCATTTAATACTGCTATCATTTCTACAATTATTTTCTTGGCATGTGTTTTCTACAATGATTTTTAACAACTATAAAATAATTTTTGCAGATAAATAAAAGTTAAAAAAAAAGCATATTGTCATTTTTTACAGTTTTAAAATTCCAGATTTAAATTTGCCTGTTTTTATCAAAATAAACTTTCATCTGAAATTGATTAATAAATAATAAATTTTTATAAAAATGCATATTTTTCAGATCTTTAGATGGTATTTACTTCACAATAAATCAAATAAAAAGAGATTATAAATATCATAGGGTAGTATTTCAAGGAAATGTTTTTTTTTTTTTTTATTAGACTTTTCTTTTTACATATTTACTTATACTGAAAAGATAAATATTGTTATGGATGATGTATGTATAAATCATCTTGAATTAAAATTTTAACAACATTTCTTTAAATATGTTTACCAACAAGTTTTTTTTTTTATCGTAACACTTACATTTTCATGATGATTAATATTATGTATAACTTGATTTGTCAGAAAATTAAATACCCCATTATTTAAGCTTTCGCAATACATTTTAAGGCCACTCTGTTAAACATAATCGAGATAATGTAAATCGAATTAGATACCTGAGGGACAACACAACAGCGCAACTGGCTTATTTGATCGTTATTGCGAAATAAATTGCATTAGCGTCATCTCATTATGTAGGAAAGCAACAAGAGACGAGAAAGTGTTAAAAGGCCTAAGAAGAAATAAATTTTGACAAGAAAAGCGTTGTTGTCTGCAAAATATCTCTGAAATTTCGAGAGTAATAGGGCTTTTGTGTAATGTTGTGTAAACTTCAGACTTAAATCTTTCCAAACTTGAAACTAACGACGTAAGTGTTTGTTTACTTTTGGAGAAATAATATAATATTCGCGAAAACAATTTTTTAACAAAAGTCTCGTTCCAAATACAGGATGTCCACTTTTAAACTGCAGCATAGGAGTTTTTCAAAAACACAAGACTTCTTTAAGGGGCTATCACCAAAGGGTACAATAGACCAATAGGTCGCGTACAGAAACCCGAAAAGGGACCACCTCTGCGGTAATAATAATAATAATAAAACACATCTAATGGTACTAGTTGTAAGACTAAATGTACCGATTTTAGTAAGAATCTATAATTTGATGATTTTCAATATATAAGGCCATGATTTTCACTTAAATTCAATTTTGACAATATTTGTCAATCAAATAAACTATTTCTGAACGTCGCATTGAGTAAATATATTTTTAAAAATATTCAAATTAATTAATTAATTACTTTAAAGAAGAAAGAGTTTTCATGGTAAAAACTTGTTACAGTAGCCATAGATTGCGGAGAGTAAGAGATTTGTTTGCTGATCAGTTTATTAACATACCTATCTGCAAAAGCAATTCAAAAATATGACCAGAAATTTGGAAAACTGACAATATTTCTGTGGAATCATAAGCTCGGAAACCCTTATTATAAATTTCTTTTATTATTTTTTAAATTATTAACAGTTTCTTGATAACTCTTTTATTATTGCTTAGCACGTTTTGAATAAAACGA
Source organism: Elmis aenea (assembly GCA_947652605.1). Lineage (NCBI taxonomy): Eukaryota > Metazoa > Arthropoda > Insecta > Coleoptera > Elmidae > Elmis > Elmis aenea. The sequence goes on along the minus strand of OX393582.1, from coordinate 9,864,418 downwards.
TTTCTTTAACAGTTTTTATTTACAAGTACGTAGATTCTATAGAAAATAACAAATTACCTAAACAGTTAATGTGGGTCAATTGTACACCGCCTAGCTAAGTTCGTGCGACAATTATTACATAACACATCTTCAGAAAATTTCCGGAATTCAAAGAAATAAAAATACAATTAATTTCAATAATCAACAAGCGTTCATTAATAATAGGCACTAAATTTAAATTAAAGAACCTCAATTGCTTCGTTAACAATGCTAATTTGCAAAGCACTTTAGTAGGATAGATTTAGAGTGTTACAGAATTAATTAAAAAGAACCGCTAAATGCTTATTAATTCGACATATACTTTTGAGTAACTAATTAACATTCTTTAGCTAAGTTTACCAGCGTTCTTAAATATATCGCATCATTAGCTATTGTTCTTCTTTGTTTGACAGAAGTGTTGTTAAAAAAAACAAAGTTTTTAACTGGTTTTAAACAGGTTTTTTATAATATATTGTTTCAATTTACATTGATTCCGACATGTTTCGTCAATATAGGTTTTATTGACTTCCTCAGGGCTACAAAATTTGTTGTTATAATTAAAATTACAAATACTATACTTAAATTCTTAAAATGAATACTTACAACTATGTTATATAATGAAGCAATAATTTTCTAAGTTGTTAGACAAGGATGATTCCAGAAAAGTAAAAAACACATTGTTCAATTACGATGCCACGTGTATGTCGAATATTCTTTTTCTTCTTTTTTGTTATTCACACAATATATTTTATTTTAGTATTTATAATAGTGATGGTTATTTAACAGTTATGACGTAAAAACACATTATACATAGAACATATTAAATTTTTTTTGACAAATTACGGTAAAGTTAACAAACAAACACATTAAAAATTGTTACTTAAATGAATGAAATTGTTCACATGAGAACCAGTTCTGATAAAAAAATTTGATAAGTCACTATTTTTGTAGTAAGCATTAGTTATTTTTCAAATTTATCAACAGATGTCACTATTGTTCACAATTACATGCAAAATTAGTAATAATAATTAGGTTAAAACATTTTTTATATATGTACAATATAACTTATTCTATACTTATTATGCTGATTATACTTAACACTAACATTTTGTTACCTTGGTTATTATTATTTTTAAAAAAGATAAAAATTATTGAAAAGTTAATTGTTGTTTGTTACATTTGTTTAAAAGTAGTTTATAAGTCTTTTGGATTATATTGTCGATGTCAGACCTATCATTACAAGAATTATTGTTTGAATTAATGAATATACTCTCAGCCATTAATCTTTTAAATAAGTTAGTTTCGTGATATATTATTCTAATATTGTCAAAATTAAATTCATGGTTGGTTTTGCGTACGTGTTCGGTTAAGCTAGTGGTGCACTGAAAATTATTGTTATCATTTGATTTTAGTTTTTTTAAATCACTTTTATGACCATACATTCGGTTCCTTAGGGTTTGTGATGTTTGTCCTATGTATATAGTATCACAAGTATTACATGGGCAAAGATATACTAAGTTTGTTTTTAGTTTCTGAGGAATAGGATCCTTTAATTTTGATTGAATAGCATTTAAAGTGACGTAATTTTTGAATACCAAATTAATATCATATTGTTTTAAGGTAGCAGCCAGTTTTTCAGATAAATTTTGGATATAAGGAATTTTTAAAAATTTTTTTTTATTATTTTGTGTATTAACAGATATTGTAGGTATATTTTTGATTTGATTTTGAAAAAGGTATTTTTTAATTAAGTATGAAGGGTAATTGTTTTGTATTAAATATTGTTTAACTTTCGTTAAATTTTCATTGTGGAATCTTTGATGTGATAGTAAAATTATCCTTCGTTGTATGTTTTTTATTATGTTAATTTTTTGATGTAAGGGATGGTGTGAATAAAAATTTAATAAACGATTTGATTTGCTATTTTTTCTGTACCAATTAGTATATAGGGAACCAGTCATATTATCTCTGAATAAAGTTATTTCTAAGAAATTTATTGAATGATCTTTTTCTGATTCGCATGTAAACTGTATTTTGGGATGATAACTGTTGAATAATTGTAAAATGTCATTGACTTTGGATTTCGGTACACTTAAAATTAAATCATCAACGTATTTTTTAATGAACGGAATGTTATGAGGTATTTTTCTTTCTTCTTTGTAGAAGACTAATTTAGTAGACTACTAAATTAAATTGCCTTTTATAGATATTTTACGGAAAAAGTTGGTATAAAATTATTAAATATTGATTGGTGTTAAGTTTGTGGATAATATTTTTGCAATGAACTTGCTTTACAAAAATTATCCGTCCTTGAATAAAAATTAGCTGTTTGTGTTTCACTTAATTAATAAAGAAGTACAAACATAATATTAATTGTGTAATAAGTGTTAATAGTATTGAACATGTGTCATTAACACTACGGTAAATTGTCTGGTATTGACAGTTGGAACTATCTACGACATCTCGTAAACAAAGTTATTTGTCTGTTTATGACTGCAGAAAGTTTGAGAAAGAATGGGGAGAGGACAAGAGCAAGAAATGGATGACAGTGGGGGATATAAATATACTGTCATTAATTTTTATAACTTAATAATACGTCATAGGCACAAAAAAAAGTTAAAAAGCCGATGAATTTGTAGTCTATTGTAATTGTTTCCAAAAAAATAAAATTGAATCAGTTAATATGCGATTATAAACGTTATTTTTGCATTAAAGCACGCGCTTTGTACAAAGCTTAAACAACAGCGCACTAAAAGGGTTAATTAAAACCATTATCAATATAATCAACCACCAATTAAGATTGTTTCGCAAATTCTTCGAAAACAAGAACAAAACTTCATTACCATGTACGAAATTCCGCAGATAAGTATTGAAAATAATTAAAAAAGACGCTGTGGTGTACGAAATTAGCCCACTTTGTGTTTTTTTAAAAAGCACAATTCCTTAAGGAAATTTAATCTCGGCAAGCGGTGCCCGCTGTTCTTGTGTCTATATCTTGTTGCCATTTGAGCTCTTCTCTTTTATTTATTAGCTCTTTTGTCTCGTCTTTTCCCTTGTGTTTATGTACACAGATTAAGTTTTGTCGAGGAATTTATTCTTTGCTACGCCAACTTCTAAATTATTCCCGAATCCTATAATTTTTCTGTTGGAGGTGTATAAATGAAATGCTCTCGAGTGTCGCGACATTAATTTATGGCCAACAGGATACTGTTGACAAGTACAAGTTTATTTCTGGTAATATAGATACAACTTTATTTATTACACTTTGATACGATGAGTGGAGTTTCGTTTTAGATTTATATTTATGTAACATGACACAGTCGAAACAAATTTTTGGTTTTAATTCATGGATTCATTACTCGTCATAAATAAACCCATCCTCAGGGCAGAATAGTTTTCAAATGTAGTGTTTTATTGCTATTTTAGCCGCAGAGAGCAAGATCATTACCTCAATAATAAAATCTCTATTGTCATCTTTACAATTTAGAAATCAGACCGTTCATTAATTGTAAAATGGGTGTAAGTCTATTGGTCTTGTTTAAAAGATATTTAAAAGGTTGGCATTTTAGTCGATTGGAAATTATAGACTACCAAAATGGGACATGTTTCTGTGAATTTTAATATATGGAAATTTAGTAAACCAATAATTAAAAACATGTACACAATATTTTTGTTTTGGGGTCAAAAATGAACCAATTTCACAACTATTAAACTGTAAATATCATTATATTTTAATAAATTTAAATTCAATTTTACTTATTTTACGTCAAGTTTCAGTAAAATGTTGTTAACAAATAAGAACTAGAAACGAAATACGTTTGTTCAATCTCAGTATCATCACAAAAATATTTTTGTACCATCGAGTATAACCAAGTTGTAAACAATTTCTAAAATTTGCCCATTTTGATTTTTTTTTATTATCTAGCGTGCCATGGAACTTGTTTAAAACATTAAAACATCAATGAATAGGTCTCAGAAAGGGGAAAAATTTGTCTAATTTAAATTTCTTTGCAGCTCTTATCATTTGCGAGATCCCAATAGTGGCCCTTCTATGTGGACCACCCTGTATACCGTTATGTGAATAACTTTCGAAACAACATTATGTGAATAATAATATACAACATTATAAAAATAAATACATTTTGCAACTCTGAAATTATTTTCGGGATCTTTAGCGCGTCAATTTTAATAAATAGTACAAAATATGTAAGATTTTTGTTACAATGTTATGTATTTAAAAAAACAAATGTTAAAGTAAATATATTTCATTGGACAAAACACATTTTTAATCGTCATTTGATGACAAACTTTCTGCGATTTACCAAAATATAAGGTTTATTAGGGTTTCCTCTTAAAATAACAAAGTTATAGGGGTGGGACAGTCAAATCTAATCACCCGGTATAAATCAAAGGTTCTACCAACAAATTTTGAGTTTTTAAAGGTAAATGAAAACTAATTTTAAGCTCCCTTCAAAGTAAAAAAAATGTAAAATGCAAAGAGAATGTCTTTATGGCCTACTGATTGTTCCTTAATTTTTTCCCACAAAGTATTTAAATGTTAACTGAACTGGAAAGATCCGAAAATTCTCTACTCAATTTTGACTTGAAACCACAAAAATGCTTCTTGAAAAAAAAAACTGATAATGCTTTTTTAAAATACATTAAATATTTCTGTACCATTTTATACAGCTTTATCCGACATTTAAAAATCTTCAAAGAGTTTAAAGTTTGATACTGTAAAAAGCAATAGATGTAATGATCGTTGTATTGATATTTTGGGTCTCCTAAATTGTAACTTAATAATTAGAATGAAATTTCGTTTTTAACTAAATGTATAATCCTTGCAAGTCCTTAGTCAACAAAAATATCTGTTTCAGAAAACGTTATTTGATACATCCTGAAATTTAAGATGATTTTACTTATTTACTTTGTAGTATTGCCGCATTATAACTATGTTTAACTAACAGATAATTATAATTGAACATTAAATTAGTATTACATATTTGTGTAACGGCCAGTGGTTCTTATTGCTAATGGAACTGACCTCAAGACAACAATTAATTATTACATAAGCACATTCAAAGCCATTAATAGGTCAACAACTAAAATAATAACCATATCATATTATTCGCATATCTTTGTTGATGCTAGAAATAAATGAGTGTTTTGCACATGTGTTTGGCTCGCTTAAAACGAATTTCGCTAATAAATATACCGTTAAACATACACAAACTTTGCTGTTAAATGTGATTGGTTTTAGAGGTATTTTGCATAGATATAAAATGTTAAACTTCAATTACTATCGCAGTGTAGTGGTAAAAATAATTTCAATATCAAAGTTTCCAGATTTAATCCGTCACTCATTTTAATTTCAAACTAGTTCGTAATAAACCATTTAAATTAAAATAGTCGGAAAGCTATTCCGTGTGGTTTTAAATTCGCTTTAATTTCAATGATTGATTTTTCAATAACAATAACCGTCAAAAATATTCCACGAAGTAAAAACTTTGGTGTGAATATTTTAATGATCAATTTAACAATTAAATTCCAAAAATAGCATCGCCTGTACAACAAAAACTTCGAAAATGTGACCTGAAATATTTTAATCCAGGATGTGATTCATTAAACAGACACTTTATTTGTAGATCAAGATAAAAAGTTGTACAAATTGCAGTAGACCAATTTTTAATGAAGTATGGAATATCTTTAAAACTGTAGGACGAGATCTACTTTTATATACAGGGTCCACCACTTACTTTGGACGACCGTGGAGAACTAACTTAAAGTAAAAGAGAGATTTGGTTCAATTGGCAAACAATAACATATCATACAGCTCAAATAGCAAATATAAACAAACATGATAACTTAATTGAACATAAAAATTGTGTTTTATTTTTTTTAAATTTAAATTAAAAACCAAAACAAAGTTTGTGAAAAAAAAATAAAAAAGATATGACAACTTGCGAAAGATATATTTTTGTTGACAAATGTAGATTTTTCAATGTTTTAAAATGCTAATCAAGTTATATTATCAATCATAGTTAAACAGTTTATATGTATTCCTGTCAATATACAGGTGTAGAATAAGATCCCGGGCTTGCGGAAAATTGCTCGAAAACCGATTGCTCGAAAGACGATTGCTCGAAGGACAATTGCTCGAAAGACAATTGCTCGAAAGGCAATTGCTCGAAAGACAATTGCTCGAAAGACAATTGCTCGAATACAATTGCTCGAAAAATTGTTTTTCGAATGGAAAGTTCCTCGAAAGCTTAGTTGCTCGAATAACAATTTCTCCAAAATAAAATTGCTCGAAATAATGATATAAGTTACTTAAACTGAACATAAGATAACAATATAGTCAGAATCAGCAATTATGTAGTACCTATGTATTATTTTCAAATATTTATTGTGTTTATCTCAAGAACAAATTAAAAAACTTTCGTAACTTGTACCACATGAGTTTTAAAATCTTTTACACTTTGTTTATTTTTTGTTTTCACAGCGTACCAAATTTATCTTTAAAAAAATACCAAAAAACCTTTGTAACTTGCGCATTATTGAAAATAACTACATCAACCCTAAGATATTTGTAATAAGAAAAACATAACGAATTTAAATAGGTCATAGCCAACTATAGCTTCGATTTAAAAAAAGGTAGGTAAGTTTGTGTCATAACTTTTTAAACAAATGTAAACAACTTTTCTGGCACATTTCATTATTTAGTATCTATATAAAGGTAATACATTTTTTTAAAAGTAGGTACCTTATTTTAATATTTCGAGCAATTTTCTTTTTGAGAAATTGTTATTCGAGCAACTAGGCTTTCGAAGAACTTTCCATTCGAGGAACAATTTTTGGAGAAATTATTGTATTCAAGCAATTGTTTTCGAGCAATTTTCACCAAACCAGGATCCCGCAACATGGTAATTTCAATGGTAACATTTTTAAAGTTGTATAATATCTCCTCCAATTATTTTAGAAAAAAGTTTATTTCGGTTTTCTGTATAGAAAAAACTCTGGGTCTAAAATATGTAAGCTATATTAATTTTTAATTTTCCGATAACTGAAAATTGAGAAAATTGCAAAACGCCGTTTTGACAAAAATCTGTAGTGCCTTGAAATTATGCTTTGCAAGTTGCCCATTCTAATCTTACTTATACTGCCACTTTGAGGGGAAGTTTACATGAAGTCTTCGTAGATTTTTATTATTGTAATAAAAATTGTAATCACCTCGACACCGCTGGTAGAAGAGGTTACTGGATAATTATAATATAATAACAAGATAATGATTTTATTCCATTAAAAACAACTAATTGTATAAAATAAATTTTTGCTAAAATAAACATGACAATTAAGAATAAATATCGGGTCAATGTGACATTAGGCTATGCAGTTGCATAGCATTATTCCAAAGCACTACAGATTTTAGCTAAAACGACGTTTTGCAATTTTCTCAATTTTTAGTTTGTGAAAACCTAAAAATTAATATTAATTACATTTGTAGACTCAACATTTTTTTCTCAACAAGAAACCTAAATAAACTATTTTTCTAAAATAGTAAGGGGAGATATACAACTTTTAAACTTTTACCATTGAAATTACTATGTTGCGTGATCCTATTCTAAACCATGTATAATAAGAGGCTTAGAAGAAAATCTAAAGTTGACTTTTATCTCTTTGATTCTAAGTGTGCTACAGTAAAACTAGTAAAACTAATTTTTCCAGTTTACTTGGCAAGTCGAAAGTGCAATTAACGCTATACACAACCAATCAATATAAATGACAAAGCAAAAGTTTTCTGAGTCAATTAAAAAATTATTTTTTAAATAGGTTGTGATTAGTATTTTAATAACTTCTCGGACAAATGATATAAAAATATCTCAATTTTATTAGTACAAACCTTGTCACAAACTTTATTTAAGATAAAAAATTTAAATTAATAAAAAGCCCTTGAGAATTGTGATATTTTAATTATGTATTACGATATTGGTAAAAACCAAGAGGTGAGAAAAAAGTACAAAGCGGCCAGGGTTTTTTATTTGGTCAAAATACTTTCAAAACATTATCAGAATTTGTTTTTTATTCTACTTGGCTAATACAACCTTTTAAAGTCCCCCACATAAGCTTAATTTTTTTTTTAAAGATTACTAAAATATATCTACTCAAAAATATCCAGAAAGCGTTTCATTTACATTCTTAAGTACCTTTTTTTTTTATATAAATGTGTACATCATAAAACGATCTATCTCGAAGATACATTGTTCCTGAACTCATTCGTTTTACCAAAGTCAAATTCAAGAAATATGAGTAAAATGTTAGATAAAGTAGAATGTTTTAAGAAAAAAACATGAGTTGTAGGATAGCAAACTTTTAAGTTAAAAAGAACATCGTTAAAACTTTATAAGAGATCTGTTTTTAGAGTTATTTAAAGTGAAATATCAAACTTAAACAAGTATATGGTCCATAAAACGGTCATGTTAAGATTTTTTTTTCAAAATAAACATTAAAAGGAGCATCTTGCAGTCACTGCTTACATTTTTTTAACTTTGTATTTCGGTGTATTATGCAAAACAAGTAATCGTACCTAAGGCTAAATTGGAGAACTTTATGCAACTACTGGTTGTGCAAAAAAAAACGCTACTAAAGTGTACCACAGTGCATACATTTAAACTACAATAGCAAAGTAGCTTACAATTGTTACAAACGCTAAAGTAATGGTCTTTGCAAATAACATACTACGTTTTGCACATGTCAGACACATGGCACTTGTGGCCTGTTGTCTGTCAGAGGAACATGTACAACAATACGGCTTTAACATCGCCACAGGGACGACTAAAACAAACCTACATGCCACAGCTAGGGGCGTTACAAGTTTAATTAAGGCAAAACTGTTGGCCCATAAAAACTTAGCAAAAACACAGTGTTGTTAAGAAAAGTTCACCTAAGACAATAACGATATTGTATGAAAATTATAACGGGTTTACGGACGCATATAAGTCGGTTATAGGGTTCTAAAGCCCACTCAGAAGTTGCAAAATATTAAAACAAAAAGTAGCACAAGTAAAAATAGAAATTATGAAGTAGGTAACTGGAGTTTCTAATACAAAACCTGATCTAAATTGGATTGGTATATAGAAAATAAAAGTTGATTCCAAAAGGTGTTTTTAGTGTTTTGATATCTTAAAAAACAATAAATTAATTTAATAAAATCTATTACGCCTTAAATTGTGCCACTTCTTTTCTAATACGGTAAAATTGTTTGTTTACGCTACGATTCTTTTGGTCCTAAAAGTTGTAATTTTACTACTTTAGATATCACTTTATTTTCAGACCAAGCTATAAAACGCTTGTGGAAACTATATACTAGGAGTTTTCTTACCTTATATTGCTCTTACAGTAAACAGGGACGGTTTTTTTTTGTAATAAACATGGAACTCACCTGAAATAAAAAAACAAAAATTAGAATACAAGTAAAACTTTTTATTTACGACTTCTTAAATTAGACGAAAATTAAAGATGTTGAATTTATTCTAGATATTATTACCATCTAGAACGAGTGGGCAATTTTTTTAAATAACGCCTTTTTGCGGCGTTTTCACAATTATATAATGAATATTGTTTCTTGGGGAAATTCGTTAAAAATTAAACGAGAAATTGGAGTAGCAATTAAGATCTGGGGGAGGGCCTGTTTTACTATTTGGCGAGCCTAGGCAATTGCCTAGGTGCGCCAGATTATGGAGGCGCCAGATTTCTGTATAAAAAAGGGTAAAATTCATTTATTTTATCAAATTTACTAACGTTATTTAATTTTGCTTTACATAAAATGTTTATAATGGTGTTGATATTTTTATAAATATGCCCGTGATTCGTAAAAAAATAAAAAAGTAATTTCTATCATATTGAGTATTAAGGTCTTTTTTACAAAATGATTTTTGAAAATGTCTTTTTTTGGAGTCACAGGGAACCGTAAAAGGAAGTTTTTATTTTATTTCTCAAATTTGGAGAAATGTAGGAGAATAGCATTTGGTAAATGTTTTTTACTTATTAAAACATTTTTCACAGTAATATTTTTAATGATCTCCAAACTTCACAAGGGGCTGAAAAGTGCGACCCCTGTTGGTTTTTTTATAAAACCTTTTTGGAAGGTTAAATATTTGCAATTCTTTTTTTTTTTTAAACCTTGATTGATTTAGACACTTTTTTCCTTTATGGTTTCCGCTAAAGCTTTAGTTTTTAAGTAAAAAATTAAATAAGTGAACATGCACCACCAAAAGACCACGAAAACACCTGTAACTTTTGCTCAAAATGTACAAACCGTTGTAACCACCAAAATGAATCGTTTTATTTTAGAATATTTGATGGTACATCTTTACTTGTTCTATTTTTTACTCAAAAACTGTAGGTTTTGCGAAAATAGTTAGGGACTTAAGAAAGGTTCTAAATAAATTAAGCTTTAAAAAAATGATTTTAAAGTGCAAAAATATTACCATCCAAAAAGTTCTGATATAAAAACCAACAGGGGTTGCAGTTTTTAGCTCCTTGTTATATAGGTATGATTGAAATGTTTACTGTGGAAATCCTTTTCATAAGTAAAAAACTTCTAGCGAAAGTCATTTTGTTACATTTTTCTCCAAAGATAAATAAAATGAAAACCTACTTTCACCGTTTTCCTTTATGGGGGTGTTACTCCGAAAGAAGACGTTTTAAACAATATTATATAAAAGTCCTCCCTTAATTTTTGATTAGGAATTACCTCCCAAAGTTTTTCGCAATATTTATGAATCACCTTGTATATAGACACGTTTAGACAAAATATGAGGGCGCCCAAACTTTTTTAGCCCTTGGGGCGCTAGATACCCTTGCGCCGTCCCTGTTCTGGGGCACAATTAGCATCAGAGCCCTCCAAATTGCAGGTTTAAAATTAAAGTTTCATAGAATTTACTAGGATGGATAAGTTAACCAAACCATATTAAAATATCTAAGAAACAGGTAAGTAATAAGTATGTATGTATTAGAAAATTTGTAAAAAATTCATTACAATGATTAAAATGTTATTTTTTAACTGTCATTTTAGAATGAAACTGAACCAATTGCTTCTAAAATCAACATGTTATAATACGAAAAATAGTCCTTTTGTTTAATATTACTTCGTATTACTATGATTGATACCAGAAACAAGAATTTGTCTTTCTTATTTGTCTTCTTCGCACATTCATGGATGAACCAAATGTACATATATTGCCTCTCTCGCGTCTAAATTTAGGTTGATAGTACATATTTGTGGTCTGCGTTCGGTTTCGTAAATAATGTCGCACACTTTTTAACTGTTTCATTTCCGTTCCACACAAAAAATTAAATGTGCTTAAAATTACCTCGTTCGACGACACCACAGCCCTCGGCTAGGTTCGAATGCCCGAATAAAAGGGGATGAGCAACAAAATAAAAAATGAACCCGCTAAAACTTGGTCGTGTATATGTATGAGCTTGTCCTGAATACTTATTATTTAAAATATTATTACATCACATTTTCAAAACGCTGTCATGCATCCCCATAATTCGCATTAAAATTCTCTTTCATGAAAATTCATCGGTGATATTGCTTTTTTTTTTGTAGCAAAATATTGTGTTTGAAGCGAAAATGTCCTGAGGGTAGTTTTTGTATTTCAACAAATAATGTAATCTAAAACAAAAATATATTTAAAATGCGCATCGCTATTTCTATAACGCAAAATTCTGGAAAAAAAAAGTGACATTCATAAAATGTTTGTTATACAGGGTAGACCAAATTTGAATATTTTACGAGGTATCTCGGTTACCGTAATAACTAGCGAAAATCTGATATCAGTCTCTTGGGCTATCATTGCCATAAAAAAAAACTTTACGAAAACGCAGAAAAATTAGAGAAGATAAAAAATTCTTTATTGGAGGAATTCTTTATTAATAAGGGTGTAAGCAAGAATGACTCGTGGACCATTTTCAAGTAATTTTCTGGCCCTATCTTGTCGGCCAGCCCGCAACAGTCTATCGATCGTGATTTTTGCGAACACCCGGACTTAGCCATTATCCGTTGACCGTGATTAAAAGGGATCCAATAACTGCTCGCACTGTAAAAGGCAGAGTATCTAAGCAAAAATAACACCGCGTAGTTACGCAGCTGTGACCGAATGGCGGCGGCTAGTCCAATATTAATGAAGAGCGATGCAAATGAACGGCGCTACCACGAAGCATTTACAAAAGCGGAGCTCACTAACTCATCGAGTCATTCCTTATTATCAAGCCTCAGTCACCAGCAGCCGCATCGTTCACATTTATCATCGTATATGAATTCGGTAACAACCACTAACTCATCTTGAAATCTAATCGTGAAGCAACAATTTATTCATTCTCTTCCACCAGATAAATAACACCATTCAAGAGATTTACCTAATATAAAACAGTTGAAGGGGTATAATTAGGACAACTAGCTGACTGTTTCGTTCATTTTTTATACTAATTTAGTTTCCATACAAACTAATTATAGTTTAAAAAGTAAAACTCTACTCATTTATGGCAGCAGAATTACTTTTCACACTTACATGATTTTGATTAGAAACTAATATGGACGTTTTTTCCTCTGTTTTAAACTAAATTATCGCCTGAGTAATATAAATAAGCTTAATTAAAATCTACGAACGTTTTCTTGTTGAAATGTTAGACTCATTTTGACGCTCACCTATTCGTCAGTAGCAAATAAGTTTGCTATTGAGAAAGACACGAGAGTCTTGAATCTAGCCATGTATATTTACAAGGTATCCTTCAAACTGTAGTGTTTTAATACATATAACTGACAGTATTTTTACAAAAAAACCCTCGTAACTAATAAACAACATGTAACTAACAATAATATGTAACTAATAAATAACTGTGTAACTAAAACTACCTATAAAATACACTGCACTCCCTCCATGCTTAAACAGAAACCAATAACATTATAACCAATAGTAACGAATATTTAACTGTAAATAAGTCTTTCCGGTTTTCTTGTAATTCTCTTTGATCGCCTTAATTCCACAGCTGCTGGACTCCCCTCATCTCTCTTCGAATGCAACTTTTGCTCAGGAATCCTCGGTACCTCCACCTCTGATTGTAACGGCTTTTGGATGTTGTCGGATTGTAATGGTCCATGAATGGAGTCTAGCTGGATTTCAGGTTGTCGTTTTTCTGGTACACACACTACTTGAGGATCACTACTATGTTGACTGTTGGATATTAGTTCACTCTCATTTATTAATGCATCTGCCGTTCTCATTTGGTCCACATGGTACAGTCTCAATATATCATCCTCTGTCTTTACCACATAAGTTACTCCACTATTCTGTTTTTGTACTATTCCCGGAACCCACTTTGTCACCTTTGCTTTTGTTACTTTTACCAGAACTCTCTGACCGATGATAAAGTTTGTAAACTTCGGATATATCGGTTTTCTTATATTTTCTCGCCAATATTCGGGTTTTATCATCGTTAACAGAGTCCTCGGCCTTTGTTTTAACATAAGTTCTGCCGGTGATTTCCCATTTACAGAATTAGGTGTGTTTCTATACTTGAATAACACGTTTACCAGTGTCACGTATATATTGAACGTCTTCTCTTGCACTTCACTATTCCTCTCAATTTTTTTTAATTTGGACTTTATAATTTGAACCGCTTTCTCTGCCAACCCATTGGACGGCGGATGATAAGGTGGGCTCTTGGTTACCTTTATTTTCTTACTATTACAAAAACTTATAAATTCGTCACTACTAAAGGGTTGCCCATTATCGGATACAATTTCATACGGAAACCCAAAAGTTGCGAACACGTTTCTTAGTTTTCTTATTGTCGTCTCTGCATTTGCTTGCTTTACTACCCAAGCTTCGATCCACCTAGTGTAACTGTCCATTAGCACAAGAATATTATAATTTTGAAACTTTAGAAAATCAATGTGTACCCACTAGGGTTTCTCATATTTGACCATTTTGCTTGTCCCGGGATTCCGGGAATAAATCGGCCTTTGTCCCGGGATTTCCCGGGATCCCGGGATGTAATAAATTATGTCAATATTTTTAAATAAATAACCCAAAAAATTAAGGGAGCGGTTTATTACTTAAAAACAACTCCAAGTCATATATGTAATACATTTTGCTCCATGACTATTACAAATAATTTAATAACATTGATGAGAGAAACATACATTTGGGAATTATAGCCTTTCTATTACTATTTCATATTTATGAATACAATAATATAATTTTTCCAATGAATTTTTGTAATGTGATTTAAGAAAACACAGGTGATCTGTGCTTCAGTAAATTAGTCTTTTTCTTAATTTATTAACAAAAAGTCCTGCTGCATAAAATGCTCTCTCAGTCTCTATTGATGTAGGTGAAATTGTCTTGAGAGCATCTAGCAGCAAAGAAACATCGTTATTATCAATAAAATTTCATTTATAAGCTATTTTGCTTTGAATGATCAGGGTACACAAAAATAAAACTGTAAAAATATTTTGAAGATATTAACTTTGTAATGGACACCGGGCTTCTTTGCGCCATACTAAAAGAGAAAAATTATTTTGAAGTTTTTCCATAATGTACTGTTAGTAAAGACATTTTAAGCATAAAATTCTGATAAGTTATGATAGTATTACAAAGATCCTAGCACAACATAAACGAAAACAAAACTTTTTTAAAATCCCGGGAATTCCCGGGACAAAAAGCATTTCCCGGGAAACATAAAATAGCTTAAAATGGACCGGGATCCCGGAATCCCGGGATCCCGGGATCCCGGGAAAGAAACCCTAGTACCCACCCGTTCAAATATTTTACTTGTAGTTGGCCATGGGGCAAGGTTTTTGTATCCCCCTAGGTTTTGTGTTAGTTGACATGTCCTACACCCCGACACTTCTGCTTCTATCTCTTTGTCTATGCCTGGCCACCATAAGATTGATCTGGCTTGTAATTTCATTTTGACAATTCCATCATGGTACTCATGCAATAAATTCAAGTAATGCTTACGTAACGTAGAAGGTATTATTACCCTATTTGACCACATCAAACATTCTTCGTTTATCGATATTTCTTCTCGCCTCCTAAAATAAGGTAACAAACCTGGGTCTGTTACTATCTTCGGCCATCCGTTTAAAGTTAGTTCTTTTACTAATGCTAATATTATATCATTTTGTGTTTCTTCCGCAATTTCTTTACTTGACATTGGTTCTTTAATGGTATATACACATTCCTTTTCATCTGCAATAGATTGATTTAACGGAAGTCTAGATAATAGAACTAAAACTACCTATAAAATACACTGCACAAACACAAATGTAATAAACCTATTTATAATAATAAATGAATCATTTTAGTCAGTGGTTCTTCATCTGTGGAACTAATAAACCTTTAACCTAAAACGTCGGTTATCATAACTAATTAGCAAATAGCTCACACAGCTTCTGTTTTGTATTTGTTAAAGATTTCTCCAGATATACGGCTCCATTGGGATATCCATTCTTGAAAGTATGTCTCGGAGGACTTCACCTTTTTTGAAAAGAGTATAGGGAAGGTTTTTACCTTAAAAATGTTTTGCATGTCACAGTGCTACATCTGTTACACTATGCGATCACCCTCTTGGGGGTAGCTAGGGTTAGAGAGAAAAGGGTTAAATTGTTGGAGGGCAGTTCGGAAATAGCCTCCGTGCACTATTGCAGAAACATTTGTTTAAGGTACAGCGTCTTCCAGTTAGAACTTTCCAACGCGATAACTCCTTTACTTTAAGTGAAAGTTATTGGATATTAGATTTAGTTAAGTTTTAGTATATACCGTATTTAAGCGAGTATTTAATGCAGTAAACGTACCAATTCTTATTTTTAGTTTAAGAGCTTAAGCACTAACACTAAAGCAAAAACAAAGGATGCAGATGCTAGAGACAAACTGTGTTAAAATTACAGACAGAACTGGTAACTAACAAATACCTACTAAAATGGCTGAGACATCTATTGCGCATGCCAGAAAATAGGTACGCAAAAATTGGACAAGAAATGCAGATCTAGGGAAAAAGAAAAAAAGGCACAGAAAGACTTAAAATTAAATAGTAAAATAAATTGAGACGTAGACTAGAAGAAAAGAGAGTCAGCTGAAGAGATGTGCCACAGTTAGCCAATGATAAGCATAGATGGAGAAACATGATCAAGAACTAGGAAATCATACTTTGACATCTAAAGGCACAAGAGGATCCGAATGCGACGAAGAAAAATTAAAAGACTTTTAAAAAAGTGTAAAAAATATTGTTGTACAGTTATTTTGTATTTTAATAAGAAAATAATAATTTTGTAAATAACAACTGAAAAAGATTTTGCAAATAATTGTGTATTTTTATGATTCCTCCAGCAAAATTCAATATACAATTATAAAATATGAAGAACTTTACTGTAATTCATTCTGCTTCATAACTTAGTAGGTAGCAGGATTTCGTTAAGTAAACGGAAATTAATTTTTTCTTTACATCCTTAACAAAATTTTGCTTAAATACAACTTACGCAGATACTTTTTAATACAAATTGAAAAATGTTATATTAGCATTTACTTCGCAATAATTTATAAACATAAAGATAATTGGATTGCAATAAGAACTTTTCGCTTAAATGTAAATCTAAGGAGATGTTTTTAAAAATATTCTTGGATTGAATTAAGATAAAACTTAATTAAAGAAGGAAGATATGAAATAAACCGGTGTAATGAGATTCACAGTAGTGTATTGAGCGAAATGTCAGCACTCTTTCTTGAAGTGCCTATTAATCAAGCATTAAAGATACGCTACAGAATATGTTTAAACTGAATAGGAGCTATATTCAATAATAAAATCATTTATATTCATCAAATATATAGGATCTAGGATAATTCCCCGACAACAATTTACCGACGGAAGATTCCCCGACAACAATTCGTCGACAAACAATTCACCGACTGGAAAATTCCCCGACAGTAAAATTTCCCGACAAACAATTTATCGAATGGAAAATTCCCCGACAAATACGAAATAATAACTGTTTGTCTTTTTGGTATAAATAACCATCAAACAACAACTTTTGCTTGCCCTTTTCACTACACAAATTCTACAGCCATGTTACGATGATAGAATCGAAATGTTATTTCAGAATGGGGAAGCAAGTATTTATAATTGTGAGGACTATTAAACTGTTATAATAATCCCTTCTTAAATTAATCCTACATTCTTATGAAGAAAAATAAGTTAATTGTACTTTCAGGTAGGTAATGCTATACCGTTACCGTTAGTCGAAAATTATTCTGAATTATCATCAAGTAAACACTTTTAAGGAGGTAATAGGTACTATTACGTTAATCCAACGTTATTCTAAATTATAAACCATTAACTCTTGATAACTTTTATGTTGCTCAACATAATAATAGCAATGCATAAAAAGACAGAATATTATAAAAACACAAAATGAGGAATCTGCAGTGTTACGCAAAAGATGGTCTAAAACAAGGATGCGTGCTCAGTCCACTAAACTTCTTGGTCGTGATAGATGAAGCAATGAAACAGGCAAAACAAACATTGCGACCATTTCAACTACGGAACTGGAAAAAGAAAAAAGGAAGAAAAAAACAGAGGATCTGGAAAGAACACCCGTATCCAGAAACAAATATACCAATGTAGACCCAGAGGAAGAGAAAACGTAGATCGACTGATGAAAAGATGAAAAGAACAGGAAAATGTCTTGATTAAATAGCACAACAGCCTGATATGTGAAGAAGAAGAAATAATTGGTTTCATTTTGTAATTTGCATTGCAAGACCGAAAAATGGTACTTTACTGGACAAGTAGGCAGTTTTTGGACGAGCCGTAGCATACCAGTCCAGTACAGACATTTTACGGGTGTGTTACGAGCAATATTATTTCTGCGTCCGCCATTGACACCAAAATCACTATCGTCACCATCCATAATTAAACATTAAATTAACAAACTACAGGTGAAAACGCGCGTGGTGGTATAGTGACGCTTGTTTGACAGCGCAAATCAACAAAACAACTCATCACCATGGCAAGCAGTTACTTTCTGGCCTAGGCCGTAAAAATGTATTTTTCTATTTTGCGACTCATTAGAACACGCAAATGCGTGTCATAATGAGGTCTGTTTCGATACGCATTATTTTATATTTACGGTTGGCACAACGAATACTACTGTCAAACTCGTCGTAACTTATTGTATTGGTGTGTCTGATCTAACCTCAATGTTTTTAAATGATTCATATACCAGCTTCATTTTCTTTAATTAGTACATAATAACCACTTTAGTTTGTTATCATTTTACATTTAAGAGTATAGAAAAGTTAAAAGTTACTGTCAGTCACTGTTTGTGACTGTTTCTCGGGTAGCGTGACCAACCAGCACATCAGGCAGACAAAATCCCTAAAATGTATATATGTTTGATGTAATGTAAATATTTTATTTTAAAAGTCATAAAAACCGCAAAATAGAAAAAACTCGTGCGCCAAAAGGTCGCCTTATGACACTTGTGTTTTAATGTACTATTTCCACTCTAAAAAATTTTTCGGAAACAACTGATTTTTTGGTCGGACAAAGAAAATTGTCCATTAAAGATACGGAGAATAAATACAGCCAACATCTAATAAGCTGATTATTTTATCACAATGTTGCCACAGCTTTAAATTGTTTCATTAATTTCGTGTGATCATATCATGTTCCATTGTTGATACGACTCGTCCCAAAACATAGTTTATGTAACATTGTTAGAGGGCGCTAAAAGGAAGTTTGTAATAGGCCACGATTAACTGCTGATTACGTTAATTTAATGTCCTCCAGAACTACCACCGTATATCTTTGTGTACACCACATTAAATAACAATGGAATGTGGCTGTATTATGCACGCTGACCAGTAAAACAAAAAGCAAACTCGTAATGAAATAAAATAAACACTTGCGATACACTCAAGTCTCTGTTAATGCTAACCCTCATGATTCACGGCATTAGATAAAGCACCCGCAGAATAACAACATTCATCTACCTTTATCGTTAATTTGTAGCGCGGGCACGTCACCGCAGATGATTACAATAAGGTGCAAAAGGTGCACAATGAGAGGAGGTCAGGACGTGGATTTACAGGTCAGCGCCGCTTTGATAATCGCGTTGTGATAATAGTTACCGTTTATTTATTAAATGCATGTACGTACCGTGATTTGCAAAACGCTATCGTCAACTGTTTAACTGATATTAACAAGCGAACGTCAAGTTAAACAAATGATGAATAGCTATTAAAATCCAGCAACTGTTTTGTTTTTAAGTAAAAGATTCATAGCTCTGTTATTAGTAACGATACAAAAAAAACAATCGAAAGGAAAGTTGTTCTCGATCATAAATTGGGCCCTACATTTTGCTCCGTCAACACATTTTTCACAAATGTCACATTTGTGAACGCAAGCCTAGACAAATTATTCCATAGCGCTATTATTAGTGATGATATAAAAAAAAATCACATTAAGTTGTTCAAAATCATAAGTTGCATAACATAATTTTCCACAAATGTCACATTTTGCTTCCAAGCCAAGACAAATAATCCCTCATAGCTTAGTTATTTGTAAAGATACAAAAAAGTGTTTCGTAGAAGTTATTTAAGGGCAACAGCTGCGTAACTTAATAGTTATTTATGTATCAAGGTCAAAAAGTGTAACATTTTCGGCCGCATCTGGTTTGCTGGCTGAGACGTAGTCGAAGCCAGCAAACAGGCAAGGCCGAAAAAGTACGTTTTGGCCGAGGTGCATATTACATTTTTTGTGCGATAGAATTAAAAACAATTTGAATTTTTAGTATTTTTCAAAAATATAGGTTAGAAACTACGTGACATTCTGTCACTGACAGATGACGGCGTATGCTGTTAGCCTTAATGCAAATTTACGCTGTAGCGGCCGAAAAAGTTACTTTTCAGGCCGTTGCTAAGGGTAACGGCCTAAAAAGTTACTTTTTAGGCCGTTGCTAAGGATAACGCCGGTAATGCAGTACTTTATGGCTGCTAACGCGTCCGTCAAACAGCTGTTTCTAGTACGATCGCACAAAAAAATATTTTTAACCATACTCAGTGTTTTATTTTTGGGTGCCAATACTTAACGTTGTTCCTATAAATAGTATATCTTGTTTATTTGGCACTGTCAGGTTTCCAAATTTAATGGTTTTTTGAAAATATACAGGTTACCTAAAATAATCGTTTTTAAGTTATTAAATAATTGGATATTAAATAAATGAATTTGTTTGTTACAAGTTACAAGTCAAGGCAAAATGCATATTTTCTGAAGATTTATTAGAAAATTATTGCCAAACATATTCCTTAGTTTATTTTAGTTGTAAATAATATTGTTCATAAAATTGAACATATTTATAAATGTTATTTATGTATATTAGCACAAATAATTACATTTTATTAAAAATATCAGTAGTACTGACGTCAATAATATCAACTGTTATTGTATTTCTTGTACGTTTACAATTTTTAAGCCTGCATACGGAAAAAGCTAAGGTCTGGATCACAAAGATTAATAGCGAGATTCTATTTTTAATTTATTTACTTTTAAAATGGATATAAATGTTTTGTACTCATCAATGGACAGCTTGAAAGCTTATTCTTAAAATATCTGTGCCCTTTGTAAACACCCTCTTTTTTTCCGGCTATAAGGGGTTGTTACGTTCTGTTGAAAACAGCGCTAATACATACTTTCGTTCGTCAATTTACTCTGAAATATTTCAAGATGCTGAAAAGGAGGGTCGACGAGAGCACCTGTATTCACAGGCGCTATTTTTATTTCTTGTTTGGATGTAAGCTCTTACTATTATTAATTTTTAGCGAGGATAAAAATATATTTCAATGCAAAAGTCAGCAAAATACTACGCAGTACAAAGCACAACGTGACGCCCTTTAAAAAATGTATAGGTAAGACTAATAAATAAATCTAAATAAAAAAGAAAAAGCAACTTAATAAGTTTGAGAAATGGAAACTCAAATTATTTTATAGAGTAAAATAGTCATTATTAAATAATTGAATATTAGATTTACAAGCGGTATTTTATAACAATTGTTTTAAAAAACATCCCAAAAAGCCATTGTTAAGTATTTATTAATTATTATTTTTGTTATTGGCAGAAACGTAAATTTTCCTTTTTGGTTGTTGTTTTCTCCCTATAAATGTGTTATTTTAATGAACACCGCAACATAGTAAGACACTACACAAATTTTCTGAACCTTTTAATATGTAATACTACATAATTTTATTAGTGGTATCACAAAATTTGTTTTATTGAATCCGAATGTTTTAAAATAAATCTTCCTGGACTGCATTGCGTAGCATTTTCTGCCGTTAAAGGAAAGACCAACTAAAAATTGGTAAAGATAAATATGCCATAACTCAGACGTCGTCGATTATCCAGAGTACGTGCTCCGGGAACTCGATCCTTCGGAACTTTATGAAGGTTACATTATTGAAGATAAGCACAGTTTCATTTTTTGTCGAACCACTAGATTTATATATAAAGAACGTACATCACGGACTCAAAATCGAAACAAAAAAGAAAAACCCGGTAACCTAGATTTTTGTAGATCGTCTGACTTGTTTATGTATTGGGATATACAAGATAATTTTCAATTTATTGACTGCCAGAACTTTATAAACTATTTTATTTTCATTTTAGGCGGATATTTTCATTAGGCAAACTAAATTTAAAAATCTGGATATAAAGGGTGTCCCAATTATACACCGCCAAAAAGTAGGTGCATATTCCTGAGTGAAAATGATGACCATTTGTCAAATATTTTGTTATCCGAAAATGCTTCCTTTCAAAGTTAGAGACCTCCAAAATTGCAAAAATAAAAAACAAAAAATCGAATACGTCCTAGCCGTTTAAGCTAGAGCTATCAAACTTGGCCGAAATGTTTAGGTGTTTCCCATTGACGTTGTGGGATAATAAGCAGGAAAACACGTAATTGGAAGTATGATTTATAGTCAGGTCATCCGCTTACCATCTTCAGAATTTTTTACTATGGAATAAAATTGAAAAAGTCATTCGTCCATAAGAAAGTACGACTTAAGAGGATAAAATTCGTCCCTCTTTGTTTTTTGCTGTAAACGTAGCCGTTTTCGAGAAAATTAGCGCTAAAGATGCATCGACAAACTCTGTTTATACACCTCAAATATTTTTTTTACTAAACTTAGTTGGCTAATGTCATGCTCGATTTTTTTATTTTTTTTTCTTGCAACTTTGGAGGTCTCTAACTTTGGAAGGAAGCATTTTCGGATAACAAAATATTTGACAAATGGTCATCATTTTCACTCAGGAATATGCACCTACTTTTTGGCGGTGTATAATTGGGACACTCTATATAATTGCAATATCAATGCATGTATTAAATGAGTAATATAGAAAAACGTATATTTATGTGAAGCAATATATATTAATTCAAATCACTCGCACATAGCGTTTTCTCCATCGAAATAGTGTGAACCCCCAGTTATGCTGCGCGAATGGTTTTTATGGCGAACGCAAATTTGCATAATAGCCCTAGTGTGTAGATACCTACAGCTTTTTTGTATAGAGACGGTGTTTTTTAATTTAAGATTTGAAACCTTTCAGGTATAATACAAATTGCTATAAATGCATCAAAACTTTACGTTAATTTTCAATAAATTTTTTCGTAACGTAACAGATACAATATTTAATAAACTGGATTGAATTGGTCAAGATTTTACAAAGCTGATAATTTTTACGGTTTTAACCAAAATAGTTTTTAAAGATGTGGGATATTTTTTGTTACAGGTGCTTGTCTATGCAAAACACAATGATTTTTGGTTACTACAAACTTAGTGGATACGTGTTACAATTCCCTTTATCTTTTCAACCCTATTCCAGCCATTGCTTGAGAACCATCTGTATACATTTTTCCCAACCGATTTTTTGTTTTGTTCATAATAGTTTTAATAATGTCTCACCAAACACTAATTCACTTTTCACAAAACACCAGATTTCCCCGTAAACGCTGATTTCACATGCTATGACAATACGGGAAAAACTACCATGAACACCGAAAACTTTGCATCATAAGATTTTATCCCAATAAGGAAATTTCATTTGAAGACAGCATTTTTAAAAATGTCTGGTTTCTTTTGAAATGGTTTAGATCTATTCTCTATTCACTGCCAAAAATCTGCTAAATGATTGATTAAGGATTATTTAACTAAACTTTTTAGGAATGTAACGCTTTAACAATTTAATTCAGGATATTTTGGGGGCTATAAGATGGGTTTTTTATGTTCTAGCCATTTTTCCCAATATGTTTAGTAGAGAGATTGTCTCTTCGCACCAGGGGCTAAGAGTTCTTCGAAGTCAGTAAAATGATTTTGCAAAAGATTTTAATTCAGTCTATTTGGGAAAATTTTAAAGTGCCCATCCAAACTTTTATGGAATATCGCAAGTTCTTGAATTAAATATTATGGGTGTCCAATAGTATGCTCATAAAAACATTTAATACTATGTGCCCTTGCATTATCGACCTTTATTTTAATACATATACACCTGCGAGTATATAATATCACTTGATCTTTAAGTGAATATGAAACAAAAATGACTCCACCTAACTTAATTACTGACAATATTATTTATTTCCTAAAATAGAACAATAATTAATTTTTTTTTTCATACATTTGATAAACAAATAAAGTATAAGGTGTTTTTAATAAAAACTGTTGTAACCAATTTTATCCCTATCATTAATTTGGCAATAATGTTGTTTTGCTTGTCACTTATTGATCAGAATACTTTAAACTCATTATAAATATTTTCTTTTAAGTTGTTTAAAACTTTTTGTCGAACACTCGATCTTAAACTCGATGCTGAACATTTAACATTTCCAGAAACACTCATGTTTATTTCGCCTTTTTCTTAAAAATACAAAATCAACTCCAGAACGCCATTGTTAAACCAATTTCCAACAAAAAGGAAACAAAATATTGTTGTGGACTAATGAGCGTCTACAGGAAACGACGTGTCGAAGATTCCTTGGGGACCTGCGTCACTTTTTACGTCGAGTGCTAAAAAAACTTCCGGGCTGTAATAGAATACGCCAGGGGTGTACATAGATAAATGTATCCAATACATCAGATTTTTGGAAGTACACAGAGTGTTCCATTATATTTCTCTACACGTACACGTGGGATTTTGATAACTATAAAAGCGAAGAGCACACATAATTTGATAAAAATGTGCGATTTTATACTGGATTTAGGCTCATAAATTAAACAAAAACAAAATGGAATTTCAATTTTAATTTTATTTGATCTTTCTCGTTTACGGTAGCAAATTTACAAAATCTAGCATATTTGTGTTATGGAATGCAAAAAAGGAATTAGTTTTTCAAAAGGTGGTCAAACTTTGTTATATCTCATGGGCATCATATTGAATCTTTATATCAATAAATCAAATATAATTTTTTTTTACAATTGTTCATAAAAATGGAAAACCTAGTCGTATGGATTATCCACTATGTACAAAAAGTAACGTAACGGATCATGTCTTGTGACAACTTCACAAAAAGTTTTAAATAAAATTTGTTTCTGCTCATTTACTACTAGGGTTTCTCATATTTGACCATTTTGCTTGTCCCGGGATTCCGGAAAGAAATCGGCCTTTGTCCCGGGATTTTCCGGGATCCCGGGATGTAGTAAATTATGTCAATACTTTTAAATAAATAATCCAAAAAATTAAGGGAGCGGTTTATTACTTAAAAACAACTCCAAGTCATATATGTAATACATTTTGCTGCATGATTATTACAAATAATTAAATAATATTGTTGAGAGAAACATACATTTGGGAAATATAACCTCTCTATTGCAATTTCATGTTTATGAACAAAGTAATATAATTTTTACAATGAACTTTTGTTATATGATTTAAGAAAACAAAGGTGATCTGTCCATCACTTAGTCTTTTTCTTGATATAGGTATTAACAAAAAGTCCTGCTGTATAAAATGTCTCTCAATCTCTGTTGCTGTAGTGAAATTGTCTCTAGAGCATCTAGCAGCAAAGAAACATCGTTTTTATCAATGATATTTCATTTATAAGCTATTTTGCTTCGCATTACCAGGGTACACAAAATAAAACTGTAAAAGTATTTTGAAGGTAATAAATTAGCCATAGAGACCGGGCTTCTACACACAAAACTAAAAGCAAAAATATAAAAGAGGAAAATTATTTTGAAATAAAAATAAAGATTTTCCATAATTTACTGTTAGTAAAGATACCTATTTAATAAATTCTGATAAGTTATGATGGTATTGAACTTGGCTCAAAATTAAAAAAAATAACACTTTTTTTAAATCCCGGGAATTCCCGGGACAAAAAGCATTTCCCGGGAAATATAAAATAGCTTAAAATGGACCGGGATCCCGGGAACCCGGAATCCCGGGAAAAAAACCCTATTTACTACAAAACCTTCAATTATTTTTCAATTATACACTGTGTTTTATTTTTGCTCACCGATGGGTCACTTTGTTTTTTTTTAAATTTTTTTAATAGAACACAGTTATAATTTTTGGAGTTAAAACTGAATTCTCTTTCAAAAATATATAGGTTGTATGTACCTAAATTCAGTCGTTTTGAGTTATTGTTTTTTATAAAAATATTGACAGGAACAAGAGTCCCAAAAAATAATAATATTTCACAACTTGGCTATGTCAGAACGAATTCCTTTGAAACTTTGTAGGAAAGAAGTGTCACAATAGTTGTTGACTGGTTAAAATTCTAACATAATACCCTTCAAACATGAATACGTCTTTTTTTTTTTTAATGGAACACCTTACATATTTTTACATTTTCTTATTGGTAATGTAATTATCTTCAAAAATTATTAAGGTCAATTACTTTTAAATCAGTAAATCTCGAGTTTTCTAGATAATTTACGGATGCAAACAAAATATTTAGTAGAATTAAACTACTAGGCTTTGGAAATATGTTAAAAATTTGTTATTAATGTCCAATGCAATTGTATTTTAATCTTTAAACTAAAAGATTTGCTAGATTACAAATTAATGGGGAAAAAAACGAACACAAAAATTAAAGCTTAATCTAGGGGAGGAGGGGTAATGGCGCCCACCTAAGCAAAATAATTCATATATTCTAAACTGTAACAACAATTACGCTGTAATTTGAGGTTATTGTCGCCAAAACATTACTTAATGTTCGGGTTACGTCAAATTTGATTGAACCTCAAAGAACAAAAACTTATTAAAAATTTAAAAACATGTAAGTGAGCGGAATTACCCGCCTGCTAGTGGGTAATGGCGCTCACCTATTTTATGTGTAAACAGCTTTGGATATTGATATTCCAGGATGCTTTACTAGTTGTTCTTTTTCTTGTACGAGGCATTGTGCACAATTACTGTGACAAAACTTAAAATATAAATTAAATTATATAAAAATATCAATGAGGGTAATGTCGCTCATTGAGCGGTACTACCGGAGCTAATGGAGCGCCATTACCCCCTGTTGCACAATTGTCTAAATTCGGTATTTTACTAAACTAGCCTTGAATTAAAAAAAAAAACTTTATATGGTCACTCCTGCTAAAAATGACACAAATTTCATAGGAGACCAAAGCACAAACTCAAACAAAACTAATTGAACTACTTAACGGAATCTTTTGGTCGGCGATTTCTTATAAGAAAATGTTAAAAATGGCACACATTCAAATAACTTACGTTATATGGTGAAATACGTATTACTTACGGCATTGTGTTTTTTAGAACGAGAGCTAGGTGGCTGCTATTTTTCAATTTAAAATATTTGAAAACTGGCGCAAAATGACGGTGAGCGCAATTACCCACTGAGCGTCATTACCCCGCTCGCCCCTATAAAAGAGCTTTATTTTTTAGGCTAATACGACAAAAACACTAGCTTAGAACGCATGTTGCATGATTACTTTTTTAAATATACCTAAAGGGCTCACCTAATATATAAAAAAGTATTAATATTATTAATATTAACCATTTACTGCTCCTACAAACAGAATATTTTTAGTGACATGACTTCGATTAGTCATATGTTTATTAAAATAAACAATAAACTAATTTCTAGTTTATTTTTTCGCACTAGTCAAAAAAATGTAATCAAATTTGTAATGCTCCTAAAATTATTCGTAATAATTATAAACACAATACAAAATAAAGTTTAAAGAGGAGAATAGTTGCATTTGAAATTTAAATTTTTTCGAGATATTTTAAATGATCATAAACAAATTTGACTTAAAAGTTTTTTTTTGTAAATTTGTCAAAAGACGAATACAGAATTTGAGGCTCACCATGGATAAAAGTTAACTACTTCGTAGAGCAATACGGCAGATTTTTGTTTTTGAAAAAAACAAATTCAAGTCTAATTTGATATTGATGGAAAACCAAAAATGTGTCATTTCTTTTCAGGTATTTATCTCTGTTGCTATGAAAAAGCTTTTTACAAAAGTGGTAGGAGATACAGCATAAACTTACATTTTTTTAAACGCAAACCATAGTCGATTTTAGTGTCATTCAAGAGTTTTTTTTTCTCTTTTCAATGATGTGCCACATGATACATTTATTTTGAAATTTGACGGCTCTAACATTAAAAAACGATTTTGATGAAAAAACTAAGCAAGCAATGAATAATAACGTTGGGTGTCATCTATAAGCTGATAAGAAACAAAAGAAAGCCCAAACAAAGCAAAAAAATCCAATATTGGTAATACTATTTTGTAACTTTTGATAGCAAAACCAAAGATAATAAATCAATTACGTAGGCTGTGAAACAAATGTTTATTAGATTCAATTCAGTTATTGTCATTAACTGTCATTGTAAATACTACGATAATATGGCTTTCTCCCGTTCTGAAAAAAACAGATATGTGGGGTGTTTAAACACCCCAGTGTCAACATTTATTTATTAGTTCGACTAGACTATCGTAAATGCACGCGTTAAATTATCAAAAGTTGATCCACAATTTGCAATGTAAATATGGAAGTCGGTCTGAGTGCACCTCATTCTGACAATGACAATTAATATTGTATTCACGTCGTTGAAATTCAAAGGAGTCCATTTACATATATCATCTTCTCACGGAAGCGTTCTCTCAGAGTATTTATCATTCATTCGGCTCAGCATAAACGGCCAAAACCACAAAAAAAGTGAGCAGCATCACCGGCTCACAGAATATTTCGATCGGGGCGCGTGCACCCCGTTTTCCGATATTAAACACATGTGAATTAGCTCAACTTGGACTCCATCTGCAGATAACGTAATCACTCGCAGGAATTATGTACAGACAGATAGGGGTGAGCCAGCACTGATAACGTTACAGATAACAACATCAATAATTAATGGCGGGGGTTATGGCAATTAACTCCGTGGAGCTGATATACGGGTCGATTATTGAAATACTACAAACAACGTGGTTGAAGCAGGAGTAATGTAATTTTAATAAAACACAAGGTTTGCTTGTAGGTTTGCTTCATACCGGACGACGGGAAAATTAGTTTCGTTAAGTATTTTACGGTTTCAGAAGAGGAAGGAGTACAAAAGACTCAGTCTTTATATTGAGACCAACAATCGAAAAGAGCTTAACGAAAATCTAAGAAATACATTTATGTTTTATAGACTTGGAAAAAGCATTCGATAAAATCAAAAGAAAACATGTATGGAGGGGCCTAAGAAGGAAGGGAATAGAAATAGAAACAATCGACATAACAAAAGGGATGTACGAAAAAACGGTAAATATTGTTAGAACCCAAAATGAGGAATCGGAAGAGTTTGAAACAAAAGAGGGCTTAAAACAAGGATGCGTGCTCAGTCCATAGGCCATAGGATGAAAGAAGAAAGGCTAACCGGGAAAGCCATTCAAGCAAGATCTCAGGGGGAAAAAAAGAGGTAGACCGAGAACAACCTGGCAAGACGAAGTTAAAATGGCAGCAACGGATAGAAACATCAATTGGAAAGACATAAAAAAGCTAGCACACGACAAAAAAAAACATGAAAAAAATCAGCACAACATAACTCAACAGTCCTACACCTAACAGTAGAAGGACTCATGACTAAATAACAATAAGTTTTTTAAAGTTTTAGAAGTAACATTTTTAACTACACGATAAATTTTGAATCCAAAAGCTATACTTTGAACGAGTACGCTTCCAGGATTTGGCGTTTATGAAAGTAGCGCACGTTATCTAAAATAACTTGTTGATAATGCATGGTAAAACCCTTTACCGAATATCGTGGAATAGCAATGAGAAAAGTATTCTCATGAATGGATTTAATAAGCGAACCGATGAAATCATGTCCGCATATCTGTGTATCATGCATCAGTGCTTTAGGGATGAAAGGTTATAAAGCGGCGCTTTTAAATTTAGGATTCGCGATTGACTTGACCACAATAAAAAACGCAATTTTTAAAGGCACATGACATAAATTGGCATGTACAGCAAACTGGAATATCGGAAAATACATTTATAGCGCGTACTTTACTAATATTTAGGCATATGGATGTTTAACGTATAGATAGCTTATAATATAATACAGAACTGCCTGCATACAGACTTAGTTAACCCATTTCCTGCCATGATACCCATGTGGGGCTCGCGACCTAAATTGCTCTATAATTAAAAGCACTTGCTAAAATATTGCAACTGGCACCTTAGTGACGTTAAGAAGAGTCTATAGCAGCATTATAACAACAAATAATCTAAATTTGTGTTGTTGCTTTTGAGTAAAAGTTGCTGGAAGTAAAAATTTAGAGGTAATTCCAAAATGGAAAAAACTTAGTTTTTAAATAATTTAAATTTTGTGTTTCTATATATTGTTAATTTTTATCTTGTGCATGGCTGATTTATAGGTTCAGGTAAACGCCAGTGCTCGGAGTAATGAAAATGCTAACGCCAGAATAATGCTACAAATTCAAGTAATTATTTTTACCTCTTCTCCTTTATTTATAGTTTTTTGTTGTGTATTTCTAATGTGGTAAAAACTTTTACTAGATAAATTCCTCATTTGTATTGTATATGTATTCCGACGCTACAACTTTGTAATCTGTTGAGCTCCGAATATAATTTTCATATTTTATCATAATTTTACGCTTTGCTGTAGTACGTAACGAAAATGTTACGTCGTTAAACGTTTAAAACTTTGGTCAACTCTCGGATCGTAACGTTCTGAAACAATGCACTCGATGTATTTTCATTTAATTTAGTTTTTGTGGAACAAGAAACGTTATCAGGATTTTGATTTGATTTGCTCTCAGGAATGCGGTGAGAAACATTTTTTCTTTGATTTTTTTTGTGTGATCTATCGCTCAAAGCAGATCATAGGAATTCAATTCCACGTAACAATACTCTCAGCGTGACATATTTCAATCAATTTTTCCACTATCTATATTAAATTACATAAAGGGTTCCAACAAAAGATGTATCTCACGAAATATTTGTGTCAAATGTTGAGATTACTTTTCTGTAGGTATATGTGTAACAGTAAAATTGTTACAAAAACAACGAAATTATGTACCGATTATTATAAAAGTGGTTTAAGTACATTGTTCTTTGTGTCGAGACATTTTAGGGTTTGCATTTAAGTCGATTTAAAAATATTGATCAAATCTACCAACTTTGCCTTGTAAACTTAATAAGACTTCATTGTAAATGATTGCGCTGTGTCATTTACTAAGTTATTGTCTGTTGGTAAAAGCATGCGGATATTTTAAAATATAAACTGGAAATTGCCTACAAATACAAAATTCGTGGTAAATTAACTTTTTACGGCCTATTCATTCTCGAAGCCATCCTTTTCGTAAGAAATAATTTTGATCTGTTTGAAGTGAATATAAGAAACCATGCAGCCAATACACGACATAAAAAAAATCTTAAGCCCGATTGCTTCAAATATACTTATCTTCAAAAAAATGTTGCCTCTATAATTATTGCAATATATAACAAAAATTTAATACATCACCTGAGAGTATAAAAAATCTACGCACTCCCGACTTGAAGAAAAGATTAAGAAATGTCCTAATTTCTAAAGCTTACTATGGAGTTAGTGAATACCTTAATGACGATTACTTTAAAAACTCCTTTAAGTAATTATAATTGTGTTGTATATATTCGTATATATGTGTATTTTTATATCATTACTGTGACATGTTCTACGCCTTTTTGGATTTTTCAGAACAAATAAAGACTACTACTATATGTATTCTAATTGTTTTTTTCCTAAAATGGACTTACACCACTCTCATACTAAACGGTTTGTATGTCAATTTTGTTTGTGCAATATTTACAAGTAGGTATTGTAGAATTATGAAATAACTGACTTTGTAAAGTTTGTAAGTTAAAAAAAAATAACCAATTTAGGAATCATAGTCTTAACTATTTAAAATTAAAATTACTGTAACAAAGTAATAAAGGCAGGTAAATATTGAAGGTTTCTTGAAGTTAAGCCTTAACGGTTGTTTTAAATATTTGGCTTCTCAGAGAGACGGATATTTTAATTGCCAATTTTTTCATTTAAGACGTAATTTGCTTTTTAATGCTTAAAAGTGGAGAATTGAATTCATTAAAAATTAATTAATCAGAGGTACAAAGAAAAAAATCTATTTATTATTTAGGCCTTTTTTAAGTAAGTAAATGAAAATCTCTTCTATCTCTATCAAATTTTAGAAAGAAATGCTTTACTGAAAGATCATTTTTTTGTACAGAAGTATCAAAAGACAATAAGTTTTTAAGTTTTAAAGTTGATAGTACTTAAAGTAGACGATTTATGTAAGATCCCAAAATTTTTATAGCACTGTATATACACTGTTCATTAATCGATCTAAAACTTTTTGAGAGATTTTAAAATTGCATCAAACGAATCGCTAGCTAAATCAAATAAACAGCTTACAAAAAGTGTAGAAAAATAGTATTTTTTAAAAGATTTATTTCAACAACCTATAATTTTCAATTTTGATTGGCTTTTTTACGGCTGTTTCTGCCAATCTATGGTTGACTTAAACCGATAAAACATGAAGTTTATTCGACTTCTGCATCGTAACGTCTTTTGTCAACAAGGAATAACAGATTATTCAACCTCTATGGCAAATACATTTTGTATCTTTTGCTACAAAATCACATAAAACCTGAAACATTTTATGCAGTCAACAATATTTCAATTCAGGTGGGATTTTACACAGAAGTTTTATGTTTCTAAGCAAAACTGAACTACATCGAAAAAAAGTTAGTATTTTTATTGATGGATCGAAGGGTCGGTCATCTTTTTTTATTTATCACTATGTTAGTTTAGCTAAAGTTTAACCAAATAATTAACAATGAATTATTTTTCACATTGATTAATACTCAGCTTTCATTTATAACAATCCATAGTAAAATAAAGTTTGATTGATGCAGCTCTATGAACAAAAAAAAATAGTTGACTTTAAAATCTTTAAAATTGAATTCTAAAGATCTAATAAAAATTTACAATCTTTGTTTTCCCTAACACCCTTCATAGTAGGTAGACGTTTTTTTACTTATTAACAGGTTTTCCATAGTTCACTTTTAATCATCTTTCGCCTCCACAAGAGGCTGAAAACCGTGTAGGTTTTTTTCAGAACTATTGGAAAATTTTGCAATGCAAAATTTTCTTTAAAAGTTACATTTATTTGGATTTTTTTTATTCTTTAGCTTTTCCTGCAAAACCTATAGTTTTTGAGTAAAATAAAAAGTTTGTAGGAACCGTTAAGTATTTTAAAATAAAACTATTCATTTTGGTGGTTACCTTGGTTTGTTAAGGTTTATATTAAGTAAAATTGGCAGGTGTAATTTATTTTGAATATTAAGAGGTGAGCACACGAAAACATTAGTCAATTCTACCCGATATGCACATTGACAAATCATGGTAACTACCAAAATGAATTGTTTTATTTTTGAAAAGTTAATGGTTCATGTTTACTCATTTTATTTTTTACCTAAAAATTGTAGAATTTGCAGGAAGAGTTAAAAAAATAAAAAAGGGTTTTTTAATTAAATCAAAACTTCAAAGAAATGTTTTAACTTGCAAAATTTGAAGCCTCCAAAAAGTTCTGTTAAAAAAACCAACAGGGGTTGCACTTTTCAGCCTTATGTGAAGGTGGGAATTGATTGAATATATTACTATGGGCAACCTTTTAATAAGTAAAAATCATCTACCAAATATTATTCTTCTACCTTTATCCAAATTTGAGGATTTAAATAGAATCCTAATTTTACTGCTCCTTTTTAGGGGGCTGTAATTACGAAAAATATAAAATAATTTTATCTTTAGAATATTTTTGCAATATTTAAGAATCACTCTGTATATGATAAAAGTTGTAGCAAATTAAATAATTGTGCCTTGCAAAACCACGTTTAAAATACTTTAAATATGTGATGAGGTAATAAATTAAGTAAAGTTATATTAAATCGAGATATAACTAAGTTAACAGATTCTTATTGAATATGAAAACGCTAGAAAATGTACCTCCGCGGCAACGAATTTAATTTAAAGCATCAGCAAATACGTTTTATCGTTAAAATAAAACTACTACATGCACTAGCAGCATTCGCCGAGCCATTTAATGCGACCAGATTAGGGCACAATCTCCGCGGGAATATTTTATCAGGTTCCAGGAAGTTAAGAATGTGCAAAAATATTTTTGCTCGTAAAATTTATTTCTCGAGGAATGTTATTTTAAAGTTTAACGGCAGCGCCTGGTGCCTCCACCAAAAATGTGAAGAAATTGAATTAATGAAGTTCGATTGAGAATTTAAAATGAACTGAGGATTTTTAAAGATAACATGAAGTACATGTTTAAAATACCTCATGTAATTATTACGTTAGGATAAAACTGTTTAATTTTTTTTTAAACCATGTAATTGTTAGCAAAAAAATTTACCGTTATAAAACACAACTCAAGACTTAATATATTAAAACAACATATTTTGAAATCTTATTTGCAAAGTTAGTAAACCATTAAAGGATATAAATTTTATAAACAATATTTAACAAAGACACTTACAGCAAAATTGTAAATAAGTAATCTGTTACGTAGATTATGACATTAATACTTTGTTATTTGAGTGATTATTGAGGTACAGACCAAACCTAAATAAGTAATTTAAATACCAATAAAAGTTTTCTATGGTGGATTTTTCTCTATGTTATTATTACGTGGGAGGTTTTCTGTATTATTAGGGAGTAAATACCGCGTTAAATCGATGGGTTTTTGTAAAACGTTATTTATTATTGGTTTTTGTTACTTAACGTCATAAATAATATTAAAAAAATAAATTTTTCTACGACCATTAATGTAAATCAATTTTATAGTACAGCCTGCATGCATAGAAAGTGGGTCCTTACGCACGGTAAGCAAAAAGCAAAGTTTTTTAAAAGAAATGATCAAAGTAGACTCACGTCAACAGCCTGCATGCATAGCAAGTGGGTCCTTACGCACGGTAAGCAAAAAGCACAGTTTTTTAAAAAAAATGATCAAAGTAGACTCACGTCAAACACTTCCCGCATGCATAGTGAGTCTTGCGCACGGTAAGCAACACGCAACACCTGTCTAGAAATTTGTTGTGATGACACGTACAGGGTGGTCCAAATTCGATGGGATTGCATGGGTATCTCGGTTAATATTTAAGATAGAGAAACGGTTAAATTACCAAAAATGTGCAGTTCTTTGAGACAAACTTGGAACCGTTTTCATAAATATTCACACTTTTTATTTAATAACTCGAAAACCGGAAATTATAGAATATTTTTTCAAAACGGTTTCGAGTTTGTCCCAAAAAAACTGTAAGGTTTCTTTATCTTAAGTATTAACCGAGATACCTATGCAATCCCATCGAATTTGGACCACCCTGTATATAATAAGCTTTTAAAATTTTAATTTGTTGATTGGTTGTCATGGCAACATGGTGGTTGTTGTAAAAACTGTTTTTCTTTTTAAATTTGACAATGGATGTAAAAGCAAAACACCATTAATTTTTTTATTCTAATTTGGAGGACTAGTTCAAGGACCTAAGATTGATTGATAAATAAAAAACTAATGAGCTTAATGACAAATTCTTTTGTTTTAGACCTTGCTGTAGAAAAAACTGCAGTATTTCAATAAAAATTTAACCATAAAATTTAGGTAAGAGAATAAGGTGGGGCGGCTAGTATAATCGAATGCTACGGGAACTCAGACCGATAAACCCTTAAGGACCATTAAGTC
Organism: Elmis aenea; assembly: GCA_947652605.1. Classification (NCBI taxonomy): domain Eukaryota; kingdom Metazoa; phylum Arthropoda; class Insecta; order Coleoptera; family Elmidae; genus Elmis; species Elmis aenea. The sequence continues at coordinate 9,829,090 of OX393582.1, read as the reverse complement.
AATAAAGGGAGAGACAGCATTACGTTCGATAAACACTATTAGCTGTTGAGATTATTAATTACGTCATTAATGTACCTATCCTGACGGAAATATTGACCATAATTAGGAGATTGAAGTTAACGTTGTTGTTACAGAGTTGGGCTAGTTGGCGGTAATAAATCCATCCGGGTCACGTTGTGGCCCGTCAAAGACGTAAGCACATATTTATTCTTAAATCGTAGGTGACCGCGAACGTGGAATCTTTGAAAATATCGTGTCTGATCGGGCGTAAGTGTTTTATAATTAGACGGAGTACTCCAATAGTTATCACTTGAATGAAGTATAAAAGGTAGATGAAAAAAAAAAACCTTTAAAATGCTCACATTAGTTTATGTTAAATGGTTACTAATTATACAGGGCGGAAAAAGATCAAGAGTTTTAAGGCGGAATAGAACTAACTTACTAAAATAAGAAAAAAGTTTAAGAAACAATAGTTAGTCTTGTGTGTAAAGAAATAAAATAAGGGAGGTTATCATGGTTTTAAATAAAAGCTTGTACTAACTTGTACTGTCAATACTAGAAATGTTCTTCGTGGTGATCTTTTATAATAATAATAATAATAGGCTTTATTTAGTTATAAAAGAAACTATTTATACATCAATCTTTACAACTAGTACTTCAAATTAAAATTGCAGTTTTACATGGGTCTTACAACCTTCTTTAAACGCATGCAGATTAACAGAATATTTTAATTCGTTTGGTAATTGATTAAATAATTTTAGCCCTTTGTAATAGAGCGAGTTCTGTGTACTACTTTTTTTACATTTAGGCAGTCTAAAATGTTCTCTTTGTCTTGTTTCATAATCATGCTGTTCTTTGTTGTATATCAGATATTTACTCATATATCCTGGCATCATATTGTTTATACATTTATATATTAGAACCAAAACGTTATACACTGTATTTTGCCATATATTAAGGAACCCCAACTTATTATGCATATATTCAATTTTAGTTAATTTAGAACACTGTAATATGATACGCAAAGCTCTGTTTTGCTGCTTTTGTAATTTTTTCAGATCCCCCTCATTACTTAGAAATATTATGCTACTGCAATAATTAAAGTATGGTTCTATTATTGTATGATAGACCAATATCCTAGCTTCAAAGTTTAATTTATTCGATATTCTCCCAAAATAACTAATTTTTGCACCAACTTTTTTTACAATATAATCTATGTTCTTTTTAAATTTTAAATGATTATCTATAATTACCCCTAGGTATTTAAACTCTTCAACCATCTCTACCTTATTATTATCTATAATTACGTTAACATTTGACATATTGCTGAATTGTGTACTACCTATTACCATGCATTTTGTTTTAGATACATTCAACTCCAGTTTATTAGCTTTAAACCAATCTGTTACTTCAATTAAATCTTCGTTTATGACATTAACTGTTGTTTGTAAATCTTCATCTGATACCGAAATTAACGTATCATCTGCAAATAAATGCATGTCACACGATTTAACTGTGCGTAATGTCATTTATGTAAATATTGAATAAAACTGGACCTAAAACTGATCCTTGTGGTACACCTAACTCGTTAATAATTGCCTTTGATTCTACTTTTCTCACCCTGGTTTTTTGAAATCTGTTTGATAAATAACTTTCAAACCATTTTAGTTCATTCCCGTGGATTCCGTACATTTGTAATTTTTGCAAAAGTCTTTTTCTACAGATGGTTTCAAATGCTCGTTTCAGATCGACAAAAACTGCCAAAATTATTTTATCGTTTTCAATTTCATCTCTCCAATTTGTTAAAACTAAATTCAATGCTGTTTCGCATGAATGCTTATGTCTAAATCCTGATTGAGAATCTGATATAGTTTTGTTACTGTTAAGAAATTCTACGAGTTGTTGTTTAACTATAATTTCTAATATTTGTTCTATTTTAGGTAACATATTTATAGGTCTAAACTCACCGCATTTTTAAGTGTTAATAATTTTTGGAATAGGAATAACCGTATTAATTTTCCAAATTTCTGGTACTACCCCGTACTGTAATGATTCATTTATAATGTTAACTAATGTTTGCCCGATTACTGGTAAGGCATCCCTTATTGTACTAAGTGAAATATTATCTGTACTACTTGAATTTTTGATAGTATTCACTATTTTGTATACTTGGTCTAAGGTAACACATCTAAATTTAAAAGTGTCACTAGCACTTTTTATTTTAAGAATTGGATTTATTGGTGAAGGAATATTTTCGTTAATATCTTTTATGCTGTTTACAAAGTATTCGTTAAATTTCGTGGCTAAATCTGATTCATTCGTAATTTCCAAGTCACCAAAATTCACCTTTTTAATTTTAACATTCTTGTTTCCCCCCAGTATTTCTTTAAGAGCTCTCCACATTTTAGTCGAATTATTTTGACAACTTTTTAATTTATTTTCGGTATATAAATTTTTAGCAAGTTTAATTAATTTATTATATTCATTTCTTGCTAAATTGTACATTTCCCAGTAGTGTCCTAATTTGGTTAATTTCGCTATTTTATAAAGACTGTCTCTCTCTTTTTGTTTAGATTTAAGTTCCGTTGTAAACCACCTGTTTACGATACCGCCAGTGCTTATATTATTTAAAAAGATTTTAGCTGTACATTTTATGTATCAGAATTTTTTAAATCGGCACCCTAGGCTCTGTGTATATGCGTGTAATATTTCTAAATGACCGACCATAAATTTAACACTAACTACTTGAGACTAAATTAGGCGATTAAGCTCAATTAACAAAATTGTACAACTCAACTCATAATGAGGGTTAATATAGACGTAATAGTCTGCTACAAACTTGTCAAAAAATTAAGACTTCTCATAGGGGAAAAACTCTGACAATTCGTAAAAAGCTAACAAATGTTTTCTAAATAGTAAACCAAATAAGAGGCCACCAATGGGATCTCACTAACTATAAGGTATTTAACATAGGTAGCAATAAGCAAAATTATTATTATTAATACAGATTTCAGATATCTGCATTTGTTTATAAAATCAGAAAATAGTTTAAAAATTGACTTATTGTATTTAATTAGGTCTATAATTATAAATTTGTTTAACGTGTTAAAACTTTCAGTCATATTCATATTAAGGTTTTTATATGTTGAGAGCGTCATATTTAATTATTACAAAATAAGGTTTTCATACTTTTTTTCTGATTTGAACATAAAATCACATTTGTATTGTTTACAAAAGTTAAGGAGATGTTTTGTTTTTAACAGAAGTGTCCTATTTGTAACTTTTAAAGTAGGGACTAAAAACGAAAAAAATTTCGTTCGTTTCTGTTCCGAACGAAAACGAAATATATCGTTTTCGTTCTTACCGAAAAAACTCTTTTTTCGTTTTCGTGAACCGTAATACTAACGGTTAAAACCGGTTTTACAATATTTTATTTGTCGTCAAAAAATCAATTTTTTTTCTAGTCACCACAACCCTCTATAAATACGATAACAATATTTGCGTCTCAACTAAAATATAAACAATTACGATGGGGTATGAATGATGCTCACGGACAGCATATTTTAGACTGGCGAACCGCCGCCATAGTAATTTACCAAATCGTTAAACACATTAACATTTAACCATTTTATTAAGTTTAACACCCGTAAGGTGCAAAAACACAGCGTGATTAGGTTAAATTAGACACACGATCTTTATCTAAAAATATGAAAATATAGCAAGTGCTGTTTTAAATTTGTTTTAGTACTAAAAATCTATGCATTTGAATTAAATAAGATCCTGCTGTAATTATTTAAAAAGACAAAAGAATGAATTCAAATGGATAATTTACTTAATGTTATAAATAAAAAAGATATTAAAAAAAACTTATATTAACTTGAAATATACTTTAACTTTATAGTTTGTACATACCATACATTTTCACATTCCGTTAAATCTTACTAGCAACACATCTTCCAATAAATCTTCTTTTACATTAGTTATTTTCGAAGTAAGAATAAATTTTACTATTATTATGTGTAAACGCAAATAAAACATTCACGTTGATAATATATATCCAATCAAGTGTATATCCTATATTGATGATCTAAAAAACAAATTAGAAATAGAGAATATCTGTACCGTTAATTGTGTTACACGAAATTGCAAGTATAAACAATAAAGTTGTTAATACATGTTTACGTAAATATATGGAGAAAAGTGAAGCTCACTTATTTCAAGTGAGATTTTTTACTGCCTCGTGGAGCCTCTCCAGCACAGAAGGTAAATTCGCGTTTGTGTTTAACAAATAAAATTAAAATAGCGACAAAACCGGTTAAAACCGGTTTTGGAAAATATTTATTTCGTTTTCGTTCTTGAACGAAAAATAATAATTACGTTTTCGGTTTCGATTTCGTTCTTAAAAAAATTTCGGTTAATTTCGTTTAACGTTTTCGTTTTCGTTCCGTTCTCAGTCCCTGTTTTAAAGTAAGGTATTTTACATTATCTTTTTTTATATAAAAACTGAAGACTAACATCACGAAAGTAATAAATACAAGCGTCTCATATTTTTTAAATTCGCAAAAATATATAGCCAACTGATGCAGATCTAATATGGCACCCTTAAAAAAAATAAAAAGTGAGTTTGGAAAAAAACATAACCGAATTGTATAAGCAAAAACTTTATAAGACTATTATATTCAAAACAAAAAGTTTATGAGTTTTAACGCGGTTTTAAAATTTTTATACACAAATAATTACAGCCAACAAAGAGAAAGAAACTTTTTAAGATTTGTATAAGTTTTCACTAAACCGGTTACCGAATATGAATTTTGTTTTATCACTATAAGTCAGGGTTACATTTAGCTGTTGCCAAATCTAAATCTATGCTTCATCTGTAATAGTTAATGACAATTTCATATCAAGGGCTCTTTTCAATTTTAATAACTTTTTTTAAAATTATTATTTAAGAGGCCCAATTTCCTTCAAACTTTTTATTATACTTGAACCACAACGAAAATTATAAAACAAAAAGAAAATAAATTCAAAAGGACATTCCTTGAAAAATGTGTCTTGGAAACAAATGCATTAGGTTACAATATAATTACATATTCGTCTCATGAATTTGTAGATTTCAGTGTATATAAAAAATAAATTTTGTAGAAATGCAATAACTGAACGATTGTTTTATTAATTAATTTAGGTTTAAAATTGGTTTACCTATAAGTAATAATGTCCAAAAAATATTTAAAAAATTCCTGTATTTTTCAAATTTAGCAAAATGCATGGGACACGACTTTTTAAAAAAGTATTTAATTGTGGACTACAGGTGCCAATCGTACTATTCATTGCAGAATTATATAGATAATATTAATGAGATAATAGAAGAGAAAATTTGTTTGCTATTTTGTGTATTAATGGTGTTAAATTGTTTGATTTTTTGACTGAACTATTAAATTTGTTAGCACATGATAATAACACCGAGCTAAATAATTTGCTGTGTAATCCACAACAATTGCCAAATTTATTGTGCAATCTAGAACTAGCTGTCATAAATCTGAAATATGACTGCGAATGCAATATGTAAGAGGTTTTAATCCTATTTAATGCTAGGATTCCAAATACAAGCCCTGATTACATCTCATTCAGTAATAGTCTCGGGTATACGCGAACAACATACATTTCGTAATTCCTAGCTGACGATTCATATTTCGTTCTGTTTTTGTTATGTGGTTTGACTTTATCACGTTGTTCTTGTTTATTCGTCGACCTAGAAACACAATATAATGCAGCGGGTAATCAGAAAATTTTGAATTAGATTATGCTTTGGAATGTAATCTGACGGCTTGGCTCGAGACACAACGCATTTGAAATGTGGGTTGTAAAAAACAACCATAATAAGTTCATATTTATTTATGGAAAAGTTGTTTTTATTTTATTTTATGCGCTTATTACAAGAACATAATAATATTCTTGATTTATACAGGGTACATCATATAATTTGAGCCACTAGCGAGATCTCCCTTATTATAAAAAGCCGATATTCCGTTAAACTAACAAATAATAGTTATTTATGTATCAAGGCCAAAAAGTGTAACTTTTTCGGCCGCGTCTGATTTGCTGGCCGAGACGTAGTCGAGTCCAGCAAACAGGCAAGGCCGAAAAAGTACGTTTTGGCCGAGGTGCATATTACATTTTTTATGCGATCGAATTAAAAACAATTTAAATTTTTAGTTATTTTCAAAATTATAGGTTAGAAACTACGTGACATTCTGTCTGACAGATGACGGCGTATGTATTGCATTACCGGCCATCTCCTTAGCAACGGCCGTAAAAGTTACTTTTTCGGCCGTTGCTAAGGGTAACGGCCTGAAAAGTAACTTTTACGGCCGTTGCTAAGGATAGGGCCGGTAATGCAGTACTTTATGGTTGCTAACGCGTCCGTCAAACAGCTTTTTCTAGTACGATCGCACAAAAAATTATTTATTAAAGCTTAATAAGTACTCCTAGCAATTATCAGATATCTTTTAAAATGCAAAAGTTATTCCACATCCGCCTGTTTCTCCTGATATTGCTCCATCAGGTTTTAATGAGTCTAATAACTTTCTCATCAAACACTCGAAGGATTGCAAAGCCTCTCAAAGTATTTGGAGAAACTGTTTATACAAAAAGAAGCTAAAGGTTTGCAAAACAACTGTCATCGCAGATGGCTCTGCTAGCAAGATTAAACATGTTCAATAAAAAGACAATCGATGCAACGGCGTTGCTCCTGTTAAGTGCGACTATGAACAGAACCGCCTTTCTCTTGTACTGCTCTCTCTTATTTTGCACTGATTAATAGCCTGATCCTGCGAAATTAATACAAGTATATCCTGAACTTCGGTTTCATTCGTTATCTAGATTTGAAACACTGATCGAGCGCAATTTTCCTGTTAATTACTTATGGATAACCGAAAAATCGTCGCAAAAAAGATTTTACCAACAATCAAATAATGTAGAGACATTCGTTGATTACAATCTAGAGATAAAAGTAATTTTAATGATGGTAAATCTCACGAACAAAAGTGCAGAGAAGATTTCAATGAAAAAGGGGGTGAATTGTCATTCTTGTGCATTAACCAAGGGAAATACTGCAGGTGTTGTAGCATTCACAGCGAAAATAACAACACAAAACAAGTTCTGACGCGTAAAACAGTAAGTACATCACAGTATACATTAAATACTAGGTATCCTATTGGATTTTAAATATAAATTAAACTTCCTGTAATTTTTATACTTATTATGGTTCCTAATTAAATTTCATAAGGTCTTAATTAAAACAAGTTGTGTTATATTAGTCTCTACTACTATGGCAACACTGTTTTAGCCCTAATTTTAATGATGTGTTTTATATAAACACCCTCCCGTATGTTACAGTCATTATTTCATCACAAACACTACTTTGTGTAGTTGCTTGTTAATAATTTCAAAGTTTTCGTTTCCGTAAACTTTGCCTTAAGGTGGAAACAATTAGATCTGCCTTATTAAAAGAAAGGAAAACTAAAATACCGCTAGTATTATTTTATTATTAGAGGTAAGTCGCCTAATTTGGGGTACCTTTTTGTAATGTGTTGAAAAGCACATTAACAATTTGATTTATAGTTAAAATATTTAGAATAATATATTATTAAATGATATTTCAAGAAATTAATTTTAATAGCAGACTATATGTATGAAGACTAAAGGATAAAATTAAAAAAAAAGAGACATACTGAATTCCATATTAGACAATGCAGATGGTTTTTTGTGCTTAATAAGAGCGATGTTCAATTTTTTTTTAGTCATACAAATATTGATATATTACACCTAACTTTCTTATTTTAAATGGCAACCATAGTTGGCTTTGACATGAATTGAAAGTTTACTTTTTGTGCTTTTCAAAAATATATATATTTTGTTTATGGTTGCCGTTTAAAGTAAGAAAGTTAGGTGTAATATATTGGTATTGATATGAGTAAAAAACAATTGAACATAGCTATCTTATTAAGGACAAAAAACCATTTCAAAAATGTCTTAAAAGTTTTTCTGTATATTTTCGTTTAAGCGAGATATTTAACATTTTTGAAAATTGACAAAAATCGGTTTTTGGCTATATTTCGAAAATTAAAAAAGATATCAAAAATCTGTTTATGGCAATGAATTTCTCTCGAAAAAATAAATCGAGACTACGTACTTAGTTTTTTTCTATCTCTGATAATAACTGAGATACCCTGTATGGGCATCGAAAATAGGCCACCCTGTACATTGATTAAAAATATTGACCACAGATGAGAAATTAAAGCAAGCACAGATATACAGGGTGGTGCTTTTTTCGATGCTCACCATTGCTATCTTGGAAACGGTAAGAGATACACGGTTGGTTAAATTAGAGAAAAGTTGCACATTTTTATGGCGATTAAGAATCTGAAAAGAAATCCTGGATATTTTGATTCGTTTTTGATTTATTACAAAAAAACTGAAAAATGTAATTTTAGAAAAATATTATTATCTTCCCTACCATTGACGCTATTTCATTTAAACTTGATAACTTTATGTTTTTGACCGTCCTGGGTTTGATGACGTCAACAGAAATTTTCTAAGCCTTCTAGATTTCAAGTTGCGATAGTCAACTTTTTTATTCCTTATGGCCGCCATATTGGATTTTTACACCATCAGACAGACAAAAAAATTAGCTTTTCAGATTGGTAACCAACATACCTTTTTTCTTTCAAAAAACTTGTTGAAATATTAAAATTTGTGTAAATAATTCATAAAATCGAGAATGCTCTGAAAAACAATTGAAATTATAATATAAATCAAAGTGACACAACATTTTATAGGTCTAATGATAACGAAATTAAGATTGTTGGAAACATATTTAGAAGAAATGTTAGGCGAATTGCCATTATTAACAATTCAAATCATCAGTAGTTTCAGCATGAAGGAGCTGGTCCTCACAACGCCCGCATTGTAAAAGGATATTAATTTAGATGTACGGTTTCAAAATGCATGACTTGGTACGTTTGGTCCTGTTCATTGGCCTCCGCGATCGCCATGTTTAATGCCTATGGATTACTTTTACATTGATGTTGTTTATGCAACTCCAACGGAAAATATTGAACTTCTTCGCCATAAAATCAAAAAAGTCTTCGACTCTATTTCGAGACAAACTATCCTAAAGGCAGTGGACGAAATGAATTTGAGGACTAACCACTACATCATACATAACGGTGCGCACTTTAAACAATTTAAATAATTATTTATCTGGTGTTTTAAATTTATTGTCCTTTCGTTATTTTATTAGACCTATAAAATGTTGTGTCACTTTGATTTATATTATAATTTCAATTGTTTTTCAGAGCATTCTCGATTTTATGAATTATTTACACAAATTTTAAAATTTCAACAAGTTTTTTGAAAGAAAAAAGGTATGTTGGTTACCAATCTGAAAAGCTAATTTTTTTGTCTGTCTGATGGTGTAAATATCCAATATGGCGGCCATAAGAAATAAAAAAGTTGACTATCGCAACTTGAAATCTAGAAGGCTTAGAAAATTTCTGTTGACGTCATCAAACCCAGGACGGTCAAAAACATAAAGTTACCAAGTTAAAATGAAATAGCGTCAATGGTAGGGAAGATAATAATATTTTTCTAAAATCACATTTTTCAGTTTTTTTGTAATAAATCAAAAACGAATCAAAATATCCAGGATTTCTTTTCAGATTCTTAATCGCCATAATAATGTGCAACTTTTCTCTAATTTAACCGACCTTGTATCTCTTACCGTTTCCAAGATAGCAATGGTGAGCATCGAAAAAAGCACCACCCTGTATAGGTATCCTCATATTAGGTGACTTTCCTATATATAAAAAATAAATCACTGAAATAATCCAACCACTTTCCTTATTGGTTTAAGTATTATAATGAGACGGCTTAGGATTTGTTCGTCAAATAAGAAAAATCTACATTTTAACTCCTCCAAACAGCAATTGTAAAGTGGCTGGGTAAAGAATATTAACGATTAATTAAAAAAAACGAAGCAAAAACTATTAACGTTTCTATTACCACTGTCGATATGCCACTCTAGGCGGATTTTCACAAATTTTAATAAAAACACAGATAATAGCATGGATTACTATTTTTTTTAAGTTAAAATGGCAAAGGTTCAACGCAAAACACGAAAAATATTTATGTTGCCACGTTCTTAACTCAATTATAACGAAATCAAATTAAAACCAACCTTATTACAGCAATGTTTTCACTTCAAAGGCCGCCCTAAAGTCTTCAAAGCAGGAACAATCACAAAATTGTCTTAAAACACAACCGAAATAACACAATACACTTGGCGTATGGGTTTGCAGATGACGATTTTCAATTAAAAACATTATATTAGCTATTTTTCTATGTGATTTTAGTGCAGATATTAAAGAATAATACGTAAATTTATGTGCATAAGAATTGTTTTGAATCCCAAACACGAATAGACTATGACCTCTAACCTCTAACATCGAAGCACGTGGGTAATAACGGCCTAAATTAATTCACTAATATCTTAAAAATTATTGTATTTACCAATTTTCTATTGACAACTACATAATACGCTAAACGTTATGAACAATTTGGTATAATTTTTGCATAGTTTACAGCAGGTTTTACGAAGAATAACTTGGAATAATGCACACACAATTAACCGCGTCACTTCAGACCCAACGCCATTCACAACTAGCCAGATGCCGCGTATCTCTACGCCAATGGCGTTTTTTCCAAAGGCGACTATGTTTGAATTACAGCGTTTTTTGCAATTCTTTGGTTATCGTATCGTAGCGGTATTGTTGCGCATTCTTAATAAGCAGGGCCGGTCAAGTGGTGGGGTGCAGTGGCCCCCCACTCAGAGAGGGCCGAATGGCATGTACTTAAATAACTCATCAACACTGCACCAGACTGTTTACTTGTTTCAGAGGAAAATAGTGTGTTAGGCAATATCTTAAAATTGTCTTTAATAATTTTATTTTTAGCTTAATTTTAGTAAAGCTAATATTGTTCTACAAAACAAAGACATGACATTAGAATGAGCTTTTTCACTCACAAAATCAGTGCAAAAACGTACTTGTATAATAAATTCTGATTGTTAAAAATTATTACAAGATACAAACATTGTTCAAGGACTAGGTGGAAATGCGAAGTTTCATATCCATCGTTTATGCAAAAAAAAAAAAAAAAACGTTTTGTTATGAGATAGGTCCTGAAAACTGAAAACACAGGTGACCCTGTGGCAAATTATAAAATATTTTGGGTTTATTCCTTGATTGACACTTTGATTTATCAAATGAACGAACTATTTAAAGAGTTCCTGAAATTTAAAAGAAATCTTTAAGAATTAATTATTTTGTTAAAAAACTTGCTCTTCTAAATTATTAGAAAAATATGTAAATATATTTTGTGAAAAATGTTTGAACATTCCTAATGGACATACCGAATTTGCGGACGAAGTTTTTTCAATACAAAATATAACCGAACAAAAATCTCCAAAAAAAATCGAACCATAAGACCTGCTTATACAGGGTGACAATAATCTACATGTGTTGTATGGGTAACTTTGTTATTACAAGAGTAACAAAGTCGGTTAAATTAGCAAAGTTGGGCAGAATTTCAAGACGAATTTAATGCCATTTTGACATTTGGTCTACACCTTCAACTTTTTTAAATATTTTGAAAAAACCAAAAACAGACGATTTTTTCAATGGTAAATAATTCCACAGCCACCTATGTTAAAACCAAAGTGTGAATTGATTCCTTTAGATATTTTTACGTAGAATTAGAAAAAAATATTTAAAAAGTCATAGCTCACTCGATTTTCGAGATATAAGCCAAACTTGACTTTTTTTAAATGGCAACCATAGTTGGCTATGGGTTCATTAAATAGCTTATTTTCTTCTGATTTCAAAAATGTATGGGTTGTCATATCTATTTCCATTAGTTTTCTTACAATTTGCAAAAACCGAAATTATTACTAAATAGTATAAGGGTGCCTTGGAATTGGACAAGAATGTCATGTTTTCTTGCTTTATATCTAATCATCAGAAACAATTGAAATTACTAGTAAAATAATTTAATTGAACAATAACAAATAAAATACTTCGTGGCTAATATTAATAAACTACTAACATAATAATTAATGACTAAAATTAAATTAAAAATTATAATAATGCTTCAAAGTGGCCACCATTTTCTTGAACACACAGTTGACACCGTTTTAATATTTCACTTTGCACTTTTAGTAAAGTATTATGTCTGATTTCTGCTACAGCTGCTCTTATGTTGGTTTTCAGGTGATCAACACTATGGGGCTTTTCTTTATAAACTTTATCTTTAATAGTTCCCCATAGAAAAAAATCAAGAGGCGTTAGGTCCGGAGACCTGGGAGGCCATGCAATGGGACCTCTGTTACCTATCCAGTTAGGAAATTTTTCTAATAAATAGTTTGATACTATTTGTGCATTGTGAGCTGGTGCTCCATCATGCTGAAAGTAATTCAAATTTTGAATCAAGTTCAATGGAAGATCGTCCAACATTTCTTCTAATTGATTTTGTAAAAATAACAAATAGCGCTCTGAATTTAAATTTTCCTCATAAAAATAAGGACCGAGTATTTTTGTACCAAGAATGGCACACCAAACATTGATACTAAAAACATGTTGATCACGTCTTTCAACCGTTAAGTGTGGATTTTCCCTCGCCCAGTAAATATGATTTTTTCTATTAAATAATCCATTGTTTGTAAATTTTGCCTCGTCAGTAAATAAAATTGATTGAGAAAAGAGTTCGTGTCTTCGACTTTCTTCTACGAACCATGTAGCATAGTTTAATCTTCTATCCAAATCTGTTGGGTACAACGTATTTCCAATATGATGATGATAAGGATTAAAATTATTTTGTTTTAAAATTATTCTTGCTTGTTCTCTGGATACGTTACACTCAAGTCCGATTTCTCGTACAGATGCAGTTGGTTTAAAAGTATTGTATGCCAAAACAAGTACCTCTGTATCTTCATTAAAATTTATTTTGGCATCTTTTGGTTTAGAAAATGATCCATACTGTTTTAAATTAGCTTCGAGTTTTGCAAACAATCTTTTATCTGGCTGCCTTCTTTCCATGTATGTTAGTAGATATAATTCCGATGCTGCGTTTACATCACGATTACAACTGTAGTAGCAAAATAACATATCATTTTTTTCTTCCCTCGAATAAGCCATATTTTTTATTTTTTTAAACTTTTATCACAATTACTTAACACATTCACATCAGTAATTAGCAGCAAAACAGAACTTAGTTTGACAACTAATTTAAAAAAAACAAAAAATGCTCTCCAGTTCCAAGGCACTCACATACTATTTAGTAATAATTTCGGTTTTTGCAAATTGTAAGAAAACTAATGGAAATAGATATGACAAGCCATACATTTTTGAAATCAGAAGAAAATAAGCTATTTAATGAACCCATAGCCAACTATGGTTGCCATTTAAAAAAAGTCAAGTTTGGCTTATATCTCGAAAATCGAGTGAGCTATGACTTTTTAAATATTTTTTTCTAATTCTACGTAAAAATATCTAAAGGAATCAATTCACACTTTGGTTTTAACATAGGTGGCTGTGGAATTATTTACCATTGAAAAAATCGTCTGTTTTTGGTTTTTTCAAAATATTTAAAAAAGTTGAAGGTGTAGACCAAATGTCAAAATGGCATTAAATTCGTCTTGAAATTCTGCCCAACTTTGCTAATTTAACCGACTTTGTTACTCTTGTAATAACAAAGTTACCCATACAACACATGTAGATTATTGTCACCCTGTATAATAATAATAAATTTTTCCCAACAATTATATTGCACTTGCAATTTATTTACCATTTCCGGCCAGTGAAGATCGCTTGTTAGTAAATTGAAATTAATTAAACCTACCTTAGATCTACAAAGTCGCAAGAAAGACTTTATTATTTAACAATATTATTTACAACAAATACAGAATCTGAAATAACAAACTTTAACGATATAATTAAAATATTGGCTGGATAATGCCCAAGTTATGAAGCTTATAACAGTCTTAAAAAACAAAATATATTTCAATTGTTGTGTTGTTATAAATACAAATATATTTTATTAAAACAATGAGATAAAACTACTTTTTCATAGTTTAAAGCAAAATCAAATTTTTTGACATCTGCATAATTTGCAATCGAACTTTAGTTTTCAGCGTAGCTGAAATAACTCTAAATTATGAAGTACAATTTCATGAAATTCTGAATTTTTTGCTCTATGATGTCAACGGTAGGTATCACATTCGTTAAAATTATAACTGAAAAGAGCGGTACTTGTTACACTGTTTCTGTTTTGAGGAACACATGAATCTAACCAGAAAATAATATGATTGACGTGAGGGTATTTTAATATTACATAGTTTTCAATATATTTATTAGGGTACTGGCAATATTGTTACCAGCTCTTCCAGCAGCGGCTTTGGTCCATAATGCACAATAACTAATATTATTAAAACAACAATAGCTGTTTACATTATAACGGTATAATAACCGTTTATAAAAATGTAAAAGCAAACTCATTCTGTAAACCAAAACAAGTAAAACATATATTGTTTGCAAATTGATCCCAGTTATTTTTCTATTTATATTTATAGTTTTCTGATAGATGTCAGTGACTACGGAAACTTTTTGCTTCGGCTAGTTAAATTTTTCAAAAAAGTCTTGATAATGGCAAGAGCGAGCTTGCCGAAACGTTGAGTTAATTTAAATATTACGCGGGTAAACCCTAAGAAACATATCAAATTTTTTTTATAGATATAGGTAGTTATTTTTAGGATAAGCAACAAAAAAATGTAAAATATGTAAGGTATGAACAAATAAAACTGCTATTCGTTAAAAGATTTTCTTGGCATGGAACAAAATGACACCTTTGTTTTTTAACTAACGAATTCAAATTTTGCTTATCGTAAAGCAAAGGGGTACTACACTTGACGGCAGAGGGACTTATGACTAAATAATAAATAATGGATGGGGAACATTTTCAACAATTTTGATATCAATAAGTCAATTTGTCGCAAAATAGCTCATGGAACAAAACAACTCTCAGGCAACGAGTTATTTATCCTTATTCATTATAAGTTTATATAAATTATGTATATATTTATACAATTAAAATTTTTATAATTCAACGTATAACTTTTCGGGAAAAAAATTTCATAGAGGGCCCAGAAGAAGTTTTTTTTTAAGTATTTTATTTTATTTAGTAATGAACCTTCTACTGTTAAATTAAAACGAAGGTTTTCTGGTTTTAAAACAGGTTTATTCCTTAATGAAGTTAATTATTTTATAAAATATCCCACATGTTTCGCACGATTATTTTTATCGGCATCTTCAGGGATGTTTTATTTGAACAAGGATGAAAGAAATTGTTTAAAATTGTGGAAAAATATATGTTTGAAGTTTGTTAAATTTTTGGATTAATTTGTTGGTCTCGAAAACACATTTAATGAAAACAATCACGAAAAAACTAATTCTAATACATGTACTTGAAGATTAGCTTAATTTTAAATACAAAGAAACATGTTAAAAATTGTTATTAACAATATTTATGACGATACAAAACAGCACAAACACGTTTAAATTTATTATTGGTAATTCTACTGTTAGGTATAGGACTGTTGTTGTGTTGTGCTGACATTTTTCCATGTTTTTGTGTCTTGAGCTAGCTATTTCATGTCTCACCATTTGATTTTTCTATCCGTTGCTGCTTTTTTAATTTCGTCTTGCCAGGTTTTTCTCGGTCTACCTCTTTTGTTTTTTCCCTGTGTTCTTGCTTCATAGGCTTTTCTGGTTAACCTTTCTTCTCTCATCCCATAAATCATAAATGTAACCCAACCAT
This sequence comes from Elmis aenea, assembly GCA_947652605.1. Lineage (NCBI taxonomy): Eukaryota > Metazoa > Arthropoda > Insecta > Coleoptera > Elmidae > Elmis > Elmis aenea. The sequence goes on along the minus strand of OX393582.1, from coordinate 9,813,163 downwards.
CCCAGCTGTCTTTCTAGCATTTTCGTTTCAACTGATTTTATCTTTAAATGGTTCCTATATTATGTTTTATTTCTGATCTAAAGTTATTAAATAGTATATTTACATATACTTGTGTATGTAAAAACAATAGGCCGACAGATTTGAGGCATCCTTATTTAAAAACATAAATAATGCATATTGAAATTCGCTGTTAATGTTCCTTTAAATGAGACACAAAAAAAGTATTTACGATGAAAAAAATCTTATTATTATCACATTAACGTAAAACTGTGTCCTTACATGGTTTAAAATTGCGAAATTTTTCGGTGTTTACAGGACATTCATTAACATTTTTCACAAAGGTACTTAAACTCATTGCTTTTTTTCTATATTTATTAATAAAAGAAATATAAAGGTAATACATATTAGAAGGAGAATCAAATTGCATGTAAGTTTAACAAGTTAATCTCTGGCACGTATGCCAAATTCAAAATTTAACCGTAACATTACACACGAGAAATAATTAGCAATTGAAATTAGACGGAGTTACGCTAGCGTAGCGTAATCCAAGTCTCCATGGACCCAGTTTAAGTAAGAAGGTATTTCGACAACGATTTAATGTGTATCTCAGATACGTACGAACGAATCTTGTGTCGCAAGTTCCCATAAATTTCAAATTGCTAAAGCTTAAGGATTACGGCGGAGCACTGAACCTTCTTAAGCGCCTTGCAAAGAAAGGTCTACACAAATGACATCCATCTATATTCGCTGATCAAGTTTTATAAATATATGCTGTGCGGACGGTAAAATATTTCGAATACCAAAACCGCTTACAAAGGAACGGACAATTTAATTTTTTACTGGAAAGTATCGTTCATCAAAAGATGGATTGCTAGAAGCTTCAAGAAATTGTCTTATTTATGTGCTTTTCGAATTATTTGCTTTAAAGAAAAATTCGATCGCTATATAGACCAGCTGCATGCAGAATGAAAATGCTATATAAGTTTGAAAAGCTTTAAAATCTGTAAAAACGCAGTATAATAACTCTAAAAGCTGTATTATATAGTGATGCGCAAAAGTATGGAAGTTTTTAGTTCTAAGATCTGAGAAATAAATTAATGGTTGGTCTCTTATAGACCAGTTTTAATATTTCAGAACGCTACAAGCGTAGATTAATTACAAAAAAAAGTTTGAAAATAGACAAATATCTAAAACATCATTAAAGATACTTCAATGAAAATTTGTATCTGAGCGCTATGATATTTTTTGGATTTGATGGAAATATTAAGGTGGCAATACGACTTCCGGTTCAACCGGAAACGGACTCAAACTTTGAAATTTGAAATGGAAGACCTTGTTTATTTTTATATTTTAGGATCCCTCTTAAAATTTACTTTAAAAATGGGTTAGGTTATATCGTCTTAAGTCGAATTTACAATTTTATAAAAATTTTGAGCGATCAGCACTTTAATTTTTTTTATACATTTAAGTTCTGTAAAAAGGCAGTAAAATTTCGTTTGCGAATTAGATTGCCAATAGATTAATTAACAATTTCCGATAGTTGTATTTTTTAAATATTATAGGTACAGGGTGTTTTTTACACTTGGTCAAACTTAATTATCTTAAATACAACACCTAATATATTTTTACATAGTCTTGTAATAATTGTCAAAAACATTAACAATGTTTTACACCTAAAACTGATATTTTTGGAGAAATCGTAGTTTTATTGTTAATTATTAGGACAATGTAATATTTTCGAGGAGGCTATGAAGGTAGACACATCTTCAGAATAACAAAAATGTCAAAAATTCGTAAGGAAAAGATAAAATTAAAACTTTCTTGTTTTTATCTTCCAATTGTTTCAAAATTACCGCTGTAAACCTTCATAGCCTACTCGAAAATATTACGTTGGCCTAATAATCTATATATATAAAAGAGCTTGTTTGTGTGTTTGTTTGTTTTTGTTCGCTATAGAATCCTAGGTCCGTTGATCGATCGGGACCAAATTTTGCACAGTTACTATTTAGGACCTTGCAGATCTAACGCCAAACTTTAAGTACAAGCACATATTAACAATTAAAAAAAAAAAAACTACTTGGACGGGATTCGATCTTACGTTGGCAAATACCCGGTCATAACACGATACGGCGCGGTGTATTTCACAAGTAAAGATTGTTTTGTATACAATTAGTAATAAATGTACATGAAGTATTATTTTTATTAGTACATTTTTAATTGAAACAAGACGAAAGAAAATAAATTTGAGTTATTATTCAATTTTTAAGCAATAAATAGTTATTTTTTAAGGAATTATAAGAAAATGAAAAGATGATTGATCAGAGTATGTCATTTGTGTATGATTTGGAATTATTGGGCTTATTCAAGTTAAAACAGTAATTAAAATTGTAATCGCCCGTGCAACGCCGGGTAAACCATCTTGTTTAAAATAAAAAGCGTTACAAATTTTACTAAAATAATTGACTTTAGACCAGTGTTTCCCAAAGTGGGGCGTAGCCCCCCAGAGGGGCAATTTGAATATTTTGGGGGGCAAATAATATACATGGTGTAATATATAATTTATATTTACTGAAGAAAGTCAGACTAAAAACAGTTTTACCTATGCTGTTTTTTATTTGAAATATCTGTTTGCATTCTCCTTTTTCTAAATTTGTTTGACTATTACGCTAGAGGGGGCATTAAAATCTTTTGAGGAGTTGAGGTGGGGCATGATTTAAAGAAGGTTGGGAAACACTGCTTTAGACCAATATAATCTAATACATTTTTAAAGTAAATTTTAAGAGAAATCCAAAAATATTAAGATATACAGGGTGTTTCAATTCGAACCGGAAATCATTTTGCATCCTCAGTATTTTTATCGAATTCAAAAAATACGATAACGCTTGTACCTATACCAAATTTCATTGTAATATCTGCAATAGTATTCGAGATATTTGTATGTTTCCATACTTTTGCGCATCACTGCATAACAAAATGCTAGAAGTAATAAAATATTTTTGGGAAAATTCAAAAGGTATGTGATATAGTTTCACTTCAGCGTCCCTTGCTATTAGAACAACTTTTATAGTCATTTGCACCGCTCTGATATGCGCCCTCTGTTTAGATTAGTAGGAAAGGGTCCGGTTAAAGGTTATTAAATATTTTTTTTTATATTTGTGTTAAGCTAAGTGGCAAAGGTTATAATAAGGATGTGTGCCGTGGCACCGAGTCAACCTTGGTTTATTGAAAAGGCATGCTAAACGATAAAATTACCTATATTGTTTGGTGTTTCCCACATAACATTTAATAATATCCAATATTAACATTATTAATAACCTTTATGACATGCATAATTTTTTTCATGCAGCATTTAAATTTTTTACATAGCATTTTGGTATTTTTATACAGCATTTTGATATATTTTATAAAATTTTTGGGTAATTTTCGTACAGCATTTAATTCCCATCCCTTTTGGGAAAACTTCTGTTGATAATTTGTAAGTTTAAATACTGCTCTACGAATTTTGTTGATTCAGTGGATTCATCGATTTGTAGGAAACAATTGTAATGAAACGAGGCCATAATTTCAATTTTCAGCTGTAACTTTGTCACATTTAACCTTTTAATACGGATTGAATGACATGCCGTTGGATTTGTAATTATGAGCGAGGTGATGACACAAATCTGCAAATGTGTCGTTAACCCGATGTGCTTTAATTACCACATTTATCGACACCCTTTCCGTTTGTTTTGTTTTTTTATTAAAACACGGTTTTACTACACGTCTCTAATGACATCCGTTTATGACAGTAGGAAAATATTATAATGTGTGATAAAATAACGAAAGGCTACAACAGTGTTCTCGCTTTTCATTAGGATTACTTGCTGTATTGATGATATCAAAACGAGTTGGAGATAGTTGTAAATTTTTAATTAAAATCCTACAAACTTCATTTTAACAAATTTTAAAACTTTACAAAAAAGTATAAACAAGCCTTATTAAAAGTTTTTTCGAAATATTTCTTGTTAAAATGCAACACCAGTTTTAAGTTTTCTTCACTAACTGTACTTATTTAATATTATTGAATAAGACAGCACAGGTGAAGGGAAGAGACGTGAAACACATTTTGCATTTAGACAAGAAATATATATGTCATGCAGGGCATGCAAAAAGGACGTGGGAAAATGTATAGATACATTTTATTTTAATAACTATTTTGTAAAGGAAATACGACTAAAATTTTGCTACAATAGTATATATTTTTAGATGGATATTAAAATGTTTACTGCCTTTTTCTATTCCAAAATAATCTCTATTTACCCGTTGGGTGGGTTTACAATATTTTTTTAAATTTCGTGTTGTTTATAATTGGTTACAGTTGTTTATTCAAATGAATTGTATATTAATGAGTTATAGAGGATCATTTTACGTTTTAGTAAAACAAATAATAAACTGTGGCATATCTGTTTGCATGAGTTCATTAATAATTTATTATAAACAAAATTATCGAGGCGCAACGCAAATTAATCTATCAGTCAGTGATTATTTTGACGTAGAAACAATTGAATACCTGGACTGTTATTAACTATACAAATAAATCAATCAGTTTGCATTAAATTACATCATAAAATTAGCCGTTCTACAAAACTAGCACAACAGCAATAAATGAACTTAAAAATTCAACCGAAACATTGAAGTACGCCTAATATGTGTATACATTTTGGCAGGGGCGGATTGGCCCGCCGGGCAACCGGGCAAATGCCCGGTGGGCCGATGGGTTCAAGGGCCGATGTCGGTGGCGTTAACACCAAACCATTTCCAAATCTAAATGAATTTTTCTACTACTATATAATCAGCTTTATTTTACCAACTTAATAAAAAATGCCGGGTGTTAGTGTTACTTTTAGTGACTGTTTACGTCAGCGCATAAAAAAAAACCCTAAGGTGTACGGTCGATGTCTGCTGAGACTGTTGACAGCATTTGGGGAGGCTACAGGCTACCAATACAAGTTTCTTTATTTTTTGTTCAGTGTGAAAATTGAATTAATTAACCAAGTAAGTTTCGTTGTTGAATTATAAGTGATATAAGCTGAAGTTAGACTGGACACGTATCACTAAATTTTTTAAAGATTATTGTGTTGAATACATTTTGGACATTATACGCATGCAGCATAAACTGCATTATTATTATAATATCCAAAATTTGTATTATTAATACCTATGTACTTAATTAATTAAATGACGGAATATACATATATTTACTTGTCTATTTTTAATCTTCTATTTATTTATAATTAATTATTAAATACATTTGTTTGGATACAAATTTCAATACGTACAGGGTGGCCTATTTTCGATGCCCATACAGAGTATCTCCGTTATTATCCAAGATAGAAAAAAAGTACGTAGTCTCGATTTCTTTTTCGAGAGAAATTCATTACCGTAAACAGGTTTTTAATATCTTTTTTAATTTTCGAAATATAGCCAAATAACGATTTTTGGCAATTTTCAAAAATGTTAAATATCTTGCTTAAACAAAAAGATAGAGAAAAACTTTAAAGACATTTTTGGCATGGATTTTTGTTCTTAATAAGATGGCGATATTCAATTTGTTTTTAATCATATAAATACCGATATATTACACCCAACTTTCTTATTTTAAATAGCAACCATAAGCAAATTATATATTTTTGAAAAGCGCAAATAATAAACTTTCGATTGATGTCAAAGCCAACTATGGTTGCCATTTAATATAAGAAAGTTAGAAGTAATATATCAATATTTGTATGAACAAAAAAAATGAACATCGCTATCTTATTAAGGACAAAAAACCATGCAAAAAATGTCCTTAAAGTTTTTCTCTATCTTGCGTTTAAGCGAGATATTTAACATTTTTGAAAATACCAAAAATGGTGTTAGCTATATTTCGAGTATGAAAAAAGATATCATAAATGTTAAATATCTCGCTTAAACAAAAAGATAGAGAAAAACTTAAAAGATAGTTTTTGCATAGTTTATTATCGTTAATAAAATAGCAATGTTCAATTTTTTTACCCATACAAATATTGATATATTACACCTAACTTTCTTATTTTAAATGGCAACCATAGTTGGTTTTGACATCAATCGAAAGCTTATTTTTTGCATTTTTCAAAAATATATAATTTGCCTATGGTTGCTATTTAAAATAAGAACGTTAGGTGTAATATATCAATATTCGTATGAGTAAAAAAAATTTAATATAGCTATCTTATTAAGGACAAAAAACGATGCAAAAATGGCAATGCAAAAATGGCTATACATATTTCGAAAATTAAAAAAGATATCAAAAATCTGTTTACGGCAATAAATTTCTCTCGAAAAAAGAAATCGAGACTACGTACTTAGTTTTTTTTAAATCTTGGATAATAACCGAAATACCCTGTATAGGCATCGAAAATAAGCCACCCTGTACAGTCTACAGGTAATACCTCTAAATTACACTATGGGTGGTTTCGACACCGTTATTTTACGTTGAACATTTTTTATACGTGATTTTCCTATGCAAATCCAATAACTTACTGGCAACCTTTTAGCAAATTTAATCTCGAAAACGCGGGGAGGGGCAAAAACAATCAATGCCATTAAAACGATATCGCGAAAGTTTATTGTACCTATGTGGGCCGATTTTGGAGAAATTGCCGGGTAAGTTTTATACACCCAGTCCGCCCCTGCATTTTGGCACTCAGAACAAATTCTACCGAAGTTGAACCTGTGATTAACCCCGGAATTAAACCTGTTAGCCCTAAAAAAAAGTAGGAAAAAGATGTTCAAATCAAAAGAAGAAACAGAGGAAAAACTAGACCAAATATTTGGGTTGATCATGAGCAAAAGCCAAAAAGATATGAAGCTAGAATAGAAGGAGATCAAGAAGGAGATTCAGGAAAGTATAACGCAACAAAGAGAATTTAATGATGAACTTCTAAAACTAAAAATAAAAAATGATTTCTTATAGAAAGAAGGTCAAGAAATTAAAAAAGAAATTAGAAAATACGAGGAGAACCACAAAATGTAAAAAAAAACATTGGAGACAATAGAAAAGGAACGAAGAAAAAATAATGTTATTTTATTGAAATTCCTCCTTCAAAGTTGTGTAATTGAATGCTAAATTAAAACACTTTTACCATACCTAACGGCCAAATAAAACAGGAATTTTTGAAACGTGGAGGATGCCAATATTTCTTTCAATGTAAAAGCCCTAATTGCACTCTAAAAAAATATAGTGCGTTCATCTTCTACGGAAATTTATTATCCTACCCACATAATTTATGTGTCCACTGTCGACTCTCTGATATCCTCTGTTCCTGCGCCCCATGTTTCACTTATAAAATAGTGAAAAAACGTGTAAGTAATTCACTCTTTGTCGGGCCTAATAAAAAGACTTGAACTTTTCGAACTTTTTTGCAGATTTTCATCACAAAATTGAAACTTCACGTAGTATATCTTACACTAAGCGAAGTCTTTATACATGATTAAGGTCTTTTTTTAGAAGATTTAAAACACTTATAATTACTTTCGTGCATAACACCTTTAAAATTAATTTTGTGTTCAGTATTTTCTCTTTTTTAACGTTTAACGCTTAACATAACAGTGCAGCCAACAGTTGTGTGAAAATATTGACAAATCAGGAGGAGAAACACTTCTCTTGCTACGTGAATGTACTAAATGCAAGCTTTAAAATGATAGAATAGATGTAATGGTGACGTTTTTACGAACATTTGATTAAATAAAATGGGCGAAAAAGCTTTTTTTTACGTAAAGTTGGTTATTTGGGTTCTTAAATTACATCGGCAAGGTCCTACAGTGCCTAATGGATAATCTGCCACCGTTACAGAAGATAATGGGACATAAATCTCTTTAACTTTACATAGAAACCCCTGAATGTAGCCAAATGAAACATTCGAAGCCCATACGTGGAAAGACATCCACGGTCAATAACTACGCAGATAAAGCAAGACAACGAGATAATGAACTGTTTAAACCACCAATTTGGGTAGAAAATAGTTTAGAAAATGATTTTTCTCTGAAAACATGCAAGTTAAATATAATCTGGAACAGATTAAAGTATAAGTTAAAAAATTACTTCGGAGAAGTTAAAATTGCAAGTTTGATACTTCAATTTTCTGTAAAGAATTTTATTTCACTAAACCCCCATTGTACAAATCAACACTGGTGTAAAAATGCAAATTAATCCCTACAACTCGTCAATATCAGCGCCAACTACACTGCGATTTTGCTTAGTTTCTAGGGATAACGTGGTTTGATCTCGGGGTGAAGCCCAGGTTCAGCTTTTATGCAATGTCAGTGAAACATTAAGAAAACAATATGATAAGAAAACAATTGAGTACGAAAAAAATGCCTCGAAAACCAATTATTTTATATTATACTATATATTATCGTCGGTGGAAAGCAATTTTGCTGTAAACGCCAAAACTACAACTTTACAGGAGAGACAAAAAACAATTTAAGTTTTGGAAAAATAATTACTGTCCTATAATTAATGATTTTATCAAAAAAATGTTCAAGGAATGTAGGTGTCAAATAATTAAATGAATATTATAAGAACAATATAAATCGTCCATAACTATAAATTAATGGCGTTTTGGCGCTTACAGCAAAACACACGTTGAAAATGCTGCTGCATTGAAATGTCGTAAACGCCATGTCACAATGTTTGGAATTAAATTCAGGTAGTAATAATGGCCTTCTACATGTAGTACAGACAAAAAATGTAAAGAAACGAATGTTTGGTGGGTTGTAAATGCAACTACATAAACTTTTATATTTCATTTGTCTTGTCGTATACACAGAAGCGTATGTAGGTAATAAGTTGTTTGAAGTACAAGGGAATTAAATAATTTACCAATGTTATAATTATAATGCCCACAAAAACCACGTTTAAATAAATGACTATAATTGTTAGAGGTATTCAAAGAACAAAAAGAAATTAATAACAAATAATTATTTTTTAGACTTTAAAAAGTCATAAAAAAACAAATAAATAAGATACTCTATTAAACAAAAACTAGTATAAATGCATCAAAAGTAACTTCTTTAGGTGGGTAATATAAAACTAAACCATTTTAAAGCTTCCATTTGAAATCATCTCCTTCTTACCTTCCTTTTAATAACTATCTTCTTCGGCTGTATCGTTTAAACAATCAGGTATTGTTAAGTTGGTTTTTAAATTAATATACTAAGGTGCATAATTCTTTGCTATTATATTTTTTTACACAAGATTTTTTAGGTCTTTATATTTTGCCTGTGCAATAGGAATTGTTTGATTAAACAAATTAAAGTTGGGTTAGGTTCTTAATCGTTTATTGTGTAGAAAGATGTGACAAACACCCTTACTTAACACATACGGTCACGTCAATTGCACGTTGCTTACGCAAAGAACTATTATGACGTATCACAACCCCAAAACAATCTATCTTTAGTAATTCGAATTGTATTAACGTTATAAATACAGTATAACTAGATCTAGGCAAATGCTTTACAAACAATATGTTCTTTAATTGCATCCGTATAAATCGCTGTTACAAACCAAATATTCTAAAAAGATAACCTAATGTACCTATGTGGTAACCAGGGCTAGAAACCGAAAAAAATTTTGGTTAAAGGTTAACCGAATTCAAGAACTTTATTTTTATAACGGTTTCTGTTGAAAAACCGGTTTTTACTGTAAAAAACCGGTTTTGAAAAAACCGGTTAATAAAACCGGTTAATATTAACCGGTTTTTAACATTATTCAGATTTGGAATGCAAAGTATAAAAAGATATTATCTATTTATAATTTTATAATATATGTACAATCAAGCATTCAGTAATTACTTTTGGTAAACTAATCACATTTAATACAGATTTTGTATTTTTTCAAAATAATTTTTATTAAAAAGAGATGTTTAAAAAACCGGTTTTTTATTATTTTGGTTAAAGGTTACCGTTTGTTTTGCCTTTAAAAATAACGGTTTCGGTTTCGGTTAAAAATCACAATTTTGGACAAAAAATAAAGGTTAACCGGTTTTTTTAAACCGGTTTAAAAAACCGGTTTCATGCCCTGGTGGTAACCGGCATGACTTAAAATACTTGGGCGGCATAAATGCTGTATACGCCACATTTTAAATTAAGTAGTTGCTGTAAACGAAATCTCTTTTAAAGTGACGACAGCATGATTGCTCTATACGCCAACATTAGAAAAAAGAGCGATTTTAATGGCTTGTACTGCAAAATTTCTTTTAATTTGAATAAAATAACAGTACTAGGTACTTTTGAATTAGCGTTCCGTTTTTATTTTTTGTCGTACATTTATGAAATATAGACCATCCGACGCAGAAAAAAAAACTAAGAAAAATGATGTAATAAATTTTTTTTTTCAAACAACATTAATTAAGTAGGTACATTCAATAATAATTAAAATATGAGTTTTTACAGCGATTTTTGTTGTTGAATGTTTACTGTTAATTTTTTATATCAAGTTGATCTTTCGTTACTTTTAATAAAATGCTTGCTGAACTACATCCATCTGTTAATGTAATTCTGAATTTATTTTTTATCAAATTCATTTGTGAAAACAGTGACTCACATGTTTATGTGGAAGATAATATAGTTAAAATAACCGATGCTAATTTCTTTAAAGATTTGAACTTTTCTAGAATCGTTTGCCAGGCGGCATTAGGTAAGAATTTTGCTTTCAGCAATATTCTTTTTTTCTTCTCCAAACGTTCCCTTTCAAAAATCTCTAAATTATCCCTTAAGTCAATAAACTTTTGCCTCGAAATTGCATTTCAAAAATTTCTAATTTTAACCATTTAAAAATTTCCAAATCGTGTAAATTGGGTAAATTATGAATGATGGAATTTTTCGAAATTTTTTAATTAAGAAAATAGTAAAGCAAATGCATTTATTATTTATTCCACAGCTGTGGTTAAATCTTCAGTCAATTGAATTTGATTTATTTCAATTTGACGTGTGGGATTTTCTATTGAAAAATTTTAAATTTAAAAAATATTTGAAGGCATGAGAAGCAATATATTCTTATCTAGCTTATCAACTTCTAATTTTGTTGGAAATTTGCATAATTTCGAGATGTATACATTAATAAATACATGTATTTTATTTGAATAAATACAATTTGCTGTTATTTATTCATTATTTAAAAGAAAAGTATTAATTATTCAAAATTTTTAGATATATGGAAGCTTTCTGCAATTTTTCCAAGTTTTAGTCGAACATTATCCATAAGGGTATCCTCGACTTCATGACCATTTCATATACTTATCGAGACGCCACTTGGTCTATCACTGCAATCATCTCTTTTTATTGATTCTCTATGGTGTTTAAATAAACTTAGAAACCATGGTTTTATTAAATAAAGCAGCTCCATAAACTGTTTGCTTTTTCAGGATGTTTTTTACACTTTTTCTTTGTTTTGTGAGGAATTTAATTACTGCACGAAACTCAGTATTCGACCTTCTTAGAAATGAGGATTGTCAATGAATTAATAAGGAAATCAGCACAAAATTTTGCTGGTTTGTCTAACAATGATTATCTGATACAAAAAAAAAAAAAAAAATCGCATGACCTCCTATTTACCTTGTCTCCCTTCGCGAATATAAAACATCACCCCTCGTACGCGAACAAAATAAAATAGAAAAAAAGCCAAACAATTCGAGAACTTTTTATGTAGAAAACTTTTTGAAGGGGGACCAAAAAGCACAATATATCTTTAATAACAGCGATTTAAAAGGTAATTTTGTCATCAAAGATTTGCAAATAAAATATTTATTCACGATTCCGCAAGTATTTGTACAGGTTTAACTTTTCTTAGACAATAAAAACTTTCGCTGAACCGCAAGCCGTTCCGAAAACTCAAAACTTTTCGTATTATGGAAGTTGAGGTATCGCGTTCGGCTACCTGCAACGTTCATTTGTGTAAAGTATTATGCAGTTGGAGTCGTTATCTGCACCCTCGCTTCTTCTAAATCGATATTTAGTCATGCAGTTTTAGGGTAAAATCATATTAAAGCTATCCCCATCATTTAGGCTCACGAAAGAATCAATACACGTCGATAAACAACCAACTTTGAAAGTTACAAAGTTAAAATTAGAAGCGGGGCCGCGTGTTCGTTATTAAAAAACTGTGCGCTAGGGTTGAAACAGGCACTAATTGATTTGATTAAAGTACGAATTAGGCATTTTAAAATACAATAATGCATTATCAAAAGTAATGGAAAAATATATGCCGTTGAAAAATAATGTTCATTTTTCTGTTACTCATAATTTAATCGATATGTTACAAATATGCGCGCGCTAGATGGCGGCATGTTCCGTCCTTAGAAGTTGGCGATACGTCGTTGAAGTTAGCTTGGGATTGGGATTGGGTTCTGTTCTCGGATAGCTCATATTACAGTGGACCAGATAATATGTCACCATGATTTTAAAACTATTAAAAAAATACTTAAATCGGTTTTATCACAATGTTTATGCAAGTATTGCATTGATTTGTCTCATCATTGTGAATCGTAGCAAATAAAAACAAAATATTTTACAGAGATAAAAATGTTTCACTGTAATTCAAAATCTTTAAATACTTACATACATATACAAAGCACCCTCTTAGCAGAGTTACAAAATATGTGGTTTTCAAGGAAAAAAAACCCTTTACACACCTATCAGGTAGAACATTAGGTCTTTGGAAATAAATTTTGAACTGGATCTGCCGTGGGGAAAACTTCGTACGAATTCGAAAATTTTAAATACACACATATGGCAAGCATCCTACTCGCAGAGTGTTACAAAATAATTATTTTTTCGAAAACAAAAAATACCTTCCCTTTTATATTTTACACACTTATCAGGTAGGCCCTTAGGTCTTTGGAAATAAATTTACTATCTATATGTATTTAAAATTTTCGAATTCGTACGAAGTTTTTCCCACGGCAGATTTAGTTCAAAATTTATTTCCAAGGACCTAAGGGCCTACCTGATAAGTGTGTAAGATATAAAAGGGAAGGTATTTTTTGTTTTCGAAAAAATAATTATTTTGTAACACTCTGCGAGTAGGATGCTTGCCATATGTATGTATTTAAAATTTTCGAATTCGTACGAAGTTTTCCCCACGACAGATTTAGTTCAAAATTTATTTCCTAAGACCTAAGGGCCTACCTAATAAGTGTGTAAAATATAAAAGGGAAGGTATTTTTTGTTTTCGAAAAAATAATTATTTTGTAACACTCTGCGAGTAGGATGCTTGCCATATGTATGTATTTAAAATTTTCGCATTCGTACGAAGTTTTCCCCACGGCAGATTTAGTTCAAAATTTATTTTCAAAGACCTAAGGGCCTACCTGATAAGTGTGTAAGATATAAAAGGGAAGGTATTTTTTGTTTTCGAAAAAATAATTATTTTGTAACACTCTGCGAGTAGGATGCTTGCCATATGTATGTATTTAAAATTTTCGAATTCGTACGAAGTTTTGCCCACGGCAGATTTAGTTCAAAATTTATTTCCAAGGACCTAAGGGCCTACCTGATAAGTGTGTAAAATTTAAAAGGGAAGGTATTTTTTGTTTTCGAAAAAATAATTATTTTGTAACACTCTGCGAGTAGGATGCTTGCCATATGTATGTATTTAAAATTTTCGCATTCGTACGAAGTTTTCCCCACGACAGATTTAGTTCAAAATTTATTTTCAAAGACCTAAGGGCCTACCTGATAAGTTTGTGAAATATAAAAGGGAAGGTATTTTTTGTTTTCGAAAAAATAATTATTTTGTAACACTCTGCGAGTAGGATGCTTGCCATATGTATGTATTTAAAATTTTCGAATTCGTACGAAGTTTTCCCCACGGCAGATTTAGTTCAAAATTTATTTTTAAAGACCTAAGGGCCTACCTGATAAGTGTGTAAGATATAAAAGGGAAGGTATTTTTTGTTTTCGAAAAAATAATTATTTTGTAACACTCTGCGAGTAGGATGCTTGCCATATGTATGTATTTAAAATTTTCGAATTCGTACGAAGTTTTCCCCACGGCAGATTTAGTTCAAAATTTATTTCCAAAGACCTAAGGGCCTACCTGATAAGTGTGTAAAATATAAAAGGGAAGGTATTTTTTGTTTTCGAAAAAATAATTATTTTGTAACACTCTGCGAATAGGATGCTTGCCATATGTATGTATTTAAAATTTTCGAATTCGTACGAAGTTTTCCCCACGGCAGATTTAGTTCAAAATTTATTTTTAAAGACCTAAGGGCCTACCTGATAAGTGTGTAAAATTTAAAAGGGAATGTATTTTTTGTTTTCGAAAAAATAATTATTTTGTAACACTCTGCGAGTAGGATGCTTGCCATATGTATGTATTTAAAATTTTCGCATTCGTACGAAGTTTTCCCCACGACAGATTTAGTTCAAAATTTATTTTTAAAGACCTAAGGGCCTACCTGATAAGTTTGTAAGATATAAAAGGGAAGGTATTTTTTGTTTTCGAAAAAATAATTATTTTGTAACACTCTGCGAGTAGGATGCTTGCCATATGTATGTATTTAAAATTTTCGAATTCGTACGAAGTTTTCCCCACGGCAGATTTAGTTCAAAATTTATTTTTAAAGACCTAAGGGCCTACCTGATAAGTGTGTAAGATATAAAAGGGAAGGTATTTTTTGTTTTCGAAAAAATAATTATTTTGTAACACTCTGCGAGTAGGATGCTTGCCATATGTATGTATTTAAAATTTTCGAATTCGTACGAAGTTTTCCCCACGGCAGATTTAGTTCAAAATTTATTTCCAAAGACCTAAGGGCCTACCTGATAAGTGTGTAAAATATAAAAGGGAAGGTATTTTTTGTTTTCGAAAAAATAATTATTTTGTAACACTCTGCGAGTAGGATGCTTGCCATATGTATGTATTTAAAATTTTCGAATTCGTACGAAGTTTTCCCCACGGCAGATTTAGTTCAAAATTTATTTTTAAAGACCTAAGGGCCTACCTGATAAGTGTGTAAAATATAAAAGGGAAGGTATTTTTTGTTTTCGAAATAATAATTATTTTGTATTGTATTTTGTAAATTTATTTCCAAAGACCTAATGTTCTACCTGATAGGTGTGTAAAGGGTTTTTTTTCCTTGAAAACCACATATTTTGTAACTCTGCTAAGAGGGTGCTTTGTATATGTATGTAAGTATTTAAAGATTTTGAATTACAGTGAAACATTTTTATCTCTGTAAAATATTTTGTTTTTATTTGCTACGATTCACAATGATGAGACAAATCAATGCAATACTTGCATAAACATTGTGATAAAACCGATTTAAGTATTTTTTTAATAGTTTTAAAATCATGGTGACATATTATCTGGTCCACTGTAATATGAGCTATCCGAGAACAGAACCCAATCCCAATCCCAAGCTAACTTCAACGACGTGTTGGCGATTATATTTGTACTCGTAGCCCTCTGGTGTTTAATAATAAAAACAGCGTAAAGGGTGCGGTGTTATAATGGTTGTAGTCTTTGCTAGATGAAATTTTGTTGTAGGGTGCCATATTCATACGGAGCTTTTTTATTACCTGAATCAGAAGTAACTAGGTGGCGTATCTACTGAAAATTTTGATTCATAATAAAAACTTTTAATAGGAATACTAAACACACGTTGTAAAAAAAATTAATATTAATATTAAATTTAAAATGTAACTTTATATCAACATTAAACGTATTTGGTGTGAATTGATTTGCAAAGTATCACATTTTAAAGTAAAATTACTACTTGATTTTAAAAGTTCCTAAATACAATAACATGGGTTAGAAGTAATAATTTATTTGTTTTAAAAAACTTTTAAAGTACACTACACTTAACTTATCAATTTCAAATATTTGCTAATAAAAAATAGCTCATGAAAGCTATTATTAATTGAAAACCATCTAATATGTTTATGTCAATTTATCGTCTACTATTTGCAGAGGCGTTTGTATTAAGAAATTATGCATCTTTAAAATGATTAAGTAACGACTTGTGTACCACAAATTACACATGAAATGGAGAAAGTAAACTAATTTAGAACATAAACATTAAAAAAACCACAAATAAGTACTGTTTTTTAATTTTAAGTTAAGGCTGCCCATTTTTATTTAATTGAATTATAATGAACCGATTCGTCTGCTAACAAAAAAAATGATGATCAACTCTACCCCGAATGGGGTAGAATTGACCACATAAACATATTTTGCTATATAATAAATCTGTACATTGACATTAACGATAATTACAAATTACAATCAATACCTACAACTTTATTGGACAATTAAAAAAATGCTTAGCCAAGAGTAAACAAAATAGATAAGATTGAAAATATAAAACCAATGGTAACAAATATAATTGTAGGTAATATATTTAGCATTCACTGATTCACATAGCATTAAACTTTGATATATCCACATCAAAGTAAACCTTTGCCCTGTGGTAGATTTGCGGTACACGTAAAAGTTGTTTAATGTTATCTGTCAACGATATTAACGTTTTTTATGTGTTTAATACTTTATTGAACTGTTCTACAAACTTAACTTCTGCAAAAAAATTAAGTATTTTATTATAATTTATAGGCCGTCTGGTTCCCCCTCTACGTCAGCAAACTGTTTAAAAAAATGTGAATGTCTTTACTATTTTAAAGTATTTTAAACACCTGAACGCTTTTAAAACAATCCCAAGTGCATAGTTAAAAAAGTATTGTTTTATTCAACCTATAATATGTCACAAATAAATGATTTCGAATGGGTTTATAACATCAAATCAACGAATTTTATGTTGGAAATATCAGTCCAACTATGCTAAATGAATGACAATAAATGACCAGTAAAAGCTCACGTTTTAAAAACCGTGCTTATCTATTGGTACAATATTATAAGAACAACGCTTTTTAAAAAGTTATCATTTATTTTACAATATTTCATAACGTAGATTGTACCTAATAAATATTTTCCAGATGACTTGTTTCAATTATAGTTGTCTTACTTAAAGTAGTTGTGTCAATATAAGCTAAACCATGTTCCAAGTTTTTTAAGTAAGAATTAAAAATCATTCCCATTTTTAGACAATGTAATAATAAACAACAGATATATTTACTGTTTTTAAAGTACTAAAACTATTTATGTTTGGAATAAGTAAAGATAATTAGGTGTTTTGGAATAGTTTACGTTACAGAAAATTTAAAGCAATATTTTACTTTATTCTTTTAAAAACGTAATTTGGCTACAAATTATTTGATTATTCCGATGTTTGTTCTTAATAAACACAGTATAAAAGTTATCGCAGTATTCAATAATGTTACTCGTATAGTCGTACATCTTCTTCAAACAACTATTTATTTGTTTGTGGCCCAGAGCCGCAAGTTTGATTGAATTTTATAACATTTGGTATTCAGATTTTTTATTCTCAGGCGTTGAA
The DNA here is from genome assembly GCA_947652605.1 of Elmis aenea. Lineage (NCBI taxonomy): Eukaryota > Metazoa > Arthropoda > Insecta > Coleoptera > Elmidae > Elmis > Elmis aenea. The sequence goes on along the minus strand of OX393582.1, from coordinate 9,795,710 downwards.
ATTCATATAACATGAACGATTTAACAGTAAAATGGGCTAGAATTTTTGAAATACACCACAACGCAAGCTAAATCTCGAAATATGTTTTATTATTTCGTCCCACATACATCGCAAAATACACATATCCTAATCAGATATGATTGATTAGGACAGAGTGAAATGATAAAATGCCTAACGGTAAATTGATAATATAGAGTGCATTAAATTTGGCGCTCATATACGGTATCAGGACTAATGTCCCGAATTTGGCGCTGAATTATCATCTAAAATTGTTTTTATTGACGTTTTTATTTAAAAAATTATTAATACAGATCGAGACTGACTATAAATAAATACAGTTAAAAAAGAATCGTCCTTGTAAGTGCACCCAGTCAACCTTTGCACCTCGAAACTAACACGATTTCAAATGTAAATAAGTACAAATATCTGGGCACTGAAATAACGGTGCAAAAAGCAACTAGGAAATTAAAAAGCGCAAAGGACAGGGTGAAGCTATCATTAGACAACTGCATGGCCTATAACGAGACCGAAAAATAACTAAAAATACAAATGTGTAAGTACGGAGCAGAATTATGGGAAATACGTCAGTAGGAGAAGTCAAGAATCAAGACGATGGATGCAGTGTCGGATTAAGGTTGTCGTGGGCCCTAGGCCGAAAGGTAGAATTGGCCCCCTGGCAGGGTGCAAGGTTGTGAGCAAAAAAATACGTTACTAAAAACTGGCGAGCAAAAGAAAAAAGCTCCTCGCCCTAATAATATCGAGAAAAAGGAAATATGGGGGTAGTCGATATTGAAATTATATCAGGGTTTTCTGGGGCCCTATAGGTCGAGGGGCCCTAGGCCCGGGCCTACTCAGCCTATACAGAAATCCGGCGCTGGATGAATGGCTACGATGCTGTAGTTATACAAGAACAGACAAGAAGAAAAGGAACAAAGATATACGAGATGAAATGGGTGTGAATGTAGACATTACAGAGTCAATCAGGGCCGGCGCAAGGACATCTGGCGCCCCTGAGCAAAGAAAATTTGGGCGCCCTAACATAGTGTCTAAATGTGCGGATGTGTCTTTATACTGGGTGTTACATAAATATTGCGAAAAACTTCGGGAGGTAATTCAAGCTTTAACATTCCATAAACTTCTAATAAAAAAAACTAAAAGGGATTGCACTTTTTAGCCCCTTGTAAAGGTAGGAGATGATTGTAAGATTGTATATGTATATTACTATCGGAAATCTTTTAAAAGTAAAAAATATTTTTCTCCTACATATTTTCAAATTTGAGAAAGATGTTTTTGAAAACCATTTAATAAAGAAGACCGTATTATTCGAGAGGATAGGAATTATTTCCCGAAGTTTTTCGCTACACCTATTAACGAATCACTGGCATATTTAGGTATAAAAATGTTGCACCATTTAAAACATTTTAATTTTTTTAAAATTAAATAACGTTAAAACATTTGTATACAGATTTCATATGAATTAAACCCTTTTTTATGAGAAAATCTGGCGCCCCCATAACCTGGCGCCACTAGGCAATTGCCTAGACTCGCCTAATGGTAAACGGCCCTGGAGTTAATAGAACTCAAAAGACTAAGGTGGTATGGTCACATACAAAGAATAAATGGCCGCATTCCACTCAAGCACCGTGCACATCGGTACATGTACTGCCAGTGTTCCATCAATCTGTGCACATGCACGGCGGTACGACAACTACTCCTAAAGTGTACTTAAAAATTATGCCGGGCACTTGTAGAACTGAACTAACATAACCTCAAATTTTCATGTGATTGACAGTGGTGTGAGAAAAATGGATGACACTTGCACGGTAATGTCCTAAAATCCTAAAAATATAATATAATAATCAATGTTTCAACTGCAAAATAGTTCACTGCAATCATAAACTGAAAATTTTGAGGTTAAGTATAAATACGTAAACGTTACACATGCACTTTGCTACACCGACCGTTCCATTCATTGTGTACCGTACACATACAATAAGTGTACCGTGCACTTGCACGGTGCTTGAGTGGAATGCGGCCATTGAACACAGGTTGCCGAAAAACATATGGAAGTGGGTGCCGCTATACAGGGTGTCCCAGATTACATTTCCAGCATGGGGATCTCGCTTATTATAAGAGATACAGGTTTGTTTAAATTAGATGAATTTTTCGTAAGGATGAGACGAGCCACTATCAATTTTTAAAAATACAAAATTAGTCGTGCTTCAGATGTTATAGCAAAAAATATGAAAATGTCGAATTTCTTTTTTCTTTCATAACTTTTTTGTCTTAATCGTTAGAGAAATTTTATTTGTACTCTCTACAGGTACTTTTTAATGGAGAATGTAACTGTCACTTTAGATTTTTTTTTAACACCTACCAATTTTGAGATATTACCCCTAATTCCATTTTTTCTTATGGGCCGCGAAGTTGGCTATGGAATAGTTAAATGTGCTTTTTTTTCTCGTTTAAATGAGATATTACTTGCTATACCTATTTTTATAAACAAGTCACAAAATGAAAAAAAATCGTATTTTACCCATGACTTATCAAGCTATCTATGAAAATAAAAACAAAAAATTAAATTAAATGCCAAATGACAGTTACTATTTGTCTGCGGTATCATTTATTAGAATTTCATATTATTGTTGTGTAGTTCGATAGTCTTTGTAGTAATTGTTATTATGATGGCAACATTTAAAAATAGCGAAAAATTTGACATGTTGAGATGCTACATTCTTTACCATTAAAACTGTGTGGAAGCTGAGCAAATATAATTGAGCTATATCTTGAGAAAAGGCAACGAAGAATGTGTAATTACAGAAATTTGGAAATAAATTTAAAAGAATATGATTTCTTCGTAAAAACCAACCAAAAATCCAAAACAAATCCATAAAGAATTACAAATATCTATTTTGCACAGTTTCTGTTGTAAAGAATTTAGCAGTGCAACATTAAATTTTTTTAATTAGTTGTAAATGTACCCATAATTATATGCAAACAAATTTGCTACAAAAACTATCGAATTACACAACAATACTATACATTCTAATAAATGATGTCGCATACAAATGGTAACTGTCATTTGACATTTAATTAGTTGTTTTTTGTTTTTATTTTCATAGATAGCTTGATAAGTGATGGGTAAAATACGATTTTTATTCATTTTGTGACTTCTTTATAAAAATAGGTATAGCAAGTAATATCTCATTTAAACGAGAAGAGAAAAGCACATTCAACTATTTCATAGCCAACTTCGCGGCACATAAGAAAAAATGGAATTAGGGGTAATATCTCGAAAATGGTAGGTGTTAAAAAAACTCTAAAATGACAGTTACATTCTCGATTAAAAAGTACCTGTAGAGAGTACAAATAAAATTTCTCTAACGATTAAGACAAAAAAGTTATGAAAGAAAAAAGAAATTCGACATTTTCATATTTTTTGCTATAACATCTGAAGCACGACGAATTTTGTACTTTTAAAAATTGATTGTGGCTCCTCTCATACTAAGGAATAATTTATCTAATTTAAACAAACCTGTATCTCTTATAATAAGCGAGATCTCCATGCTGGAAATGTAATCTGGGACACCCTGTATATAAGAAGAAGAGGCCGAACAAGAAGAAATTGGGGGTTAGGAAGAAAAGAAAGCAATGGCTGCAAGAGACTAAATGAAGATGATTGGAAAGGTAGGCAAAAATGGAAAGGAGAAACTGTGACAACCATGATCCAACTCGCATATAGTTATGGAGGAAAAACTGAATCAATAAATTTTCTTCTCTTGAACCAAACTAAGCAACTTTGCCACAATTTAACCGACTTTCTAGCTCTTCAGTTAAGCGAAATTTCCATGTTGAGCTATTTATTGATGACAAATTTTATTTAGCTACAATGCACTACTAAATTTGGCATAATTGATTAAACTAAAAAGGTTTGAGGACCGCTGAATTGACTATATGTAATTGAATTTCAGTATAGATTACCGATTAACGTTAACTGTACACGAGATAATAAATAATTGATTGTAATTATTCGACTAAAACTGCTAAATATTTAATAAAATCGTTGACAATGACGGGCTATTAGTTATTCTCAACGGTGTAAATATTTATTAAATCAATCGAACGCTAGTAATTATTAGTTACTTGGTTAACAACCACTAATTTTCTATTAATTGCGAGAATCTAACCCACTATTGTAGTATAAGTCAATTAAGTTTTACAATTTCTCTGGTTTCGATTATATATCGGGTCTTAATAAGAAGAGGCGTTAACAAAATTTAGAACTTTGTGTTGTAACAATTAAACGCAGCTTAATCTGTGATTAAATATTAAAATATTAAAAGACATTTTTGGAATATACAGGGTGTCCAGTTTAAAATGAAGTACTTGGTATCTCGGGAACCGTTAGAAATACAAAATCGGTTAAATAGCGAAAAAGTTGCGCAATTACATGGGTAACAATAATCCAGTTTTACATTTTCAATAATTCATCTTGTTACATGGGTCAAGGTCACGTGTTTTTTCCGCTCGCGCGGAGACTGCTATAGGGGGGTTGACCCCCTCTTCAGTCGTTAGAGGTACAAGGATAATGGGTAGGGATGTGGATAGTCAAGGATGGGTAAGTATAGGTGGAAGTAATGCCACAGCATTTGCCTTAACCGTAGAGGAAACCACCTGAAACCTCTACAATGACAGTCGGCCCTGGGAATCGAACCCAGGACCTCCCGATTACAAGTTAGGTTGTTTGACCAACCAGCCACCAAGCTCGGTATCTTGTTACATAGTACCACGACGAAAACGAAAAATGTACATTTTCTTAAAACCTCCATATTGCCCTTATTTGAAAAGATTTTTGCGCCAAATTTTCAGGATCGGAAAAGTAACTAATAAGGATTTTAAAAATGACTTCAAAACTATTCTAGGCCTACTATGTTTCGCGCGGTCATACGTAACTTTTGTTTTTCTTATGGACGCCATGTTGGATTTTTGCATTTTTCGAATCCCCATAACAAATGCTTTTCAACCATCCGTATACTAACAAAAGTATTGGCCAGTATTAGCCGTTATTGGAACGCTTTTACGACTGGCCTAATTGTAAATGACATTTGTGTTTATTGGGTTCATAGAAATGAGCGAATCGCAAGGTTATAAACACGTTAAGAATCTAGTAATAAATGGGATTGCGAGAGCGATGCATAGCTAGAATACCAAAGCTAACATTGGTTATGAACAGCGCATGCGTGTAAAAATCCCAGCAACAGTTCGTTTATACACTGCTTTGATCGTCCGCACACCAGTACATGAATTGATTCGACAGTTGATGGAACGAATTACTCATCGTCCGGTGAACTGTCAAAGACTGTGATGAAACGCGATATTGATACTGCGCAGAATCCCGACAGTGCGTCGCATGGTTCGTGGACTTGTTGGAAAAAAACCTATAATGACAGCAGTCAAACATTCTAAGTGAACCTAATAACTAGTGCTTCGGAATTCAATATGTTTTTAAGTTTACAAAAGGGCAAGAAAAAGTGTTAACAAAAATACATCTTCTTAAAATAATACATTTATTCCAAGGACGATTAAAAAATTAAAACAAATGTAGTGTTTTGAACGGACAATAGAACTGAAAGGGGGGCGCAATGAAAATTGATATGAAAAAGGGAGGCGCAATAGAATTTGATAAAGAAATAAAAGAAAGGTTGTAGAACACTGGGCTAAATGACATGTAATTGTTTCCATCATAAAATAAGCAATAATATTAAAATGCTTGTTTCAATAAAGATTCTTCATACATTTGTATTTTTCGAAGTAAACTTTGTCATAAATAAATTCAAAAAGTGCTCATTACAGTTTACATAAAACTAACTAACAATTAAGTAAATTTTTATGACATCATTCAATTTGTTAAGATATTTTCACCGATTTCGTTAAATAAACCGACCTAAGTCTTATAACAACAAAGTTATCCAACCAACAGTGTAGATTATTGTCATTCTGGATCAAAATACCTCATGTACATTGTTTGCAATCAATAGCAAACTTAAAACCTGACACTGAACTATGTATAAGCATTACAGCACCCTAGAACATTGTTATTAATTGGTAGATACATTTAGTGAGAAAATTCTAAACTGGGGTTAAAAAAATTTGTAAACCAAACGAACATTATAAATTTAGACAACAGACTTATCGCACTTTAAAAGTACTACTCCTAAATGGTCACTAAGAGCTACAGTCTGAAAACATAATAAAGGATTTGTTTTCATAATTTTGCAGCGATGTTATCATCATAAAATAATTATGCTGGCTTTGTAACACGTATTTCAAAAATAAAGAGTAACGAAGGAGCATTTATTTTAATTTCCTCGAGACATTAGACTTTATGGGACTTTAAGTTGACGTTAAATATTAAGCTACGCTTTTTTTGTTTTCCTGTTCTGTTTTATGTAATGTCTTTGTTAATGTATTAGCGTTTTGTGGCATTACTATGATTACATGCCATATGCTATAAAAATTAAAATTTTTGTCTTAACTACATTTTTACAAAGCATCCAGGCACGGATGATCTTTTTCTAATAATTTATGGAAGCAAAATTTTTAATAACATTTCAATTTTTTTGGCACTCAACCTGTGAGGCGTCCCTTCTAGGAAAGGCGCCAAATATCTGAAGGGAAGACGCGAAGAAAACTATTTATTCAACTAGTAACCAATGTGAGAGGGGACGAATTTAAAAACAATTAGAGACCATTATTTTTAGCCACCAGTGTAAACAGAATTCAAAACAATTCAAGTACTTTTTTTTTAGTTGCCACTGCATGAAAAAGGGGCACAATAAAACTTAATATAGAAAAAGAAGCACAAATTCAGAACAGTCGAAAAACACAATTTTTTATTGTTATTTACTATCAAAAGTCGAGTATAACCGAGTGGTCGGAGGTTGAACAGTCGTAAGTCAGCGTCTGGGATTGTATTCGCAAAATATTGTCAAGTGAATTGACAAGCAGTTTTTGCAGTGATAAAAGTAGAGGAGTGCATTTTTTTCCAATAAGTGGAAGGCACTTGATAGGTAATTGAATAAACTGTTTTTCATATCATTCAAGTGACGTGGTTTCCTTTTTAAATTAATATATTTGATCATTTCAGTCAACTTATCTAAGCAGGCTATTTAAGACTAAAAAACTCTAAAATCTTACGTCAGTAAGGTACTAACGCTTATGTATCTAATGTTCTTATGATAATATAAATTACACTTATTTTGTATATCAACATAATTTTTACGATTAATACATACCTACAACATTATTTTAGTAATAAAAATTTTAAAAAGGTATAAAACAAAATGTATATAGGCCACCCGTTGTTAAAAATACTTCTATGCATTTTTTACGATTATAGCCAAACTTAAAAACGCGGCGTTAAAAGCCGGTGTAGGCCCCAGCGGTGCTACATTATGCGACAACACACCGAGAAATATCACCAAAACAGTTATTAGGAAAAAAATCTCCAATTTCAAAGAACTATTAGTTGTTTAATCGGTAACACATAACTAAACCAATCGAAGATGGAACTAAATTTCTGTGAAACATTAAAAAAAAAATCTACTGGAGTATTGTCTCTTTTTTTACATAGTGTGTCGACCAGGTATAATTTCTATTACGTGAATAAAACATTGGCATCAATTCGCATTTTTCTTCTATATTTTGAATTTATTACGACAAAAAGCTTAGTCTGTTAATCTGTTTTCACGAGAACTACATCAAATTAAATTATTAAGGACGTATAATGAACATGAAAGTACAATTTTGTGTTCATGTATATAAGGTAGCTGTTAGTAGAAATAAAATCTATTTCATGGTGTGTGCCAATTTGTAGAAAAGTGGATTTCGCCTTTAGAGAGAAAAAAATAAACTTGGTGAAACAAAAGCTAGTGGATCTACAAACAAGTGGTTATCACTGATTACCATCCAAAGCGACTCCAAAATGGCTTCAGTAAAGTTTAAAAAAAAAAAACATTGTGCGCATCAAAATTGGACACGATTAAAAGCACTCTGTTTTCTTGGGTTTTCTGTTTTTGTAAATACCCTTTAGCTTTAGAGTATTAAAATTTTTTCTTTAAGTTATTAGTTAGCAAAAATTCATCAACTGTGCCAAATTTTAAACAACCTTTTAGCTCTTTTAGTAAGCAAGATTTTAATGTTTTCATTCTTAACTATACTTTCAAATGCTTCTCAACTTTTTTGGAAAATATTTTGAACATTCCTTGTCGTTGAAAGCCCATCTTACGTGTATAATGCGCCCCTGTACATTATTCAGGAAGGTAATACAAGTTTAGTTAAAAAAAGAAGAAAAATATTGTTTTTTGATACTTGAGAAACAAAAAATAAAATGTAAATGATTGATTAATTCTCTCTACCAGCCACAAATGCAACACTATTGTACTTATATATCGTTCGCATTTCGACTGGAATGATGAATATTATTCATTCCATTTCCGCGAGTTTCATTTCCCCCCGTTCCGAACATATAAAATTTGTTTCATTTGTTTATTCAAATAAGAATCGTATTAACCCTGAGGGTCATGTCGCGAGCAAGCTGCATAAAATTAATTACAATTTGCACATAATGGTTATCGAGCGTTCGCTGTAGCCTCAAGATAATGAAGTGCATCTGGTATCTAACAATAACTGTAACTAATGGAATAGCTCACACTTTTAAAAGTTTAATCCTACTTTTATTTATGTCAGAGCTTAGATTATACTTACGAACTTTTATCATATATCGCACTAACGGTTTGGAAATTTTATAACCTACTTTAGTTCTTGATCGCATATTGAAATTAATTGCTTTTGTTGCATAGTGGTACGCAGAGAGGACAGAATTTTTAATATTCGTGCTCGGTAAAGAAAAATTCAAAGAAAAAGTAAATCTGTGGCGTTACAGCAGAAGTTGATATGTCCTTTTTTCATGTTTTTGAGAAATCAAAAAAATAACTTTCAGTCGTTATTATAAAATCATTAAATGTAAGTATTTAATCACAAGTTAGTTTAATAAATGGTTATAAGTATTCATCCTTTGACATCTACCTGTTTTCAATAAAAATAATTTTTAATCTGGGAGTGGGGGGACGAGGATGACACCTACATAGTACCGTCGCGCGGGGTGACTTTCCACAAAGTCTTTTACATTTTTTCAACTTGAAAGGTTCTGTGTTTGAAAATTGGAGTAAAGGATACAAAACAAACTGCATGCCCTATAGTTTGACAAAAGCTCAGAACTCCAATTTTCATAAAAACTTTGATTTTTTTTTAAATTCAGGGGGTGGCTCATGACGCCACATGATAATAAAGTGCATATTTGATGCTCTACTGCAAATTTAGTCCCCAACTGAGGCAAAATGAGCCACCTACTTACAAAGAAAGAGCACAAAAGGTTGTCCTAAAAATGCTTTATTAGGAAGTATCAATATACACAGCTATTAATCAAACAAATTTCTTGTTAAGTGGATCAAGTCACCCCGCGCGACGGTAACACATATCAGCTTTTGCCATATTGTTTCCCGGTACTAACATATTAACAGGTGTTGCATGACAACAGCCAAACTTAAGGAGCATGATCCTTGAGTCAATTTAAACAAAAAATGTTATATAAACAAACCATAGTCTAAAACTCGTTGGTTATCGAGTTATAGACCTTTAAAGTTTATAAAAAAAGGCAAATTTTAACGTAAAAAAAGTATGAAATATCGCTTTTGCCTTCTAAAATATTGATTTAACTACAAAATGTTTTTTATAAAAGATGCACCGCTACTTTTTTGCGCTTTATGGTATACTCGATTTTATAAAATTAATTATAACACACGCATTTGCATTCGATCCTTCTAATTCTTAATACGAGTAAAAGAAAATGAATGTGCATGTAGAATCATCAATTTAAAATTATACTTGATGCGCAAATTTCAGTTTAATTTGGTAGCAAGACGACGTTCCTACACATTTTGGGTTATCAAACTGTTTAATACAAAACTAATTTACTCGATTTCCCAGAGCATTAACTGTTGGTTAACTCTGCGTAAAGATGGGTTCTTTACAAACGATTAAGAAGAATTCATAATATTTAATATCAATTAAAAATAAACGATGCCTCATCATTTATGCAGGTGTAGCTAACAATTGCAATTACATGTAAACCCGAGTTTTAAAGGCTTATGCAAGTATTCATCACGAGTTGCACTCGTGAAAATTATGCAATATCGTTAGTCTCGCCCTAAAGTTAATTTTAGTTTTAGTTTAATTAGTGTTTTGATAACCAGACAATAGCTAGACGTTTAGTTAAACTAATATGGGGGCAGTTAGATATGTGCAAGGCGTTTTAATCTTTAAGCCATATCATATGTGAATGTGTTTGTAAGACTATGGAAGTGCAATAAAACATACTGTTATTTCGATAAATTATTTTCTAAAAAATTGTAAAAAATGACTGCCTTTTACTAAGCATTCTGTTACTAGTGTTACAGCTTATGAACTAAAAAATTCTGTATTTTTACGACTCTGTGAAAGGATGCATAATTTAACACATAATACAGTAGAGTAGAGAATTGTTTACATAAAATAATATGCCGTCCCATAAACATGGTATTAAAAAATATGATTAACTTAAATTTTTGGTGCCCACAATTTTTTCAGAGTACTGTATTCAGAATTGCCCAAGAATGAACATAATAGTTAAATACAAGTTAGCTTACAAACATCAAAGTAACAATTAATAATTACGTGAGTTGTAAAAACCATAATGATAGTTTTAATAAAAGTTAATTACACTCAAAACTCCTAAGTACAGTTATGGCAATAAATGCATGATGCAATTTTGAGGCATATGACATATTTTATAATGCATGCTATTTAATGTACCTATGTACTTCTGTATAAACTTATTTAAAACCTTTTGCAAATTATTTTTACTGTTCATTGTTGCAGAGTAAAATAAGAAATGAACAACACTTCCAGGTTTTGCAAGATACGTCAAGGTTTTTCGAGCGTACCTTCTGATCATCTAATATTTTATTAGTAAACAATTAAAACACATAATTAAAAGCTACCTAATTATTTTATTATCTACTTGAGGCCAGCGACCTCTTAAATCTAACTAATATGCTCTCTAAAGATGTCATATCCATAAGTCAGGTCGAAAGGGCAGCACATGTATTTGGCGTTCCAACACAAAGTAAATTTCAGAATTATTTAACAAGGTAGGAAGAACCTACTTCGTTCCATAATATGGTTATCATACAACTAAATTTCCAAACTAATTGTTTACCAAATGATGACAATATAAGCTTAAAAACACATTTTTTCACAATTAATTTAGACTTCATTTAATTAACTACTTTTAGTAAAATTACGTAATCAGTAGGTCCTACTGTACAGGCTATTCCAAATTAGATTTCGGTAGCTAGGGCTACAATTTTAAGATAAACTGATTTGAAGTTACAGGTGAAAATTGCCAGTTTTACGATTTTAATAACTGGCCGTAAGTTCTATAATTTCAAAAATACAACAATATACAAAAGCTTTTCGTCGACACTTTTAGGGAGATTATGGAAAAAACATTACATTGTTTGATAAGGTATTAAATTTTAAGATAAAGAAGAAAAACCATTAACTATTTTATGTTATTTTGAGATAATAAATGGTTTTCATTTCAATAGGCATTAAAATATACTATTATGCTAACTATAGAGAAAATTCACTTATATTCGTTATCTCGGTTACTTTTATTTTTCTTAGTATAAATAATTTTGCACAGACTTTAACGAATCGTCATTTTTCATTACTGTAAAGTGATTTAAGTCACTTTTAAAATTAATACTTTATAAAAACTATGGACTTATGTTGATTATGTGCGATGTGTTTTACTAAAGTGATGTTTTATATGACAGTAGTTTAGAAAACTTGAGGAAGAAATTATGTAAAATAAGTAATTTGTATAATGTAGTACATTATAAGTTTATTCATTTACTTTTTCATTATCATTAATACTTATAAAATACATAAGTTATTAGTAAATACATCAGTACATTTCGAAATATAAAGATATAAGTAATTTATTATAATATGTATTGCATACAAAAGTTTATTCGTCTATTGAATCATTCTTATTAGTATGGGTAGTTCTAGGAATTTTACTATGTATTAAATTTAGGGGTATATGGAAGATGTCGGGTGAAAACAAGGAATGTCATTTTTAATTGATTTGGAGATATGGAACTAATTATTATAGTTTAAATAAAAATTATTTTTCACGCTTATTGATTAATATTCATTTATAATAATATGATCCATAGTAAAATAAAGTTTGGCTGATGCAGCTGTATGAACAAAAAAATAGTAGACTTTATTTGAAATGAAATTGTTAAATCCAATAAAAATGGACAATCCTTGTTTTCACCTAACACCCACCCTTCATAGGTATAGAGGAGCAAATTCATGATTATACCATTTTTAAAATAATTGTATTTGCCCTTCTACTTAATAATATAATGTTTGTGTACGAAAATAGTAATGATTTTAAAAGAAATTGCATGTAAAATGCTTCAAGATAAAAGTACTGTACATGTTTGTAATCGTAAACAGCTTTAACTCATTTTCTGCAAAAAAAAAGACTAATGCCACTTTCAAAGTGAACGGCTCAGATACAAAAAGTATTTATTTGCTGTGGTGCAACACATAGATATACTTATTAAAAGTCAGTTCAAGTAATATTATCAATTTCAGTTTAATTGTTAAACGTGCTTTTAGAAATCAGTATCGGTTTAAGTTTGATTGCTGAACGTGATTTTGAAATCGTATATAATAATAATAGAAATAGAATTTATTGTTATACATTTTAAAATTTAATGTAACATTAATTCGTTAACGTCAATTTTTCCCTTACTTTAAAAGTAAACACCAAGTTACTTCGTTCGACCTTCACTATTTTTTGAATATGTAAAACAAAAGTCATTTTACGGTATACCGGCGTCTTTGGTTCAATAACATTATTTCATCTCTAAAATAAAAGCTCAATAAGCTTATTTTCCTTCACTTTTATTGGCAAACATCAAGTAAGACAGTGCTTCTAAACATTTTTGAACTCGCGTCCCCCTTTTCCGTATCAATTTTTATTGCACCTTCCTTTAAAATCTTTTAAGAAGGTTCTTGCAGGTTTTTGAAAACTGTCTTCTATTTTACACTGGTTACTAGAAAAAAAAATCGTCCAATTGTTTTGAAAAATCTATTCCGTTTCACATTGGTGACCAAAAAATGCCCTTCAACTGTTTTTAAATCCGTTCAGTTTCACACTGGTGAACTGTTGTTTCAATAAATAGTTTTCTCGTTCATTTCTTCAAACCCCCTTTATACATATATTGGACACCTTCCCCACGAAAGCGCAATACAGGTTAAGAACCACTATAGGAAAATAAAAAGTTCAGTTTTTTTTAAACAAGGCCCTACCAGCGACATTTTTAATTAAACGACTTCTTTAAAACCACATCGTTATCGGAAAACTATTTACAAATGCACCCCTTTGTGTCTATCTATCAACTGTTCTTTGTATCCTTCTTGTTATTATTTAGTTCCTAAATATACAAAAAAAATATGACTTTCTACATTAACGAAGAGCTTTCTATTAGTACGGTAAAAGCTTCAACAAAAATCACATCCTCGGTTTCGCCGAATCAACACAAACTGTTTTCGAAAGACTTAATTAAATCTTTATATTATTACATTTTCGCGAACAGGATATAAACGCTGAGTTAGTTATTCTATCCGTGTAAAAACAAAAAAAAAGCTGTAAACGTATACTTTATCTAGCTACTCTTGTAGAATGTTAAATATTGTATAGCATGCCGTGTAGCCAGAAGGTCGTATATATTTGCGATGCCAAAAAACCTTATTTACAAAACAAATATTAGTTGTTGTACTGAAACAAATTTTACACCAAGTACAAATGCGTTATTTTGTTTAAATTTATATTTACATGACGGCATGACGCATAACGCTGTACAGATTTCTGTACAGAATTCAAAGTAACAATTTGCTTTAATGATTTACGTACAATGTAAATAGCCAAAATTGCATTTAGATGCTTGGCTCTTGGCTGTAGTAAAGTGTAAATTATCCTGATATTTTGTAAATTCGTTAAAGTATATCACATAACAAGAGTTGTAACAAGCATATTACGCACGAGTGCGTATTTCCACAAATGCTTTACAACTCGAGTTTTGTATCATACTTTTTCTACGATCACATAATACATACGATTTTATCGATTTTTTGGCTAATAATAAACACACTTGTACGGACGCTATTAACTGTCAAGTTTGACGTAAGTCTACTTTGACATTTCTAGAAAAGGGTGCTTTTTGCTTACCTTGCGTAAAGACATGCAGGTTGGGTTTGACGTGAGCCTACTTTGATCATTTTTAATTAAACTGTGTTTTTTGCTAACCGTGCGCAAAGATCCCCATACTATGCATGCAGGCTGTACGGTAATAGTATTTTACAATAGTGGTCGTAGAAAAAGTAGCGTTTCAACAACAATCTTCTTCATTTTTTTTTTAATTTGCGCCTCCTTTTTGTGTACCAAATTTTATTGCGATATTCTTTTCTAAATCAAATTTTATTGCGCCTTCCATCCAAGCGTTTTGTCTTGCCAAAACACTTTTTATTTGCCAACCGCCTTTAGATTGAGTGTATTATTTTAAAATTAAATATTTTTATTAGTGCCGTTTTTTGCTAATGTAAACTTCAAACCCGTTATTAGGATCACCAAAAACCCATGGTATGAACGCCTGCTGTCATTTTTAGTTTGTATTTTATGTTGTGTATTTGTTTTAATTAATTGTTTTGGTTTCGATTTTCAATTTTCTTCGCGTTCTCCTTTAGATATTTCGCGCCCCCCTCCCTAGGGGGCTCGCACCAAAAAATTAAAATCACTTTTAAACTTGCGTGTAGCAGGTATTTTATAATTGAAACTGCCCTATATTAATTTTACGACTACCTCTATTTCGATGACAAAATACGTATCAATTAACGATATACTGCAAACGCCAAATCTATAAAATGTTTGAAATAGAACATGGTATTTGCTAAGTAATTTCTTGTACCGGAATACTCGAGCAACAGATATTTGTCACGACTTGTTATAGATTCCGCGTTCATTCTGGGAATCAAACGATAAAATGAAGCTTGTCGACAGCAAACGAAGCGTTCAGGTAAAGTAATAGGTGATACGTGTGTCGTTTAGAGCTTTAGACGCTTAGACGACAAGGAAACGTACTTTGTATGGAAAATCTGTCAACAACGGGAAACGACTTCATTCAAACAATTTGAAAAAACGTAACGTTGATCTTATCTAGCTGTATAAATAACCCACAAATGAATTTTTTGTACGCTTGCTGTAATAATGAACACAGGGTGTTACAAAAAATGTCCAGAATTTTAAAGGCATATATATACCTAGTACTAACTAAGATAGATAAAGTGTTTAAGTTACAAACTTGCAACTTATGTGTCCATAAAACAACATAGGGGTTGGGTAACACTGCATTACTACAAAAACTGTTTTACGTGATGTCGTTCCATTGGGCAAAGATTTTAGCTCTATAACTTAAGCAATTAGACTACTCCAAAAATGCCTACTTCATATTTTTCAAGAGATTCCCACTCATTGCCAATTAGTCATTGATTAAAGGCTATTAAACTACATTATTAAAGAATTTAACTATAATTTTTGTAGGATTTAGGTCAAAAACCATGACAGACATCTGATGACAGAAGAATTTAAAAAATTAAATATATTTTATGGCACACAAAATAGGTTATAATTAAATTACCCTGCATCTTTAGAAATATTGATTTAAGGAGTGTGTTTACCAAAATACTTTTCGTATTTTATTGTTATTTATTTTCCACCTACTTTATTAGTTTTAAGTTACATATTCACTTAAATGTAAAAAATTATTCAATGCTACATACATACTGTTATATTGGTAACCATTTTTGTAGTTTGTTGGGATGTTCCCTTGTTCTTAAAAATGTTAGTACATACCTGCAAAAAAACATTGTATTAAAAATTGTACAAAACTAAAAAATAAATACCTAGCATTATAGTCACGTTATTTTTTATTAAACATATTAGGGAAATAAAATATGTTTTACTTCAAAATAATGCATTATAAATCGTAAGATACATATAGCCAGCGAGTTGTTTATTTTAATTAATTTTAAATGAATTAAAAATGATATCTAACGCTTTAAAAAATTTAATTTGGAAATAGCTTTACAATTTTCACAAATTACACTGTTTTAATAGTTTATAAGAATCATATCGTAGAATCTAAAAACAAATTTTAAACAACCCTTTAAACAAAGTGAATATTATTAATTTTCTACGGTTATACAGGGTGACAATAATCTACATGTGTTGTATGGATAACTTTGTTATTATAAGAGTTACAAAGTCAACTGAATTAGCAAAGTTGCGCAGAGTTTCAAGAAACATTCAATGCCATTTTGACATTTGATCTACACTTTCAACTTTTTTAAATATTTTGAAAAAACTAAAAACACTATTTTTTCAACGATAATTAATTTCATAGCTACCTACGTTAAAATCAAAATGTTAAATGATTCTTGTAATAATTTTTACGAAGAATTAAAAAAACAAACAAATATGTTAAAGGTCATGGCAATCTTGATTTTCTAGATATAAGCCAATCTTGACTTTTTTTAAATGGCAACCATAGTTAGCTATGAGTTCATTAAAAAAAGAGGTATTTTTGTCGTTTAATTAATTTATGGGTTTAGGTTTATCTTTAAAAATAAGTAACTTTTGTTAAGTATAATAAAACAAAAAGTTGTACTTAATTAAACACATAAAAAGTGAAAAACTAAAAATAATTTAAGATATTTGTTACACTTCATAATAATAAAGGGTGTTTAATTTAAAAAAAATGACTTATACGTGTTTAAAATCCAGTTAAATGGACTTACAAAAACAAACATTCAGAAGGCACTATTAGAGTATATTAGAGTATTAAAGTATTGTTAACAAAACTTTTAAGTTATTATACAATGGCGTTGTTAGCGATTTAAAAATAAAAATAAAAATATTTTGTTCCAGATCTGTATCCGTCAATATATGTATATATAAAAAAAAACGTTAATTACTCGAAAACTAATGATTTTAGGTACAAAAAACCTCATACATTTTGGAAAGAAAATTAAATTTGGAATCTATAAAGTGCAAAATATACAGGGTGTTGCATTTGAAGTAAAAAATTTACATATCGGTGCGTTGCAACTAGGGATTCTGAGTCTCGACAATTTTTTAAGTCCCGGGACTCGAGACTTTTTTTATCAAAGTCCCGGGAATTCCCGGGACTTCGAGACTTTTGCGAATTTTATTTACCTACTAGAAAATGGCGGTATAACCCGTCAAAAATGACGGAAGATTTCATAAATTGCAAGAAATATGATGCAATATTCATATACTGAAAATTCAACAGCTATTTTCACAGTAAAAAATAAATTATTTCTATACAGTGACATTGTTTCTGAAAGTACAGGCTACCTACTTCAAATTGCTTCTTTGAACGTGTCGTAATCGTGAATTACAGAACTCGAGAATCGGTCGTGACAGTTGACAGAACGCGGCTAACTTATAATAATTTTTTTTTTTTTTTTTAAATTAAACCATATTCACTGATTTTGTTTTTGAAGCATTTATTTTATGAATAAAGTGTAGTATAATTATTATTATTATTATTATTATTATTATTATTATTATTATTTTTATTATTATTATTATTATTATTATTATTATTTTTAATTTACCAATTTTAAATAAAATTAACAATTTTCCATAAAGTTTTATACATAACAGGCACAAGTAAAATATATTTTAACTTATAAACTTAACAATTCTTCTTAAACTTTAAAACATAAAAATATAAAAATATTTTTGCTAAACTCGTGGCAGTAAAATTTGTTTAAAAATTAGAAGTATGAAAAATAAATTTCAGTGTTCTGTAACATTGAAGTCTCGTCTCGAGTCTCGAACTAAATGTCCCGGAACTCGAGACTAAGAAAGTCCCGGGAATTCCCGGGACTTAGGTCCCGGGAATGTCCCGGGACAGAATCCCTAGTTGCAACTAAACACTCGGTATAGCTGAAAACAATTTTAGGTTATGACTTATGAAGCACATGATCTCCAACAAAGTTTGTTTCTTTTTTTAATTAATAAACCATATACCTATGAAGGAAATACGCACTAAGTGGACACCCTGTGTACAGGGTTAGAAAAAAGTCCCGGAACGGTTATTTTCAAACATTTTTTTGAAATTTGACCTGAATCTACCGTTCCCAAACCTTCTTCTAACCCTTTTTAATCAATTAAATTGAAAAAATGTACTGCCTTATTTGTTGGTTTTAAGTATTTTAAATTAATAAATATATTACTTGACTTGTAAGTATGTGGTAATATAATTTGGGCTCTCAAAAATATTTTTCCGATATCGATATTTAAAAATAATTATTTTATTGAAATACCTAAAAAAAAGCTCAGTTTAAGACAGGGTGGATAAAAATCATGATTTTTTTTAAAAAATCAAAAAAATCGATTTATTTGATTTAAATCAGATTTTTTTTATTTAAATCAGATTTTTTTGATTTAAATCAAATGTACCATATTATCGAATTTAGTGACACATTCACATGCTATTTCTGTTTTGTGCTAATATATTTAATAATCAATAAATTTAAATCATTGGTGAATTGTTGTCAAAATCAAAAATGAAATATAATGATTAAGAATTTTGAAAAAATCAGTGCTAAATGGTGATGTTTAATTAATTATATACAGGTTGAGTCATTAGTGCGGGATCGGTCGATTGTGGCTAAACGGTTTGAGATATGAAGTTGATTCAAATAAATGCTATTTTATACAGTTTTTTCTAAACAATACAATAAAAATATTTTCAAATATACAGGGTGAGTCACCTTTCTGGAACTAATAGCAACTTTTATATTTCAAATACAACACACAATTTATTTAATATTTTTGACCGCCTTAATTTTAGCTTTGCATCAATATAAAATACTACAGGTTTTTATACGGCGTTGTAAAAAAGAATCTAAATTATTCAAGGTTTTAAGTCTTTATTTAAAAAATTCTCCTAAAGTTATTTTGAAGTACAGAGTTGTAATTTGGTATGGACATGCAGAAAAAATGTCTCTGTTCCCCCGATATGAAAAAATTTGAATCACACATACAGGGGTGTTTATAAATAGGTGGCAACATTATCTTCAAAAGCTCGTAACTCGATTTTTACAAATGCAAACCCCTGTATTTTTTTTATGTCATCGAATTCGTCTTTAAAAGAGCTTCATATTTTGTTAAGTATGTCCTATACCCAAAACTCATACTTTTCGAGATATTCGACATTTTTCTTCAAATCGTTATTGAGCAATAGAGTGCCGTGGAAATTGAAAAAACTGACTGTTCACTTCGCTAACGTCAAAAAGTTGTCATTTATTTTTTG
Source organism: Elmis aenea (assembly GCA_947652605.1). Lineage (NCBI taxonomy): Eukaryota > Metazoa > Arthropoda > Insecta > Coleoptera > Elmidae > Elmis > Elmis aenea. Next base: position 9,776,124 of record OX393582.1, on the reverse strand, counting down.
AATTATTGCATTTCCACAATGAATATTACTTTACAAGAGCAAATTGATATGGTTTATACACCATTTCGTGTATTTAATTACTAATAGTAATACAATTTTGTTTTATTATAAATATTATACTGTATCTACTCATATAATCTTTGATTTAAATTGATATTTTTTTTTTAAAAATCACTTGATTTAAATCAATGATTTTTTTAAAAAAATCACTTGATTTAAATCATGATTTAAATCGTGATTTAAATCAGTTGATTTAAATCTGCTCAACCCTGGTTTAAGATCAGTTAAGGATTAAGTGTTACTGTAAAATATCGGTGAAATAAAATTGGTTCACAAATAACTTCGATTTATAACTTAGCATGCAAATCAGCGTCTTTGCGTTTAAAGTAATCGAAACGGGCGCTATCGAATTCCGTTATTATTGAAACTTGTGTAAACCATAACTAATCCCCGGAATCTTTTCATTTTCAAATTATATTTGTATGGAAATCCAAAGAATAAGAAACGACCCATACGCATAACGTTTTGTAATCTTATTGTTCTTAACTCAAGCCGGAATCTGCAAGTTTTATTTGTATTCCGGCGTAATTCTTCGAGCCCGGACGTTTTTTCAATATTGCCAATCTCATTAACGAAATGAATCTTGAAAACTAACGGAATTGCAAGGATTCTTCGCGAGTTTACTAATTTAGAAGCTGTAAAAAAATCAATTAAAACTGCTGTAAACGAATTGTAACAGATTAGACATTAGGAGATAAAAGAAGAACGTATAAAGGATCTCTTTGTCCTTATACTTCGATTGTTTCTTTGAAATCGGTATATTAAGATTTACCGCATAATGGATTTGCTTTAAATGGAAATCGGTCTCAAAGAATTCGCGTGCGATGCTTGCTTAATTCTATTTCACTAACGATCCTAACACTGATTAGGTATTTTAGTTATCGATCAAGTCCTGCTTTAGATACCATGCGACGGAGATATTGGATGCTGCTGGGAATTTTCGTAGGGTTTTTACTTTTTCACCTCGAGTTTTGGAGATTGGGAAAATAATTGACTGTCAGGTGGCAGTTCCCAGAGCATCAACAGAAACTATCGGATTTGGATTAAGACCCCTCGTAGGACGCATTAGATTTGGACCACTTTAAAATAACTTCCAGTCACAATGAAAATAAATGACTACTTCCTATGCCGGCCGGGGGTAGTTTAATTTCCTGCGCCTTCTGTTAGGCGGTATCTTCGTCCCCTATACAGTTAGCGCAATAAAATTTTGTGTATGAAGTATTCAGCGTAACAACGAGATCAGTACGTAAATGTTTGTCATACGGATTGCAAAAATTGAATGAAAAACGTGTGAAATACTTCACTGAATAAACAACATTTAGTTATGAAATCGCCCTCAATTTAAAAATAATGATTCATTGTCATTTTCTGTATATGTTGAAGTGGAAGCGTTAACTCAGTAAATGTATACACTGGCTAGTTAGTGTATAAACATACCAATTAGTAAAGTAAATGTATTCACGAGCAATCAAATGGAAACTTTGACTAGCAAATGGATAGGTACATATTCACATATGATTTAGCAAAAGTATGCAGTACGCTAAACCAGATTATAGAAAAATGCTATGAGAATAACAATAGAGGAGGAATACATCAGGTTAACAGATATTGGAATTAAATACTAAAAGGGGAGGATATAGTTAGAGTAATAAAAACTGCAAGAATTCGATGGTATGGAAATATAAGTAGAAGAGAGGGACAGTCTATATTACTAAGGATCCCAAAATGGAAACCACAAGGGACAAGATCGAGAGGAAGACCAAAAATACGCTGGGAGGACAAAAATTATTTGAGGTTATGCACATTATACAAAATAGTGCAGTTGTATTCAAAATTGCTTCCTGTTTCCAAAAATCTAAAAATATACAGGGTGTTCCATTTGAAATAACAAACTTAGGGTCATTTCCGACGAAAGCGTAAGTGCAACAATAGTGTACATATGTTCAAATAATCCGGCTTTTTACACATATCATGTCTAAAATTTCATTCAATTACATACAAAACTAAAGAAAAAAGGGGGTGTCCAGAACTCAGTTATATGCAAATACGGTTTTAAATATTGTTATGATTTGGGTCCAATGAATTACAAACTATACTGATAATCAAAAAAAATTTCAAGTAAAAATGGTTTTTTTATTAAATATCTTTCTAATTATGCAATAAAAACCAAATGGTTCTATTTAAGTTTTTAAAGTTACTTCCGGGTTTGGCCACTTCCGGTTTAATCACGAAAACCGCTATAGCGTCAGTCAATTCTACATATTATGCACTTTTGTGATAACATTTCTACCATCTTTGTCAGACGTCGCATTTTTGAATAAAAATGCTGGTACGGGTGGTGTGAAACATCCTGTACAACGTAAAATGGTAATTACAAGCCCAAATTTTCAGTTTGGCATATGTTTGTGATTTTATTGCAACAAGAAGCATTATTTGCTAAGAGTTCTAGAAAAACTTCTCAATTAAAATCAACGACAACACTTGTCCAGTGGCAGCCTGGCAACTAAACAATATCTACTACTAACAGTAAAATAGTAAACCTATAATTGATCACCGCTTAAGTTCTTTAATAAATTAATAGAGCACAAATAATTAATAATCAGCAATTGTCTCTCCATTTGCACCTAAAAATATTCATTAACTACTACACAATTGCGATATGCATTTCTAGATTTTTATTGAATCGAAAAATTATTAAAGGTACCGATCACATTAGAAAACTTCTTAGGTAATGTTTTTTATTCTTTTGTTTTAGATTTTATCCCTTAAATGAGTAGTTTTTAAACAACATTTTCATTAGATTAAGTCTTGATTTAGATTTAACTCAATTAAACATTATAATCTGGTAAAATTTTATAATTATTGTTAAATTATTGAGAAAGTTACCTATGTAGAAAACGGATTTGTGATTAATTATTATGATTTAATAGTTAATAAATAATAACATAACTAAAAAAGAGGCAACAGTCTTGGTATAGATGAACCCATCAAGAAGAAAAAAAGAACTAAACGAGATGAATGATCTTTAATCCAAGACATTTTTGTTTATGAATGATTTATTCACTTTTTATTCGGTTTCCTACCACCCCCTAAGCCCCGTCGCTGGCAATCCTTGCACCCCCGCTTGGCGCGTCCCCAAATTGCATATATTACAAAGTAATCTAACTGCAATATTTACTTTGCTCCTGTGACAGTGCTAATTTCGTGTTAAACCTGAACGTAGTGACAGCTAATGCAAGCATTCTGAAATTTTTAACAGCTTTAACCACACAACATTGTTGCATCAGACATCACTTCTCAAACACGTTAGATAGGTCACCACTTTAGGTGCGAAAATAATAAATGTTTTGATTACAAAATAATAATAGTTTAATTAATAAATCAAACTATTACAGTCACATTTTTCAAGTAAATTTATTAATTATAGTGCTCGTCAGTCGTTACTCATGCATGTATTTAGATTGAACCTTTTTAAAGTTAATCGCAAACTTATAACTCATATTTTAGTAGTCGTTTGCAGTTTAAACTTTCATTATGAAATTGCAGGTGATAATTCAAAACTGGACTGTATCAGATTGGAACATTCTTTGTACTATTAAATGCAGAATGTTTTGTGATTAGATGCAACAATTGGCACAAAATCAATGATATTTGGACGCAATATTGCTTAAAAGCAATGCATTTTAAATGGACGGGAGGAATTTCACTGTGAAGCCAAACGCCGAAATCAATTAAATTTAAACTGAACGAATCACTTGTGGGCGATACGTCTGTAATTTTTTTTTATTGCGTTTTGTAATCAAAGTATACCTTTTATTTTTGCATTTTTGTATCTGTTTGTGGAAAGATTAACAAAGTCACGTTATCTGTAATTTTGGAATACTTTGAAAGCGTTTAATTTCTTATAAGAATCTTTTGAAACAAACTTTCAGATGTTGCGGTTGAGGAAATACGCATAAACTTAGGTCTGTACAAAACGCCATCGCATTTACAAATGGATAATTTTGTCGGTATCGTTTTCACAGTTTAATGTCAACGAAAAATATAGACCGATTGTTTTAAAGTTTGTGTAAGTCCATTCTTCTTTGTTTTGGAATATTTAAGGGTTCGCATTTCAGTCGATTTAAAAAGCGTTTCTGAAATCGTATAGTTTGAGATATTTAACGTTATATTTAACATTCAGTATACAAATTTGTGTACACAAGCCAACAAAAAAAATTGTAGTATGAATTGTATCACACCTACATGTTATTATAGCTGTATTACACTACACAATTTCTTGTACAATTTCTTGTTCAAAAAGTTTTATACTGGATTGTACAGCTGTTGCCAACCAAGTTACAATGTCGTAAAATTTACATTCGCGAATTGTCAGTTTACGACACGACGTGTTGTAACTTGGCAACAGCTGTACAAACTAGTATAAAATTTCTTGAACAAGAAATTGGACAAGAAATTGTGTAGTGTAATACAGCTATACAGGTTACATGTTTGCTATGTTGCATAAAAACAAATAAATTTTTTATAAGCTTATTTACAACGTGATGTAAAATGTACAAGTTAAGCCACCGGTTAAATGTTTTATATACTAAAGGTATAATCTAATAACTAATAAATTTTCAGAAAGTTTTAATGTTTCAGTCAATGGAGAGTTGTTAGGATACTATTTTCGACTCAGTGAAACGTTATGTTGAGGACTATGTGTATAATTAGTCAAAGTTATCCCTAACGTACCGCACACATATCCCAACCAAAAGCATTTAAAACGTTATATCAGTGGTACGTAAACTATTTCGGCTACGCACCTGTAAGATGAAAGGAATTTTAATATGTACGCTTTCGAAGTTATCGTCCATCACACTAAATTTTCAGGAATATATCACGGAAATCTGTTTCAAATGTAACGTTCATCGCCCGCGCGTTTTAAAATGTAATCAATTAATTTTCTAACGTTATAATTTTATGGAGTTAATGTTATAGCATGTGTTGCATTGTTCTATAAGATTGAGAGCATTAAGTTTAGGTAAAAGAACTATTAAGAAGCTTAGGTTAATATATACTTATATATATATATATATATATATCGGTTTATAACGTTCTCCGACGTTTTCCGATTTCCAGCTTCCATTTTTCTCGGTCATTCCATGTATCGTCTTCTAGTTCTCTCTCCCTGATGTCCTTATCTATGCCTTCTCTCCAACTTCTTCTTGGTCTGCCTGGTTTTCTTCTGCCTTTGGGCTGCCAGTTTAGAATTTGTTTAGGGATTCTATATTCCTCCATTCGCTGTACGTGTCCGCACCATATTAGTTGTTTATTTTTGATGTCATCCGTAATCGTATGTGTAATATGCATTATTTCCCTTATACGCTGGTTTGTTATTTTTTCTCTCCTTGATCTTCCTGCCGCTCTTCTCCAAAAATCCATTTCTGTTGCTTTCAATATATTCTCTGTTCTGTTTTTTAGCGGCCATACTTCTGAGCTGTAGGTTATAATGCTTTTTATTACTGTATTATAAATTAGTTTTTTATTTTCCTTTGTAATTTTTTTATCCCATATAACACTGTTCAGCATCGAGATTGCTGCTCTTCCCAGCCTATTTCTCTCTTTAATTGCATCGTCCAGCGTGCCCTCTCGTGAAATCTTCAGTCCCAGATACTTGTATTCTTTACAATTTTTTATATGTTCTCCCTCTTCTAGTATTAGGTCTTGTTGTTGTCCACCTATACACATATATTTGGTCTTTTCAAAATTCACTTCTAAACCCCATTTTCTGTATTCTTCGATAAGTTTTCTCGTCATATAGTTCAAATCGTCATACTCCCGAGCCACCACCACTTGATCATCTGCAAAGCATAGTGTATAAAGTATGGTATCGGTGAGGGGTACACCCATTGCCCCACACTTCTTCTTCCAGTGTTTTAAAACCTCTTCGAGGTATATTTTGAAGAGGGTTGGTGATGTACAGCAACCTTGCTTTAATCCCTTTGACGATATGAAACTTGATGGTATTTGTTTTCCGACTTTAATTTTTATTGTAGGTTGGTAATAAAGCGTTTTCACAGCGTTTATCAATTCGACATTAATGTTGGTTCCTTCCAAAGTTTGCCAGATCTTACTTAGAGGAACATTGTCATATGCTTTTTTTAAATCCACGAACAGTAGGTGGATTTCCTGATTTCGCGAAGTCTTTTTTTCAATAACTTGAGTTAGGGAAAACACATGATCAATTGTTGACCTTCCTGCTCGGAAGCCTGCCTGTTCTTCAGCTTCCATATGTTGATATTCTTTTTCTATTCTGTTTTTTATAATTTTACCGTATAGTCTACTCATGGAGCTTGTAACTGCTATTCCGCGATAGTTTTCGCATTTATTTTTGTCACCCTTTTTGTGTATAGTTGTCATATATGATACTTTCCATTCTTCGGGAATTTCTTTTATATTAATACATTTTTGGAATAACTTTTTGAGGTGTTCGTATAATTTGTTTGTTCCGTATTTTAACAGTTCTCCTGGGATATCTCCTGGTCCTGTGGCCTTTCCGTTCTTTAATGTTTTGCATAATTTTGTAACTTCTTCCAGACTAAGTCTGATTGGTGATCCTATTACAGTTATATTTTGTCTGTTCGAATTTTGATGTTGTTGGAATTCTTCTCTTCTTTCTTCTAGTAATTCTTTAAAATTAGGTTAATGCCTTTTTTAACTCATTTAAATTGATCGGTGATCTGTGATGAAGTGATAAAAATATTAATCGTAGAATTGTTTTTTTTTAAAATTTGTATCTATGCAAATTCAAGAAAAAAATTCTATACAGATTGAGTCATTAGTGGGGGATCGGTAGATTGTGGCTCCTGAAGTCATTTTTTGAAGCACATTATAAAAGATTATCAGTAGACCAAAGAATACACATTGCGTGCATTAATGAAAGACAAAAACGAAAGTAAGAAGTAATATATTGTAATTAATATTTTGCACAGTGGTTTGCTGATAACGAAAGCGTAAAATGGCATCAATTTAATAAGCGAATGAATAAAACTATTTTTAATTTTTAAATATAAATTATTTAATATTCACTATTTAAACTTTAGAAACATGTAATGCAAAACACAACTTTATCGTATTCTACATACATTTAATAGAAATTCTTCTTTACGTAAATCTAAAGCTAACAGCATATCTGGGATCATAAATTTATATCATCATAAAAGAACTTTGCTCGTTTATTATTGTAAATAAAGAATTAAAAGACGTCTTAGATAATGCAAAACCTTGTAGCGTTGAACTGGCATCATGATTAGCATAGCACAGGCACTAAACAAGACTGTATAGGTGTCTACATATAATATTTATTAAAAATAAACTCTTTAAATTTATGGCCGACTTCACATCTACCCTAACATGATTTCCTAGCCGGCTTTAATAAGTAATCTTTTACAAACCCTTAGCGCCTATCCGTATGTAAAATAGGTATTTTCTGCCTTAGAATAGGTAGGAATATTTTAGGGCGTATCTCTCGGTATTATAACACTGGCTGGCCTTTGTACGGTGCAACGTGTGATTCATATCACGTTCCGCTCAAATAAATTATTTCACACTTCTAGGCACGAAAATTATTTGTAGTTGTAAAAGATTCAGAAAGAAATAAATTAACAAGTGTAGCGGCCAAAACGGAATCAAATTTAGCATTTTATATTCACGTTTTGCACACATATCATGCAAGGGTTATTCAGAATTTAATACGTTCACTGCCCACTGCTGTAATACATTTCGTGTTAGAACAGTGCAAGTTATGGTTTTAATGGTGGGTAAAAATATAGTTTGGGTCGCTATAAAATGTTGCTGAAACCATTAACAAAAAAATCTTTAAATTAAAGAACCATACATTCTTTAGAGATTAAAATCAATACTAAAAAGATTTAATCCTTGAAAGACACAGTTTATCATTTTCATTCTTTAAAACTAATATTAAATGCGACAATATGTTAGATAAAACAATTTTTAAATGCATCTTCCTACATTCAATCAAGCAACAGGAGAAACCAATTTCATCTTCCTACAGACTCAGATATTTTGTGGTTATTGACAGTGGCGTAGCAATCGGGGGTGCAGCAAGTGCGGGGAACACGGGCTTCCGAGCCAAGGGGGCCCATAGGATGCAAACAACTAGGGATGGGGAGTCGGAGTCGACAGTCGGAAAAGCTACCGACTCCCGACTCTTTTTTGATTTAGTTTTTTTTTTAGAGGATTGGAACAGAATGAAAAACAAAAACAAAATAACGAGTTTTGTATGTGAACGTCCAATTTTTATTTGCAAAAATTACTTGACTGGAAAAGGTTTATAGACTGCGCAAGAATACATAACGCATGATTCGTGTGATACACGGTAGGGTAAGTTCTGTAGTCAATAGGGTTTCTCATATTTGACCATTTTGCTTGTCCCGGGATTCCGGGAAGAAATCGGCCTTTGTCCCGGGATTTCCCGGGATCCCGGGATGTAATAAATTATGTCAATATTTTTAAATAAATAACCCAAACAATTAAGGGAGCGGTTTATTACTTAAAAACAACTCCAAGTCATACATGTAATACATTTTGCTCCATGATTATTACAAATAATTTAATAACATTGGTGAGAGAAACATACATTTGGGAATTATAATCTTTCTATTGCTATTTCATATTTATGAATACAATAATATAATTTTTACAATGAATTTTTGTAATGTGATTTAAGAAAACACAGGTGATCTGTGCTTTAGTAAATTAGTCTTTTTCTTAATTTATTAACAAAAAGTCCTGCTGCATAAAATGCTCTCTCAGTCTCTATTGATGTAGGTGAAATTGTCTTGAGAGCATCTAGCAGCAAAGAAACATCGTTATTATCAATAAAATTTCATTTATAAGCTATTTTGCTTTGAATAATCAGGGTACACAAAAATAAAACTGTAAAAATATTTTGAAGATATTAACTTTGTAATGGAGACCGGGCTTCTTTGCGCCATACTAAAAGAGAAAAATTATTTTGAAGTTTTTCCATAATGTACTGTTAGTAAAGACATTTTAAGCATAAAATTCTGATAAGTTATGATAGTATTACAAAGATCCTAGCACAACATAAACGAAAACAACACTTTTTTAAAATCCCGGGAATTCCCGGGACAAAAAGCATTTCCCGGGAAACATAAAATAGCTTAAAATGGACCAGGATCCCGGGATCCCGGGATCCCGGGAAAGAAACCCTAGTAGTCAACCAAACCTTACCCCGTGTTGAGAGTTTTGAAAAGCCGTTAGTGTTTTTATTTTGAAGTTCTTAAGGTCAAAGTATGTAGTAAAAAGTTTATCCAAAAGGCCCATTAACTCTGCTTACACACAGGCCTATTCTCTTCTTGCTATGTCACTGGTTATTAACTACCAATATTATTAATTATAAGCAAATATTGATCAATATTGCTAAATTTCATTTATTTTTAGGAGTATTATTTACTTAGTTTAACTGAGTGGCCTATTCTACATAATTTAAATCCTTACTATATATTTATCTGAACCAATTTTTTTAATATGATAATAAATTTACTTTTAATGTTTTAATAGCTTCATGCACAATGAAAAAAAAAAACGTTGTTTGACTTATTTCCACCGATAATTCATCAAAAACTTTGAGCTATTTGTAGCGCAACACGTTCTGTGTATTTGTTTTTATTAATTTTGGTAATCTAAAGTCGTTTAGGTCCTGGTTTGATATCAGTGAATTTTATAGCTTGCTGTTAAATGTTTGTTTATTTATTTAACGTGAAAAAAACTTATCTATTGCTTTGTATACTAATAAAAGCAACAAAATGTAACTGTATGATGAATAATGAGCAAATTTAAAGTATTCTAGTCAAGTGGTATCAAACAATATGGCCCGTGGGCTGAAGCTTGAAAATGATTTAATTAAAATAATAAAGTGTAATCTAAATAATATAAAATGCAATTTTAAAACATTGCAAGTTACAGAAGTATTATGTAAGCATTTAGATTCAAACTTGGAATTGGGGAAAACAATTAAAAAATTGTGACTGAGTTTATTTTTCTATTTGCAAAAACCATCAAGAACTATATTATGATTGCGATTTTAGCAAATATGCTTTAAATATTCAAGAATTTTTGTTGAAATTTATCAAACGATTTGAAGTGTTTAAGGCAGATGATTTAAAACTACTTAGTGCTCATTTTTCTTTTAAGGCCAAAGAAGGAAATAGAAACATTCAAATGGATTTTTTTTAAATCCCGTGCAACCAAAGAGTAATCCAGATTTCAATTTGTACTTGTCAGGACAATTTATTGAAAAGTTTATGTTTGCTGCTAGAATATTGGTAATTTATAATTATGGAAACTGTCAAGTCTTTAAAAATTTAAATAATTGTTTTCATAGGTATGTATGAAGGTACTACCAAACACTGCTAAAATTCTCTTATAAAACATACGCACATCAATAAAATGTACCGGTAATCAAAAAAAAAAAAGTTTGGGGTAGTATTTCCATTGACCTTTTTTTGTTGCACTACATTTTAATTTAGATTTCACTTATGACGAGACAAATAAACACTAATCTTCTGTATTAATATTTCGGAAAAAGTTACATTCAATATTGATAAAATAGTTTCTGTCAAAAGATGTCAAGTTTCTATTTTACGATTAATGTGGCAGGAAGATATTATGGGTGATACACCAACGAATTTAAAAAAAAAATTATTAATTGTGTTAATGGCAAAAACTACCCCTGTAACAAAAAATAGTTGGTTTTAATGAAAAAACAATTGTGATTACCATTCGATCCGACTTGAAAAGTTGCCTAGGAAAACACCTTTAAAAAATGTTATAATCAAAAGGTCTTAAGCCCGTGTGACACGGTATAGTTTTCTATATAGTAATATGTACCAAATACTATACAGAAAATCTTATATCGTGTCATACAGGTTTTTCGTACAAAATTCTGTATAGTTTCTTGCACAGAAACGACTTGTCCTATTTCCATATAAGTTTTGATACAGAAAGTGCGTGCTACAGATGCGCATTCAGTTCGTGAATAATAGCGGCTGATTTTGAACATCTGCAGCTAAAGGAAATAAAAGCAATAGAAATTCCTGTTAAGAGTTAATTCTTGGTAATCCGAAGTAGGATGATGTTATTGTTTAAAATGGCAATTACAAGGGATAAATACCTTGTTTTAGAGGGAGTGCATATAGGTAGAAGTACAGATTACAAAGAAATAATTGATAGGGGTGGTAGTGGTATATGGCTCGAATGAGAATGCGGCAGAAGAGGATAACAGTAGTGGTATACTACGGTTCCTGCGACAATACGATGGCATATTCATCCGGAGCTTACTATGATCGATGTTTGAAGGTCGCGAAGAAGTCTCAAGGTCGTCGATTATGACCGGAGGGTGGTTGCTGAAGGAGTCTTTGAAATGTTTGAAAGACTTCTTCGGCAACCCCAAAAACCACACCCTCAAAAAAATAGTTTTTTGGTATTCTCGGATCCTATTTAATACATTTCCAATTTCTCATCGGATTATTAATGAGCACCGAATTCAGCATTTTCGCCAAACTAAAACTTATACGCTAGCTATTATCATAAGCCAGATAACCATGCTTAAACTCGAATTTCAAACACCCTGTATATAAAAAAAGCTTAAATTAAAAAAGCATAACATACAAACACAATATGAGTTCATTTATAAAAACAATCATTAAAATTACGTCAAATGTAAACGATTAATCAGAATTAGGTTATTCTCAGTTTTATTGCAGACAATGACGTATGAAATATCACCTGGCAAATACCTTAATGCTTTTTCATGAACAACGTAAGCATGTATCGAATTCGTTGCAGCAAAACAAAAACACAAGACGAAGAAATAAGAACAATTAAATATAAAGCTTTTTGTAACTTTAATTACTGGATCTAACGTCTTCCGTAAAGTGTAAAAACCGCCATTAATTTAATTTGGTTTTTTGACATGATCGCTATACTTCTCAATTACGGAGTAAATTGAAGAAGTAAAACGATTCATTTTAATTAAAAACTTTTAACGGCGTTTTAACACAGAACCCTTCGTTTTTATTTTACATCAATTGTTTGGATACTTTTATTGCATTTTTGCATTTAAATGTTGTTTTTTACCGAGTTTTATTGAAGCAATATTAAAGTCTCTACGGCGTTTCCCTTAAATGCTTTATATCCCTATAGCTGTGAGCCAATTGCCAATTGCATTACTCTATAAGCCACTAACTTTAAAAACTTTAAAAGCGGCCGTGATAACTTCTGTAGCTTTCAAATTACTATATTATTAAGAAAAAAAATGGATTTTATGTAAAAGGAAGATTTTCAGGTGATCTAAAAACATGTCGTAAGTTACAAGGGATCCACGGGCCATATTTTGCCTACCTCTGTCTCAAATGATTTGAATTAACAGTACTTAAGCTATATGTTAAGCAAATTTTAAATATACTTCTTATCTTTGTTTGAAAGCTTCAAACAGCTCTTATTGGAGCAAACGTTTCCCTTACTTACTCCAAGTTGTTTATTGTATTTCGTTTAATAATTGTTGGCATTCAATATATTAATACTTTCTTACTTACTTAATCCATGTCGCCTATCTACCTTCACGGGTGTAAGGCATTGGGTCGAGTTGAGTTTTCATTTTTCATTTGTTAGAGTCATCCATATTCCATATTCCTCATTCTCTTCTGTTTCGAATCTTATTCCCTACATCCTCCCACTTTTTCCTCTTCTGTCCAGTGCTTGATTTACTCCTTCCTGCCACCTTTTCCTTGGCCTTCCTCTCGTTTTCTTTTTTGTACTTCTCGCTTCAAACACTTTTCTTGTTAACCTTTCGTTGTCCATACGTTGTGCATGCCCGAACCATCGTAGTATTCCTCTTCTATTTTATTTTTTATTGGTTTCACTTTTAAATTTTTGCTGTGTTGTACTTCTAATTTTGTCCAATTTGGTTTTATTTTCTATTCTTCCCAGAAATCTCATCCAAGGTTTCCAAAGCCTCTTTGTGTTTTTCTGTTGTGGCCCATGTCTCAGAGGCATATGTTAGCTATGTGACTACTTTTTTTATTTATTTCAATTTTTACTTCTTTCGGGATTTCTTTTTTTTTTTCTAGGAATGTGTTTTTAATACCATTAAATATTCTTCCTCTTTTTCTTCTTATTTCTCTGATATCTTCATCGATTTTTCCTTCTTCTTTTATCATAGATCCTAAATATTTAAATTTTTCTACTTGTTTTAGATTTTCTCCATTCAGCTCCATATTGTGTTGTGCATTTTTCGTCTTCTGTTGGTTTATTTTTATTCCAAACTTCTCAAGTGTTGTTCCGTATATATCCAGATTTTCTTTTAGTGTTTTTGCATCCTTCGCAAATATTACCATGTCATCTGCATAACAAACCTCTGATACAGTTATTCTTTTCATGTTCCAATATCCCACTTCGTATTGTTTGACTTTATTTTTCGCTTCTTTTAAAGCTTCATCAAGGACTAGAGAAAATAGCAAAGAGCTTAAAATGCAACCTTGCCTCACTGCACTTATAGTTTAAAATATATTAATAACAGCCACATATTTAAAAATGTTAGATATTTTTGCAAATGGCCATAGAGCAAAGTTGCAAAAAAATAAGAGAGATAGGGAAATATGCAGGTTAGATTAATTTAGGTATGTTTTAAGCTCCTTTTAGTGAAACCACTTAAACCACGTCCGAAAATAGTTGCAAATTCAGTGCTTAAAGATTTTTTTTAGGAATGAACTTGTTGCAGTAACGCCAATTTTATTGTGAGGGGTTGGGGTAAAATCATAGAAATTCACATACCAACATACGCGTAGTTAAAATATGTTTAAAAAGTATGTGACAATGTGATTCTAGGGGATGTGCCCTGTGCACTTAATTAAAAGAAGTATTACTCTTACTCCTTTTAATAACTACATAAACATACCCTAACAATAAAATAACGAGAAAAACAATAGACTTACATTAGGCTAAGTCATTAAGAATAAGCTTAAGCTAAAGGGTGATGCATGAAGTCAAACAATGTACTACGCATTAATGGACAACATCATTACAAAAGTTGAAAGGTATACAAAGAAACTGGAAAAATACTCTGACTGTTACGCTGACGACGTCGTATTAGTACCTCGAAAATGAGAATGCTCTACTGAAGTTATTGTTTCAACTTACCACAGTCTGTTAGGAGCCAGTTTTACAAAGAAGACAAATGTGATGGTAATCGCAGGGGAACGTTCAAGATGTAAGATAATGAACTGACGGAATAGGTGATGTCAAGAGAATAATTAGAAACAAAAATCAATTACTATACCGAACATTAAAATTTACCAAATTTTGGTAAATAAGAATACGATAATAAGTCAAACTTTAAAATATGCACAACATACATCAACATGTAAGAGTACAAGAAAAAAACATCAAAATAATAGCGCTTAAGAAGAAAGTGGAAAAAACTGGACCTGAAGTATTTAAAAATTATGACATAAAAAAAAAGTTTAGAAGAGTCTTGTAAAGTAGTTTAGATAAAAGATTTAAAATTATAAAAGAATATGATGACGAATTTGGCTTTCTTAATCCAATATTAAAAATATCGAATATAATATATCATGTATTTTGTAACGACTTATACATAATGCTGATGGATGAAGACGAAGCGGACATATTGGCAATTGATTTAAAAAACGATCTGATAAACCTGTCTTATTTTAAAAAAAGCGCAAGAAGTGTTAAAGTTTGTATCTAAATTTGATTTTAAATGTATATTTCCAAACGTTGTTGTAGTCCTCAGAATTTTACTAACACTACCTATAACTGTGGCGCCATTTTTCCAAACTGAAATTTTTTAAAATATATTTACGTACTACAACAACCCAAGAGCAATAGTTTTAATAGAAAAGTCGGTATCTTAAACAATAAATGATAAAAAAGCAATTAAGCAAACATGTGAAGCAAAACAATACAACAAATTGGAAAATTAATCTGACAAGTTTTGTATGTTCTCATCTACGAAGAAAACCACCAATTATGTGCTAAGAGTGAACATTTGCAAGTGAAAAACATTGATTGGGGTTGGTTGTAACTCTGTTACTTTTGACCCCAAGTGTACACAGAACAAATTGGAGGGAATCCACAATTAACCACGACTCCAACGTCAAACTGTATTGCGTCCACCAATAGCCAACAAAATTTAGAACATAATAATCTAGGTACATTTTTGTTTCTCTTTTAGAGATCGCCTAAAAGTCACCCGACCGGTGACACAACGCATTATCTTTTAGGCGGAAAATAGTGACTTTGGCTGGCAAAAACTTAACCTCTATGACAGATGAAAACTAGCAATGTAGGTAGGGAGGTGGATATAAATGAACATTGCACAAGCGCTTAGGGCGATTTATAACAAAAGTTAAAGAAACTATAGGCACTGTTACAACCTTACCTGTGTTATGTTCATCCCCAGTCTCTTCTACTTAAAATCCCTCAAAAAATTTAAAAAGACACCGTTTTTAAAAGTTTCAGGCACCACAGTTGACTGACCCAGGTGAATTTCCATGCGTTACAATTTTATAGTAAATAAAAGAATAAATAGCTTCTCAGAGGAATGATTTAATATTAAAATGAATTGATACATATTCTATAGCAGTGGTTCTTAACCTTTTAGTAGTCGCGGTCCCCTAAATATCCTAAAATATTTTCGGGGCCTCCTAGTTTGTAGTAAAAAAATTATTACGATTTATTTAAGAAGATATACCTACCTCCGATGGATGGTTCGAGTAAAATAAGGAGCAAAAAATATTTTTTAAGTGATTTCAATATTTTAAAAAGTAAAAACGTTTTATGAATTTTTCCCGGCCTCTCTTAAAATCTTTCACGGCCCCCCAGGGGGCCGCGGCCACCGGTTAAGAATCGCTGTTCTATGGAACATAGGCTGCACAAAGCACGATAAAACGATGATATCATAAAAGTAATGATCAGACAGACGAACGGACACAACCTACCTTATATTCGTTCGATAAGGTATTTCTCAAAACAAAATTTGTCTATATCACGCGAGGTATAGGAGCGGCTTTGTGTCCTTATACCTCTCAGTTTAGTTTACGTATTATTTCGCTTTCAAAGGCATAAAGGAATGAGAGTCATTGAATAAATCACTTATTATTAATAATGAAAGTGTAAACTAATAGTAGCATTAAATATTTCATGAGCCACACGCGAAGTATAAAAATGCATCCCTACCAAATTCCAATTAACCTTCTACTATTAGGTACACTGTATATTTAATCCATTACATTGTAATGGAGCATGTTTTGTGTCTATAGCCAACATTTGCGCATACATTTACGGTTGTGTTAAAAGTAACGACTTCTTTGCGTGTTACTTATTAAAAACAAATCGCCTATAACTACCGTGTGTTTGATTTTACGGTTGTGGGGGCAGAATTATTAGGTCTGGAATACCATAAAACCTTGTGAAGCCACTGAACTGTAGAAATATGTCACCGATATTAAAAATTTACCGCGGAATTTATTGCCGGGATGAAACTCCCTTGTTCATGGCACACGAGACATTTGTTAAATTCGAGGAAAAAAGACATCGTCATAACATTATAGAATGATAAATAATGGGCGTTTACACTAATTTTTAATTTCTTCAGAATTTGATAGATTTGGTGTTCAGAATATCATATGTGAAGTAAAAATTGTTTAAATCAACTTCGTTTATTTATTATTAACGATTAAAGTTTTCCCGCGGCAAGTTGCGCCGTAAACGGCTTGAACGATGCGCACGAGATATGACGTCACACTCCGTACGTACTCCTCGATGAGGCAAATCACACGTGTGTGCTTGTTTTAAATATAACGCAACCATGTCGTCGTACAGAAGAAAGTGATGTTTTGTGCCTGAATGTAAGACCACGTCTACAAAAAACCCAGAAAAATTGTTTTTTGCTGTTCCAGATAATTCCACCAAAAGAAAAAAATGGTTTGATGCAGCAAGACGTTGTATTTCCGACGTAAGCGAAAAAACTAAATTATATTGTTGCGAAGACCATTTAAAATTTGAATAAACTAAAAAGTATATTAAATAGTATTTATGCAAAAAAAATACACTAAAGTGGAAAACATTATCATTAAGCATTATCATTAGCATTAAGCATTAATCATATGGCAATAATATGTAATATGAAGCAGCCTATTACTTTCCAACAAAAAAATCTGCAGTTTTAAACAATACTTATTTGAAGTATGCTATTTGGTGCATGTTTATGTTTGATTAAAAATGCTGATTAGTCTTAAAGCACTGTTGCTTCGTTTATGAAATTTGTATTATATTTATACTGAACTAACAGTGCTTGTTTTACAAAAAGCCATATACCTTTTTTTATATGATCTAAGCATAAAACTGATAACATTCAAAACTTATAAGTGTAAATTAATATAGTAGAATCATTGAATTGAACATTATCTACTATTAAATAAACGAAAAGTTGCTGGTTTTCAAACAGGTTTATTCGTTGCAAATTCTTTTTTTAAAAAAGATCCGAAAAATTATATACATAATTTTTAGCCCTGAAGATGCCGATAAAATAACATCGGCGAAACATGTCGGATCTTTTTTAAAAAAAGAATTTGCAACGAATAAACCTGTTTGAAAACCAGCAACTTTTCGTTTATTTAACCTATAATCAAACAACAGGAGAAACCAACTTTATCAATTATATACTATTATACAGGGTGTGTAAAAATTGGCGGAAGGGCTACACGGAGTGATGTTCTTCGTAAAATTCTAAGTCGAAAATCTTAATACGAAAATGTTGTACCATGCTTCCTATGGCCTCAGGAACCATTTAAAGAAAAAAAAAATTGACAACATTGCATACATTGATTTGCGTTTGGACATTTTTTTATCAGCAATTTTTACTTAGGTATTTACATTTTTTGTTCGAACTGAAAGCCTTCAGTTCGTAAACATAGCTGCAAACTTTTGGGTATCGTAAAACACAAACAAGAAATAATTACGAGAAAAACAGAGATGACAGCTAAGGACAATGTTGCCATATGTATTACTGTCATTAAAATCAGTGATTTACATATTTTCAACACCAATTTTTGAAAGGAAGAACACAATATCTAGGAAAAAATACTATTCGAAATCTATTTTTATTCCAAATTGCAGCTTTTTCATTTGCAAGTAGGTAACGCCTATTAAAGGACTAAATGTCAAAGCTTTGAGGACCTCTTGCAGACACAGCAAGCGTGGTACAACATTTTCGTATTAAGATTTTCGACTTAGAATTTTACGAAGAACATCGCCCCGTGTAGCCCTTCCGCCAATTTTTACACACCCTGTATATAGCCCATATTTTATTTACCTCGAATTTAAGATTAATTTTGTAAGTTTTTTAGATATAGCTATGACTAAAAGAGTAGTAGATACATTTTTTTAATGTTTACAATCACCTATTATTAAACAATAAACTGAAACATACTTTTTGTTCATATTTTCACCTGTTAAATGACCTTAGTAATATCGAATTATTTCTACAAAATAATTAATTTACTTACACAGTTGCTTTGTTTTATAATGAAATATACACTAAACTAACAACTAGTTAAAACCTCTTGCAATACTGTATACGTAAAGAATATTTGAACACAAATATGCCTGGTCCAGGAATGTCATATTTGTTTGTGTTAAAAACACTTAAGATATGTTGTGAAGCCACCCTGAGGGGTCTCGGGGTTGGCTTGAGATCATTCTTTTGCTAATACTGTTAAAAGGCAGTACTGTTTGTATTTTATTCATTATAATTAATTGTAATTGTTGTTCGATTACGTTTATTATTTACAATCGACGACCAAAGTACGCCCCTGCGGCGTCTTCGTCGCGCGCTTCGCGCCTAACATAATAATAATAATAATCTTTATTTGTTCTGAATATCCCAAAAAAAATGTGTAGAACTTGTCACAATAATAATTTACGTACATTGCAATAATATACATAGTTAATAAAAGAAAAAACATATTATATTAAAATACATAACAACTTGTCATTATGCGATGCATAGGAACTAGTCCGCTGCACATGGACTGTGCGGAGAGTGACGTCACGGCCAATCACAGCGCGTTTCAGAATTTGAAATATAAAGGGCATTTTAAAAATTTATTTCTCGGAACTGGACGATTTTTTTTAAATTTTTGGTGGTTGAGAATAAACTTTATAGATCAGATTATCATTTAAAAAATATTTTATTAAGTTTTATTTTTTTGTGTAAACGCCCATTCCTTAATAGCCCCAGACTGCGTAATTCGCCCGATTCATTCTTTGAAAAGCTCTCGCCGTTCAATCGGAGATAATGTTTGAATCTTTTATCGACCGAGCGGTTGTTCGGTTCCTTTGAACCTCGCCGAACCTGCACTATTGTTTTAATCATTTTTGCAGCACGCGTTTTACGGTCTTTTTCGATTACGTCTTTGTAATTCAACGATCCCATTTCAGCAATAAATTGAATGCACCTTGAACAAGAAATTATAGTTGTACCTTATAATTAAAAATGTTAGGAGCGAAATTAAACACTTAGCTTTAGCTCTGATAATAAAAGTTGAACAACATTTTAATCCGTTATCCTGTATGGTACTCAAGCTTGTTTTTAAATATAGATATAGTAGGAAGGGTCGTATAATCTCAAAAAAGTGAGCTTAAAATTTTGCTTAATATTAAAAATTAAGGTGTCTGTCAGTCTGAAAAGTAATAGGTAATTGCTGTCTGCTGGCGTCTTTTTTAACTAATTTCTTGCTTGTACATGATGTCAGATATTAATATTTGTATGAATCTAAAAGATATAAGAAATATAAAAACCAATATTTCAAGAATTGCAAAAATTTGAGTTTTTTTTTGTAAAATAAGTAAAGGGTGTTTCTTAGGTATTGCAAAAAATCAGGTGGTGATTCGTTATCGAAAATTAGGGAGCGTCTTTCATATAACATTTTTTCCTTAGACGTCTCCATTCGGAGTTACACCCATCTAAAGGGGAGCGGTAAAATTAGGTTTTTAGTTGATTTGTCAAATTTGGATAAATGTAGGAGAGTAATATTTGGTAGATGTTTTGTATACAGGGTGTCCAGTTTAAAATGAAGTACATTGGTATATCGGAAACCGTTAGAAATACTAAATCGGTTAAATGGGGAAAAAGTTGCGCAATTACATGCGTAACAATAATCCACTTTTACATTTTCAATAATTCATCCTGTTACGTAGTACCACCATGAAAACGAAAAATGTGCATTTTCTTAAAACCTCCATATTACCTTTATTTGAAAAGATTTTTGCGCCAAATTTTCAAGATAGGAGAAGTAACCAATAAGGATTTCAAAAATGACATTAAAAATATTCTAAGCCTACTATGTTTCGCGCGGTCATACCCAACTTTTGTTTTTCTTATGGACGCCATATTGGATTTTTGCATTTTTGAAATCTCCATAAAAAATGCTTTTCAACCATGTAAAGCACCGGTATGTTTAACCTAGGGAAAATATGAAAATTTGCAAAATGAAGGTTTCACCACAGTAGGCCTTGGTGTCGTGATTAAACAATTGCAACGACTGTTTCTAACAACTGTCAAATAATACATATTTTTCTGTAGTGCGAACAAGTTAGCGATTTTCAAGTTTTCAACGGATCGTTTTTCAAATAAGTATAAATACGAAATGTTGGAGTGCTTTAGGGTCAACTCACACCGGCGCGATCTGGACGCGGTCGCGGGCGCGGTCACGATAATAAGTAACCTTGGTTATCAATTATCTATCGTGAAGTCTATGACAGGGGCGTTCACGATAAGGATGATACTTGAAACGTGTTAAAATTGTACCGGCTGTTAATCGAGCGACACCTATTGTTTTTCCTATCTCACGTAAAGACGTATTTATTGAAATACATTTCTGCAGCCATAATATCATTTCTCATACAGAGAATAAAATAAACTAATAAAGCACTCCAACATTTCATATTCATGCTTATTTGAAAAACGATCCGTTGAAAACTTGAATCACTAACATGTTCGCGCTAAAAAAAATTATGCATTATTTGACAGTTGTTAGAAACAGTCGTTGCAATTGTTTAATCACGACACCAAGGCCTACTGTGGTGAAACCTTCATTTTGCAAATTTTCATATTTTCCCTAGGTTAAACATACCGGTGCTTTACATGGTTGAAAAGCATTTTTTATGGAGATTTCAAAAATGCAAAAATCCAATATGGCGTCCATAAGAAAAACAAAAGTTGGTTATGACCGCGCGAAACAAAGTAGGCCTAGAATATTTTTAATGTCATTTTTAAAATCCTTATTGGTTACTTCTCCTATTTTGAAAATTTGGCGCAAAAATCTTTTCAAATAAAGGTAATATGGAGGTTTTAAGAAAATGCACATTTTTCGTTTTCATGGTGGTACAAAGTAACAGGATGAATTATTGAAAATGTAAAAGTGGATTATTGTTACGCATGTAATTGCGCAACTTTTTCCCCATTTAACCGATTTAGTATTTCTAACGGTTTCCGAGATACCCATGTACTTCATTTTAAACTGGACACCCTGTATATGAAAAACCTTTTAATAAGTACAAAACATCTACCAAATATTATTCTCCTACATTAATTTATCCAAATTTGAGAAATAAAATAAGAACCCAATTTTACCGCTCCGGTTTAGGGGGGTGTAACTCCTAAAGGAGACGTCTAAAGAAAAATTTTCCTTGTTTTTCGAAAAATGAAATCATTGCTGAGTAGCATAAGTCAATGGGCACATTTTTTCTCACTTGACTGATTTGAATCGTTTTCGATTTGGCGCACTCTGTTTATGTACAGTGTGGTCTATTTTCGATGCCCATACAGGGTATCTCGGTTATTATCAGAGATAGAAAAAAGTAAATACATAAACTCGATTTATTTTTTCGAGAGAAATTTATTGCCGTAAACAGATTTTTAATATCTTTTTTAATTTTCGAAATATAGCCAAAAACCGATTTTTGGCTCTTTTCAAAAATGTTAAATATCTCGTTTAAACGAGAAAATAGAAAAAACTTTAAAGACATTTTTCGCATGATTTTTTGTGCTTAATAAGATAGCGATGTTCAATTGTTTTTTACTCATATTAATGCCGATATATTACACCTAACTTTCTTATTTTAAATGGCAACCATAGGCAAATTATATATTTTTGAAAAGCGCAAAAAATAAGCTTTCGATTCATGTCAAAGCCAACTATGGTTGTCATTTAAAATAAGAAAGTTAGGTGTAATATATCAATATTTGTATGAGTAAAAAAAATTAAACATCGCCATCTTATTAAGGACAAAAAACCATGCAAAAAATGTCTTTAAAGTTTTTTTCTATCTTCTCGTTTAAACGAGATATTTAACATTTTTGAAAAGAGCCAAAAATGGTGTTGGGTTAATTTCGAGTATCAAAAAAGACATCAAAAATGTTAAATATCTCGCTTAAACGAAAAGATAGAGAAAAACTTTAAAGACATTTTTTGCATGGTTTTTTGTCCTTAATAAGATGGCGATGTTCAATTTTTTTTTACTCATACAAATATTGATATATTACACCTAACTTTCTTATTTTAAATGACAACCATAGTTGGCTTTGACATAAATCGAAAGCTTATTTTTTGCTTTTTTCAAAAATATATAATTTGCCTATGGTTGCCATTTAAAATAAGAAAGTTAGGTGCAATATATCGGCTTTGATATAAGTAAAAAACAATTGAACATCGCTATCTTATTAAGCACAAAAATCATGCGAAAAATGTCTTTAAAGTTTTTTTCTATCTTCTCGTTTAAACGAGATATTTAACATTTTTAAAAAGTGCCAAAAATCGGTTTTTGGCTATATTCGAAAATTAAAAAAGATATTAAAAATCTGTTTGCGGCAATAAATTTCTCTCGAAAAAATAAATCGAGTTTATGTATTTACTTTTTTTCTATCTCTGATAATAACCGAGATACCCTGTATGGGCATCGAAAATAGACCACCCTGTACATTCAATAAATCCGTGTAACAGCAACAGTAAAAAATATTTATTTATACGTTTTTGTTAACAGCTACAAAAATATTTGCTTAAAAGCTCTTTAAATGACATTATTTCCAAATTTATCAATCTAAATTTGTTTACAACTACAAATGCTTTTAGCAGAATCGTACACCGTCACTTAACTCGGTCATTGTGGTTAGTAAATGTGAGCTTCTTACACTTTACTTTTGTCACAAGGTTTTACGGGCAACTCCGGCTTTAATTCACGGGTGTGGAACTGGTAGATAATTGTTTGATAATATCAGTTCTTGAAAAAGGAATAGCTGCGAACGATGTATAATAGTTTCATGAAATGGTTTAGAAAAATCTTTTTTGTGAACGTTTTTCCCTATATTTGTTTAGTAAATAAATAATCAATTTGTATTGAAAGGAAACGATGTGATCTTCAATTTAAATTTAAAAATATACCCACATCCTTTAGATATAATTGATTCACAGGATAACGATTGTTAAATAGTGTTTAAAAAGGCGACGCCCACTTTACAAAATCTCTGTGCAAACATCATTCTTAGTTGGCTCGTTTAGCTCATAATGAAGTACGCCTTGGCGAATTTTTGTATGACGCTAGAGGGTAGAATTTTAAAGTTACACTCTGACGTAACACCGAATGAAAACTCCACTCAATAGGCGGAAAAGGAAAAGATAATAAGTGGAACACATTGTGTAACCTGAATAAAATATTGTAGCAATTTTGTTCCAAACTAAAACTCAGCTAAACTTTTTAAATTAGCCCACTACTGAGGTAATTTTTTATCTTTGAAGGGAAATCCTTTGCGGTTGTACAGCGATGGGGTTGGGTCGACGATTTTGTTTCGCAATCCGCAGTGGTGGTGCAGTCAGTATGTGGGAATAGTCTGTCGACAAACTTTAATGTTCTAAATAATGCATCTCAAGTGTTTGCAATTGGCCACGAATGGATCCCAATCAGCTCGGCTAATATTTGAGGCGAGGTCAGGCCCCTGTATCTACATATAAATTATATACAATACTGACTCATTTTATTTAATAATTCACGCGGTTTCTAGCCAAATCAATTCAATAACATGGCGGTTTTGGCTTCGATATAGATGCTTCGTGTATACACTTTGATATTCCGGGAATTGTGGTCTTAAACAATGGGTGGGATTAATTCGTAATGGGAACTACAAGCCATAATAACACAAGACAAGGAAACATTGTGCAATACAGCTGCGTTAAGACATCTTAAGATTTTAATTATTAAAAAGCATATAGTATGACAAGTCAATTTATTTTACTTGGATAAGAATTTCAAGTTATGAAAGTCATTCATTTTAAATATAAAGCTACATAACTTTATTTGATAAATGCTTGAATTATTTACACAAACCCAGCTGGCGTTTGTTTAAAACTATATGCATTAATTTAAACTAATATTCTTAATTAAAATGAAATTTTCCAATTTTTCTTTAATTTTTTATTCTGCATCGGAAAATGTAAAAATATACAAGGTGTCTTATTTAAAAACAATTAAGTTGGGGTGTGTTCCCTACTAAACCTGAAAAGCAATAAAATCAATAATATCCTCAACAAATTCTTTATTTTGACGATATTTATATTTAAGTCAAACTTTAAACAATAAGAAGTGAAAATAACTAAGACAACATACTCTCCCAGGACTTTGACCTAACCCTGTATAATAGTCTTTGAATTAAGGTTGATATGATGAATCATATATATTTGTTAATTATTTTGGTCTTAGAGAAAAACAAAAACGGTATATATTTTTACGGATAAGTATTTTTGATATCAAAATTATTGATTTCTGTTGCAAAATTTATCACACACTGTAAAGTAAACCATCAAATTATTAAATTTTAAAACAGGGTACGAAATGTATCTTAACGAATTTAGCTATTATTTTAAAAATACTAAGAAAACCTAAAACATTAGATATATTAATAGTCTAAAGCTAAAAAAATTATTTGCTACAAGGACTTCACCACATCTGAAATAATATAAACAAATACTTTTTTAGTTGTGCAGAGGTCCTGTGGAATGCCATTCTTGCTGTGATTTTTATAATTTACATCAAATAAACATTTTTGGTAATTTAACCGTTTCTCTATGTTGACTATTAATTTAATAGTCAACATAAATTTAGATTATATGTTTATTATATTAAATTTAAATATTTTTTTTAAATAGGCATATAATGTAGATACCCATAATTTAATCATTTTATACTGTTATATATATGTAATTCATTATACATATAATTAGAAACAGTGAAAAATAAATATTTATGTAATTTTTAGTAAATTATTTATTTAAGACAGATCAATTTATATATAATAAAAAATAAAGTTATATCTAACTTACATTATATTATTTATTTATATAATATCTACTAATGTACAAATAATTTATTAAACATACCTATAGTTCAAATAGAATAATAAATTTGATATTTAAAGTAAAACATAATTATAATAATACCAACTACAACTATTAATTGTTACCAATCTGCTGGTTCTAACCTTAAGTATCTGTATATCTGGACTAGTTT
Organism: Elmis aenea; assembly: GCA_947652605.1. Taxonomy (NCBI): domain Eukaryota; kingdom Metazoa; phylum Arthropoda; class Insecta; order Coleoptera; family Elmidae; genus Elmis; species Elmis aenea. The sequence goes on along the minus strand of OX393582.1, from coordinate 9,750,393 downwards.
CAGGGCTTTTTCGAACCCTAGTTTATTTTTTAGTTTATTCCAGCTCAGGCCATTTTATGTGGAAAATATGCGTTCAATTGATGCAGAACTCGCAGGACAATTGTGCAGCGAAATAAAAAAAATCGCAAAAATCCATGAGCAATTTTGTGTTTTTTGCACTTTTAACTTTTAATATCTTCCACCATATTGAAGCACTAAATTTATCGATCACATCGCGGTGAAACATCGATTTTGGGAAGTAATCAGTATCTTGAATTTTAAACGCTAAAAAATAAGTCAGGAAATTTGGATGTTTTTTCATCAGCCATTCTTCTGCAATGAGTTCATCTTCGCTGCTTAGTGATTTTCCCAAATAATTTGGGTCCATAATATTTGCTAAGTATTGTGCCGGTGTTAATGCACTCTGCATTCGTTTTTTAATTAATGGTTTGATTTTTGGCGTTGATAGTATTTCATTATTTATTAAACCGTACCAAATTTCAACGGCAATAGACAAAGAAACATTATCATTTTGTAATGCATCTAAAGCTTTTGATAAGATTGAAAACATCTGTAAAATATTGCAGGCATCCGAATACAATCCACCATTATTTAGTATTTTATGAATGCTATTATCGCATTCGGAATAATGTTCAGATCTAATTATAATTACTTTAAAACAAAACCTGTCATATAGGTTCACACATATTAGTATAATAGGCTTACCTAATTCAGGTAGAAGTCACCTTTTGTATATAATTTTAAATTACTTATTGCTAGAATCGTTTACAGTTAATACCAGGTAGAGCTTCACAGGCAACAATCTTTAAGGTTGTCACAATATGATTCGTACAAAACGACAAAATAATGTTTGGGATCAAAAATATTTACCACTTTTGTAATATAACTTTTCTGCTATATCTCATAGCCACGCAGAAAAATTAATCTAAAAAAAGTTAAAAGTTCTCAATAGCGAGCGTCGAATTCTGGACACCCTGTATATGAAGCTAGACATTTAAAAAAAGATTGTCCTTAAAAACGTTTTATTTCGGTCGCAAACATTCAATTTATGCAAAAATTTGCGAAGGCATACGTTGTGGGACAGCCGTAAGTACATTGCGATGTATAGTGAATGCAAACAAATACATTTTTGTGTGATACATTTTTTTTAAATGTATTAAATACATCTATTTACCCGCTTTCTGGTGAAACAATCTAGTTACCCTACATACATAATAGTATATTTAGTTTGTACGATTATCACTTTAAAAAACCAATAAAACCCGGTTTTACGACCCAATAAAACCCAATAAAACCCAATAAAACCCAGCCCACTGGGTTTTATTGATTAAACCCGGGTTTTTGCCAACCCTGCTATTAAACGAGATGCCCATGTCATCCCATCGAATTTGGACCACCCTGTATATGACGCATCTTCTTCGGAAAAAAATTATGTAACGGGTTACAACTAAAAATCCGCACTAAATATCTTACAAAATATCAATTCAGTATGTCACCACTTGTTTAATATTTAGTATTACAATGTTACAACTTGCCATAAACTTGACTTAAAGCCTAATGTTTTGCTACATAAGGTCCATAATCTGCCACTTTACGTAATTTTGTTCTAATACTGCTACAAGCACGCTGTATGCCTCTCATGTTCATGTTTTTAATGGACGTTTTTATTCTACGCTTCAACTGTTTTATGCTTTTTGCATGCCATCCATTTTCATACACTAAGGCACTTAAATACCCAAAAAAATCTTCAATCGGTCGACATTGAGGTACGTTCGTTGGATTGCGCATTTTAGGCACAAATGGGATATTTTGGGTGTTCTATTGTTTTCTTTGCATAATGTGAAGATGCTTTATCGGGCTAAAATACAAATTCGTTGTTATAATGAAACTTTTAGATAAACAGAATTAAAATTTTTGCCAAACATTCATTTTGATATGTTTCTTGATTAATCGCCAAATACCCTCACGACTTTTGGTTCAAATTTTTTCTTCATTTTGTATTTCACATTAGGAGATGTACTAGAAGGATCGTCGCTGTAATATATATCATTTTCAGACATTTGAGATTTGCTTAATGTGAAATAACTTTCGTCGTCCAAAATGAAATTTTTCCCCTTTAAATTATTTACCATCCATCGACAATTTGATTTTACTGTAGTTATCTGTTCATCTGTGTAACATGGAGACTTTTGTTTCTTTCTAGCTTTTATATTTAACATTTTTAAAGACTTTGAGATATACTGTTGAGAGCAATTGAATAATTTGGCAGCTTGATTTTGGCTCACCCCTGATTTGTTGTTAAATTTAACTTTCAACTTCCTTAAATTCTTTTTCGTCATAATTTTCGCTTTTCTACCAGATCCGACCGTTCGTTTCACTGAACCACGCTTCAAAATATCATAAATTGTGCGTTTTGGTATCCCTTCTTTAGTAAAATGTTCTACAACGTATTTTTTTCCAAGAGAATTATGCATATTGAAAAAGTTTACAACATGCTCTCGCACAGTTCTTTCTTTGGATGACATTTTTGACGTTTACAAAAGAAGTGATACAACAAAACAAAAAAAGTGGTACAGTAGTCATAGCATGCTAACCGCCAGTGTCTTGAAAGTGACATTAAAAGCAACGAGGCATGGGCCACTTGATTCTAAGTTTAGTGCGGATTTTTAGTTGTAACCCGTTACAACAGGCTATTGATCAGTTTCGTTTAACAATTTTTTTACCGTCCTCGATGAAACAGAACCTGCAATTGCACTACTTCGCGCAGTCAAATATCTTACTTTTTAATAGAATGCTCACAAACGTAACATTTTTATTCTGCTAGTGCAACATGCTCGCAAACTTGGTTTATGTAATTAAAATTGTATCCGGCGTAGAAGTGAAATCTTACGACTTGCTGCAGACATATAAATAAACGTCTGCTCGTAGATTTACTTCTTGATACAACTTTTAAGCAACTCGAGAAATAAGAAATGTAGCAAACATACGTTTACTTAAAGTGAACCGATGCCATCTCTTGATAAGCGTCTTAAAATAATTATATCTGCACATATTTGCAATCCAAAAACAAAGTCGTTAATTAAAATTAAAACGCTTTTAATTCAAAAAAGGACTAATAATTTCGGAAAATACAAAACTTTTTCGTGATCCATTTAAAAGCTCCTATAAGATGTTTAATATGCTTGCATATTGATGTTTTTAAATGTGTGTACATATTAGATCAAATGTGCAATTTTCTCTTTGTTTACGTCAACAATATAAGGGAATGATCTGGAAAATGCTTTGTTCATTTTCGCGTCGTTCGGGGCAATAACAAAGTAAGAATTTAAGTTATCCTGTAAAGTCTGATAACTGAGATCTTGAAACTAAACTGGCTTGAAGTTGTTTCAGTACACCGTGTCTGCTATTATCTTATACGAGAATGTTCATGTTGAGTGCTGCTATATCCAATATCGTTTATATTTATTGGCATAAATTAAGCTATCAAACTACATCTGTTTTGTAATGTACCGGGTAACTTTTAGTTTTTAATGTTGGTATTATCTTCATTCAATTTGTTTTCTATAATGCAGTAAGAATGCAATCATTGTATCTGTATCGGGTTGCGCAAGAAAACACGGGTTACCTTATCGAATCTGTCTGTATTATCCACAACAGATTGACAATTTTTTTTTGATTTATTTCTACACACACATTTTCAACTGAACGCATATTATAAAAGTGGTGTAGGTCCAATAATATTTATATTAAGATATTTACGGGTTTGCATTTCAGTCCATTGAGAATAACTACTACAGTCTGCTAGGTTTGCCCACGTTTGTATGAATTAAAATATTTGTAAATTTATTATAATCTGATTTTTTTAAATATTTACTCAACTAATGTTTTTATTTTTGGGCCATGAAAAATTTGCACAATTATTGTTATTATATAATTGTTAAAATCATAAAATTTTATTTACCTATTTCAGTTTAAATTTCTCTTGAATTACGCTGTTTTAATTCTAGTTTTGATTATGAGTGAGAAGAAGAAACAAAATACTCCATTATAGTTTCAATATGTTTAAAAAAAATTTGTTTTGAAAGCTTAATTTATTTAGAAATATATTTTTTGTTTAATTTTTCTCGTAAAACCTACAGTTTTTGAGTAAAAAGATACTATAATTGAACGTGCACCATTAAATAATCCAATATAAAACGATTCATTTTGGTGGTTGCCATGGTTTGTTTATGTTCATATTGGATAGAATTGACGGGTGTAATTCATTTTGACGTTTACGCGGCGACAACGCTAAAACGCCCGCAGTTCTACCCAATATTGGAATATTTGATGGTTCATGTTTACTTATTTTATTTTTTACTCAAAAACGGTACATTTTAAGAGAAAAGCTAAAGAATAAAACAAGTTTTTAAACAAAACAAGCTTTCAAATTTTTTTGATCGCAAGATTTCATCCCACCAAAATGTTCTGTTAGATAAACGCAAAGGGGTCGCACTTTTCAACCCCCTGTGAAGGTGGGAGATGATTGAAGATATTACTATGGCAAACCTTTTAATAAGTACGAAACATCTACTAAATATCATTCTCCTACATTTATCCAAATTTGAGAAATAAAATAGAAACCTAATTTTCCCGCTCCCTTTTAGGGGGGTGTAACTCCAAATTTTTTTATATGAAAGACCCCCTTAATTTTTGATAAAGAATCACCTCCCGAACTTTTTTGCAATATTTAAGAAATACTCTGTATATTAAGAAAAAAATCAACCGTTTTTAAAATATTCAATTAACTGTTTTTATTTGTTTCTGATAGCTCCCCACTAAATTAAAAAAATTGAGTTTTGAAATTTTCTGTGCAGCTTAAATATCTTCTACAAAACACATTTTATGGAAAACGGCACACAAGTGATCATTTAAAGTGGTCTACAAGAAATTATTTAATAGCAGAAAGAAGTAAAAAACCATGTGATCAAGAAATGATTATTAATGTACCTATTTTGTACTAAGTATATTTTTTATAAATGAAGTAAGAACTAAGGTAAACAGTAATAAAAGTACCTATATACATATATTCAGATAAGAGGCTAAACAATAATTTGTTTGTATTATTAACATATCAAAGTAATGTTTGAATTTAATATAAAAACACAGTTACATATTAAAAAATATATTATTATTATTACGAGAAAAAAAATCTGGTTCTCATTTATTTTGTGACATATTGTGTATATATTGTATATCTACTTTATTTAAGCTACCCATACACAATCACACACCTACACACAAAATCTAATTGCTTTTATTTTTATAGGAAACAAGATGGTTTACCCGGCGTTGCACGGGCGATTACAATTTTAATTACTGTTTTAACTTGAATAAGCCCAATAATTCCAAATCATACACAAATGACATACTCTGATCAATCCTTTTCATTTTCTTATAATTCCTTAAAAAAATAACTATTTATTGCTTAAAAATTGAATAATAACTCAAATTTATTTTCTTTCGTCTTGTTTCAATTAAAAATGTACTAATAAAAATAATACTTCATGTACATTTATTACTAATTGTATACAAAACAATCTTTACTTGTGAAATACACCGCGCCGTATCGTGCTATGACCAGGTATTTGCCGACGTAAGATCGAATCCCGTCCAAGTAATTTTTTTTTTTTTTAAATTGGTAATATGTGCTTGTACTTAAAGTTTGGCGTTAGATCTGCAAGGTCCTAAATAGTTACTGTGCAAAATTTGGTCCCGATCGGTCAACGGACCTAGGATTGTATAGCGAACAAACAAACAAACACACAAACAAGCTCTTTTATATATATAGAGATATAAAAACAGGTTTTGATCATTTTCAAGCCAAGTAGTAGTAAAGAAGTAGAGTAAATATTCTCATATAATAACTTTTATTATTAACCAAGAACCAGTTGTGTACGAATCTGATCACCTTAGGTATGCTTTCACATAAAATCTAGTGTGGAACTGATTTGTAAATCAAAAAAATATGTATTTTAAAAATCATTATTGTCTTAGTTTAAAATTCATGAATAGAAAACTAACGACTAATGTTTTGCAATAATTGTAAATTTTAGCTTGAGCTTAGTGCATGAAGGGAATACAGAAGGAAAATTCCTGGTTAAGGACCCTTCCGTATTTATCCCTAAGTAATAAGCACCACTGTCACTCAGATGTCTACTAATCGAACTAGCAATTGAAAAGCTTTTTTATTGTAAGTTTTTTATGTTCATTTTCCTTGCACTACACAGCTAAAACCAAAGGTTATGTCTACTTTAACAAATTCTGCAACATGTAACAATCCCAATAAGTAATAAATAATTGATAAATTACAATAAATTAATTCGTCAATATTACAATGAATGTCGCTAAATGTTTAAGTGCAAATGAATTACTAATTTACATGAAATATACGTGGAAAAAACCTATTTAATACAAAAATTTAGAAAACTAATCGATCTACTTCGCCCTTTTTAGTATTCTAGAAGCAATAATTTATACTATTATTGCAACTTTTTATACAGCGCTTGACAAATCTTTTATGAACCTCTATTTTTAGACTGTAATACCCCATAAAACTCAAACAATAAAATGATAGCGCATTTCATAAAATGAATTTCCCATGGCTATTTATAATACGTTCTGTCAATCTTTGCTACACGTAGAAATTAAAAATATTTGAGCTTAAAACACTTCTGCAGTACACACTTTTTAAATTTAAACCAATTAAGCATAAAAAACTGTACAAAACTTTGCTTAGTGGCATTTGGCCTGAAATTTAATTAGACAGTTAAACTTTATAATGACTATTCCCTTCTGCACGATTTTTCTGCTCGAAATGCATACTCTGCCAATTTTTAATTAATTCCTACCTTAAAACTATTTGATTTCAGTTTTTTGTCTATAATATTTAACAAACCAAATTTACATTAAAAAAATTGCAGTGTATTGTTTTCTTTTATATAAATTGTTTAAGTAAGCGAAAAATCCAATAATAATTACAAACAAGTCAGTCCTAAGGTGACGCAAAATTACAGCAAATTAATGTGCATCAATTAAAATTAATTGTGTTGTTAAATAAAAACATTGGTATTTAATGTAAACTTAATTTAACTCGTTCAAATTGTAGAGTTTATCTTTCAAGATAATTAGGGGCAATTTTATTAGTAATGACGATATAATACATCTGATTAAAATTTGTTAGCCAACAGAATTTTTCTACACAGGGTCTGTAACTTAGATATAGATTCTTAATAAACAAGTGGGTTCCGACGTGTCCCCAAAAATAAAAAACGCTACATTGTGAAATTAATTGCTGATTGCATTGCACATCTAATAACATTTATATTACCTAGATTTTTAAAAGTCAATGAGAGAATTACATTTTGACGTAGAAAAGGTGTACATTGACTTTTATCCAAAAATATGGTATGCATTTTGTTTTCAGGAAAAGCTAATAGCAATGCTGCTAAGACAGTTAAAATTTTTAGTGAAAAGTGTATTTTTGTATTTTTTTCCCTGCACATTTCTCGCTTTGTTCATGTTCAGAAGTTGGTATTCCTCTTTTTTGTTTCATGATTTCTTGCTAACAACCTCTTGATTTCCTCCCTAACAGTGATGATATATCAGTTACGGTGAAGGTCATAATTCTTCACGTACCATGGTGCTCCCATAATATCTCTCAGAACTCAGTTTTGAAAAGCTTGAACTTCCTTTATGCTGATTTTCCTTGCGCAACCTCAAAGCTGAGCCCCATAGCTTCAAACAGGCTTTTAGTATCTGCTTGTACAGAAGTAGTTTGTTTTGCGTGGCAGAAGGTAAAGAACTGGGCCTAAAACGCTTTCCTGTGGCACACCAGCTTTAATCTCTTTAAACGAAGAATAAGTCTCATTATGATTTATCCCGAATAATATTTCAGTTATATAAGACTGCAATATTTGTACATATTTGTATGGAAAAAGTCTTTTAATTTTTTGCATAAGCTCCTCATACCACACCTAGTGGAAAGTTTAAAGCATCTTAAAAAATTGCAAAACATAAATTTTTTCCTCATAAGCTTTTTCTATTAAATCCGCGAATTGATGACATCGATCTGACTTTCTTAATACAAATTGATGATTTGGAATCATTTCCATTGTTTAAATAAAGGCATTAAACCTCTACAGTTAGAGATTTTTAAACAATTTGGATATTATTGGTAATAGCCATATTGGACGACAGGATGGTATATCCATGCTCTAAATTCCTAGGTTAATGTACCATTACCACTTCGGCCGTTTTCCAAATATCTGGAACGGACTTCAATCGCAACGCTGCGTCTATTAAGTTAGTTAGTTGTACAACATCTTTTTGGGGAAGCTATTGTAATATAAGACCAGTTATTAAGTAATAACCTGGAGCTTTCTTTGGGTTAATGTTATACTTAATTTTAACCTGGGACTTTATTGGAGCCATGTTATACTTGATTTCTTAAGAAATTTTTTTGAACGTGGCTAAAATTAATTGCTCAAAATCTAGTACGTCTACCAGCATGTTCTCACTGATTTCTTGTCGTATTGGTTTATGTTTCTAATTAATAAATTTCAGAAGCCTCTGCTTTTTAAGTACATATTACTTCTTTCCCATGCTTCATTTGAGTTTCTTATTGGTGAGGAATGTACTGTTAGCCATTTCAATATTTTTGTAGCTTATCATAGCAAGTAGTCGGTTTTTTGCAGCCAGTAAATTTTGATAAATATTTACTATTTAAATACATTTTCGATACCATTTTCCCATTTAATTGGCAGAAAGAGGTTATTTACAATACTTTACTATTACTATTAGAGCAATCGCCAATACCGGTGAAGTTTAACCAAGTTTAAAAAGCGGAAATGGATAATAAAGTCAAATAGGAAGAGATAAAAAAAACTATCACAAGACAAAAAGTCGTAGTAAAAAGTCAGCACAACTCAAACGTTATGACTAAATAACTTAAATAAAAAATAAATAATTAATTCTCTTAGAGAGGTTGTTTAAAATATTTTACTATTACTATTAGAGCGATCGCCGATAACGAAAAAGTTTTACCAACCCTGATTCTAAATAACATAAAATAAGACCCTAAATTTTGAAAAACAAAATCAGTTGAAACAAAAATACAAGAAAGACAGCTGGGATGGTTGGGACACATTTATAGAATAAAAGAAGAAAGGTTAACCGGAAAAGTCTATGAGCAAGATCACAGGGAAAAAACAAAAGAGGTAGACCGAGAAAAACCTGGCAAGACGAAGTTAAAAAACCGGCAACGGATAGAAAAATCAAAAGGAAAGAGACAAAAAAGCTAGCACAAGACAGAGAGACATGAAATAAAAGTCAGCATAACACAACTCAATAGTCTTACACCTGAGATTATTTAAAATATTTTACTATTACTACTGCTCTATTAGAACAATTGCCAATACAGTTTCGCCAGCCCTGATTTTAAATAACATAAAATGAGACCCCAATTTATGAAAAAAGACCTTGGTCCGGAGTCAAACTTGCTTTTTAGAACGGTATTTAAAAAGTCGCCCTTTTGTGATAATTCAAATAAGCTTAAACATGTGGAGAGTATAAAATTTTAAAACCATAAAAAAACAGTTCGTTGTCCTTGAAAAATGTTTATTTCCACCAACACGTTCACCCAAAGTGTATTGATTGTGTAGCAAGATGAAATACTTTGCTCGTCAATTATTCCCCATTGTAGCAAACTGAAGTAACCGCATAGGATTGTGGTTTCCACAAATTGACATAAGCAGAATACTTCGTCGCAAAAGAAGAATATCCATGAAGGCAAGTAAAACATTCCTTTAATTTAAACTATGTGTAAACTATGATCCGGTAGCAGCGAGGTAAGTTAATAACATGTACATGGGGAGGATTGGGATCATCTCTCAACGTCGGCGGGGGGAACCCGACGCGCTCTGCTCCAGTGGATTGTGAAGCGTTACAGCCATACAAGGTAATTGAGTAATTAATAGACCTTATAAATCACGGATTATTGCTCAATCGAACACACGTGACATAAATCATGACACCGCCACGCTATTTTTGAAGTTTTCCACAATAATCCTATTATTTATGACCTCGGGCGCTTTGCTTTATCGACAACATTCCCGAATAATTTCATTGTTCCGAAATAAAAGATTAATTATCGGAAATTGAGAAATAACGGTAAATAATGCAGCGGGTCCGTTGAAACCGCCAATAAGAAAATACAAGGGACCTAACAGCCATACGAATTTAAATAAACATTAGTTAGACATGCGAATGGCATGACAATGAGCTACAGAGCTGGACTGGCCGTTGCGATAACTAGACCAAGCTTGGTGCATTGATTGGGACCAGTAAAACAATTTTTCGATGAAAAATTAAAGAACGTACCGTTTTAAATGTCAATGCGGTGTTTTAAAGTATTAACAATTTATAATGTTTTGATTTAAAAGTAGCAGACTTCTTGATTCTTATCAATACACCGGATATCAAAGAAATCAGGCCAAATCCTTTTTTCCCTTCTCATTTTTCTTCGTCGTCTTCTTTTTTCCCTTCTTCTTGTTCTTTGTCTTCTTCTTCTTTTTCTTCGTCTTCTTCTTCCTCACTTCATGGCTTAAGCAAATTGCCTGTTGCGTCTTCACGAAATGTTATTTTTGTTGTTTCCATCTTTTCGTAGGTCTCTCTATTTCTCTTCTTCCTCTTGGTCTATAGTTCTATACCTTCTTATTATCTTTGGCAATGTCTGGGGCTCAATTCTGTTAATATATTCTTTTTATCTCTCCCTGTTTTTTTCTATTTTTTCTCCCAGATCGTAAATTTCTAGTTCTTTCCCAACATTTTCGTTTCTATTTGGTCTTTAATGGTACATCTCTTTACTCTTCTTAAAAATCGCATTTCTGCTGTTTGTATTTTATTCCTGTCTCGTTGGGTTTTCCTTTAGTTTTTAATTTAAACAAACAAAATTATAGACAACCAGGTCAATTATTTGAACATACACATATATTTACATCATTTCCCGTTTTGCCTAAAAGGTCTGTAACATTGATATTTTAAAAGGAACACAAAATTTTACATTTTTGGAAATAGGAAACAAATCCTAAATCAACGAAATAATTTTAAAAAATCTTTTATAGACCCAAATTATATGGAGTTTTATACAAAATCTGAAAAATTGATGTTGTTAGTTTCTGGCTTGGACGAAAAAAATACAATTTATTTCAAAAGTTATTTGTGTCATTGAATAATTTTCAAAATGATGCAAAACTATAAACAAACTTTTGTTTATCTTTTTGGTAACCCAAAAATACAGGGTGAAATTAGATAACAAAAGTTATAGTCATTTTTGACGGAACTGGAAATTATGTGAAAGTGTAGATATGATCAAAGAATCGGTTTTTATACATATTTCAAAAATATAAAATGTCATTTATTTAATTAAGAAGACTACAGAAAAAAAAGTTAAGGATGATTTTATTCACAACCGAAAAAGCTTTTTAAAATGTTTAAATGTATGAAAATCTTAACCGAACCCAAATTCTATGGAGTAGTAATAACAGTGAAATTTTTTAACGTAACCAAAAAAAAACGTTTTTTATTAGCCATATCACAAATTTTTATTGCTACCGATATTTAATGAAGGTGCTTGGTGCTTAGGAGAAGTCTAAAATTTTAAGGTTGTCTTTATTTTTTGGATTAAGAAAACTTTCAAAAACGCTGTGGTACCCGCATTTAAAAAATCAATTTCTATTAAAATTTTGTCTAAGCTCGTGCTAACCATAAATACCAAACTATTTAGGCTAAACTTCCTTTGCAAACGACTAAAATCTTGAATTATGTATTATTTGAAAACGTGTAGGTTTACATTTTCGTCCCTTACTTGATGCATTATAATAAAAAGCTTAAATTCAAAATAATTTAATATGTGAGCAGTCAAATTTAAATTTTAAAAAATCTAAGCAAAAGATGGACATTATAGATAAAAACAATAGTACAGTAATAATTAATCTAGAGATTCAGTCATATCAGTAATTCCCAGTTAAAGTTTGTGAAATTTAAAACAAAATTACGTCAAACTTGGGACCCCATAAACGTATACAATGTGTTATTGAGTTATTGTATATACGTTAATACAATAACCCAACAAGTTAAGTACCTTGAAGGTATATTTTGGATTGTAGACGAAACGCCCTTAAATTCTGAAGACGCGCTTTTCGTCCAGAAAAGGTCAGTACACATTGATCTCCTTAAGCATACTATTACAGCATACTATGTATAAATGTAACAAATAATTTTTATACTAGAATACTAGACGTCATTTAAAGACATCCAAATGCAGTCATTCCTTGGAAATAGAACTGTTAACCTGTGTCTACGAATAACAATCTTGGTGGGCTATTTTATAAATGTCTCATTTGGTTAAAATTATCATTTTCTAACGGTTTAATTAATCTTAGCCAATCGTTCATTAAAAATAAACAAATGTATTAAATTTAATCAGTACCTATGCAAGAACGAAAATTTGTACCAAAAAGGGGGTTTTATGCATCAAAAAACAATTAGGAGTAGGTACATGTTTAATAAAAGACAGTGTATTTGGGCAAGATTACGAAAATAGGTATTTAAATTTTGGTTTATCTGTTAGATTTCATTCATATATTTGAGTTATTACGATAATATAATTTTTTATCACTTCGGTAATATAGGAAAAAAATTTCCCCATAATAATGTGGTATATATCTGTATTCATTATAAAATTTGCCAACTGATAGCATACAAATCCAGTACTATTACGTCCAAAAAAACTAGCAGGCTGGACAAATCCTAAGAAAACAAAGAAGGCGAATGAGGTCTTTGCCTTACAAACTAATACAAAATTACAATATTCTTACATTAGCGATTAGCAAATTAAAATTGGAGAGCTTCAGTTTTTTTCAGGATATTTTAGGCACTCGGCATAATAGGTAGAGTAAAGAGCCCTAATATGGAACAGTTACCTATTATGGAATACATCAGTTTTATGACAATGAATAAGCGATATCTGTTAAAAAGTATATGTACCTATTTGTACATTGATCACACATTCCCAAATCTAAAATAGTTAAAAAATATTCACTAAATACATAACAGATTCAAATATATTTTTGACTTACTACTGAGTTTTTAGGCTAAATGTTTCTGTGCAAAATATTATATGTTAGGGAGCTAGGGTATATGATATAAAATATTTTATTGCATGTTTATTTAGCATGAGCCTTTACATATCAATTAAATGGACCAAAATTTTGATTGGGGCCATTTCATGTTTTACATACCTACACAGATTTTTGAAATGTCACATTGATGCCTAATATGGAATACATAGAGGTGCCTTATAATGAATATGATTATGGTCACTAAGTACAGCAATATGGGTTCAGTGTCAAAAGTGTCAGAAATGGGCAGACGAAAAATGTGCAAAATACCCAAAAAACAGTTATATTGTCCTACCTGTAAAAAATAAATAAATTATCAACATTTAGATCGAATGACACTTGAATTATAATTTAATTTACATAAATAACAGAGTTTTGGTTTGGTTTAAGTAATAATGCAAATCAGAAAGAAATAAAAGATTAATCTATGAGCAGTTGTTTATTTTAATGTGTATTTCCTATATAATTCTATATTCCATATTAAGAACCCCTAGTATTCCATATTAGGTTCCCCGGGAGCTTAATATGGAATAGTAGTAACATTTAAAAAACAATAGCTATATAAGAAATATCTATAGTAATATCGTACCAGAAATCGAGTAATGTGTTGCGTATTCATTACAAATTCCTTAAATTTTTTTTTGCAAAATTTTGTTGAATAAATGTGAATAGGTATTATTGCCGAATACAAAAAAGTATTCTATATTAGGGCACTTTACTTTAGGTTTTATTTTCTTACTAAGCAGGTAAAAACACCCCACTTTACTAATTTAACCATCTTGCTAACGTTTCAGATATGCACATATTCTATATGTTCATGAAACGTACGTATATGGTCGGTTCACACGAGTTTGGCGAAAAAAGTAATTTGTAGTCCGTCCCTGACGAGCAGCGAACTAGTGGCATGAGATAGGAAAATCCAGTAGCAATCTTCCGTCCCTCTCCTCACCACATATCTGTAATTGCAAATAAAGCAAGTTTTCAAACTCACGGTATCTCATCTACCACTAATTGGCCACATCGCGTGTCTTTTCATCATTAACAACGCTCCCATACTCCAGCAGTGCAGCGTCGAGGATTTTTACGCGGAAATCCAGATTGAAAAACTTTTATGACGGCTGCAGCGAGGTACAAGATTGAGTTATTGATGTTTAAAACGACAAAACCGGTGGATTTATTTAAATATTATATTTTCGGGAGGGTGAACACGATGAGAACGGAAGAAACTGTATAATTACGAATACATCGAAAACACTCAACCTCGCACCTTCTCTAGAGCTTTGGAGCTTTCGAGTTAAGCTCCTTAAGTGCGACAATATCTAGCAAACGATACGTCTACTCGATCCCTTACACCAGGTGTGCTCTTGAAAGTGTAGCAAGTAATAGAAAAGGTACAACACTCGAAGCCACGGCTACGAATAGTCAACAAACGTACGGGCCATAAAAAACACGTCATTATAATAAATTTAACATTCCTATAACAGGGACGTGTTTCAGTTTAGGCGGAAATTTTATTCATGCTTAAAATATTCTATCAAATTTTTATTCGTTTTCTGTTCTGCACAGACAAAGTTGCTGTTTAAAACAACCAATAACATCCACACTACCCTTAAGGATAGGTGCAGTGCTAGTGTGTTAAATAAATTCATGTGCAGTGCCGGTCTGTCCAAACAAATCTAGTGCCACGGACCAAACGCTAATAACCTAAATGGTTGAAGCGTCTCCCTCCTTTAAATAATAAAAAAAAAATAATGATTAGTTTCATGTTTTAATATTAGACCAAGCTTCCTAATTTTTTATAATTCTTTTAACGTCTTGCACTGATTAAATCTAAGGAAGCCTTAAAGGCGCGCTCAACCTCGCACAGTTATAAAAATACGGCATAGGTTAAAATTTAAAAAAGTTACTAAATTTCTATTTATTAACATAATCCAAACAAATTTACAATATTTGCAACCGTTCTCATTAAAACTTTTAAAAAATCTTAGAAACTGATTGTCTTATTTAGAGCTGTACATTTCTTCACAGTTGGACCTTTATTGTTTTTACTTGTAAGAACATTGCTTCGTAATATTTATTAATTGTGCATATTAGAATTAAAAGCGTATACAATGTTTATTTTCGTTTTCTTTCATATTTATTTTGGGCTTCATATTTGTTTTACTTATTTTGCAAGGCCTTTCTTGACGATTTAAATATATTACTCTAGATCTGCGATTCTTAACCGGGGGCCCGCGGCCCCCTGGGTGCCGTAAGAGATTTTAAGGGGGGCTGCGAAAAATTTATAAAACGTTTTTGCATTTTTAAAATGTTGAAATCTTTAAAAAAATGTTTTTGTGACTACAAACTAGGGGGCCGCGAAAATATTTTAGGGTATTTAGGGGTCCGCGACTACTAAAAGGTTAACCCTTTCAATACGACTTTTGGCCAGAACAGTTAATGATTTTTAAATGACAAAAATCTATTACTCTATAGTAGATATGTATATATACAAAATTTTGGAATTTTAAATTTGACCGTTTTCGAAAAAAAGACTTGGGACAAATATGTCCCAGCAGTACTGACCCCTTGGGATTACTTATGT
The DNA here is from genome assembly GCA_947652605.1 of Elmis aenea. NCBI lineage: Eukaryota > Metazoa > Arthropoda > Insecta > Coleoptera > Elmidae > Elmis > Elmis aenea. The sequence continues at coordinate 9,734,589 of OX393582.1, read as the reverse complement.
CCCAGCAGTACTGACCTCTTGGGATTACTTATGTCCCAGCAGTATAGAAGCTAAACAAGCAGAAAGAAATAAACTGTATTTATTTTTGCAAATAACAGAACAAACTAAAGATCACTAATAAAATAATGTAACTGAACATATATTATGTGTGGTAAGGAGTAAAACATTCGACACATAGAGCTACTTGACATTTTTTGCATATGAATTTTGTTCGTTTTTCAATTTTTCTTGATTGACAACGAATGCATCTATTTCTGCCGCCTTTTTCTACTGGAAGATGATCACCAATATTTGTACAAAACTTGGCTTGTTTTGAAATTCTACCCTGTCTTCGGGTTCGTTTGTAAGAATATTCCGATCTACCTTGATCAATAAGGTTTTCTGCTAAATTTACCACATAATCAATAAATGGAACTTTTTTTCGAGTAATTTCTTGGTAAACTATATACGAATTATAAACAGCAGTCATAACAAGTCTAAAAAACACTTTTTTCCACCATTTACTGCTTCTTCGATCTACATCGTATAAGGAAATCATTTGGTCGGCATGATCGACGCCCCCCATGTATTTATTATAGAAGAGTATTGCCTCTGGACAGTAAATTTCCTTCATACTTCCATCTTTCATTTTTCTATTTACCGTAGCAATTGTTGGTTGATGGCAGTTGCTCATAAGTAAAACATCTTTTGTGTCTTTCCACTTTATCCCTAATAATCCTTCTTCGCATGTAGCCATTTCACATTGCCCCCTTTCACTTAATTTCTCTGCAAGCTTTGGAGTATTTTTTCTATTAGACATAAAAGTTCCCACAGCAGGAAATTTGAGAGTCGCCATTAGAGTGGTCGATGTAAAGAAACGGTCAAAGCATAAAGTTACATTGGATTTTTTTATAGTTTCTGCCAGTTTTAGGACTACTCTCTCGCCTAAAGTGCCTTCAACTGCTTCTGTTTCTCGACCACTGTATATGTTAGTGTCGTAAACATAACCTGTTACAGCGTCACAACGTGTCCACAGTTTGATACCCCTTTTTGTCGGCTTCATGGGAAGGTATTGTTTTAGGCTTGACCGCCCTTTGAACTTGGTCATCGATTCATCGATTGACTGAAATGTACTGTCTGTTCTTGCCTTTAGGAATACCTGCTTCAAGCAGGATAACACTTCTTCAAGATAATAAATTTTCGATGCATCATCAGGTTTATCAGGTTCATTGAAGTAAAGTTTTGACATCAATAGCAGAAAGCGATCTCTTGATATAGCTTCACTTATGGCCGAATTTTGAAGAGATTTTTTCTTAGACCAATACATGTGTATAGCTGGTACACGGTTGTAGGACATAATCAATAAGCAACCCAACAAAGTTTTTATTTCTCCAGGCGATGTTTTCTGTATTGGTTTGTTTTTTGTTTTTTCGATTATTTCAAGACGTAAATTAGTATAGTGGCTAATTTGCATAATTAGGCTTTTTGGAAACAATTTATAAAAACAATCAAGCATTGTCGACCCTCTATTGAGATCAACAGTTATTATTGGTATTTCCTCTTGAGGAATATCTTTTCTTGGTGAAAAATTGTCTACATTTTTACGCCACACAAATTTTGAATCACCATCGCGTTGTAAAGCAGCAGAGGCATCATTATCGATTCCTATTTCAGAATCACTATAATATTCGTGCTCGTCCGATATGATGTCCTCATCACTTGCTTCGTAGTCCTTGTCTCTATCATCGTCGCTATCATAAAAAGGATCTACGTCTGACAAGTCTGACACGTCGGATAAATTGTCGACTATGTTAGTTAGTTCTTTTTCTGATAGTGCCCGTTTCATACTAAAATAAGATTATAAGGCTTATGGTTTGAAACACTACTGGGATAAATAAATCCCGAAATCCCGTGCTCGTATATACTGCAGGGATTTATAAATCCCAGCCTTCCAAATTTCGCAAAATTCTAAGAAATTATTACTTGAATTTTGTGTAAAAAATGGTGGTGACCTACCTGACACTTGATGTTTTGAAAAACTAACTGGAAACAAATGACATTCACAACAAAACACTAATAATTCTGCTAGAACTTATAGAAGCACAGAAACGAAATACAAAAATGGTTGACTAACAAAGTGTGAATGCGTTCAAGGTAACAAACGAGCGGTTTAATACGTAATATAAACCCAAGATGACTGAATAATACCATCCCATAGTATTTTAAAGCCAAATATTTGAAGGCAGAATTTTTCAAAAATTTCTCGGGATCTATATATCCCCGCAGTATTGAAAGGGTTAAGAACCACTGCTCTAAATCACATAATTTAAAGTAACGTAAAAACTTTGTGAAAGTAAAATTGCTAAGACACCATGAAGATTTACTTAGCCAATACGGTTTAAAATTGTTTTTCCTTGGTGCGAATAAAGCTTATTTTCTGTAAAAAAGGTAATATAATATTACCTCTGTAACAATACGATAGTCCGATCGTTAAAATTGCTTTAAATTAAGAATATGAAAAACGATAAAATATATTCGAATTCATATTGTTAGAGTACCCAAATCAAGAAAATTCCGAAAACTAAAGACTACAGGAGGAAAATTCAGTGTCTGCGAAAACAGTTTCTTAATAATATTTGAAGAAATAAGTGCCACAGAGGCTAATTTTAAAATCTGGAATACATGATTCTTCTTCTTCATTCTTCTATTTTAGGCCATGGCCTGTTCCTTCTTCGGTTTTATCCCTTGAGGTACACTTAAGATATTTAAAAAAAATTGTATAATAAGATTTGGCACCTATAACTAGTAGTTTTATACAAACTTATAGGTACCAACAATCTGTATTATGTCTATTATACTTTTATTTAATTTAGAAGAATTTTAATGACGCTAATTAAGAACTATGAAGATCATTTTTGCTTTTCGTTTAGAATTCTTATAAAATATTAGGGACACGCGTTATCTTGTGCGAATGTAAAATGCTGCTGTGAATAAAGTGGCTCGTGTATAGGCCCCATTATAAAATTATAATAAACTATGCCACTGGTGGTTAATAAGTTCAAGACATATGCACGTTCGAGATGGGAAGAATTTCTGAAATACATGATTTGATGTGATGAGAAGAATATATGGAGCACGAACAGAAGAGCATATGTTGTTGTTAGGTATAGTGTTATGAGAAGTTTCTCGCTACGGCTGACAGCTCAATTTCGCTGCACTCGTCTTCCCGAGGACCACTTAGGCAGATAAAAAACCTTCCATTTTTAGCATAGTAAAATTCATTTCATAGTCCAAAGGCGTGGAATGCGCCGCACAATTGTTAACTTATTTTCCAACCAACGGCATCGACTCTGAAATATTCGATTTTCTACTCAAGAACAAGTTGTATGGAGATGCGTTTACCAGTAAAATGTTGAATAATTTAAATAATATATAATTTATTACAATGATACAGCGTATTAATAACAATTTTACATTCCTCCTAAATTTTAAATTTTATTGTAAGCTAAGGTCAGCTATCTAAAAATTGGTGCTAAAAAAAAGAAAGATCATTTTATTATTAATTTATCCGCCTCAGAGAAAAAAATTGTCTACAATATAAAGTTGTCCTACTCAACTAAATAAGTGCTTTTTTTAATTCGGAACTGTGCGACATTAGTTCAATATTTTCTGTTGGGGTTGCATAAACAACATCAATGTAAAAGTAATCCATAGGCGTTAAACATGGCGATCGCGAAGGCCAATGAACAGGACCAAACGTACCAAGTCATGAATTTTGAAAGCGTACATCTAAATTAATATCATTTTACAATGCGGGCGTTGTGAGGACCAGCTTCTTCTTGCTGAAACTACTGATGATTTTGAATTGTTAATAACGGCAATTCGCCCAACATATCTTCTAAATATGTTTCCAAAAATCTTAATTTCGTTATCATTAGACCAATAAAATGTTCTGTAGCTTTTATTTATATCATAGTTTCAATTGTTTTTCAGAGCATTCTCGATTTTATGAATTATTTACACAAATTTTAAAATTTAAACAAGTTTTTAAAAAAAAAAAGGTATGTTGGTTACCAATCTGAAAAGCTATTTTTTTTTGTCTGTCTGATGGTGTAAAAATCCAATATGGCGGCCATAAGAAATAAAAAAGTTTACTATCGCAACTTGAAATCTAGAAGGCTTAGAAAATATCTGTTGATGTCATCAAACCCAGGATGGCCAAAAACATAGAGTTACCAAGTTTAAATGAAATAGCGTCAATGGTAGGGAAGATAATAATATTTTTCTAAAATCACATTTTTCAGGTTTTTTTTTGTAATAAGTCATAAACGAATCAAAATATCCAGGATTTCTTTTCAGATTTTCAATGGCCATAAAAATGTTCAACTTTTCTCTAATTTAACCGACCTTGTATCTCTTACCGTTTCCAAGATAGCAATGGTGAGCATCGAAAAAAGCACCACCCTGTATTCGTTAAAAAATAATTTGCTATTTATAAATATACAAACGTTATACATCAGGCAACAAAAGCAACTCTATATTAAAATAGCAGATGGACGACCCTGTTTAAATGTAGCGACTCAAAACTTTTGTCATCAGGCACAAATAATTTCCCTATTGATGCTTCAAAAATTAACAAGAAAAAGTTGACTATAGCATTGTATAAGTTAAGTCACCGATCAGTTTCATTAGTGTCACCAATCTCAAACTATGCTTTAACTATGTCTGCTAAGCCACATAATTAATCTTGCGAAGTGTAAAGATAACGTACGTTAAATTTTTAATAAATATGATTTTTAACGGCTGAAAACACGACGCTCATTTATTTCCATTAATAACGCACGTCGTGAGAAAACATCCAACCTTAAATATCTTAATTAATATCTCGCAAACGTGAAGATCGTTAATTGTTTTAATAGAAGGTGTGTAATTATTTCCGCCTGACTGCTTGACAGAGCCTCAAAATTTAGATGTCATTTAATCATTCATTATCGCACCAAAAATTCTTCGGTAAATCTGTCTTAAAACATTAAGTTTACGTTATCAAAAAATATTTCAAAGGGAAAACAGAGAAGTTGAACGTGATATAGACGTCTCTTTAAGCATTTCAGAACTAACGAATGCAGACGTTTATTTATTAAAATAATAGGGACAAAAGGTCTGATTTAAAATGTATCATTTGGACCGGTTATATTATAAAAGGCGGAAGTCCATTGCTCAGTGTTTCCAGACATTTGGGGCTTGCACTTCAGTAGATTTGAAAACTATTTAAGTCTACTTAGTTCGTCCACTTTTTATGATTTTAAATATACAGGATGTTGACTGCGAGTATCGTTCATAGAACTTTACCATGCAGGATTAAATAATTGTATACAGGGTGTCCCAAAAACGAATAAATGCATGGGGATCTCGCTTATCTTAAGAGCTACGTGGTCGGTTAAATTAGGGCAAAGGTGGGAAATTAGATGCTCATCAAATAATTGCAAAGAAAATTTTCATAGCTGTCTTAGTTCAAAAGTTATTCAAGAAAAAGTGAGAAAAAAATTATTTTTTTTTCTTTTATTTCCTACATTTTTTAAGATATCGACCATCTCCACTTCTCCAAAGCAACTTCTTACGCTTCATACTTTGAGATAACATAAAATTTCCAAACGAAGGAAACGAGAACATAAACATAGAAATGGAAGGAGAAAAAATTGAAACCCTACAGTATTTTGACTACCTTGGAGTAGCAATCGAGAAGACAGGACTACAGGAAGTGGAAATTAACAAGAGAATAGAAAAAGCAATGAAAACATACTATGCTATCGACAAGACGTTCATTAATAAAAAAGAAATATCAAAAAGGACTAAAATAAATGTACCTATAACGCACAATATTCAGACCAATATTGGCTTTTGGGTGCGAGTCCTGGACACTAACAACTAGCCAAAAAAGTAAAATACAAGCTGTCGAAATCAAATGTTTAAGAAGAGTAAGAGGTGTAACAAGAACGGACAGAATAAGAAACGAACAAATTAGAAATGAATTAGAAGTAGAATCTATCTTGCAATTCATAGAAACTAGGCAACTGAGTTGGTGGGGACATCTAAGGTACAGAGGATGGACACAAGAAGACAGGTAAAGAGAATGTGGGAAGCAAGAATACAAACTAGGAGGAAAAGAGGAAGACCGAGAGAAACATGGGAAAAGGCGGTATCAAAAATCTTGGAGAAGAAAGGAAAATCCTGGCGCGAAGCGAAAGAAATGGCACAGAACAAAAAACAATGGTGCAAATTCGTGTATAGTACATAGATATGCACACATTCCTACACCTACGGGTAGAAGGGAATTTGATTATATATTATGTATATATATAAAATTTCCAACAACGTTTCGTCTCTTCAGAATCATCATCCTTCATTTTTTTAAATACGGCGAAAAAAATTTAATCTCATAGTCGGATAGCATTTTATCTTCTTATGTAATATACTATTAAAATAGTTGTTGTAGAAAATTTCTTCTCATTGAAGGAATAAATGTTTACAGTTTTGGAATAAAATACATGTTCATTATTTTGTAACACTTTCAACGAAAACCTATTTACTCAACGTATCAATAAAGATGCCATAAGATCTGGTAATTTATGTTTAATTTATTCCATATTATAACCGTAACGCACACTTATTGCCACGTAAAGAAATTTATTTAACATCGCCTAGTAACCAATAGCGGTGCACCGATTGTCATAAAATTTACATCGATTACTGGATCAATATATCCACATGCAACCAAGTTGTTCCACTCAAGCAGACACATTCAAACACCACAGAATTTTAGCAAGCCCTTAATTTTGATTCAATAGTTCCTTAAAAGAATAAAGTTCAAAGTGGCACATATTTTTGTGCATATTTTTATCGCGATAGGGACAAACAACCAGACAATTACGCTTTTCTTTGAATAATACAAATTGCACCTATTTGAGATTGTAAAATACCGGAAGGAATAAAGCTGCAAAAGCCTGGAGGTGGAAAATATGATAAAATGTAGAGAAATGTATTAAAGGTAACTAATACTACAACATAACGCGCCATATGTTCTGTGCTACGCCTACTTCGAGGATTATTTCCAGCACAACGTCGCTCCCCATCATACAACACCCTACCACAGAGCAACTACTAAGCCTTAGTTGAAGATTGCGTTTGTCCTACATTTTTAAAAACAAACTTTAAAAAATAATTAATCATATTTGATGTATTTTTCAACATGAAAAAAAAATGGAGAATTCAAAAATTATTAAAGATTGAAGGAAACTATCCTTCAAGCTTATTATATTTTATAACGAATATTAGAAATGAAAAGCGAAGAAATAAAAATCTGGTATTACTGGACGGTATATTTTATTCAACGTCTACTAATCCTACGTTTCGCTCCTTATTTTTAGGAGCATCTTCAGGGCTATAATATTTTATAAAAACACACAATTAATTTACAAGTCATTCTTAATCTTAATATTTAAAATTATTTTTTTATAAAAAGAAATGAAACTATCAGATATTAAAACTTGAAAAAACTACATTACTAATCAATATACAATAGGTAATCATCAACAACATTATTTTAACAAGAATTATAGTCTAAATTTGAATATAATACATATGTACTTATTTAAAATACTTACATTGAGGCGTGGTTATGAACAATAAAAATACATGTTGAAAAGTTGCGTATCGAGCCTGATGTAATTTATGGAACTTGATGATTGATTAAAACGGATGACTAGATTAAAGGTTTAAAATTTTTTGGATTTAACGTATTTTTTAATCAAAATTTACAAATCAACATCCACGTGGTCTGGCCCCACTTATAGGAAAACTTGAAATAACATTCGTACTGTATAGAACATGTCCTACTGTATCAGTTTTTAACTTTTTGTACTGAGATTTACTACCTTCCCATTAAAATATTAAGATTAAAAAATTATATTAAAACATACACAACACGTTAAAAATTGTGAAATACAATGAACTACATTTGACAATACTGGTACGAAGTAAGGTAAGAAGAAACCTATAACTATAATTTGTTTTTTAATATTAAAACTGGTAGATGTCGCTATTTTACATATTAATTTGAAAGTTTAAACGTTTGTGTAAATTCATGATATTTTATAAAAACAATCCTAACAACATATTTTGACAACAAAAAGTCCAAATTTAGAAACTAGAAAGAATAAGTTAATGTTGGTTTTTAATAGTTAAAGTTTTTTGATGAATTTCATTAAATAGTAATTTGTAGGTCTTTTGAAAAATATTGTCAATGTCAGATCTATCATTACATGCATTGTTGTTAACGTTGATAAAAATGCTTTCTGCGATAAGTCTTTTGAATAAGTTTTCTTCATGGTAAACAATATTTACCTTTGTTAAATTGAAATCATGACCTGTATTGATAATATGTTCTGTTAAACTTGTGGTTGCTATGAAATTTTTATTACTATTTTCGTTTGAGACGTCATTTACTTTCTTAATGTCACTTTTGTGACCATACATTCTGTTGCGTAATGTTTGTGTAGTTTGTCCTATGTAAATGGTATCACATTGATTACAGGAACAACTGTATATTAAATTATTTTTTAGAATTGTGGGTGTAGGATCTTTTAACCGAGTGTAAACTGATTGTAAAATAAATTGATTTTTAAAAGCTAATTGGATGTTATGACGTTTTTTTAAAATGGTTGATAAATTTTCTGAAAGTGACTTAATATAAGGAATTTTATAGTATTTTAAAAGTTCAACTGATGTAACTGTATTGTTTGGTATTGTTTTTTTATTATTATTGTTTAATAAGTATTTGTTAATAATGCTAAGTGGGTAATTATTTTGTAACAGGAAAGTTTTAGCTTTTTTAAAATTTTCTTCATGAAATCTATTATCTGACAATGTTAATATTCTTCTTTTGATATTTTTTACAATATTTAATTTCTGATGGATGGGATGATGGGAGTTGAAATTTAATAATCTAGTAGATTTACTGTTTTTTCTATACCAATTGGTATGAATTGTACTATTGATATCGTCTCTATGCAATGTAACTTCTAAATAATTTATAGAATTGTTCATTTCTTTTTCACATGTAAATTGTATTTTTGGATGGTAGTTATTAAAAGCAATTAATGTATTATCAATTTCATTTTCCGGTAACATCAGGATTAAATCATCAACATATTTTTTAATGAAGGGAATATTGAACGGTATTTTAGGTACCACGGTTTCTAAAAGATCATCCAATACAATTTCTGCAATTATAGGTGAAATAGGTTGTCCCATGGGAAGTCCAAAGGTTTTTTTGTAAATAATATTATTGACAGTAAAAAAACATGAATTAAAAATGAAATTAACAATATCCATAAATAAATTTTTGTCTATTTTTGTATGAATTTTTTTAAAATGATAGTTAAAGCTAAATCTGTGGGAATATTAGTAAATAAGTTTATTACGTCGAAACTAACAAGGATATAATTTGGTGGTAAGGTTATTGTTTTAATGAATTCAACAAATTCGAAAGAATTTTTAACATAGAAATTATTATTGTGTGTAATATTTTTTAATATTTGAACTAAGAATTTTGAAATTTTATAAGTGGGTGAATTAATGCAACTAATAATAGGCCTTAAGGGTTTATTGGTTTTGTGTAATTTTATAAGTGCATACATTTTTGGTAAATAGCTATTGTAGGTTTTAAGTTGTTTACTTTGTTGTTCATTGATATATTTATGTTGGAATAATTGTTTTATAAGATCATTATTTTTATTTTGTAAAGTTTGGATGGGATTTTTTAAGGAAGTCTTTGTATAAGTAGTTTCGTCAGTCAATATAACTTGTAATCTTTTAAGATAATCAATTTTTGGCAAAGCAACAGTTGTATTGGATTTATCAGATTGGAGTATAATAATGTCAGGATTATTTTTAAGAAATACCTTTGTATCGGCTAGCGTCTTATTTATAAAATAGTTATAGTTACTTGTTTCATGTCTATTATTATTATCTTTTAATCTATTTATATGGTTAGTAATAAAAAAATATACCGTCCAGTAATACCAGATTTTTATTTCTTCGCTTTACAATTTATATACAACGGACGTTCATATACTTAATTAGAAATGAAGTAGGTTTTCCGTGCTTAGTAAGTATATAATACTGAAATCACGAATATCGCGCGCAGTTTCTAAAACACTCTAAAAAACCTGGAAACACTCGATTTTAACCCACGAGCGGGCGCGCTGGACTATAAAATACTCTAGTTTTAATAAATTTAATGTGGTAACACTGTCTCTAGATCTCTAATCGTAGTATTCCTTCAGTGTCATTTTGCCTTTCAATTGAGTACATTGTCGTAACTCAAAGACCTGTACTAGAGTGATAATAGTACATTATTTCTTTAATTCTGTAGGAAAAAATTTGGACACAAATAATATTCTTGCAAATGTCTAGCAAAAATCATGTCAAAACCACATATTTCTCAAACATGTAGTGCTGAAGAATGTAATTAGGTAAGATAAATAAAGAAAATTTTACAACTATTATTTAGATTTGTGTATTGAACTATCAAAATATTTTTGGAAATACAACTTACTATTTAGTAGAATATAATTTGTTTATGAAGAAATATCAAGTTGTATATGTAAAGCCTAAAAGATCAAATTCATAAAAAATAAACCAATTATACTTTCGAACACAGGAATTATTTGTTTGAAAGATGCTACGGACAAAGTACGCAACGCGCCTGGTCGTGTGAAAATAAGGAGCGCGCCCGCTCGAGCGTTTAGTACTTATAACAGTTTATAAGCGATTTCAATAATGTTCTAAAAATTTATTGGTTACATTTTAAGAAAATCAGCTCTAAATATTTGTCAAAAATAATTTATTACATTTATAAAAAAATAATTTAAATATAATATAAATAAGTTTTGTTAATTTGCCCTAAATAAAAAAATCAACCAGAAAAATTAATAATAGCTACAAATCGGACACTGCGTGACGTCACCAGGTGACCATTTAATTAATAAAAAGATTGTGCATATATGCAGGCTTTGTTAAAATTATCCAAGTCCTCAACACAATCCATATTTTCTCAAACACAATAAAAAATCTTTGTACTAATTGTACTTACTCGTGTCACGATGCTTACTTTACAGCAAACCGTAGCTTTAGCAAGAGCGAGTCTTACCTGAAAGAAGAAAAAAAAACAAATGTTAGTATATTTAAACACAAATGGCTCTGTTTAATGAAATTGCTAAGACAGTTGCATGTGAAGAAATATTATAGTGTATTACATAACAACAGTTGTAAGAAGCAGGCGTAAAAACTTTACAGATCGGATTTTGTACTATACTTGTTCTACGATCACACCATATAAACGATTTTTTCGGTAGCTTTATACGTACGCTGTTAACTGACGTTAGTCTACTTTGATTATTTCTGTGCTTTTTGCCAACCGTGCGTAAAGACCCTCTTACTATGCATGTAGACGGTGCAGTAATAGAAATTCGTAGAAAACAGTTTATTAATTAACAAGAGTTGTAAGAAGCATAGCACGCACGAGTAAAAAAGTTACGTACTTCCACGACTGCGTAATTGCTTTACAACTCGTGTAATGTAGCAACTTTTTCTACGAACACATTATACATATGATTTTGCCGGTTTTTTGGCCAACAGTAAACACAATTGTACGTACGCTCTTAACTGTCAAGTTTAACATCTACTTTGACATTTCTAGACAAGTGCCTTTTGCTTACCGTGCGTACGGACTCACTTACTATGCATGCTGGATAGGCTTAATGTGAGCCTACTTTGATTTTATAAAAAAAAAAGTGCTTTTTGCTTACCGTGCCTAAAGACCCACTTACTACGCATGCAGGCTGTACAGTAATAGTCATTTACAATAGGGTCATAGAAAAATATAATTAAGAAAGCTACTGAGCAAAAGGACAAATCTCGAAATTGATGTAGGTAATTTTTTTTTTCTAAAGACATTCTTCAGAGATAGTAGTATAAGTAATTTTAAAATAAATCCATCAGTTTGTCAATCATCAGTTTGTGTTAGACTTCTATTTAGGACAATGTGATACTACTGTCAAAATAGGGTGATTGTCATTTTTAAATGAAATATCTTTTATATTTTGTTGAGAAATAGAAACGACCAAGGTTTGTAGAATTTAATTTCTAACCAGCATCGGTCCAAAAGCCAATCCTAAAAAAAACTTAACCCTGTATGAACTGACTCAGTTTTTTGCCTTTAAAAATGTTCTAAAATAAACAATTATTGTAGTATTTTTATATTACAAAAATAACTTACACAAGAGACCGTTAACGAGTGGAATATAGTGTAATTCTTAAAAAAAACAAAAAATATCGCTTTTCATTTTCCACAAATGTCACACAATTATTAATAGCAACCACTCAATTGCCGTTATCCATAAAAGGTATGAAATAAATGTATTAATACATAATTTTCGGTTGCTGCTTCGAATCCTGCTGAAAATATGTTTGCCAATCACGGGCTAAAGTCAATTACTTCGATGATGGTGTGTAATTTATTCAATAATAAACAAAGGACCGATATTAATTACAATACCAATGAGACCGTTACGCTTTAGGTAAACTTTAGAAATTAAACTCGGTAGAAAGTGATACAAAACCAATATTTGTATTACGCGTGATTACGTTCGTGCCAAAAAAGTATTAAATTTCGACGACGGATTTGGTCATAACATTTACGTGTAAAACACTTGTAAAAATATTTAGATTAAAATTCTCGTGTTACGGCATAGCGTTCATAAATTTGTTTAGATTGCTTAGGTTAAAAGTAGATTAAAAAGTGTTTTAGGACGTGTAATACTCACGGTGGAACTCGTAAAATGATCATTCATTCTTTATGCAGTTTGTAACAAAGTACTTTTGCATGCTTGTAGTATCGGAAAGAAATGAGTTTAGACAAATGGAAAAAAGTTGCTAAATTGGTAGAGGAATAGAGATAATATTATTGTTTGAATAAAAATGTAGTACAGGTTCGATTTTTCAGTAAACCAATATACTTGTTCTGTTTCGTTTGTTATTACTTTGTTCATTTCTTTTAGTGTCAATTCCATTTCGTGCCTAATGAAACTTTTTATAGCAACACTTAAAATTTCTTATTTCTTGTACAAGATTATTAAAGACATTTCGATCGCTTGGCATTTATGGACAAAATAAGACTGGTGCAGACAGTTTCGGGAATGTTTAACAATCAACAGTGGACATGCTGCGGTCTGGCTCAGCATGTGCCACCGCAACATCAGTACAGGGACTAAATCTGCTATGTTGGCAGCGATACCATGAACATGGAAACGCTTTTCACTACAAATTTGTCAAGGATGAATTTCCAGCGGTGGCTAAACGGAATTCCATCGTGCCGACATTAGATAATAGCGTTTTTAAAATCTAACTCGCCAAATCATCAAAGCTAAATACAGTAAAACTAATCAGCCTCTCATGGGCTTAGCAAATAAGGTGCTGGGAAATTTTGGAACACGCTGAGTTGAATAGAGCTCAGACTTGTTTCCGCAAATCTCGGGTCTTTGGACATCTAACTGCATATGTATATGCAACTGGTGATTTGCTTTAACTGCATTCAATAAATAACAACGTTTAACCACTTCAACAATCATTTTTTATACCAATTGGAATATACAGGGTGTTCCAGTAAAAACCCACCTACCCTGTAATTTCTTAAGTTTCAGCGATTAAGCTTCGCTATTTTAAATAAGGTATTGTAACGCTCCTCTTGTTATCAATTCGTTTTTATTGTAATTCAATGTTATTTCATTTACTTACAAAATAAATAACATGGAACAAACACTGACGCATCATTTACTAAAACTTGGCAACAGCTCAAAATTACTAAGTTATAAGGATCTTGACTTAAGTATTAAAATATAATAATAATAATAATGTAGTTTATTTAGCGATTTGCTAATTATGTTACATTTTATAACATGTACATATATAAATATATAAAATTTAAAACTTTTCCTTAATATGACTACTGAGCTTACGTCTAAACCTTACAACATTAGTTTCACTTTTAAGTTCACTTGATAAATCATTGTAAAATTTCAGTCCTTTATAAAAAAGAGAATTTTAAGTGTAATTTCGTGTACTGAATGGCAATTTAAAGTCTTTACAGTTTCTAGTCGGATAGTTATGAACATCAGCGTTTTGGGTTATATATTTTAACAAAGAATTTGGAAGCAGGTTATTTATAATCTTAAAAATGAAACTAATCGTATTAAAAATTATCCGTTGTTTAATACGAAGCCACTGTAAAGTATCCAGCATCAGAGTAATTTTGGTGTATCTGGAACAGTGTAAAATAATTCTCATAGCCCTATTTTGCAATTTTTGAAGCCGGTCATCACTTAGTGTGTACAACGTAAGTGTGTGGGTTTCGTCAATCAACAAACGATTCGTTGATACATTTGTACATCATAAGTAGGGACCACTACTTGTACAATGTGTGCTTATAGAAAAGAACGACAAGGATATACGTCCTATTGCTATAAAGGACCATATGGACCAAAATTTTAGGCAGTCGGGATTAGGCATGTCAGAACCATTCACCGAGAAATGTGCAGCAGGTCAAAAATACAGAAGTTCGTTCTAGCTATTGTGTTTCATTTGTTTCTTACTGTGTCGTAATTGCTCAAGATTCGTGTACTACTTAAATGAAATCCCGTTTGGTCCAAAGTAGAAAAATTTCCAATAAAATAAAATTTTTAATACAAGGCAATCTTTCTGATAGATTTTGTTGTATCAAAAACTTTGTATCTAAAGAAAAATTACACGAATCTAACAAAAATTTAATACATTTTTAAACTTATTGCTAATTGTTAAGTATGCTTTATGATAGCCAGATTCAAATCTCGACCTTATAATTATAAATACGTATATATAAAAGTTCAGGCTGACTCTGTGACTCTTTGACTCTGTGACTCTGTGACTCTGTAACGCATGAAAATAGCTACAAAATATCTGTAACGCATGAAAATAGCTACGGGTTGACTTATGTCATACATGACAATCATCATGAGGTTGTTATTATAAAAAGTAATAGTTTAATATACCCGTCCTAGGACGGGCTACGTGCTAGTATCATTAGATTCAAAGAGAAATTTGACGAAGAACAGGGTTCTCAATCGCAAAAACAAAACAAAATCTCCTTTATCTAATGCAGCTACTTTAAAGCCATATCATAATCTAATGTCGTTGTTTAAAATGACGCCTTCTGCACTTTCTAGTGAGTACAGATCTATGAAAACCTCCCAATTCAAGGAGACAAACGTAGAAAATCTCAAGATTCTAAACCTTCAGAAGGTGACCTGAGTGGTAGCAAGTGACACACTAATTTCTTTAAAAACTTAAAATTGATTTTCTGAGAAAACACTAATTTCAAGTTACCTACCTAGTATTAAGGGGACGATATGTTCTGGTAACAATTTTTAACACTGCATTAAAGAACCTAGCGACAATCGCGCCTCGACATTTTTACTGGCATACGTATAGCACAGCGCCTTAATTAGGTACGTCGTCCATTTTTGCCATCTTTCAGAAGTCACCCTGAAATTTACTGCAGTCGTAAAACCGTTCATAAAATGCATCAGCTTGTAAGACTTTAACACGAATGTTATCGTAATTTACGTGGCGAAACTAGATAAAATAATCATTTAACAGCTCATAATGATTGTAATGAGAGTAGAACAAAACAATATAGATAAAAAGCAACACGCCAACTAGCTCTGGCCAACAAAGAAGAGAAATACGGCTGAAGATACGGCTGCAACTTATATCTCGGACGTCAGATATATTTCATTGCACATATAATTTAGAATAAACGAGGTATTTCTGTAGTCAGGCCGACGCTCTGTTGTTGAGATATGTCGGGTATGCTAGACGCATTATTTTATTATATTATATTATTAACAGCTGCCGGATAGCATTCAAATGTTTTACCAGATCGCATACTTTATATTACCGTTGTATACGAACAAAAGCGAATTTGCAACGTACGTACTGTACGTTATACAGCAGATTACTGCATTACCGTCTTTTGGAGGACGCGTCGGGTAATGTGAAAAATGCGCAACTGTTTATTTTGTGTGAGATTCGAACGTAAGCAGAAAAGATATATAATAAAGGGCTATTAAGTCAGGTTAAGTGTAGATTTATTGCTACTTTTATTGTTAATAATTGCCAGTTCGTGCCAGCTTCTTATTACTTTAGTACTTTATGGCAGTTTCTGCTCGCTCATCTACGAAATTGTCTCCATTTTCGAACTGCTCTATTTTTAAATAAAACTTTTCAGCCGTTGTACTTCGCAAAGAAAAATCAACAAATCTCTTATTTTTAAATTATACTCGAATAACTGCAACTATGAGTTGGGTATTTCTATTAACCTCTTGACATACAAAAAAAAATTTAATGGAATTGCATATAAACATTATTTTAATGCAAATAGAAGGTCAGCAAGGAGATAAGATGACAAGTTGCCTTAATTTGTCTTTATTTAACTTATTAAAATTACAAATTCTTATAAAAATTAAATTTTACACTTATAAATACATACGAGTAATAAACCGAATAAACAGTTTTAATAATCCTTCAGTGAATGGTACCTTTCAAAGCAACCGGGCAAATGTAAAGGTATTAGACATTGCTTACATTGCCAAGTTGTTTCACTTCTTATACCATGCTTGAAGCACACATGACACCTCTTTGCTGGATGTTGTTTGTTGTCAGTAGGTGGTATATGTTCAGGAAAATGTGCCCAAGTTTTTCCCTGTAATCGAATTGGGCAGTCATTTTGAGAAGGACGTCCTCGTGTACGATAGTTAGGTAGAGATAGATTTGACAACATATCTTCTGCAATATCCAAACGAAAATTTACTATTTTTTGTTTTGGTGTATTAGGTAATTTAGAATACAAAACAAATGCATTATAAACAGCCATATCCATCAAATAGAAAAATATTTTCTTGTATCCTTTTAAGCATTTTCGCATAATTGGAAAACAAGCAAGAAGTTGATATTGTTTATCAACTCCGCCCATTCCACAATTGTACTCAAGTACACATCTGGGTTTTATAACGTTTTCTTCGCCACCATTCTTCATTCTTCTTATTTTTCCAGTATTTATCATTTCCGCATTTCTATGTTTTGTACTAATCAAATATATGTCCTTTTTATCATGCCAGCGTAAAGATAAAATACCTCTACAAGATAAAGTTTTAACTTCTCCTTTTTTCATTTTATATGATGACAGTTTCTTAGGCATATTCTTGCGATTTTTTCTAACCGTGCCAACAACATTTGTATCATTTTTTTTCAAATAATCAAATAATTCTGGTGACGAATACCAATTGTCTAAGAATAGAGTATATCCTTTTCCTAAAATTGATTTTGCCAACTCAATGACGACATTTTGTGATGCTGGTGTATTATTACCTGGAATCTTATCTTGTCCTATATAAATTTTGAATTGCGAACAATATCCCGATGCAGATTCACAAAGCTTATAAAATTTTATTCCAAACCGTGCTCGTTTGCTAGCAATAAATTGTACATAATTTAGTCGACCTTTGAATTTCATTAGGGATTCATCAATGACTACATTTTTATCTAGCGTATATAGTCGTTGAAATTTATCATTCAAATAGTCAACTACACTTCGAACTTTACGTAATTTATCTTCTTTATTCATGGTTTCATTATCAACAAAATGAAGGAAATGGGATATGGCCAAAAAACGCTTGCGTGGCATAGTTTTCGAAAAAATTGGCGTCTGGAGTATAGCTCTCTTGGACCAGTACATATCAATATTGGATTTTTTTATTTGAGACAATTACACATAATGCAAAATAAGCTTGCAATTCATCACTTGTTACTTCAAACCATTCTTCATTCTTTTTTGTATTGTTTCCGTTTATTACTTGAGTTGCATACCTGTTAGTTTCTTTGACTACCATTTCAAAGAAATCATCACAAAGAATTTGTTTCAAAACAGATAAAGGTGATGGATTTGCAGCCAATCTTCGTAAAACAATCGTGTTGATGCCGGAAATGCAGTAAATGGTTTTATAGTTGGAACATTTTCTACTTCTTGCCAGTTCCATTCCTCTGAAGAACTAGAATCATCACTGCTATAAGATATAGGTCTTGCAGGTTTACGTACATTTTTCTCACTTTTATCACTGGTATCACTTGAATAATCAATTACATGAATATTTTGTCTGGTGACACTTGTCTCACCGTTTTCGCTCAAATACGCGTCGTCTCTTTCATCATCACTTTCGGATGAAAAACTATAAATATTTACAGCCATACTACAGGACAATAACAGTTTTCCAAAAACAATTACACAAATTTAAAACTTGTAACTGCTTTCTCAGAATAAATAACGTTTATATATTACCATTATTAATAATCATTGACTCACACATTGTTTTCAAACTTGCTTCAGAATGAGCGAAGTTTTTGACGTTTGGGAAACGTCAAAGTTTGTTTTGGCACAATAAACAAATGACGTATCGTAGACGTCATTGTATGTCAAGGGGTTAATATTATAACACAATCTGTTTAATAATAACTTACTTTAAATGACTGTAAACAAGCAGATGTAATAAAATAATATTAAAACTTAGTAGTTTTCACAAAAATATAAAATCAGTCTGAAGCAAACTATCGAAGATTAACATTAATGTACCAGGGAAAATACTGGCAAGCGCAATTAAAGGCAGATTAAAAAATAAAAAAAATAGAAAACACACTAGAAGAATCCCAATACGATTTCAGAAGAGGAAGGAGAATACAAAACCCAGTCTTTATATTATGACAAACAATCAAAAAGACCTTAACAAAAAACAAGGAAATATAATTATGTTTTAAAAACTTGGAAATACCATTCGATAAAATCAAAAGAAAAGATGTATGGAGGGGCCTAAGAAGAAAGGGAATAGAAATAGAAACAATCGACTTAATAAAAGCAATGTACGAAAAAACGGTATATATTGTAAGAACCCAAAATGAGGAATCGGAAGAGGGCTTAAAACAAGGATGCGTGCTTAGCTCGTTATTACTCTCACAATGGAAGGTCACGATACGTTGTCGCTAGAATTTGATTCCGGCTGTGTTTATTACATCAAGGGCATCAAAACTAAATGTTTTCCAGAGTTATACGTGCCACTGGCCATTAACTTCGGAAAAATAGGGGAAAAACTGAAAAATTGGTACAAAAACGTCATTTTTGCGATCGCGTTGGCCATGAAACCGTCAGAGATATAATCGAAATTCTTCTATTTACCAATAGGCGCATACTTTGCAAGTAAAATAGTGCAAAGTTTTTGAAAAAATCTTGAACGGTTCCGGAGAAAAACGTCAAAAACGAAACCCCTGTATAAGCGCTATGTATTGAGTAGTTGTCGCATATCTGTATTACTATATCTATGCGACTTGCATAGGCGTTTAACATAGGGAAAACCGTTTTTACAAAGGCCTCGTTTTTTGCGTTTTTCTTCGGAACCGTTTAAGATTTTTTCAAAAACTTTGCACCATTTTACTTGGAAAGGATGCGCGCATTAGTAAATAGAAGAATTTCGATTTTGTCTTTTACGGTTTCATGGCCAACGCGATCGCAAATATTACTTTTATTAATCAGCTGTTCAGTGTTTCCCCTATTTTTCCGAAGTAAATGTCCAGTGGCACGTATAACTCTGGAAAACATTTAGTTTTGATGCCCTTGATGTAATAAACGCAGCCGGAATCAAATTCTAGCGACAACGTATCGTGACCTTCCCTTGTCAGTAGTTATAGATGGGGTAATTAAAGAAGTAAAACAAAAAATAAGGCCGTTTCACCTAGGCAACTGGAAAATGGAAAAAATAAACATAACTGAGCTTATGTTCGCAGACGACATGGTCTTAGTCGCAGAAACAGAAAAAAATCTGCAACATAATCTAGAAACTCTAAACCAGAGACTGGAAAAAATCAATATGAAAATAAATACCGAAAAAACTAAAACTATGATCGTTACAACAGAGAACAAAGGGCATAACATCACTTTAAATGGTCTTAGGTTGAAAAAGGTGGAAAGCTTTGAATATTTAGGAGCGATCATAGATAAAAATGGAAGAATGGACAAGGTAATAAGCGAAAGGACAGGACATTTGGGGAGAGTATTTTACAGTTTAAGAACAACATTTTTTGGAAATAGAGAAGTCCCAAAACGAACAAAACAGGAAGTGGTAGAAAAGGTAGTAACTCCGGAATTTTTATACGGAAGTGAAACGTGGGCACTCACAAATAAAAACAGTATACGAGTGAATGCAGCAGAAATAAGATTTTTAAGAAAAATCCAAGGAAAAACCAAAAAAGATAGAATCAGAAATAAAACCTATAAAGAACAATTAACGATAAAATCAGTTGAAACAAAAATACAAGAAAAACAGCTGGGCTGGTTGGGTCACATTTAACAGAAGAAAGGTTAACCAGAAAAATCTTTGAAGCAAGATCACAGAGAAAAAACAAAAGAGGTAGACCGAGAAAAACTTGGTAAGACGAGTGGATAGAAACATCAAATGGAAAGAAATCAAAAAGCTAGCGCAAGATAGAAAAACATGAAAAAAGGTCAGCTCAGCACAACACAATTCAACAGTCCTACACCTAACAGTAGAAAGACTTATGACTAAATAATAATAATGGAGCAAAACAGATTGTTATCAAAGAACTTAATTACAATATGCAACCAATTAGAATAATTTTAATGCCTTGTGTGGTAAATAATACAAATGTTACGCCGTATAAAGAATAGTTTTATGCAAAAAAATTAAAATCTGATTTTGTGCATCTGATTTCACAACTCTACATTTATAGCAAATACTTTGTTGTGGTAGTTTTCAAGATTGTTTTTTTTTACAATGAATGTCAACGTATTTTCTAGATCAGTAACGTATTTATGTGCATATTTTAAAGTAATGTATGTGATGTCGATATTACATGTAATAGAATTTCGTAAAATACCGGTTCTCGGTAGTATAATTGTATAGTTATACAATTTTAATAATATTTATTACTTTAACTAGTTATAGCTTACAATACCTAGTTATTGTATAAAATAAAGTAATTGCACAAAATAAAGTATTAAATAAATTGATACAGCCTGAACAATATAACTTGAGAAACCAGATAGAATTCAGTAGACTGTTTTAAGTCGGCTGGCTACTGTGATTTGTAGTGCCTGGCCCACAAATTACCAAATAAGGGTCAGGTTTAAGGTTACCGAGAGCTTTTTTTTTTAAATGAAAACAAACTTACTAGCTTTTTTTTTCATTATTTCTTAAAAAAAACATTTTTAAACCTGGACTGATTCATTTGGTTACTAATAGAATAATAACACCAAAACATGAAATCTATAGAAAGCCAACACACTCAAACAGGTACATAAGAAAAAGAAACTTTTTGTATAAATGGAAAGAAAAGTTTTTATTTTAGAAACAAATTGGTAGATGTTATATAATTGGCACAAATTTTTGTAGAAAAAATAAATTAGGTTTCGTTGCCTATTAAATAGGGAAAAAAATAAAGTACTAGGAGACTATAATCTGGGAAGTAAAATACTGTTGCTCGACAATATTCGTTTAAGAGATAAGACCAGTGATTTTTAGCTAAAAACGCATTCTTTTGTAACTGATTCTCAGTTTATAATTTTATCAATTTTTGAATAAAATTGACTTCCATTTGTCACTGACTTTTTAAAGTAAAATAATTTTAAAATTTAACTATCTCAGCGAAAACGGTTTCTCCTTGGTATTCTTTAATTAATATGAAACTCAATACTATTCTCTATTACCGAGTTGGAGTTATTTCAAACTTCCGACATGCGTGGAATTGGAAGTATGAGAAAAACGTCATTAATCATTTCGGTTTTAAATTTAACAAACAGTTGCATTTTATGTCATACTTTGAGAGGCTACAGCTTTACTCCATTATAAATTATCCAGCATCGCACAGAAACTTTAGCGTTGTTGTGTAGCAACCACGTTACTGATTAATATTGCTCGATATGTTTCGCATTTTTAAATATTTTGAGCAGACTAATAAGCAAGTTCTCTTTCTAATTAGACAATATGGTATTGCAATGGTAACTTCCTTTAATTTTGCGTAAATTTAATGTTAATTCGATCTGTTGAGACAATTTTTTTGTAATTCAAACGTATACAGATTTTTTCAGTTGTATTCTATTTAATTTAATAATGTTTCTTTCAATTTAAGTACTTTTTCTGTTAAACAACCTCCATTGTCTACTTTTTTTACCCAACTCTTTTGTAAACGAGAATTTGCTGAACTTAAATCCTACCTAGATGTTTGTTGGATGCCAGTATTTAATACCTACCGCCCTTATTTGCTTTCTGTTTGAAGTTAGACCTTAATAGGTTGGTCAGTTTTGGCGTAAGTTCGTCTAAGAGGAGTTAAACTCGACTTCGTTTCGCCTCAACGAATAGAGAACGCTGAAATTTAAGTCGTTTTGTAATCCTAACGTAATTGGTACTGAAAGGTATTCAAATCGTCGTTGCTGGTTTAAGAAATATGGATTAGTTTGGATAGTTAATCTGCAACTGAATTACTCGCATAGTTGGATGTTCCAGTCTAATTGCTATTTAATTGTATCTGCATTGCACAAAGTAAAACGCGTTTAAGCGATAATTCTGACTATTTAAATCAGAACTTTCTTCTCATATTGTTTTTTTTATGTGTGAGTAATTTGATAGCATAAATCAGGTAGGCCGGTCGTTGTAGTTTATGTTGTTTCCATGACAACCAATCAACAAACTAAAAGTTTCGAAAGCCTATTACTTGTCACATTAAAAAAGTGTACGTGATTTGGCTCTGGTTTGTTGAAGTTAGATTCCAGTTCGTTGTTTTTACCTACTAAGAGAATAATAATTTGCTTAGTGTAATGTAATCATAACAATAAATTCTAAATAAAGCTTCAGAAGTAAATGCATAATAAGTGATTTGGTGATTCGTGTGATTCTCGGGACCAAATTTAAAAAGTTAAACGAAATGCTGGGAAATCGAATAAATTGATACCGCGCACCAAACAAATATAACTTTAAACTCCTGTTCTGAAATAAATAAATAAATAACTTCTCAACTGTTCAGGTGTTATCAGAAAACTTTGCGTCTTATTTCGAGTTAATTTTCTATAAGTCTAGCAAAAAAATAATGATTTGTTTAAATTTATTGCCGACGGTAAGAAACGAACGTACACAGCATACAATTTATAAAACTGAGCGTTCCCACAATATACGTACGATTTTAATTAAATCCTCAAGTCCTTTTCGCAGCCAACCAATTTATACTTTTCGCTTTCTGATAGTATTCAAATATGCTACTTCAGGTTTCGAGCCGTCGTAGGGGCATCTAATCTTCCTGAATCAATCGTTCGAAACATTTCAATCGCTTTAAAAATATATTGCGACCTACCAGCCTGTATATTGAAAGTGAAACATATTTTCAATAAATTTGCCGACGCTGAATTTCTTAAACGTAGAGATATAAATTGCCGCGCAAGACAAAGTTCGCGGTAAGGAATACGTTCCGCATCACAACCTTGTTACTTATGTAAAACCGAAACAGGCGAAAGTCATATGAGCTCGTAAAAATAAAAACATTACTTCAAACAACGACGTAATTGATTTTTTTCATCTCTTTTTGGATGATGGCTCTTGAGCAGTTCTTCCTGTCGAGATTAGCCTTATATTGGCGGTCCTTTAAATATCTTTAATATGTATGACGGTAAAATTTCTCTCATAAAATTCCTTTTGATAGCAGAAATTGGAATACTTTACTGTAATTTGAATCACAAATTTATGATAGACATCTCCTCCTGTAAATGCAAGATCTAAGTTATCCAGTAAACTTGTTTTTAATGGATGACTCAAGACGCGCGCTCTGCCTTACATATGTGACCACAAGTTTAACGAAATAAAAGTCACGTATGAGATTGTTGGCCAGTTTTTAAACAGAAAATTAAGTTTAATAGGGCAACATTATATTACTCGACATGTGTTTCTTAAATTGAAATTTAATTAGGTTAATGTTATAAAACTAATGTAATTTTTAAATCTTAAGAGGCCATAATTTAAGCAAACTTTTGTGTTTCATTATCAAAGAATTATACAGAGTGTTTATCTAATGAAATCGTTGGGTTTATTTATTATTATTAGCGATAAAAAAACTGTTTTCTAACATATTTTAATTTTTAAAATATTTAAATATTGAATGTTATTAAATATTATTAAATTATATATTCAACAGACACAATTATATTTACTGGTTTCAAAATAATCCTCGCCGTACTATTAAAGGACGAGATCAGAATATGTTTTAGATAAATGTTTGGTAGTACAAAAATAATTGGTCCATACTTTTACAATGACAATTTAAATGGTAATCGGTATTTGCTATTTTTGCAAAATGAACTTGACATCATATTAGATGAAGTTCCGTTGAATTTAGTGCAAAATATTAATTATTTTTAACATGACGGTGCTCCTGCGCACAATTAATTCAAGAACTGTGTCTAATTATATGTCTAATCGTTTTCCTAGATGTATTGGCAATAATGACACTGTGAGATGGCCGGCCAAATCACTGGATTTAACACCACTTGATTTTTTTTGTGGGGTACGCTTAAAGATAAGGTGTATACCAAAAAGCCTGATAATATTTCTTCATTAGAAAACATTGTTTTTGAAATTTATAATAAACTTAAACAAAAATTTTGATCGAAACGAAAGAGATATTTATACGTATAACAAACAATAAATTTTATTTGACAAACTCTGAGGTTTTGTTTTTAAAATTTGTAACTGGCTAATAACTGCTACACTAACGATAAGAGACAACTCTTAAATGTCACATTGAAAAAAAAAGAACATGGGATAACTCCCATCTATTAGTAGGCAGTGAACATGTAAAATGATTTTTCCTTATTTAAAGAAAAACTACAAGAGTAAGGCATAACAAACCTTATATCATTGAAACGAGAAAAAAATAACCTTTTTAATAAGACCACAGCCAACTATGACTTCCATTTAAAAAAATGCAAGTTTGTGCTATAACTCGGAAATCGAGAGTGCTATGAAAATTTCGTTAACATACTTAAAATCTACGTAAAAATATCTATAAAAGCCAATTTTTATTTTTGTTCCAACTCATATGGTTACGGAATTATTCAAGTTTGAAAAAATCGCCCTTTTTCAGTTTTTTCAAAATATTTCAAAAAGTTGATGACGTAGGTTAAATTTGAAAATAGCATCAGCTTTCGCTTTAAATTCTGCACAAATTTGCCAATTTAAACATTTCTGTATCTCTAATATTAACGGAGTTACCCATATCTACAACAAGTTAGAAAAGTGGGCACCCTGTATAGAATTGGAAAAAGATAGGATGCCCAGGAAAGCATACGAAGCGCGAACGAAAGGAAAGAATCAAAAAGGAAGACCAAGAAAAACTTGCAATAAGGAAGTGAAAAAAGCTGTCACAAACAGAGGAATTAAGTGGAGTAAGGTTAGAGAACTAACAAGAGATAAAAAAAGATGAAGGGAAGCAAACAAAAAGAAGCCACATATATAAGAAGAAATTAAAGCCTTACATTTGACAGTAGAGAGGCTTAACAATAATTGTATTTAATTGTTCTTGATATATTTGATTTACAATTTTTAAAAGCTCTTTAAATGATCCTAAATCGAAAAACGTTTTCTATTCATTTCAGTCGATTATTCTACCGCTATAATAGTGCATTATACCGAGATTCACATAAAGAGCAACAAATTGCAACAATTGATGGTCTAGAATTACCGACGTCCCTGCTAAACGTTCAATTATTACGTTGTAGCCGACAGCCGTACAACCGCATCGACTACTATTCGATAGCTAAACACATTGTACGTAATTCACAATTAAGTCGATAAATTCAGAAATGCAATTATAATTGCTAGACTGTATACAAAGTATTTCAAACGATATACGAATTTCACAGCTCGTAAGGTCTTGTATATGAACGGAGACGAATCCATCATACCGCTCGATATTAATTTATAGTTTACGACCATTTTATTACTCGGAGCGGCTATATAGTACAACATTTGTACTAAATTATTTGCTTGTGGCTGTGGATATAACCTATAAGGAACTAAACTCACAGTAAAACAATTTTTTCTCTCTCGTATAAGTACAGTTTCTTCACCTCATAATCTTATTTGTCGAGAAAAAAAAATATCGTAAAAAATTTACTGAAATACAAAGTGTCTTGATGGGATTGCCCAGCCCCTCTTTATTTTTAACAATTTTTTGTGGGTTAAAAAGTGATCAAATTACCGCAAGTTACTTTAAAATATCTTATTAGATTTTATACTTTACAAGTATTCAATATTTGGATAAAAGTGTAGTATTATTTATTTATTTATTTCCGCGGAGGTGGTCCCCTTTCGGGTTCCTGTACTGCCTATTTTACCCTCTGGTGATAGCCCCTTAAAAAAGTCCGATGTTTTTGAAAAACTCCAGGATTTTCTTTAAGGGTGTTTTTCTTATCGCTTCTTGGTTGGCTTTTTCCATCCCTAGAAGTCTACCCGATAGGGTGTGAATCCTTCACACTGGCATATTTCGTGAAGAGGAGTTCTTCTTCACCACATCCTCTACATATATCGGTCTCAGAGAGCCCTATTATGTAGAAGTGTTTGTTTAGCCCACAGAGTTGTGACGAGTCCTGTGGCTGTTCTGATTTCTACTCTGCTTATCCTGAGCATTTCTTCTGTCTTTTCTTTGGAGACCATTGACAGGAGAGCCTTAGAATTGGCTTGTTCTGCTACTTCTTTCCATTTAGCATTATGTCCCTCTATAAATGTCATTGGCTGTTCCATACGATGTGCCAACTGCGGGTTCTGGTCCGAAGAAAGGTGTCTCGCTGCCAATTTTGGCTAGGCGATCTGCCTTCTCGTTCTCTGGTATATTAGTGTGCCCTGTGCACCATACCAGTTTAACATTAATCCAGCTTCCTGGCACGTTAAGTACTCGAATGAAGTTCAGAACAAGTCCTGAGTTTACATCCGACGAGCCAAGAGCATTTATGAAAGTGGTGTACGTCCATTGTTCTTTATTGTATTTGAGGGATTTTATTTCAGTCTATTTAAACAAACTGTCTATTAACTTTGCACACATTTCATTAGGCAATTTTTTTTAGATTTTTCGGTGCCCTAAAATTGTTCTATTCCATATCACATGTAGATTGTTTTAAGAAAACCGATTATAAAGTTTTTACGTTTTACTACTAACCAGGGACTGAGAACGGAACGAAAACGAAAACGTTAAACGAAATTAACCGAAATTTTTTTAAGAACGAAAACGAAACCGAAAACGAAATTATTATTTATCGTTCAAGAACGAAAACGAAATAAATATTTTCCAAAACCGGTTTTAACCGGTTTTAACCGGTTTTGTCGCTATTTCAATTTTATTTGTTAAACACAAACGCGAATTTACCTTCTGTGCTTGGGAGACTCCACGAGGCAGTAAAAAACCTCACTTAAAATAAGTGAGCTTCACTTTTCTCCATATACATATATGTATTAACAACTTCATTGTTTATACTTGCAATTTCGTGTAACACAATTAACGGTACAGATATTCTCTATTTCTAATTCGTTTTTTAGATCATCAATATAGAATATACACTTGATTGGATATATATTATCAATGTGTATGTATTATTTGCGTTTAGACATAATAATAGTAAAATTTATTCTTACTTCAAAAAGGACTAATGTAAAAGAAGATTTATTGGAAGATGTGTTGCTAGTAAGATTTAACGGAATGTGAAAATGTATATTGTATGGTATGTACAAACTATAAAGTTAAAGTATATTTCCAGTTAATATAAGTTTTTTTTTAAATATCTTTTTTATTTATAACATTTAGTAAATTATCCACTTGAATTCATTCTTTTGTCTTTTTAAATAATTATAGCAGGATCTTATTTAATTCAAATGCATAGATTTTTAGTACTAAAACAAATTTAAAACAGCACTTGCTATATTTTCATATTTTTAGATAAAGATCGTGTGTCTAATTTAACCTAACCACGTTGTGTTTTTGCACCTTACGGGTGTTAAACTTAATAAAATGGTTAAATGTTAATGTGTTTAACGATTTGGTAAATTTAATATGGCGATGGTTTGCCAGTCAAAATATGCTGTCCGTGAGCATGAAACCCCATCGTCATCGTTTATATTTTAGTTGAGACGCAAATATTGTTATCGTATTTATAGAGGGTTGTGGTGACTAAAAAAAAAAAAAAAAATTTAGACGACAAAAAAAATATTTTAAAACCGGTTTTAACCGTTATTATTTCGGTTCACGAAAACGAAAAAAGAATTTTTTTCGGTTAGAACGAAAAGAACGAAAACGATATAATTCGTTTTCGTTCCGAACAGAAACGAACGAAACTTTTTTCGTTTTTAGTCCCTGCTACTAACATTTTTAGTTACTACCAATTTTAGAATGGAAATGCTACAACTTTATAAGTAGATTATTATTTTTTTTGTATAAGTTAGTTCCACATGTTTATTATTGTTATAGGAGTAGTATTTAGATAAAAAGTTTAGTTTACTTGAATCTGTGATTGCAAAAACAACCCGAGTCCATTTTTTCATGCAAAATGAGATTTCGACATTTTTGCCTTCTGTAGGAGTAAATCTATTGGTTGTTTGTAAAAAAAAAAACAAGTCTGAAGGCCGTTGTCGAAGTATGAACCGAAAAAACTTTAAACGGGAACGAGTTGAGTACAAAAATAACCCAAGTCCTGGAATTTGGTTGTTTTTACATTTACAATTATTGTGTTTTTGTATTTCTTTTAAAATTATTTAGAAACATAATGCACAGTACAGTTCAAAGATAAAAATAGGGATGCATTTGACATTTACAACAAATTTTTGAGATATTGCCAAAGCGTTCTAGTAGTTTAATTCTATTAAATATTGTGTTTGTATCCGTAAATTATCAAGAAACCCGCAATAACTAAACAAATACTGATTTTACATTATTAATAAGAAAATATAAAAATATATTGGGTGTTCTATTTAAAATAACATATTCGTGTTTGAAATTTGGCTAAATGGACCGGGCAAAAGAAACGCCCCTTGTACAATTTTAAAATTTTAACAATAATCACTATGACACTATTGTCCAACAAGATTTAAAGGAATTCGTTCTGACAGCCAAGTTGTGAAATATCATTATATACCGGGTAATTCAGTTTGACTGTCGCACCCCTATAACTTTTTAATTATTGAAAATAACCCCAACAGTATATTTATTTATATTATATTTTTTTGGAAACGGCGACAAATTCTCTATTATGTGATGTACATCTGTTATCCCTACGAAAATTTTCGAGAAAAATTAGTTTAAAGTTTATTTCTTCCACACTCTCAGTGAATTAAAATCATTTCTAACTTTTCTTGGTTAGAATAAAATTCCATTTTCACTTAACAATGAACAACTAACAATATTGGAACATAGGTTATAAACTTTAAACTGTCATTTACAGAGGTTTTTGTTATGTTAAATAGGTTTGTTGCTATAATTTGATAAATAAACTTTGAACTGACTTTTCTCGAACATTTTCTTGACAATAAATGACCACCAACAACTTTTATTTAAAAGTTTTTTTTTTGTAAAGTTGTCACAAGACAACATATTGATCCGTTACGTTACCATCTGCACACACTGTATGTAAATTATTGTCTTCACAATTTTTTCCCAAAATTGACTTACACTCCTTTTTTAATTAACGATCTATTTTGTAAAATAATAATGTAAA
This sequence comes from Elmis aenea, assembly GCA_947652605.1. Classification (NCBI taxonomy): domain Eukaryota; kingdom Metazoa; phylum Arthropoda; class Insecta; order Coleoptera; family Elmidae; genus Elmis; species Elmis aenea. The sequence continues at coordinate 9,704,657 of OX393582.1, read as the reverse complement.
GAAAGCCGATAAAATATATGTACCAACTTTGACAAGTTTAGCGCAAATAAAGCAAAAAAAAAACTGACTATGAAACATACTCACATCACATCGCATCGTGCATAAAACAAAACGAGCCGATTTATTTAGAGCTAGGAATGGTAATAAGACTTTACGACCATATAAGCTTATGTAAAATTTAACAACTTAAACGTTTGAGGTGCTCCATGCAGTTTTCACGAACGCTCGTAAACTTGTACACACGACAACCGTGACATTTTGTTTTTATCAACTGTTGAGTCATGTGCATACTCGAACTGCAACCTAAACAATGCGAAGACGCGGAACGATCGTAAACAAAACGCATTCTGTTTGAGTAAAAAATAAAAAACAGCGTAACTTTTGCCTCAACTATCGCAAGTCAAACATCGTGAAGACCTGTCAGCCTCCATTTAAAATCTCAATCACGTATTTTTGGTGGCCGCCCGAGGCAGCGCGCGACCGGTTCAGTTTTTCTGCAACTGTTGACACATAAATTTCAGGGGGAAACTTGTAAACAGCTTTGAAAGATCCTTTATCTAACGCTATAAGGATTTAAGATGTAATACAAATCGATTGTCGGCTCATCTGCAAGTCTGAATCCCCTATAGTAGTTCAAAAATCTGTTAAGTTAAGAAACCAATACAATTGCATGCATTTCGTTTGATTTGGCTCTTCTTGGATCTTCAAGGATAAGAGTTACTTTTTTATTTTGAATGGAATAATAAAAATGAGTAGCAGGTTTGGTAAAAACTGCTTTTAAAGCGATGCCGTTTGTTTTTTTAAAGCCAAAACACACGTTATTCAAAGTAGGGTCTTAAACTGGGAAGTAAGTCTGTAAAAATAACATTAAGGGCGGGATTCAAAATGAACAAATATTTACATGAAACCATTTGAATATGTAAAGTGAACTAAAAACAAAAGCAAAACGTATTCTCAGGGATAGTAAAAACTACGGATATATTTATAAAATGCTTAAGATTAACAAAACAAAATATTGAAAAGCAAATATTTTTAAGAAATAAATATGGGGTCGAGGCCCGAGCATTTGGGTTTGGCGAAAGAAAATTGCTCGAAATCAATTGCCCGAAAAATTGTTTGTAAGCCTAGTTGCTCGAATAACAATTTCTCGAAAACAAAATTGTATTTAAATTTATTTACAAATACATGTCCACCTAACCAATATTGTGAGCAAGACTGCAATGATATCCTGTAATATCTACTTAAAATTATTCTTCCCGCACAATGGCGATATTTACGGCTACCCATTGGAGGTTCAACGCCAGACAAAAGTTGTTCTATTTTCAACTCGTTAAAGCTTTGTTGATTTTCTGCATTTCTATACTATATTCTAAGGACAACCTAACAGTAAAATACTATTAGCAAGGAAGGTTATTTGAAGATAATAGATCTTTAATTGTACTCGTTAAGGGTTAATTGTAAACAAATGTAATGTTTCTATAAATTTAATAAATTTTTTTAGATCACTTATTTCATTATTTCGAGCAATTTCCTTTTCGAGAAATTGTTATTCGAGCAACTAGGCTTCCGAGGCACTGTCCATTCGAGAAACAATTTTTCGAGCAATATATTTCGAGCAATTTTCTTTTGAGCAATTGATTTCGAGCAATTGTTTTCGAGCAATTTGCCGCAACCCGAGTATTTAATAAGGTGTGGCATGGCGGTTTAGATTATAAATTGAGAACGATGCTTCCAAAACAACATATTTAAATCGAAAAAGAAGAAGCATATTCGGAATTAAAAGGAATCAAAGCAGGAGTACCACAGGGAAGTGTGTTAAGTCCCGTCTTGTAACTGACGTGATATCCCTAAATTAGTAAACGATTCGATAATTTCAAAAATTAAAAACTATTTATAACTTTATATTTTTGACTATTTATTAAATAACAATTTTTTACTCTCACTTGGTTAAAATAATGATTAAAAGCTTTTTAATAAAACTTGTGAATGGTATTTTATGAGATTTCCTTAAATTTACAATATTTTAGGGAAAAATTTGCAACTGTCTCCATATTACCTAAAAATTTAAAGACCCTAATAAATAATGGGTTTCCAGCTAAAGTTTGTTTGTCAAGGTTTTCATAAACGTTACATTACAAGTGTATAGCTTTGCTTTTTGTTGGCAAAAATTTAAAGTTTTGCAATGGTCTCCATATTTTATAAAAATCTTAATGAGCAGTGGCGTACGCAAGGGGGGATTCGGGGGATAAATTACCCCCGAAAAGAACTAAAATTATAATGACTGCATTTTAAAATTGCTCGACAGACTGCATTTCCAAACATATAAAATATATTATGTTTGTATATTTTACTCATAAATGATATTTTTGGGTACGTTTGCCCTTGAAAATTTAAAAAATGCCTATGGCGCTGTTACCCGGGGGGCTGCTGCCCTCCCTGGACCCCCCGAAACTCTTTCTTACGACTCACTTTTTGTGTCTAGTCCCTATAGATCATTTTCTAAATGAACCATTACCATGCCTCGTTTGAAATTATTCAGTATTATTTTTGCAAATTAAAACAATATCCCCCTGAAATATTTTCCTACGTATGTCACTGACCATAAGCAATGCATTTTAAGCTTGTTTGTTCAAAAACGACTTGAAACAATTTTTTACAGGTCTCGACATTTTTTAAAAACATTTTAAGTGTATACTCTTGCATTTTTATACGACAAAAATTCCAAAATTTTCAAAAAATGTTAAGAACACCATAAACAATAAATTTCCAACTTAAGTTTGTTCAAACACAGCCTTAATTTTTCTTTTATAGTTCTTAAAATCCCCAACGTAATCCAAATATAAATCGAGTGAAGGGTTAAGTTGAATAATTTTTTGTAAGATGGTCGGGGGCTACAAAATATCTTTGGCGGGTCGCCAGTTGGACAGCCCTGTCGTAGCCCATATTCTGTTAAAAGAACAAATTTTTGCCTATTGAATTTTTAACATAATTCCATTGCTTTTAGTTCTACTTTTTTGCGATAGGTCGGTAGCAGTTTATTTAACGCCATTTGCGATTCGTTTTGTACCATTTTTAAAGTTTTACTGCATCAGCTCTAGCTGACCTTCTAGTAGGACCAATTTTTGGACCACAGACTCGGATCCCGCTAAATCACGAGCCCCCAGTATTTTCCCAGTTTACCTAAGCGAAAAACGGCCCTGGCTCGGAGCTCCACTGCGATATTCCTTCGCTGCAGCGAGCGGTACAGCACACTGCCACCGACGCATTGCGGGACCAATTAAAAACTAGATTATCCGAATCCCGACGGACCGACTTTATTTAGTTTCATTGGTTTAATTCGATTTGCGGCAACAACGGCTGGCCACGTTCGTCTCTGACAATAGTCGTCCGGTGTTTATTTCCATATTCAACCGGCAAATGAATGAAAACTAACGGCTGATGTAATAAAGATGAATTATAGCCGCGTTCGAGGATTCTCTGGAGGTGAAACATCGAAATGCACTCAGCTCACCGTCAACCCCGATCTCTACATATACTATACCGACCTAATGATGGATGCTTACCGTCTATCGCTACCATTTATTTGTATCCGTATTATCGGAAACGAGATATACGCCTCCTGTCCGTCAAAGGATCAGTTAGTATTACAACTATCCGCAAGTGATTGCGCCTCGTATCAGATTTACTCCCGTTTATTACATAACTAGATCTGTAATAACGATTATTAATGATTTAAAATAGAGATCTGAATACGCAAAACACCAGACGTCAGTAGATTTTTTGTTAGAATATTGTTCCAAATTGATGAACTGTTGTGTCATGTTTTATTTTTAAAATAAAACATGTTTAGGCCATTATTACTAATTTACTTCGGTAAATTTAAGTGTTTTGAGAATGAAAAAAGAGTATGAAATGAAAAACATAAAAGATATAAATAGGAACATAATTACGGATGAGAAAAAAATAATGGAAAGATGGAGGCAATACTTTAAAGAGCTAGCGGAGACAGATGAAATAAAAAAAGATACGAAGTAACAATTGTAAGAAGCGACGGAGGATATCAGGAGATATCGAAGATTACAATGGAAGAATTAGAAAAATCAATAGCAAAATTAAAAATCGAAAAACCCGCAGGTAAAGATAGTATTACACCGGAAATGATTAAATACATGGAAGACTTAGGAAAAAAAGCACTAAGGGCTTTATTGAACAAAGTAATAAAATCAAGGAAAGTACCACATGATTGGAGCATTGGAATAATCCTACCATTATAAAAGAAAGGGGACAAAAGGGATTGTTTATAACTGTAGAGGAATAACATTAATGAATGTACCAGGAAAAATACTGGAAGACTAATGGAGGGCAGATTAAAAGAGAAAATAGAAAGCACACTAACAAAAATCAAGGAAATACATTTAAGTTTTATACACTTGAAAAAAGCATTCGATAAAATCAAAAGAATTGACGTATGGAGGGCCTAAGAAGGAGGGGAATAAAAATAGAAACAAGCGATGTAATAAAATCGAAGTACGAAAAAAGGTAAATATTGTAAGGACACAAAATGAAGAATCGGAAGAGTTTGAAACAAAAGAGGGCTTAAAACAAGGATGCGTGCTCAGTCCATTATTATCCTCAGTAGTCATAGATGGTGTAATTAAAGAAGTAAAACAAAAAATGAGACTGTGTCACATAGGCAACTGGAAAATGGAAAAATAAACATAACTGAGGTAACGTTCGCAGACGACATGGTCTTAGTCGCGGAAACCGAAAAAAAAAATGCAACTTAATCTAGAAACTCTAAACACTCTAAACACTCTAAACCACAAATTGAAAAAAATTAATATGAAAATAAATACCGAAAACACTAAAACTATTATCGTTACAACAGAGAACAAAGGGCATAGCATCACTTTAAATGGGCTTAGGTTGGAACAGGTAGAAAGCTTTAAATATTTAGGAGTGATCATAGAGAAAAACGGAGGAATGGACAAGGAAATAAGCGAAAGGACAGGAAATGTGAGGAGAATATTTAACAGTTTAAGAATAATTTTTATGGAAATAGAGATGTCCCAAAAAAAACAAAAGTGGAAGTGGTCAAAAAGGTAGTAACTCCGGCACATTTATACGGAAGTGAAACGTGGACACTCATAAATAAAAATAGTAGCCGAGTAAATGCAGAAGAAATGGGATTTTTAGGCAAATGCCTAGGGACCCAGAATGGACCTGAGCCGACCCTGCTCTAAGCGGTTGTTTCAACCGTATACAATTCATAACGATTCGTCAAAATCTCGTTTTCAATGTACGCAGCTCGGTCGTCTTCTTGGGGCGCGAGGCCTTCAGGAAAGGGAATCGTAATTAACGGGGTTCCCGAGACGGTAACGAATCAGAATAATTTAATTTTAGGCCGGCCCTTTTCTCGTATAGAACTGATATAATGAACGCTGCCTCGCGAGACCAAGGTGGTCAGCATTTTCGTTCGCTTTTCAACTTAATTTAGGGGAAGCTCAACCTAACTCGCCGTCTTCCGCAAGTTGTTGGAGTACTTAATTAAAATAATGGTTCTCTTAAAGTTTCCAAGCAGTGGCAATGCAAAAAGTCATTATCGTAAGTTGAAGACGCGTTAGCCATCGTCTGATAGTTTTAAAGGTCGGGATGTACTTGCTTCCTCGTGTTAAACCCGCTTATAATTATCATTTTGACTGATCTATCCAATAAAAATGCACAGTGTCCTGCAGAATATTTTCACTTTGATTATCTTGTCGTTTCTTATAAATAATATATATACAACTTAAGTATTATTTAATCACAGAAAATGTTTGTATACAACGGCTGAAAAATATATTCTACATAATTATTCTGTTAACTTTGAACTTGCCATACTGTGAGAAAAAATATTTAAAGAGAGTAAAAGAAAAGGATGTACAACCTGAACAATATACAGCGCAGAAGTGTAGGTTTTAAACAATAAAACTAAAAGGAAATTGTTAGCTATTGAAATAGAAGACGGACCGAGTTAGGAATGACACCATAAGAGAAAACATGAACATTAATATAACAGCAGGTGTAGTAGAAACAAGACAGCTAAAATAGTTTGGACTCACTAAAAAGAAGGCCTAGAAAAATTCTGGAATGAATTCCGACCGGGAAGAGGAAGAGAGGACGACCAAAAAGAAGCTGGAGAGTAAATATAGAATTTCAAAAATCGAATAACAATAATATCATATTTTGCATAAATTGTAACAACAATCCCATCACTACATACCGCAATGGGTTTGGTAGCGTCTTTTTTAAATATTAATATCTTTAAAAAAATAATTCCTCAGATGGTTACTCTATAAAGCCTCTGTATATGCAATTGATCGACCCTTAAAATTTATTTAAAAAAAAAAAAAACTTATACCGGATAAAATATGTATTGTAAATTTGGCTGATTCTAAATCAGCTTTACAATCTGTTCTAATTACTGTATTAACAGAAAGCCTCCATGTTTAATATTAGACCTATACCGAATTTTAAAGTATAATCGACATTTTTTGCTAGAGTTTCTTGTAAGCCTTAAACGAATTTGATAAACTTCTATCGCGGATGCGTTGCTGATTGATTATTCTAATATTGTAAAATGCCTACCCTCAGAATGACATAACTTTCTAGATACCTTACAAAGAACATGATTGGATCTAAAACGATTTATATAAAACGTTTAGGGTTGCTGCAAAAACTGTCCGGTTTAAGCTCGGTTATAAACATCACTAGACGGTATTATGGAGCGTATAGTTCACTGCAGGATTGATATGAGGGCAGAAATCTGCTCCAGTTTTTCGGATCTAACACTACTAAATTGCTATTCAGTGCTTTTTGTCTTTCTTATAGCGTAGAAATAACTTAATTTGTTTGCTTTACAATAGCACAAAGTTTATATTAAGTTTTATTATTGTACGTTTCCATCGCAAATTTATTATTATCTACACAGGTTTTGAATATAAAACGAATTGTTCAATAAAAATTAAAAAGTAAAATATAATAAAAAATTGTAGGAAAACTGTATTAAACTGACGTTCTACAAATTAATTTAAGTCTTTGCATGAAAGGAAATTTTTGGTAGAATTACTATAATAATTCTTGAAAATTGTCGCACAATCGCAAATTTACAGGTTAATTCATAATTGCCCTGCAATTTCGCAAAGATGTCAGCAATGTCTTGACCAGAAAGAAGAGTACTTTAGATAATGTATCATTTAAACAATTTAAGTATTTTGTTTTTGCTTTTATATTAGATTTAAGATTTACTTTCACACGAGATATTCATACCAATGTGTGTATAAAGTTTTTTGGATTACGGTGCTCAAACGTTTAAATAAAAAAACACCAGTCTCAAAAAAAAACATTTTTTATTACTGTTATTTAGTTATGAGTCCTTCTGCTGTAGGTGTAGGACTTTAAAAAAAATGTATACCACTTTTAAAACTGTGTTCTCTGCGTTAGTAGATTTGTTATTTCTTAGTTTTTGGTTAATACTATTTTTTATTTGTTTTCACAATAAATTAGAAATCTACTGACAAAGACTAGTGAGTCTTAAAACTGGTATAGATTTAATTAAGAAGAAACTTTTCTTTAAATTAAATTAGTGTTTTTTGTTATAAAAAATTGAATTTTTTCTATATTCAGAATTATTCTTTAAAATAATAAAAATCTATTGGATTTCTTTAGTCTTAAAATCTAGCAATTTCATTACAACAGAAGAAATCTGGTCACCTTCATGTCTATAAATTTAAAAAAATATTAAAAGCCAATATTTCACTTTTTTTGCACAAAATCTAATTCAAGAATGTTATTAACACAGTTGAAAAAAATACGTTTTGTGTGTTCTATTTTAGTTATTTTTACAATAACTATTTAGGAACCATTTTTAATTGTCCAAATAGTTGGTTGCCAATAAGATTTAAAAAACTCTCTTTCTTATGACACAAAAATCGATGTGCCATATACAATGTGTGGACTGCGGACGATATTTTGTAGTACACAGAATTCACTGCTTTTTACGTCACATTTCTCTTTTAGAATGTTTAATTTACCCCGATCACAAAATTGGTAAAAGTATGTGTACACTGAACACGTGCACACACACATACGTATATTTGCGCAGACATCGAGACATCACCCTTATGATTACAAAATAAAACTTTTCAATCATACCTGAAAATTAAAAGAAGCTCTGTTTGAAGAGCTAATTAACTTTAATTTCATCTTTTTAACTTCCACAACAATGCTAATCGTTTCACGGTGGCACGTACTTGTTTCTATTGCAATGTTTTAAAGCTAACGTTATTCTTAACGCTGCACTTTACAGCTCGTGGCTTCTCCCAGATCATATGGTAATTATTTTCTACCCTTAGTTTGAGAGGAACCCTCCCCTTTGTGGCCGCTTATCACTGCTTGCATAAATAAGTAAATGATTATATGTCTGGATGTACGTATAGCTGCGTGTATACGCATAGTTTGGTTCGTTACACTCTTTGATGAAACGCTTTATCGATCGACACTGCGCGATCTTAATTGCAACAAATCTACTATCAGTTTGTCCGACAACTTTGTCGTTTCCTATCAAACTCAAGGTGATGCGATGTTTAAGTTGAACAGACAAGTATGATTGACGTTTAGGTGATAATTTTGAAAACGGTGCGACAACATGGATATAATTTTATCCTCCTGTCCGAATTGTGTTATTCCCCGTAAAAATTTCAATACTGACACGTGTACAAAGATGTCCAAACTTACGGGATTACATAGATATTTCGCTTATTGTTAATGATAGGAAATCGGTTAAAGGACCAAAATATGCAACTTTTTGATACAAATTCAAAAGCATTTACAATTTTTAAAACTATTATACAACGTAGAAGTTAATATACCAAACAACAATGTAAAAATTAACAATTAACACACATGTTAGATAGTACAGGGTGGCCTATTTTCGATGCCCATACAGGGTATCTCGGTTTTTATATGAGATAGAAAAAAACTAAGTAGGGGTAACTGCTACAGTTATTGGCCTTAGTGTAGTTATTGGCTTAGTCTGCATTTAATCGCATATAATAAGAATTCTAAATAAATTTAGGGGATTCTGTTTATTGGTTTGCAAACTTTAATCATTTTTGTTTAAAACTAGTAACTTATTTTGTAATAGTGTTGGTAACAAAAATAAAAAATCATATTTATCTAGAGCACGTTGCAGTCACAAATAAGAAAGGGCGCGGTGAACGTGAACACCTTAAGGTGAGTGTCAATTTTGAATAGCTTATTTTATTATCAATTATTGGTTGGCAAAATAATATTACAAACTCTATAACCTTATTACACTATAAAGTGACAAAAATACATAATTCTGTGGCTACAGTTGCAATAATCGATTTATTTAAAGGGCGGCTAACAATTGGATCATAAAAATCTGAAAAACTATAGTTATTGGCATAGGCGGCCAATAACTAGTACACCTGAATTCTGCCTAGATTCAGTTATTAACCGTGGCCAATAACTAAAGTATTGTATGCCAATAACTATACACAGTGTAAAATTTACCGGCAAATTTAAATTGTAAATTTCCTGAAAATGCCAAAAGTAAAACGAAGTTGTTTTTATAAAAAAAAATACAATAAGAACGATATTGAATAAGCATTAGACCATTAGAGGCTGTAAAAATGGAATATCTAAACGAGAAGCTTCGAAGATGTATAATGTTCCTAGGGCCACATCGCAGTTCCGCCTTTGCGAAAAATTTGTTAAAGAACGCCATGGTCCTTCTTCAGTACTGACTCATTCCAAAGAAGCTATAATTGTGGCCTGGCTAGAAGAAAGCAAAAAAAAAGGGTTTTTCCAAACGATTTGACGATATTAAACTATCCGTTAAAAAGTTTCTAGAGGATTCTAAAAGAGAAACCTTGTTCAAAACCAAAACACCTGGAGAGGGATGGTTTAAGTCATTCTTGTCGCGGCATCCGCCCATAGCAATAAGATAAAAAAAGAATAAAAAAACTAAAATTACTTAAACAAAAATCAAACAAAGTTTAAATAGTATCAAATGTGCTAATAAGTGATAATTTAAAATTGCCAATAACTAAATTGAGTGATAATAGTAAAAATATTAAAGTAATCAAAGAAAAGAAGAGAGAAGTTCATGTCAAAGATTTATTTAAAAATTTTGATATTGACCAAGAGATTGAGGAACAACCTAGTGAAAACAATATTCAAAACGAATTTTTAAATAACAAAGTTGTCTTTGGTATATGTTTTACTTGTTGCTATAATATTAATAGCAACAACTTTGGAATAACATATAACACATGTTGCAGAAATTATCACCTGAGATATACCTATATTAAAATACAAAAAAATTTCGGATAAAGTATTCACATATAGAACATGTCAATCAAAGACTGTGTAAATAAGAAAAAAGAAGAAAAGTGTAAGACTGAAACTTTGAAATAGAAATAAGAATTTATTTTTACCGTGTTCAAATATGATATTTTTAGTTACCCTATTAGCCTTTATGTAAAAGACAAGTTTATAATAGAATTTACTTTTAGTTAAAATAAAATTTTGTGTACCCAAACCCTATTTATTTATTAGGAATTATTTTCTCTGGTATCTTTAAATGCACAGTTACAAGAAAACAATAAATATTGTTATTATTTTGTGAGAAATTTTGAAAAGAAGTAACAATTATTGTGAATGCCAATAACTGGTACATGCAGGGCCAATAACTACGAAAGACATGCCAATAACTACAAACTGCGTAGTGTTTTAAAAATAATTAATTTTTACTATTAAAAACTTATGATACATCAAATTCGAATTTTAAATATGAAAATAAGTTTATTGGTCTACACCACAGTTCAGTTTTTATATTTTAATATCGAAAAATTAATTAATTATCTCACTTGCAATATGAAATTTTGCTTAAGGGGGCCAATAACTATAGCAGTTACCCTACGTAGTCTGGAGTTCTTTTTTCGAGAGAAATTTATTGCCGCAAACAGATTTTTGATATCTTTTTTATTTTTCGAAATATAGCCAAAAACCGATTTTTGGCAATTTTCAAAAATGTTAAATATATCGCTTAAACGAAAAGATAGTGAAAAACCTTATAGACATTTTTGGCATGGCTTTTTGTCCTTAATAAGATAGCGATGTTCAATTTTTTTTTACTCTTACGAATATTGATATATTACATCTAACTTTCTTATTTTTAATGGCAACCATAAGCAAATTATATATTTTTGAAAAGCGCAAAAAATAAGCTTTCGATTCATGTCAAAGCCAACTATGATTGCCATTTAAAATAAGAAAGGTGTAATACATCCCTATTCGTATGAGTAAAAAAAAATTGAACATCGCCATCTTATTGACAAAAAACCATGCCCAAAATGTCTTTAAAGTTTTTCTTTAGATTTTCGTTTAAGCGAGATATTGAACATTTTTAAAAGTGCCAAAAATGGTGGTTGCTATATTTCGAGTATTTAAAAAGATATCAAAAATGAATAAATGTAAAGAACATTGCTTTAAAATAAGTTTTTGTAAAGGGTGTTTTTTTTAGAGGTTTGATTTTCAAGTTGGCACCGTTGTTTCTAGTGACAGTTTTTTCAAAAGTTGACAGGTGCTTTGTGTTGCGTGTGTTGTGCCATTTTGCCATGAATAGACTTACACCAGAACAACGTTTCCAAATAGTGCAAATTTATTTCGAAAATCATGGTTCAGTTCGCGAAACTTACCGTGCGCTACGTCCATTTTACGGCCGACATAATCGTCCATCAGAGCAAACTATTCGAGCAACCATGAATCGTTTTCGTACCAAGCACACTTTAATTGATAATTCGCATCCGCAGAGACGTCGTACAGTGCGCACTGAAGAAGTTGTTGCCAGAGTAGAGCGTAGTGTTGCGGAGGACCCAAATGAGTCGATTCGCCATCGTGTACAGCAATTACAGTTATGTCCATCCACTGTATGGAAGATTTTACGGAAAGATCTTGGTTTACGAGCCTATAAGATCCAGCTTGTGCAAGAGTTAAAGCCGCGTGACCATCATGCTCGTCGTACGTTTGGAGAATGGGCCGAAAACAAGATTGCTGTTGACCACCATTTCCATCACAAAATCTTGTTCAGCGATGAGGCTCATTTTTGGTTGAACGGCTACGTGAATAAACATAATAGCCGGATTTGGAGTGCAGAACAACCAGAAGCCTTTATTGAGGCCGTTACATCCACCAAAAATCACGGTTTGGTGTGCTTTATGGGCTGGTGGAATCATTGGCCCATATGTCTTCAAAGATGATGCCGGTCAGAACGTTACAGTCAATGGGGAGCGCTATATCCATGATCACTGACTTTTTCGTTCCCCAGTTGAATGGCGTTAATGTGGAACAGCTTTGGTTTTAGCAAGACGGCGCAACATGCCACACAGCTGGCGACACAATAAGATTATTGCAGGAAACATTCGGTGAGCGCATAATTTCGAGAAATGCTGCTGTGAATTGGCCTCCACGTTCGTGTGACATTATACCCATGGATTATTTTCTGTGGGGATATGTGAAGTCCTTAGCCAACGCTAATAAACCACAGACATTGGACGATTTGGAAACAAATATTCGTCGCATTATTGCCGATATACGCCTACAACTACTGGAAAAAGTGGTAGAAAATTGGACTTCCAGACTGCGGTTCCTCAGAGCCAGCCGTGGCGCCCATATGCCAGAAATTATATTTAAACATTAAATGGCATAAAATTATATTTTTAATAAAGCCAATACTAAGGTCATTACCATGATTTTGATGTGTTTTATTTCCTTTTAAAGTTCTATACCTCTAAAAAAAACACGCTTTATATGGGTTGTTCTTATGATTGGGTGCAGCGTTATTTGTACGTACAAGTCCCATATTTCAATTTTTGATTTTGTAAATCATAGAATTCTCGCTTCGTCAGCTTTTATACTTGATTTGTTTCGTGGGGATATTTTGTAACTGAAATGTTAACTCAATTTGTAAAGTACCTATAACAGAAACAACATCTAATATACAGTGAAAGATAACCAATCTTTAATTTAAAAATGTAAAGTAATAAAAACCGTAAGGGCAAGTTAACGAAATGCGTTAATTGCGATTGGTCACGCTATAACGCCATTAAGACGATGTTCGATATAACCTGCAGACGCATTCCACCGACTTCACACTCACATTCCAGAAAATCTGCTAACGGAGTGTGACAAACGCTTTCGTCTGCAGTATTTACACATCCAAGGAACTTGAAATATTTCTAATCTTTTCTTCCTTGTTTCTCGTACTTCTTCCGCGGATCCTACATATTGTCTGATATGAACTGCGTGTTATAATGTCGACCAATTTTACGGGAAAAGAAAAATAATTGGGTTTTCTGCCGCGGGCTATTAATTCTTACCCTCTGTCTGTTCCACATCGCGTTCGCTTTGAATAAAACTCAAATAAAACATGAAGGAATCTTTCTTGAGGGCCGCCCTGCGTTGGTTAACTGCTTGTGAGTGTATCGTACACTTGTAGCCTCACTATTAATAATTCTATCAATTGATTCGGCTCACGAAAAGTGCGTGTTTTGTTTTGGGTTTGCCTGCGGTCAGTACATAATGTCTATTTAATATTTGCTGAATTGCATCCAAGCAGGGTTGATATGAAGAACCGTGGGGTGATTTTTTTATTAGATTATATCTTCATGATTTATTTATTCTGCCTGGAGTATATTTCAACAATATACGAGCGGTGATACTTGTATGGAAATTGGGCAGTTCGCTAATGTAAATAAATGAAAACTTACAAACCAAATTCATTCTATAAAATATTTGATTATTGTAGTAATAACCCATACATTTCAATAATTTTAAAAAATACCGAACATATCTTTTGAACGATGTGCAATTTCAAAACACGTCTGAGCATAGCGGGCATAGTTTTAAAAAAAATGTGTTTAGCTTTAATTTCTTAGCATAATTTCTTCTAACTGCGAAAACTGGAAAATGGGCAAAGCACTGGAAACAACATGAATTATATCAAAAGTTTATTTACTTCGTAATTATTATGAGACTATTCCTAATTAAAGTTGCTTCGATATTTTTCTCGCACAGTTAAGGTCTTAATCATATTTATTTTAAAGTCTTCCATTATATTAATTTTAAGCTTAGCCCAAAAACAGAATACGAAGTAAATGTAAGCTAAGTATAACTAAAAATAAGTACCATAACTATCTTTAAAAGCTCAAATATGTTATCAGCCCTTCAGAATACGTTTTGAGGCAATACATAATGCGAGTATACCAAATAAGATTTATTTATGATTGAGGTTCATTTATGTGCAATAAAAACTCTTTCTCTATAGAAACAGTTAGTGGGGCCACTTTAAAATATATGATTTTTACGCATTAATAGTTTCTAGAACTTCAGTTAGATGCAACTGAGATCGAACCACCATATCACTATGCAAAAATTACTCAAGATTATCTAAATAGACCTTTTCTAAATCGGTAGATAGACGAAAAGGAAAAGGATGCCGGGTGGTTTAACCTCCACTTTTACTGCTTTTGGATATCTTTTAGAGAGGTTTTATTACATCACACCTCATCACACAATTCTTGAAGATATGCTTAACCCATGCACTTAAATAGGAATTGCACTTAAAAAAAGTAACCTCTGCAATGCTACAATAAATCTGTTTTACAAAAATTACTGATGCAATCTCTAAAATCAAAGCAACTTTTAGCTCATTAGTAAAATAAATACTTTTAAGATACGCTTTGTGCAGTATCTTTTATATACAAAGAGAATCACTAAAACCCCTTAAACGGTCAGGGACAAAGAGAAAGTCTGTGAAATTAAACAAAACGTTTACTTTTAAGAAAGTCACCTATGGGAATTTAAGTCATCAGATTAAAAAAAAGCTGTATTAGCCAATTTCGTTAATTCTTGCACATTGTAGAAATAAATACAGAAAATTTTGCTGAAAAAAGTTGCAAAATTTACTTGCTTAAAATTTTTTTATGCCAAGAAAAACGATGTCGAATATTTTTATTGACAACGTGCTTTTTCACACGTCCTGTGTTCCACAGCTTGTTGATTCTTCTCCATTACCCGTATTTTTTAAATTTTACTCTCTAGTTTGTTACGACCTTTTAAAGTAGATCTTTCTGTCGCTTGCAGCCATATAATTCTAGGACGGCCCTGTTTTCTATTTACCATGGGTTTATATGCATATGCATACCTGCCTTCAATAGCAGATTTCCTTTCCTTCTGTTAACATTTTCCAAATATCTTATGGGTTGCATTATTATTTCATAATTTTTTTAATGATAGTTCAGTGATTAATAATACTGGTCCAACGGAGCCAACCATTAATTTTTCTATATGATAAAATGTAAATGTAATATAATGAAATAGAAAATGAAAAGATTAGTAGGTACTAAAGTTTACCCATCTCTATGACTGGCTGACGCACTCTACTACACGAATACTACACAAGTTCAAACGGTTTTTGTCTTTTTAGTCTTCCAACCCATGGCTGTCCAGCAGTTGTATTGCCTCCGGTTTACGTGGTTTTGCAGTCGCGTTGCGTCTTTTTTAGCAAAGCGTTTAATTTCGCTAGATACTTCTGGAATTTCGAGATCACGATGTGTTCTTCTTTTTCACGTACCATAGCGCGTCAACTGAGTTACGAAGAACTTTATTTTGGAATACCTGTACTTTCTTGATGTTGCACTCTTATGAACTTAGTTATTGTCGCTTCATCGCACAGTTGTCTTAGTTATTCCTTATTTCTATTTTCCCAGCACCCTTCTTCCCTCTGAACATCTGCCTCAGTATTTTTTGTTTCCAGCCCTCTAATTTTTCTGTATAGTTTTGATTCATGATATCTTTATTCATATCTCACAACTGTTGGTCGGAGTACCGTCTCGTACAATGGGTTTTTCATTTTGTGATACGTTCTTTGGCTTTAAAAGCTGAATGTGACTAGGTATTTATACATACAGTATGTATGAATAATTGGCTATTTATACCTACATACAATAAACTTATTTTTAAGGCCCAACTTTTTATTTATATATATTTTTTACATTAGGTTTAAGGTTAGATTAGAGTTTTTTTTTGAGAAAAACTATTTCTTAGTTGCATTGGTTTATCTCAATTATTTAAAAGAATAGTATGTATAAATAGTCAATTACTGTATGTAGAAATAGCCTCATCCTTAAAAGCTTGTTCAATGAACCTGCAAATCGATCGCCTTTTACTATTTTAAGTGTAATTTCGGTCTCCATCTTCCGATAACTTACTAAATTCTCAGGTAAATTATATTTTTGACACCATTTTTGTCCGTCTGCTACTCTCTAACTTGACTTCCAATTCCTTTCGTTAAGCCTGTTTGTGACCCGGTTTCTTAATACGCATATACTTTGTTTTCTGTTTATTAATTAGCACAATTCCACTTTTCTTACCGTAGCTTATAAGATCCAAGTCAATGTTTGTAGTTTTATATCATTTCGAAAAAGCTTTTCTCAAAAATGTATGGAATTGCATGCTAATTGTAATATTCTGTCTCAAAATACATTAAAATGAACCTATGTCCCTAAATGTCCTTAAAAACTAGAGTAGGTAAGTACCTTAAAATTTTTCAATTGTATGAATAAAGACTGTATTATTTTTTGGCAGCTGAAGGAGTTCTTTTGGCGTTGTGAGTACGATATTAGATGTACCCTATAAAGTTTTAATGTCCGCTTTGATACGCCATCAAATGCTAGATTACACACCAAATCGCAATGTAAATATTTCGTGCGTGAAAGTCAACAGCCAACTAATTTTAAATTCTGTTCTTTATGTCATTACCATTGATATAGCAGGTAGTGATATCGGCGTAATTACCGGCCTCATTTATCATCATTTGTCTTGTAAAGAACGATAGCAGATTTGCAAGAATTTCGTCGACTGCCTGACATAATATATTCTCGTCACCTTACTAAGTAACGTATCATCTGATAGCGAAGTTACAAGTTTAATGCTAGTAAAATAAGGCAACGTGTCGCGACTAGCAAATGACCGGTCGGCTTAGCCACAAATTGCTTCGTTGCCGTCCCCTAATGAAGTAGGTTACGGTTATTAGTTTCCATACAGCTAACTCTACTATTCGAAAATACTCACAGCAAAGGGTTGCATCAATGCTTGCAGATAAGTTCATCTCGAATGAATGCCACGTAATAAAAAACAAAGGAAAGGGAAATAATTAACCATATTTTGTATCAAATTAGGCTTACATGTGCGACATGTGGTACTTCTGGGTGCAGGGAATATTAAATAATTCATAACTTAATTGCTTTTACTAACGTAAACCTAAAAAAAAAAACATAGATGGATCCGAGGGGATCGGAAATGGGGCGAACGCCCCACGCTTATGGTCCAGGGAAGGTCTTTCACTCTCGCGCAATAGTGATGGTAAATTACGGCGCGCGTGCTAAAATTAACACGTCAAATAATTTCGCGGACACGCAAAAAAAAAACTTAAGAATCTCTATTGTTCACGTATTTAACAAAAAAGAACTTTTTATTCTTCAGTCCCTATTTTTAACCTGCAAAATTTTGAGCGTCCAAAATGTTCTGATAAAAAAAACAAAACAACAGCCCCCTGTGAAGGTGGGATATGATTAAAAATATTACTATGGGAAACCTTTTAATAAGTATTAAACATTTACCAAATATCATTCTACACTTATCCAAATTTTGAGAAATAAAATAAAAACCTAATTTTATCGCTCCCCTTTAGGGGAGTGTAACTCCGATAGGAGACGTCTAAGGAAAAAAAAATATATGAAAGACCCCCCTTAATTTTCGATACCATATACATTTCATGGTGTATATTTGAAGAGTAATCCAAAAGTGTAATAATAGCTAGGCCCTAAGTATTAGGGTGCTCTATTTAAAATAAAAAAGTTCGTTGCCATACTAACAAAACTGCAAAAACAAAACAAAATCGAGAAAAATACTCCAATAAGAATTTTTATGACTTTTTAGTTTAATCAACAACTTAGAACATATAAATAATCCTCATACGCTAATTTTTTGATATCCGACATGTGTGCATGTTAGTTATTAAGAAAATTGCACTAAGAATTGTGCTCGATGTCTTATCAGTATCGATATTTGAAAAAGGTATGTTAAAAATTACAAGCATTTGGCAAAATTTGCAATTTTTTCCATCCATTCAATATTTACAACACCTGCACGATTACTACTCCACTACCGTGCGTGTACACTCTACCCTGGCAGTAAAATAAATTGCTGGAACAAGCAGAAGAAACAGGGATTAATGTACTAGAGGATAGTGGCCAGAATAAATGCGATATTTCAGACATGAACGTAGTCCTGAAGGGGAGAGACTCCTACGAAAGTTGAGAAACATCACATCTTAGTTTTCACAAAAGATTGTAGCAAAAACCGAAAGCACTCATTGAGCATTTCACGGACAAAAAGTCATTACGTTGAACTTTTTGAGCATTTTACGTTAAAAGAGTGTTTTTAAGGCATAAAGAGCAATAAATTTTCGTAAATTACAGAGTTTTTGTCGCAAAAATGGAACGAAAGCGATTTTAACGTATTAGCTTTTGACTAAAAGTTAAGACTTTATTTCTTTAGAGGACAATAGACGTACTTAGAATGACAATTAATAATTTTACAGAAAATAACTTTACCCTTTTTATCAGGATAATAAATTTATGAAGATAATGCTTTATATAACAAAATTTTAAAATGTACTTTAATAATTTCATATAGGATATTTTTTTCATGTATTAATGATTTTGCTTGGAGCTTACTTTAATTTTTAAATGTGAAAGTACTCGTTTTTTGAGTACAAATATCTCGAAAAATTAATATATTATTTCAAATCATTTGAAAAATTAAAAAAAAAGCAAAATAAACGTATATTCTATTTATATGTGACTTCTATTATTATTTTCTCTTATTAAATGTTTATAATAGGTAGAAATATTAATTCATAATAACAGAATATATCCTAAAAGCAAAATACGGACAGAAATAGCGCACAAAATAAAATGTGAAGGAAACTTAAATATTTATTCACTTTACCTGTACCACTTTTCAGAAATATCCTTAAAAAATTGCGTCATTTTTATTAGTTCATACGACTCTGAGCAACTTACATCGGAATTCATTTTTATTTTAACGAGACGTTTACTTTTTCCAGCTATAAAGATCAATCAGCAGACCAAACATTGTTTACCAGGACAAAATCTATAAGCCAGCGCTGTTGATCCAGGAAACCAAATGTCGTACTCCGTCAGATTTTTAAAATTTTGACATTGTTTACCATTTGTTTTTATTGTTTTGGATATCTCAACCCATAAATAATAACACTGATATGACCACTCTGATATTCTTCCAATTTTATTCCATATGAATGCTTGTTTTTCTCAATTTTACGTTCCAAGCCAAACAGTATTATTTATATAATTAAAATTAAATCGAAAGCTTTGTCTACATCAGCATTTCTCAAACTTTTCACTCTGGGGACCCCTTTCAAAATTCAATTCTTTCAGAGGACCCCAAAGAAATGTTTTGTAGACAATATTTTTGTTTTTTCTAATCTGGCAAATAAATTTGGATAATATTTGAACATTGCATAATGGCTCTGGGACCCCTTCAGAAGGATTCAGGACGCCCCAGGGGTTGGCCGACCACACTTGTAACACTGGTCTACATCATCAGCTGCCTTTTCAAAAGCAGCTATGGAATTAACAAAGAAAACTGCTCTGTGATTTCGAGACTGCTTTTACAAATTTTCAAATAAAATGTACATTTTCATAATACTCATAATATGCTTCTCAAAATGTTCCTTATTTTCGCCCCCTTCGTTAAAAAACAAAGACAACTTAAACTTTTGCTTGCAAAGCTTAAGTATGAGCTTGTTGTCTCTTCTGGCTATTAAATTTACATTCATTCCTTGCACTTCAATGCTATTTCTACATCCAAAATTTCATTTTTTTCAAAAGTTTTTTTAGGAAAAATGTTAAGACTGCCATAACAAATAAGTCTAGTCTTGCTGAGTAAGTTTCACAATAAATAACCTTTGATTAGCTTGGGGCAAGAATTTTCACACTGCGAAAGGAAGTAAAATTTCAATCCTGCCCAAATAAATAGAATCCTTTGCGGAGCAGGTAGCAGACTTAATAATAATCTTTTGTGCTCAGTGTCTTCTTTACGAATCTTTACTCTTACTGCAATAATGTAAAAATCTTTGAATATTTTATTTAAATAATTTCTTTAACAAAAATCACTTGTTATACAATTGTCACAATATGAGCACAAAACCCAATTCCTAAAAACTTTTTGCACATTTGGTGATTCATGTGATTCCCCTATTGCATTTGTGTTACATTTCATACAAAAAAAAACAACATTTTGTTTACTTTACCAAAGTACGGTAGAACCTCGGACAAAAAAAAGTATATGTACTAAATACATACTAAATACTTTAATAATAATATATATTAATAATAAACTATGGATTTATCAAATGTTCGTTGTTTTTATTGAAAACAACTGAGTCTAGTTTAAACTAATCAAAAAAAAATCATATTAAAATTGTCTTGATCGTATAAACTAAAATAAATGATGAGATTTTTTGTGGCTTAGCAAATTTTCAGTGTATTTCTTCACATATAAAGGTTGAAAACAGTGGAATAGTCTGACAAGAACACATTGCAAGATGTCTTGTTACAGCACTGGTACGTACTAATATTAATCTGTAGGAAATGGTTATACTACACGTGTTCGCTGGCATGACTATTCAGAATCTCGTTTTAATTGCATCTCTTTATTCATTATAAATCATAGAACATGCTCGAGCAATGTCTGCAGTTGCTGTTTAATCGTCCACATAGTGTTTGCGCGTCGCTCAGTTATCCCTTTGTCTGCAGTTAATAGCCTGTTATGGATTACTTAACCGAGTGAGAAGCTCGTCGGATGTCGATATGAGAAGTAAAAATGCAAACCCCAATGCTTGACCTTAGCCTAATGTTTCCCAGCACGAACAAACACGTTCGAGTGGATTGACGTTTATTAAGTACTAAGTCCCAACTAATTTAATTGCATAATTGGGATATTTGTACACGCCCTAGGTGCAGGCAAACGTGAAACCTAGCCTACTTTGTGGTTTATAATTTCTCAAACGCATTAAAATTCACATCCAAAATCGTTTGATAGCGGCCAGACAAACAAGCAAAGCTACACACGATTTAATCAACAGAAAATAGTCAAAATGCTATAGAGTTTTGTTGGAAAATAAGAGGCAACTTTAAATTGTCATTATGAAATAATTATTCGTTTTTTGTATCATTTTACGTCTGCAAGTATCCTAAATTATTTGTTTTTTTTTTAAATTTTGTGATTAAAATGGTGAAAAATTAAGGAACTGGTTATTAATGTCTAATATTTAGGAGCTGAAGCTTTCAGAGATCTTCATACTAATGGAGATGTCACAGAACAAGCTAACAAAAGAGCTTCGGAATGTTACCTGAAAAAATAAAGTCTCGAAGGTAAAGTCCAAATTAATAAGATTATTATTATATGTTATTATTATAATTAAGGATGAAACTTGTATAAAAAAGGATAACAATATGAACCCAAAATCTCTGGACAGTGAAACTTGGGTTCTTAAAAACCAACCACCAAGAAATTTACAGCCAGCCGGTCGAGAAATGAAGGTGTTTGTTGTTAAAATTGTTGTGTTTTATTTGTTTCTTATTGTGTAATAATGGCTATAGACCTATAAACTACGGAAAACAACGTTTGGGGGGTCTAACCACCTCAGAAAGACGATCACGAACCATAGTTTAAAACTATTCCCCAACAGTGCAGCCGATGTAGAGGGTGGTGTATTTTAGATGCCCACACAGGGTATCTCGGTTATTATCAGAGATAGAAAAAACTAAGTGGGTAGTCTCGATTTTTTTTCCGAGAGGAATTTATTGCCGTAAACAGATTTTTGAAATATTTTTTTTTTCGAAATTTAACAAAAAACAATTTTTGGCAATTTTCAAAAATGTTAAATATCTCGCTTAAACGAAAAGATGGAGAAAAATTTTAAAGGCACTTTTGGCATGGTTTTTTGATCCTCGATAAGATAGCGATATTAACTTGTTTTTACTCATATAAATATCGATATATATTTCAACTAAGATTCTGATTTTAAATGGCAGCCACAGTTGGCTTTGACATAAATCGAAAGCTTAGTTTTTGCGTTTTTCAAAAATATATAATATGCTTATGGTTGCCATTTAAAATAACAAAGTTGGATATATCGATAGATAAACGAGTAAAAAAATGAATATCGCTATCTTATCAAGAACCAAAAACCATGCCAAAAATAGTTTTAAAATTTTTCCCTATCTTTACGTTTAAGCGAGATATTTAACATTTTTGAAAATTGGCAAAAACCGGTTTTTGGCTATATGTCGAAAATTAAAAAAGATATGAAAATTCTGTTGACGGAAATGAATTCCCCACGAAAAAAGAAATCAAGACTATGTACTTAGTTTTTTCTATCTCTGATAATAACCGAGATACCCTCCCTGTATGGGCATCGAAATTAGACCCTGTACAGTACGGTCCACTAACACATTTTGAAATAAAGAAAAATAATGTTAAAATTTCAATACAAAGTATAGCTGCTAAAAAACACAAATAAGTTTACGCTATGACTATTAAATTGGTTTAAAATTACCGTCATTAAATTAAACATAAAAATGCAAAATATTTTTTTTACGATTTTAAAGATAATTATAAAAACATAACATGTTTGTAAGTTTTCCTAACAATCCCAACAATTCAAAAACCGAAAACGACACCAAACTTTATAAAAAAACTGTAAGTTTATCTAAAAAATGTTTTATTAGTTCAATGGTTTCTTTGCCTCGAAATATAAGCCATATATCTACAGAAATCCATAAAATATTGACCACTCTGTACAAGGTCAGCGTGTTAAGTGAGCATGTAACTGCGATCCTATTATTAACTATGCATGAAATAGTAGGACTGGAAGCTTTGCGAGGGATAGCGACAGTTGGAAACACAACTTTTACATTAACGTAGTACAATTTTCGGAAAATTACAAAATAGGGAAACATATACTGTACAAATTTCGCAGATAATTCACACTAATTTAAAATAATTAATAAACGAACACAAAACTAACGTTTATTTCTAAACCGAAAGTTAAAAACACGCCTGCCTTGCAAAATGATTGACTTTAATTAAATAAACAAAATTAATTGAGCTTTACGTAATTATTTATTAATTTCAAAAAATCTATAAGTGGTGGAAGCAAAATTTAATTAATAATTAATAATACAACACTTGTAACAGCTTTTGACAAAAATAAGTCGTCCTTAACAGTTCTTAATAACCGCAAATCTTTGTCGACCATATTTGTTTATAACCCTTATGAACCGAAAACATTAAAGAACTCGTTTAGTGGTTTTATTTGAGATATACCAATTTTTTAAGTTCTTATGAGTAAACCAGCCGAATATCTTGCAGAATTTAACGAGATTTAATAACGAGCGAATTATCCTTAGTTGGAAGTTCTTTGAATTATTGCTGGGTAGGCAGAGATTAAAAGGAGTACAAATATTTACAAAACCAACCGCGCTTTTCCTGCAATATTGACCGACTGCCCGCATCCCAAGTCTTAACGAGATTTACAGCGTCGTATGTATGCAATGCACCTCGATAATTACAAAACAATCTTGTTTCCAACCTTCAACCACCTGCTTAAATAAATGATTGTGTCTCCACGAAACGGCATGCATAATAAGGGGCTAGTGCAAAAAGGGTACAAGTGCATTTTGACTAGTATCGAGTAATAGAGTTGTAAACTTAATTGCTTGCTAAGAATTCACCGTTGTGGTTGGAATATTTTAAATCATGGATGGCACTAGTAAGCCTAAAATGCACTTGAATGTATGTACTTATCTCAAAATGTAAAAAAAATCACTTATACCCTTTTTGCACCAACCCCTTCAATTCGTAGTTTGAAATTGTTCGTTAAGTTATTACCACCAGCGATTTCTTTGTTAATCCCGACGACTCTAAAGGAAATCTAACAGCTGTTGCCCTTCGTATAGCATTTTCAAACTATGCTTTTAATAAAACTTCGGCTATCATTTGGTATTTCTTAAATAAACTGTATTTTGGTAAAGTTGGTAATTGAATCTTAATATACTATATCTTCAAGTGTATATTACATTTTATGCAAAGCTTAATTAACTTGATCTACAAACCGAAAAACAACTAGGGTAACTGCTATAGTTATTGGCCCCCTTAAGCAAAATTTCATATTGCGAGTGAGATAATTAATAAATTTTTCGATATTAAAATATAAAAACTGAACTGTGGTGTAGACCAATAAACTTATTTTCATATTTAAAATACGAATTTGATGTATCATAAGTTTTTAATAGTAAAAATTAATTATTTTTAAAACACTACGCAGTTTGTAGTTATTGGCATGTCTTTCGTAGTTATTGGCCCTGCATGTACCAGTTATTGGCATTCACAATAACTGTTACTTCTTTTCAAAATTTCTCACAAAATAATAACAATATTTATTGTTTTCTTGTAACTGTGCATTTAAAAATACCAGAGAAAATAATTCCTAATAAATAAATAGGGTTTGGGTACACAAAATTTTATTTTAACTAAAAGTAAGTTCTATTATAAACTTGTCTTTTACATAAAGGCTAATAGGGTAACTAAAAATATCATATTTGAACACGGTAAAAATAAATTCTTTTTTCTATTTCAAAGTTTCAGCCTTACACTTTTCTTTTTTTTTCTTATTTACACAGTCTTTGATTGACATGTTCTACATGTGAATACTATAACCGAATTTTTTTTGTATTTTAATATAGGTACATCTCAGGTGATAATTTCTGCAACATGTGTTACATGTTATTCCAAAATTGTTGCTATTAATATTATAGCAACAAGTAAAACATATACCAAAGACAACTTTGTTATTTAAAAATTCGTTTTGAATATTGTTTTCACTAGGTTGTTCCTCAATCTCTTGGTCAATATCAAAATTTTTAAATAAATCTTTGACTTGAACTTCTCTCTTCTTTTCTTTGATTAGATACTTTAATATTTTTAATATTATCACTCAATTTAGTTATTGGCAATTTTAAATTATTACTTATTAGCACATTTGATACTATTTGAACTTTGTTTGATTTTTGTTTAAGTAATTTTAGTTTTTTTATTCTTTTCTTATCTTATTGCTATGGGCGGATGCCGCGACAAGAATGACTTAAACCATCCTTTTCCAGGTGTATTTGTTTTGAACAAGGTTTCTCTTTTAGAATCCTCTAGAAAATTTTTAACGGATAGCTTAATATCGTCAAATCGTTTGGAAAAACCTTTTTTTTTTTTGCTTTCTTCTAGCCAGGCCACAATTATAGCTTCTTTGGAATGAGTCAGTACTGAAGAAGGACCATGGCGTTCTTAAACAAATTTTTCGCAAAGGCGGAACTGCGATGTGGCCCTAGGAACATTATACATCTTCGAAGCTTCTCGTTTAGATATTCCATTTTTACAGCCTCTAATGGTCTAATGCTTATTCAATATCGTTCTTATTGTATTTTTTTTATAAAAACAACTTCGTTTTACTTTTGGCATTTTCAGGAAATTTACAATTTAAATTTGCCGGTAAATTTTACACTGTGTATAGTTATTGGCATACAATACTTTAGTTATTGGCCACGGTTAATAACTGAATCTAGGCAGAATTCAGGGGTACTAGTTATTGGCCGCCTATGCCAATAACTATAGTTTTTCAGATTTTTATGATCCAATTGTTAGCCGCCCTTTAAATAAATCGATTATTGCAACTGTAGCCACAGAATTATGTATTTTTGTCACTTTATAGTGCAATATAATAATATAATAATATAATATGATTTTTTATTTTTGTTACCAACACTATTACAAAATAAGTTACTAGTTTTAAACAAAAATGATTAAAGTTTGCAAACCAATAAACAGAATCCCCTAAATTTATTTAGAATTCTTATTATATTATGCGATTAAATGCAGACTATGCCAATAACTACACTAAGGCCAATAACTGTAGCAGTTACCCTACACATTTTTGAGTTCTAACAGTTCAGAACTGCAAGTTAATTTAGCAATTTACAATTCCCTCACTTCGATAACTTTTCAATCATTTAGCTCTTAAATGTTTACAAAGTGTTAGCGACTGATTATGTCACTTTTATTCAGTGGATGTCTTTTGTGTTGGTATTTGATGTTACGACTTTAAATTGCATTAAACGTGGAAGCGATAAGTGTGACAGTGTCTTTCGGAAAACAAAGCAAATCGATGTGTCTCCCTTGGCACTCTGAAGATTGTTTTTACGGCTCGTCTTCCATTTGGGAACGGACTAGCGACAGCAGTAGTTAATCTCCGGTGAAAAATATAGTCTATATATATATTACAACCGAGATGATGGGCGGCTCAAGCAAAATATGGACACACGTACAATAAGTCGAAAAATAAACTTGAGATAGACGACATCAAGATCGATTTTAACCCGGAGATACTGCGACAAACACAATATATTTCGTCTGTCTTGAGCCTAGGATGCGCTCTGCCCTCATGGGAAATTGAGAAAGTAGGAGTTTTTAGTGTTTAAAATTTTGCAGTGAACTAGTTAATTCAGTAGCAACTTCGCTTTACCATTAAAATGTCTGCATTGTTGCAGTAGAAGTCAAAATAAATAATGCAACAATTAGAACCATTTCATTCTCAAAGAAAAAAATTGCAAGGATCAAAAAATCCTTTTCAAATTAAAAAATACAGGGTTCTCGTTTTTCGCGGCTCACTATGGGGATCTCGTAAACGGTAAGAGTTACGACTTCGGTTAAATTGGGGCAAAGTTGTATATTCAGGTGCTTAATAATTTAACGCAAACAGAACTTATCTAGCTTTTTTAGTTTTTGAGTTATAGGGAAAAAAGTAAAAAAAGAGATTTTTGTTTTTTGCCCGTAACTTTTTCATTTGATGTCGAATTTCATTTCTGTAAAAACTTTTTGACGGCCACTTTTTGCAAGGAATCAGAATCCCCAATTATATTTTCCATGCGACGTTTCGTTTTTTTAAAACCATCATCAGCTAAATTTTTTCTTATGGACGCTATTTCTGATTTTAACGCCAGTTTGTAGAGAATTTTATTCTGAATTCGAAAATGTATAACACTTGGGACTTTTTTGAAACCATTATTGTTAAAAATGGCTAAAACAAATATTTTATTTAAAACAAATCCTAATCGGCATGGTAAATAATTTTCTTTGTCCCTTTTTTCTAGGAAGCAGGTAATTAAACCGCATTAAATTACTATTAAAGGGATTTAATTAAATATTTAACACAAAACGAAAATAGGTAGGTATTTATTTATTTATTGGACGAAAAAAAAACAGGTATGCCACCCATGCAATAAACATTTTGAATGAAATAAAATTGACATTTCATTAACAAAAGCAGGTAAAATACACTAATACATTTAATCCCTTATTTGGCATATAAAAATGTGCAACAAAATTTTCGTAACCAAATATAAGTTTTCATACTTTTTAAAAAACGTTCAAAAATCTGTTTACCTATTAGAAGCCATTAATGCAGATAAAGGGCATAACTCGTTAAAGATGTAACCAATGCATTCGTTTGACAAGTTAAGTTTGTTCTTGGTTGGGTGACCGTGCATGGGTGGCATAGCTGTTTTTTTTTTTCGTCCAATAAATAAATAAATACCTACCTATTTTCGTTTTGTGTTAAATATTTAATTAAATCCCTTTAATAGTAATTTAATGCGGTTTAATTACCTGCTTCCAATAAAAAAGGGACAAAGAAAATTATTTACCATGCCGATTAGGATTTGTTTTAAATAAAATATTTGTTTTAGCCATTTTTAACAATAATGGTTTCAAAAAAGTCCCAAGTGTTATACATTTTCGAATTCAGAATAAAATTCTCTACAAACTGGCGTTAAAATCAGAAATAGCGTCCATGAGAAAAAATTTACCTGATGATGGTTTTAAAAAAACGAAACGTCGCATGGAAAATATAATTGGGGATTCTGATTCCTTGCAAAAAGTGGCCATCAAAAAGTTTTAACAGAAATGAAATTCGACATCAAATGAAAAAGTTACGGGCAAAAAAGAAAAATCTCTTTTTTTACTTTTTTCCCTATAACTCAAAAACTAAAAAAGCTAGATAAGTTCTGTTTGCGTCAAATTATTAAGCACCTGAATATACAACTTTGCCCCAATTTAACCGAAGTCGTAACTCTTACCGTTTACGAGATCCCCATAGTGAGCCGCGAAAAACGAGAACCCTGTATATAAATAAAAAAGAACTTTTTTCTCCTTTAATGTAAATTTTTTAACCAAGTGAATTTTAAATTTAAAATTCTAAAAAGTTCTAGTCTGTTATGCAACAATTGGATATTAAAACATTAAAACCTTAAGGCCCGTTTGCATAAAAGTTGGGTTAACCTATGGGCAGCTAGCACTGGGTCAAATATTTAAAACTACACCACTCCTTAATAAAAGTAAATAACTTGTTTAGTTATTTATTGTGTATTTGCGTAATGTTCCTTAATTTGCTTGGTTTAAGCTTGGTTGACTAAAAATAACAACAAAACATGGTTGTACTAATATCAAATCAACTAATGAAGCAGGATTAGCACATGTTCGTCGACAGGTTAAACTTTAGCACCGCTTAAGCGCAGTTTAAAGTTAAATACATCATACGCACAGGAATGTTCGGTTTAACGTAGGATTTTTGTAATGTTAGCTAACACGTTTCAAAGCGATTAATTTAATCGCGCTGATATTGTTTAGTTTTAGGTGTTAATGTGGTTTAAGCCTAGGGCCAACCTCCTGTTTAGCTTTCATGCAATCGGCTCTAAGAGAGTACAAAGGTAATGTTTAGAAAACAAAATTCGATAGCTTAGCAGGAAGTTTATGAGACCATAACATGCAAATTTGCTTCGAGGGAATTCTTACATAATTTTAAAATTTTCATAACTAACTAAAAACTTAACAGCAAAAAAACGACATAATTTTTTTACAATTTATCATTTTTATGAAAATGGTTGTAGATATTTGAAGTTCGTATGGATGGTATAAATCAGAGTACAATTTTGCATTTTGCCAATGGTAAGCCTCAGCTGTAGCTCTCATAAAAAGTAAGATATCTTCGTTGGAAATCTAATATACAGGGTGTCCCAGATAACATTTCCAGCATAGGGATCTCCCTTATTATAAGAGATACAGGTTTGCTTAACTTGGATGAATATTTTCTAAGAGAGGAGCTACAAATACATTTTAAAAATACAAAATTCCTCGTACTTCAAATATAGCAACAAATATAAAAATATTTAATTACTTTCTTCTCTCAAAACTTTTTTGTTTTATTCGTCAAATCAATTTTTTTGGTACTTCCTTAAGGAACTTTTTAATGTAGAATGTAACTGTCATTTTAGATTTTTTTATCACTTACAATTATCGAGATATCATCCCCAACTTCATTTTCCTTATGGGCCACGAAGTAGGCTATGGAATAGTTAAATTAGGTTTTTTTCTCTATTTATTGAGATTATTACTGGCTGTATCAATTTTTAAGTCACAAAATTAAGACAAATCATATTTCACCGATTACTTATCGAGATGTTTATAAAAAAAAGAAACAAAAACAATTCATTAAAGGTCAAATGGAAATTCCAGATTGTCTGCGGTGAACCGACGAAATTAAGAAACAGGTAAAGACACTGGAGGAATTACCTATCCAAAAGAACACCAGAGAAATACGAAAAATACAAAGAACAGAGAAAATAGTCAAAAATCTAATAACAGAAGCCAAACAGAATCCATGGATAGACTTTCGAGAAAAACTAGAGACAGACAGTAAAAAAAATCAGAAACTATTTTATAAAATACTGAAAAATTTAAGAACAGACCGTACACCCCATCTAATAACTATCAAGGATAAAGCAGGAAATATACTGACAGACGAAAAGGAGATAATGGAAAGATGGAAAGAATACTTTGACGAATAATTAATAAAAGTAGGTGAGAAATGGATAATATTTTGTCATTTTCATTTGGACCAAACATTTTGACAGCAAAAGCCTCCTCGCTTTTTTTTTGTTCCGTGTTACTTTGCCACCATTTACACCCTCTGCAACAACATGTTCGCGTATACATAACAACGCGGCAGTGTTTTTCTCACCGAATGTAGCACAAATGGACGACGGTAACTGATATGTGGATAAAAAGACGCCGGGCGCAACTGTCTTGCTACAATATTATTATATCCCTGTCACTTCGCGTTACATATTATGCGAGGGTGACATATCGCGACGATAAGCTTAGCTTGGGTTTACAGCTAACAGTATTTCTAGACGCTTTGAGTTCATGCGCTCCCAAAATGTGTTATTTATACACGTACATCATAAAATAACTTAGTTACGGGTCAACGAGTCGGGAGAAGATACAATTTTTAAAGGACCGCGCCTTCCTGAATCAATGCAGTTGGGGTACCGAAGTTAACCCTCCGTTAGGCGCGCGCTCTATTATGAAACGCGTTTAGGCGCGCGACACCTGTGAGATGTTCAGAAGTTAAAAATTCCTATTAATTTTCTTATAATTTCGAAGGTTCATTTAAGAATATTCGATTATCTTAAAAGTTGTTACAAATCAGGAAGGAATTTTTTTGGAAATTTCTTAAAAAACAGAAGAAACACTAATGAAACCTATCGAATCATAAAGGTTAATGTACTTATTATAATAAAGACGCATTATTGCATCTGGTATTGCATAAGAGATAGTTAAAAAAAAGAAAAGGCTTCTCAATTAAACCTATTTATGTTAATCAATAAATCACTTAAATAATCCAATTATGCATCAAAAAATATCTACTTAATATGAACGGTACGTTTTGATTGTAGACAGTATGAAAGAACTAAAATTAAAATAGGAAAACTTGAGAATTAATTAACATTTTTAAAGCGATGTAGAGATAAAAACGTTATTTTATAAGTTTTTAATTATAGCAAGACCGTTTTTAAACAACTTTGAAAGGAACGGAATTCATATAATGTAGTTTTGTAACTTTTAAAGTATAATCACTAATCAGATCGATATTCAATCAATTACAATTGGATATTTTAAGATGCATTGGCAGGATCAAGCAACACGATTATATTAATTAATTTTAAAAAATAGTATACTTCAATTATAAAACAATACATTTTTAGTAATTTACGTTCAACAAAAAAGTCACACAAAAGTCTATAGGGACCCAAAAACTAGCTATGGACCTATTTTGGACAGGGCTTTTTCGAACTTTTGTACATTTTGTGCTTTATTGTTGATAAAAATTAACTGTTTTTTCTAATTTCATTTGCTTTAAAAGTAAGCAGATGCGAAAAATGCAAATACAAAATTTTAAAGACCTTTTTTATATCCAGAGCCGGCGCAAGAGTATATGACGCCATTTGGCAAAGAAAATTTAGGCGCCCGCGCCCCTATACATTATCGTATAATACGTTTTTGGGGATTTACCCAACGTCCAGCAGAAATTGAACAAATTTTTAAAGTAGGTAAGTCCCCAAAAACATATTTATATTTATAAAAATAATATCCTTAAAACCTTTACAATATTTTTTTCATTAATTAACACTATTACATTTGTACCGTAATAAGTGTATAGGAAGAAAATTTTTACATCTAATATACAAAAACTATAAAAAAAAATTGGGCTTTTGCTTTGGCGAAGTTTTTGAATTAATTCATCTATATTAATAATTGTAGATGCAATTTCATGCTCTACATATATTATTCCTAAACCTGGAAGTTTAAATTTTGTTAAACTCATTTCTAAACTTGTTACCGATACTGGCAATGTTGCAAAAGTTTTAAGAACAATAAAAACAATTGAAACGCAATTTTGTAAATTAATTTAAAAAATTTGCATATGTATAATAAGATATTTAATGTATAGGTAGTTTCTAGAATTGTTGTACTGCTGCATGCAGACTCATTTTTTCGTGCCCAGCAGAAAAAAACCTTTGAGAACCGCTGACCTAAGCACATGGGAAACGTCCGAAACCTAAGGCAATACTTTTCAGAACTTTGATAGTTGAAACATTTCAATCTATTTGGAAAGTTGGGTTGTTGGGTATGCCTAAAATATTCGTTTGCAACAGTAAGTTAAAAAAAATATCATAAAATACTACAGTCTGTACGTTAAAAAGTTTAAACAATATCGAAAGGCGAAGTTACTGAAAAGATGCATACAATTTAAAAACGAAATTAAAACACACTTATAATGAAATGCCTTAAAATAAATCGCTCGCCTTTTTGGAATATATTTTACACTAGTAATGATTAAATTACCTATGTATGTAGTGAGACTTACTGTTATCTGTGAAAACGTTTGCCTATTATTTAGTTACAAAAAGGAAGCAAGTTTTTTACCTTGAATACGTAAACTGATAAGGTAATTGCCAGACTATCGAATTGCAGGTGCTAAAGTTTAATTATCTCATTAATTACTGAATAGTTTCTGATCTATTTTGCTTCAGAGCGCTTACGCCTGGCCAGTCCTGTTTATGGTTCACAATGAATAAATGATTTATTAATATCGCCTAAACGTTTGCAAAAGTTCCAACAAAAAGTCTAGATTCTGTAACGATTTAACTACATTAAATTTTAATTTTATTTAGACGGCGAACGTTCGCTCATAGCTCACTGTGCTCATGTTATCATACCCGTTAGGTGGTGTATAACTTGGCGCTGTGTCAACATAACCTTTGCCAATAGAGCAGAAAACGAAAATTAAGTTAATTTAAATATTTGTATTACTCACAAAAGCTTTAAAAGTGCTTACATATGAATTTTTTAATTTTATTCAAGTTAGTACGCGATGGATAAACTTGTGCAGGCAATGATTTATTTTTGTATAAAATAAATTTGTAGAGATAAAATGAAATTATTTTACCGCGACTGTGTGTAAAGATAAATGTAGGAAAATACGTAAAATATTCAGATCCATTTGTAGCATATTAGGCTATTAAGATATACAAATAATATAAATTGGTATGATTACCGTATTTCAATTTTTAAGAAAGGAAAAATTTTCTTCTCACTTAAACGTAACTGTAAAAATCAGGGGTTTGGAGAGGAGCTCGGAGCTGGAGCACGGAGCAGTGGAGCAATGGGTTTTTGCCCGGAGCAGGAGCGGAGCCCGGAGCAAATAATTTGATTGCTCCACTGCTCCAGTTTATTATGTAATATTTTTTTAAAAATCCTTTTTTTTTCTTTTTTTCAATGTTTGAAGATCAATAATCTGTTTTTTCAAATATTTATTTAACTTCACTTGTTTGTTAGTGCCAAATATTGTTATTTTTGACCAACTTCTACATATCCAATAAAATTAAAACTTTGTTTTTAAAAATAATTTTTTTTAATCAAACCACTTTTTTAAAAAATGTCAACAATATTTGGAGCATGGAACGAGGCTGGAGCAGACATTTTGATGCCGGAGCGGAGCTGGAGCGGAGCAATTTAAAAATTGGACTGCTCCAAACCCCTGGTAAAAATATCTCCATACGTAGAAAAAGCAATAAAACTTTGAATAATTAGGTTGATTTAAGTAATTCATGTTGTTATTTAGAGTTTTATTAAGAATTTACTTAATTTATTAGTTTATTGTTTCATTTTAATTTCTAAACGTTTCTATTTTTTAATTTTCTTGGGAAACAAAAATAAAAATTCCTGCAAACAAGTATGAAAGTATAGAAGTTTGAATTAGACCAGTTGTTTTCCTTTTAGAGACCTACTCAATGATGCTTAATGTTTTAAAAAAGTTCCTTGGTACGCTAGATAATAAACAAAAATTAATAAATTTTTTTTTTCAGGGGTTTGGAGCAATCCAATTTTTTAATTGCTTCGCTCCATGCTCCAAATATTGTTAACATTTTTAAAACAAGTTCCTTAATTAAAAAATTTGTTTTTATAAACAAAGGTTTAATTTTATCGTATATGTGTTAGTGGGTCAAAAATTACAATATTTGACTAACAAACAAGTGAAGTTAAACAAATGTTTGAAAGAACAATTTATTGATCTTCAAGATTGAAAAAAGAAAAAAAAATGTATTTTTTTTTAAATTTAACATAATAAACTGGAGCAGTGGAGCAATCAAATTATTTGCTCCGGACTCCACTCCAGCTCCGGGCAAAAACCCATTGCTCCACTGCTCCGTACTCCAGCTCCGTGCTTCGCTCAAAACCCCTACTTTTTTTAAATTGTTAATAAATTGGTTCTACTTAATGGTACAAAATAATTTCGTTTAAATATTGTTTAAATTCTTATATAAATTACAAACTTACATTTTTTGAAACGCAAACCATAGTTGGCTATGACCTTATGAAAAAACATGTGTTTCGCTCTTTTTTTTATAAGGTTTAACGTATCTATTTTGATGTTAAGGCTCAAAATTAATTAAATTCATCATCCTCATGAAGCTATAAAGTACCATGATTTTAACAATATTGAAACAAATAAATGTTTTTATTTTACAGTGCGTAGAAAAATCTACAACTTTTTCCCCAAAAATATTGTTGTTCCATCAAGTATAACCGAGATATTAACAATTTTTAGAAAAATCCCCTTTTTTAAGCATTATAGCATAACCAAAAAGATCTCAGATAGAGGAACAGTTTGTTTAATTTAAACTTCTTTGTAGCTCTTAGCGTTTACGAGATTCCAATAGTGGCCCTTCTATGTGGACCACCCTGTATATTGTACAACAATTATTTAGAAGTAAAGAATATACTGCCAAAGAGATGTAAGTGTCGAACTTAGTTTAGTTTTTCTTCAAAAGAAATTCTTCATGACATAAAGATTAGAATATTGTATCAAACTCATTTTTATATTCTCATATTTTTATTCCTTTGGTTACTTGTATATTAAATAATCGTTTTTAATATTTCCGGTGCGAAATACCGTTACACTTCATCAATGCAATTTACTCCATGAATATTTTCCACTTAATTTGAATTCTGACTCGTTTAATATTCCAGGTGGATTGTTTAACTTTCTAAATTATTCACGTTTGTTGCATAAAAGATTTTGGAGTTCACACTCAACAAACAATTTGCTGATGTACAAGCTTTTCCATTTTAAAAAATTGGTAACGATAAGAGGAGACGTATAATACAACAAAAAAGGAAAGAAATTTTTAATCCAGTAAGGTTTTAACTATTTAAAATATTGGTATGTTCCACAATATTATATCCTGTGTATCTCACAAAATGATAAAAATAGCTGAACAGCATAGTAGCGTAGACAATTTAACTCTTTCTGTGTTAGAATAAAATATGTGTATTTTCTAAGCTATAAGCTGGACGTTTTTTTCTTAAGTCATTAACTTGCAACACTGATTTTGAAATACACTTTTTATGTGACTAGAAATTTCTTCCCATTACACATCACAATTCACTTGACATTAAACCGTACAAATATTTGTAAAAGAAGGCAATTTATCAATTTTCTTAAAACTACAATATCGTATAACGTTCTCCAAAGTCTCAGTAAATATCTTCCATCAGATAGGACGGATCTAGCTTGCAGATATCGCATAGCTTCTGTTTTAACAGCAATATATTCGATGAAATATCCTGATTTTCACCACCCTCTGTGAGGGTCTTACATGAAATGTCGTCGACGACCGCTGTATCTACGATTAGGGTAAGATGATATGAAGAAATACAAACGGCCATCCTTCACATCTGCTGTATTTTATCGACGTTATCCTATCTGCACAGTATTCAATCATGCATAAATATTTTAAAACTTGCATCCTATTTCGATATAAATATGACTGTCTACAGCCAGTTGCATCAACAGTTGTAATAGAAAAACCATTTCACTTTTAACTCAGTATGGCGTACATTGGGAATATTTTTTTAATAAACACTGTTATTGTAAAACGATACACACATAACTTCCTAATGTTATGATTGAATGAAAAAAATACTTGAAGTGGCTTAAGTTATTATAAAAATTAATAAAAAATTAATAAAACTGTTCATTTGTGTGCAATGCAGTTATTG
The DNA here is from genome assembly GCA_947652605.1 of Elmis aenea. NCBI lineage: Eukaryota > Metazoa > Arthropoda > Insecta > Coleoptera > Elmidae > Elmis > Elmis aenea. The sequence goes on along the minus strand of OX393582.1, from coordinate 9,668,408 downwards.
CATGAGGTATTCCTGTAAAATAGGATTGCTTATTAATTAATTGGCAGTCATATTTTACCAAAGTGTTAACTAGACATGCCAACATAATAGTTGTACAAAGTTAAATAATCAATGAATAAGTTATTAACAAAAAAAATTATTTGCTTTACAGAAAATTCGATTCATATATGCGCTATTTATTTTTAAAGGACAAGTCACATTTGCAAAAAATGAGTTAAAGCTGTTTACAATTACAAAAATGTATGGTAATTTTATCTTTAAACATTTGGCTTGCAATTTCTTTCAAAATCATTACAATTTCGTTAAATAAAATTTTATTGTTAGGCAAACGTGCAAATATATTTATTTTAAAAATGGCATAATGATGGATTTGCTTCCTTATATGACCCCAATTTACCAAAGTTGTTTTGAAAATTTAAAGGTAAGTGAAATGTCCAAAGACTTCATCACTCCTTTTAATGACAATGATTCAATACATGAATATATCTTTATATTAAACATGTTGCATAAATTACTTAAACGAGTACTTATATTTTAAAATGTACCTATGAATTCATTTATTGGGTATGTATTTTATGAATATTAGTTATAAATAAAGCCTTCAATAGAGTGCCAAGGGAATAGATATGGAAAATATTGAAACAAAGTAGAGTGGGTGAAGGATTATTAAACGATATCAAGAGTTTATATAAGAGTAGAAGAAATTATGTGCGAACCCAAAACAGAATTTCCCAGGAATTTATAACAACAGTGGAAGTAAGACAAGGAGGCACATTAAGTCCACTGCTCTTTATCATTCTTATAGATAAAATAATTAAAGAATGTAAGCAAAACACAAAGAAAGCCTACTGGGGTTGGAATAAACTAAAACCAATATCCTTAACAGAATTAGCCTTTGCAGATGATGTGGTGCTAATAGCTAAAAGCTAAAAGGACTTGCAATTCAATCTAGATGTATGGGCAAATACATTAAGTAGATATACCTAGTATGAATATGAATATAACAAAGACAAAGGCTATGGGTTTAGCGAAAAATCATGTACCTGTTACAATAATTATGTTTTATTTGAAGAGAATGGTAAATTTGATGAAGATCTGAATAACAGAATAGCGGAAGCGACGAAATTTTACTACGCTACTAATAAATGTTCGTTTGGTAAGAAGGAGATATAAAAAAAAAACGAAGCCGCGAGTTTCTAATGCAGTGTACGTTCCCATTCTCACGTACAGTTCAGAAAATTGGACACTAAAACAAAAACAAAAACAAAGAATACAGGTACAAGCAGGGGTTTGGAGCGGAGCTCGGAGCTGGAGCACGGAGCAGTGGAGCAATGGGTTTTTGCCCGGAGCAGGAGCGGAGTCCGGAGCAAATAATTTTGATTGCTCTACTGCTTCCGTTTATTATGTAAAATTTAAAAAAAAACTACTTTTTTCCCTTTTTTTTAACGTTTGAAGATCATTAATCTGTTTTTTCAAACATTTGTTTAACTTCACTTGTTTGTTGCGGCCAAATATTGTTATTTTTGACCAACTTTTACATATACGATAAAATTAAAACTTTGTTTTTAAAATCAATTTTTTTAATCAAAAATTTTTTCAAAAAAATTTTAACAATATTTGGAGCATGGAGCGGAGCTGGAGCGGACGGTAATAAATAATTAAATTGTTCGACAAATACTGACAAAATTAAAGTCTAAGGCAAATCATTGCCTCTCAAATTTAAAAATCATTATATTTTAGATTATTACATTAATATATCGTCTTAACACTAGTACTATTAGATGCGCAGTAACGTTATCCGTTTATGTTGGTACCATTACCTTTCCTTTAAGTAAAATTTGCCAGCAAGAATCCACGAAAACGTTCAAAACAATATTAAATTCCTATTTTTGAGTTTGCAAGTGGAAACCCTGTACATAATTTTGGAATGACTGTGTAGACATTTATCTGATTTTAACTTTAAACCATATAAACATTATTTATAAAATGTTTTTATAATACCTACGTATATCAACATTGCAAAGATAATTTTTGCGATTTTATTTGTAGTTAATTTTAGGTAAGTCATTTTCATTAATCACCTCATACAGCTAAGGCAAACTCCTGCAAAGCAACATAAGCTACTCCGAAAAGTTTATCGTCAAAGCCTAGTTTTGTCCCCTTACAATTCTTACTACTTTATTACTTTGGCGAAGAAATATTTTCCAAGGACCTAAACTAAGTCCAACAAAATAAGAGACAATTTACAGTGTTATCATCAAAACAAAAAATCGTTGTGGCGTGTGATACAGATTTATTATTTTTTATTTAAATGTGTATACTTTTTATTTTTTTTAACAACAAAGTATATTCGAAACTTTTTTCAAGTTAGTTTTCAGCAAAACATTAAGTTTATAATAAATCGGTTGACAACTTGTCCCACAAAGGGTTTACCCAACAGATTACAAACTGCTTCTATTATAAATGTACTACATAAGCCCTAAGTTATGAGGCGATAAACCCAAAGATAATTCCTGAAATGTAGCTAACGCAAATCGACTAGAAAATTAACTATCACATTAATTGTATTAACTTGTGTTATATAATAATCAACGATGGTACATGTATATAATATCGGTGGTTTCAACAAACTTCGAAACTTGTGTGATCGATATTCCATTTGTTTCACAACATTTGAGCTAAAATTAGAAATGATGGCACATTTCAGCAAGATTTAATCTGTTGACAAGATACATTTTATAATTGTACGATTAATAAATTTAAATTTGTATCAACTATGTTTTGTAAATATACAGGGTAACAAATTTCATTCGTTCTGCTATGGAAATGTTTAACATAAAATAATGAATTTTAAAACAAACTTAAAGTTCCAAATATTGTGCTTAGGTACATTTGTAGAACTGCACAAATGTTCAATAATTTGTACAAATATCTTAGAAAAGACATAATCGAAATGTTTACTGTTATGTTATAGTGGATTGCTATACAGGGTGGTCCACATGCAAGGGCCACTATTGGAATCTGGTTAAGGGTAAGAGCTACAAAGAAGTCTAAATTAGACAATTTTTTTCCCTTTCTGAGACCTATTTAGTGATGCTTTAATGCAGTGGTGCCCAACCTGTCGCTCGCGAGCAACGTGTTGCTCGCGACACCTTTTAATGTGGCTCGAAACAACTTTTGATGTGCCTCATTTTCTTTAAGAAATTACAAATTTTTATTGTTTGTGCATTAAAACGTTTAAAATTAAAATCAAAATATATGTGGCACGCCTAAAATTTCTAAATTCGAAATTGGCTCGAGCCCAGTTAAAGGTTGGGCACCACTGCTTTAATGTTTTAAAAAAATTCCATTGCACGCTAGATAATAAACAAAACTCAAAATAGGCATTTTTTTACATTGTTAATAACTCGGTTATAGGTACCTACTTGATGGTACAAAAATTTTGTTGTAAGTTTTTTACCCACAATAAAATAAAAACATTCATTTGTTTCAATATTGTTTATTCATGGCACTCTACAGGGTGTCCCAGTTATCGTGAACAGCATGAGGATCTCGTAAAGGGTAAGAGATACAGAGTTGGTAAACAGATTCAAAATGATCAATGATTTGAGAGAAACTATTCCATTTAAAAAATCTTTCAAAAAGTTAATTGTTTTTGCGCTATTCATTAAAAACAAATAAATCACGTTTTCGATTTTTGCTTGCTTGCTTATTTAAAATCAAACCCAAAATATTTTTCGACATTATTGGGACACTTTTTTCCTTAGAATTAAAATTTGGTAATGAATTTTAACTATCTTTTTTTTTTGTTATTTTAACATCAACTTACTTATTTTAAATACGGGTCGAGTTGGTTGTGACCTGTAACACTATTAAAAAGAGAATTTTTCTCGTTTCATTGATGTATGGGTTGTCAGATTTATCTTTAAAAGTAAGCAAGTTATAGCAAAATTATTGTATTTAAATTTAATCTAAACGGCCATAGAATAAAAAAACAAAACATCAAATAAATAAACTAGCTGTACTTAATTAAACACAAAGAAACTTAAATAATTGAAGATATTTTTTATATTATAATAATTTATGATTTTTAATTACTATTAATTACTATTGTTAGTAAATTATAACATGTTCAAAGTGTAGCATGGGCAATACAAATTTGAGATTTGCACTTGGTAGATGATAATGTTTTCCTAAGCATATTTTTTATTGTTTAATGTCATGTTCTCTAATGATAACACAATTAAAGAATTCAGATTGCCTAGTTTAACAAAGCCTAATGATCGAAATAATTACATTAAACCTTATATTATTGAAAAGAGAAAAACAATGCATTGTCATGAGATTATAGCCAAATATGGTTTTAATTTAAAAAATGCAACGTTGAAATTTATCCAACAATATTCAAACAAATGAATGTTTTCAATTTACACTACGTAAAAAAAATTTACAACTTTTACAAAAAAAAAAAAAAGTTTCGTACCATCAAGTATAACCGAGTTATTAAAGATTAAAAAAAAAACATTTTCATTTTGTTTATAGAGAGTAATTGAACTTTTTAAAAACATTATAGCATTACTGGGGTTATTTTATTTAAACTTCTTTGTAGCTCTTGCCGTTTACGAGATCCAATAGTGGCTCTTCTATGTGGACCACCCTGTACATAAATGCTGTTTTAAAAGTTGTGCATATTAATTAATACACTAAATTTTTAATGTATAAAATACAACAACAAAATAATGTTTGTGTCTGAAATGTTCAGCAAAATTGTTTGGCAATTTATAACAACGCATCTAACACAAGTAAATTGTGCAACTATTCATGTGAAACACGATAGTGGATGCGCAAGGTACCAATAAAATATACGGGCAATTTACTCCTACCGGTATTTATTACATTAGCAATATATAATTTGAAAATTATTCTGTACGTATAAACCTAGATGATACTAATTCATAACAATTGACTTATAAGGTTAGGAGGTAAAGCTAGCGAAGTTTGCAATACATCCAGGAAATAATTAACAATAAATTTTGCATTGTGTCATGTGTAAATAATAGACTGAGAAATTCTGCTGAAGTTTTTGGAAGCCCCATAAGGGTAAGAGTAAACACAATAATACTGGTAAGTAAAGCATCTTATACTATTTTTTAGATTTAGTATGACCACATAAAGGGCTTCAAAACTCATGTAAAATTTAACTAGTTACGGTATCCCAATTTATTTTGTTTGCCACAAAACTCAACCCAAATATTTTGAAACACTACTAAACCTTAAAAAATTTTTTTTCTTATATTTTGGAACGTTATTTAAATATTTTTAGCGGCGTAACGGATTTATGTGAAACCTAACGCCAAAGTAAGATAATAACTTGTTGAAAATTTCAAATTTTACTTGACGTTGCGTGATATTTAGTTTATAAGAATGTATAAAACTCTATTGTGAATATATTGCAAGTGTGATTTTTATACGTGATTACAGCACAAAACTGCATAAAATTTGATTTAGAGCAAGATTACAGCCATTTTTTATGCCGACATGTCAAGAACGTATGCGTATGGTGATGAAGGCTGCCCTTAATGTATAAAATAAAGCAATTTACGATGTGTAACATATATTTTGCGTTAGTTTTGCATATAATTCTTTCCGTAAGCAACATTTTCTTATTTATTTTTTAGGAAAACTGCATTAAGAACATACCACCAAAGATGTTTACAAAATCTAAAGTTTTAAATATTAAAAGATAGTTTAATAACTACATAAAAAAATAAGGAAAATTTAGATTTATTTAGAAAATATTTTAAAGAAACCAACATAATTCATAAAGAGAAATTAGTTCAAATATTGATAGTTAATATTGCAAGTAAACTTGTTACTATGTACCTCTAACTCATTTTAATGTGGGGATCTCCCTTATCTACAGAGCTACAAATTCGATTAAATTGGGGCAACATTGGGAAATTCGGTGGTTCAGAAAATATTCTATAGAAACTAAAAAATAAGAACTCAGATACCTATGTTCAAAACACAAAAATTTTTACCGCATATTTTTTATATTTCAAAAGTTTTCATTTAAACCGAACTATCTACTAATTTCGAATAATTCTTCTTGTAAACAGATGCACAACTTGCTAGTTGTATACAAAAAATCAACGAGACTTATGAACAAAACCAAACGTTTTAAAAGAAATAAATATAGTAAAAATAATGTAAATATTTAAAAAATTATATATATAATATTGCATAGATCTTATTACATTGACCCCCAGTCAAGCGCTAAATAGTTCATCGACCCTTAAAAGACCCCCAACCGACCTCTTTCCAGTTTTCATCAATATCAACCTGGTTGGGAAACCCTGACCTAACGCAAAAGTCCAATATAACGCCTACAAGAAATAACAAAAATGATTGAGATCCAGTATGAAAAAAATATCTGACAAAAATAATTAATTAAAACATCTTATAGAGTATGCAATGTTTTATTTTTTGATGCCTTTAAAATGAAGCAAAAAAAGTATTAAAATAATTTTTTTTTCTGAACTTCTAAACTAAGATAGTCATCGCTATGTTTTTTTCATTTTTGAATCCAGCAGCAATAATTTTGCAACGTTGCTCCAATTTAACCAACTTTGTAGCTCTTAACATAAGCAAGATTTTTATGTTGAGTCTGGAATTTGGGACATCGATTATGTTATGATTTTTATACATCAAATTTTGAGATTATACAGTGTTTTAAATCGTTAGAAAAATAATAAAATTGCATAATAATGACGTCATAGTACCTAAGTATGATCAGTGGCGTACTCAAGCAGGAAGATAAGGGGGATAAATCCCCCCTGAAAGTTTGTAGAGAACTAAAATTATAATTACCGCATTTCAAAATGCGTTTGTGCATACATATAAAATAATATATTATGTTTGTATATTTTAAGCTAATATTAGACGTTGCGATTTTTTTTCCATCTGTAAGAGAAATATTTTACAGCTTGTAAAATAAATACAAGACCCCTATTAAACGTTGCGATTTTTTTTAGCGTACGATTCGAAATCGCCACTGCGCTGCACAATTTATCTGACATTTAAATGACAGCCAACTGGCAGTTAACCGCATAATAACCAATAATAACCTACATATCTGCATTTTTACTACTGTGGTCTGTTTACTGCAATCGCAAAATGTGTATCGTGTTAAAAAAAATAAGAAAAAAGTATACTTTGTAGGTTATGTGATATTTTTGACAACACAGTGGCACAAAAATTACCAGAAGTTACTAGAAATGTAATAAAATACACATATTTGACCTTAAAAAATTAGAGCATGTTCAATAGAATAAAATCCTATGACATTTAAAATCCGTTGCGATTTTGTTTCCTATGCACATTTAGACGTTGCGATTTTTTGGATTTGCGTTGTGGAAAAATGATTTGTAAGAAAAATCGCAACGTCTAATATTAGCATTACTCATAAATGCTATTTTTGGGTACGTTTGACCTTGAAAAATTAAAAAAAAAAACGCCTATGGTGCTGTTACCCGGGGGGCTGTTGCCCCCCTGGACACCCCGCAACCCTTTCTCGCGACTGACTTTTTGTGTCTAGCACCTATAGATCATTTTCTAATTGCACAATTACCATGCCCAGTTTAAAATTGGTCAGTATTACTTTTTCAAATTAAAACAATATTCCCCCCTAAAATATTTTTCTGCGTACGCCACTATGATGCTACCTATATATTGAAAATAAACAAAGTTAGTGTTCAACAAGTGACAATAAACCATTTTAGATCCGGTTACTAAAATCTTAATAATGCCAATATAATAACGCTCATTCTGAACAATAACTTCACAACTTAACAATGTTATTTATTTTAGAAATATCTGACGATCGGGAGATCCCAATTTTAATTTCAAAATCTTATTAGTCTTATTAGCCAACTTTGTATCTGTTATAATCACCAAGATCCCTATGCTGTTTTTTTCTAAACTAGAGACTGTATAATTGTGAATATATTAGGTTTTAGATTAATTTTACATTTTTTCAGGTGACATTATTTGTTCAGACACACTATAATAATTATGGTTTTAAAATACACGTAGCAACATGAAAAATGTGTCTTCCTAACAATATTTTGTTACACCGACATCACATGAACGTAAATTTCACCTTTGATATTTTAATATGACCGTTAAAATGTTGATGGTTAATATTATAAAATAATAAAACATTCTAAATGACAAAACAATGAAAAACTTCGCCCGAATAATTTGCAAAATAGCTATTATCCGGACAATTTATTACCTCATATATCTGTATACTTTTTATATTTTGAATATTAGTATCCAACACAATACTCGCCAAAATGATTAATGGAAAACAATTAAATTTGGCTATTACTAATTTGACTTATTGTTACCACTGCAATTCTAGTTGAATTACGCGGTTTTTAATGATCGTTTTAGGTTTCGATGCGTTATAAAATTACGTGCCGTGTGCCTGCATGTTAAGTCAATATAGCACTTTATAAGCTGTAACAGGCTGAAATTAGCCGCCCTGCAAATGCCAACAGTCGTCATGAGCGGTCACAGCAAATGTAAACGTGGATCGCATTTAGTTTATATCTCTTTGTTAAATTGTTTCATAATCAAGTTGATTTGCATTTATATTAAATAACCGATATGCTAAATGGTGCTGCTAGAATTTAATATATGAAAAATTCACGCGGCGTCGTTAATAATAACGCCGACGCCATTATATTTAATAAGAGTATCATCCATTCCCTTCATTAATATTAAAACACAAAAAAAAAACGAAAAAAACTCGGGCTAGGGCGTGGGGGCTTTGTCGCATAAAACTTGCGTCTATTACGAAGAACCTAAGTAATTTTTCTTGTTCCTAAATTTTTGAAAAGATGTGAGAGAATGGCTGACGTTGAAATACAGGCAGCGCTAAGGGTCGACGCGTACACGGCTACAGAAAGTGACTTAATCCATTTCCTATTGTTTCATTGCTTAACACAAGACAGCAATGGAAATTGTACGCGTAATATATTGTATTTGTTTACTTAATAAAGTTTATTATTATAAACACGTAAGCATAAAAGGAATACTAATGAATAACTTGCTGTACTAGGTCAAAATTTATGGATGTAATTGTCCTTTTTGTAGCCCAAAGCCTATTTAGTTGAGGTGTCCTCAACAAGTAATAATTAAAAAGAAGTCATATACCAATTAAATACAATAACTAGGACATGGATAATCCTATTGCTAGAAGTAATGAAGCGATAAACTATGTTTTATATTCAAAAACAAACGACTTCGCAAAGAAAAAACTATAAATGTGCAATTTAATCAGGGATATAGGAGGTATATTATATCCTCCACACAAAATAACCGAAATCGCTGCAAAAATTCATGACAATAATATACAGAGTGTTTCGTAAAAAGTGCGAAAAAATTCGTGAGATGATTCCTTATCGAAAATTAAGGGGGGTCTTTCATACATTTTTTTTTCCTTAGACGTCTCCTTTCTGAGTTACACCCCCTTAAATGGCAGCGTAAAATTAGGTTTTTATTTTATTTCTCAAATTTGGATAAATGTAAGAGAATGATATTCGGTAGATGTGTTATACTTATTAAATGGTTTCCCAAAGTAATATTTTCAATCATATGCCACCTTCAGCTGAAAAAAGCGACCCCTGTTAGTTTTTTATCAGAACGTTTTGGTGGGTTGAAATTTTGCAATTTTAATATATTTTTTTTGAAAAACTGATTTATTTAGAAACCTTTTTTGTTCTTTAGTTGTTCACATAAAACCTACCGTTTTTGAGTAAAAAATAAAACAATTCAACATGAACCATCAAATATTCCAATATAAAACGACTTATTTTGTGCTTTCCATGGTATGTTTATGATCATATTGTGTTATGTTGTTATGTTCAAATTTTAAGATGGTCTAGCACGTAGCTTGACCAAAACACAGTACCTATATATAATTTTCTAAATCGTGCAGCTTATACAGGGTGAGTCATTAGTGGCGGATCGGTCGATTGTCGCTAAACGGTTTGAGATATAAAGTTGATTCAAACGGTATTCCATACAGTTTTTTCTTCCGAACACGATAAAAATATTTTGAAATATACAGGGTGAGTCACCTCTCTGGAACCAATAGCAACTTTTATATTTCAAATACAACTCCCCATTTTTTATTTAATATTCTTGACCGCCTTCATTTTAGCTTTACATCGATATAAATTAGTACAGGTTTTTATGCGGCCTTGTCACTAAAAAAAAATATTTTCAAAATTTTTCAAGGTTTTAAGTCTTTATTTAAAAAATTCTTCTGAAGTCGTTTTTCGAAGCACAGAGTTGTAATTTGGTAAGGACATGCAGAAAACATTGCTCTTTTAGCTGGATACGAAAAAGTTTGAATCACGCATACAGGGTGTTCATAAATAGGTGGCAACTTTCCTGATTTTCAAGAGCTCGTAATTCAATTTTTTCAAATGCAAACCCTTGTATTTTCTTATGTCATCGAATTTGTCTTTAAGAGAGCTTCATTTTTTGTCAAGTATGTCCTATACCCAAAACTCATACTTTTCGAGGTTTTCGACATTTTTTCTTCTAATCATTATTAAAGCAAAAAGGATGCCGTGGAAAAAAAAACTGACTGTTTACTTCACTAACCTTGTCATTTATTTCTTGAACTATAGCATTTCCACAATTAATTTCACTTCACAAGAGCAAATTTGACATGGTTTATTCACCGTTTCGTGTATTTAATTACTAATAGTAGGTAGATACTTAGGCTTGTGGACTCACGTATAAGTTATAAGCAATAAATAAATTGGCAACCTAATAAATTTTATTATTCTTATGAACTTTACTAGTGTTTCTAAACCTTAAAGGAAGCGCGAAGAAAAATGGAAAATGAAAGACAAATTATTTGTTGAAACCACATAAAAAACATTAAATAAATTCTGTAAATAAAATAATAGAACATAAAAAAAATCATTGCTATATGAAATTAAATAAACTAGTTAGCCTATAAATGCATATTAATCAAAATGTGCGTAAATCCTTGCCGCCAGCAAAGGATTTCTTTCGCCTTCTCTCAAGCATTAGACCAAATCAATTTGCTCTTGTAAAGTAAAATTAATTGTAGAAATGCTATAATTCAAGAAATAAATGACAAGTTTTTGGCGTTAGTGAAGTGAACAGTCAGCTTTTTCGATTTCCACGGCATCCTATTTGCTTTAATAACGATTAGAAAAAACAAATGTCGAATATCTCGAAAAGTATGAGTTTTGGGTATAGGACATACTTAACAAAAAATGAAGCTCTCTTAAAGACGAATTCGATGACATAAGAAAATACAGGGGTTTGTATTTGAAAAAATTAAGTTACGAGCTTTTGAAAATCATGGAAGTTGCCACCTATTTATGAACACCCTGTATGCGTGATTCAAACTTTTTTGTATCGAGCTAATAGAGCAATGTTTTCTGCATGTCCTTACCAAATTACAACTCTGTGCTTCGAAAAATGACCTCAGGAGAATTTTTTAAAGGAAGACTTAAAACCTTGAAAAATTTTGACAATTATTTTTTTTTAGTGACAAGGCCGCATAAAAACCTGTACTATTTTATATCGCTGTAAAGCCAAAATGAAGGTGGTCAAGAATATTAAATAAAAAATGGGGTGTTGTATTTGAAATAAAAAAGTTGCTATTGGTTCCAGAGAGGTGACTCACCCTGTATATTTCAAAATATTTTTATCGTGTTCAGAAGAAAAAACTGTATGGAATACCGTTTGAATCAACTTTATATCTCAAACCGTTTAGCCACAATCGACCGATCCGCCACTAATGACTCACCCTGTATAAAGAAATAATAATAGATAATATAAAAAATAATAAATTAAAAAGATATACCAACAACTAAATAGTGTAGGTATTGGATGTACCAATTTAAAAAAAAACCTTTTAACCTAATTAAAATTTAAATTAACCTGCCTTTAAATCCACGACGACTTGTCCGAGTTCCCCAGGCACTTCAAAAAGCATCAATAGCTACGTAAGTCCACAAAAAACTTCCGCAACAAAAAAGGTTCGCACCGCTTTACCGTACAGCATATAACAATTCACCAATTGTCTTAATATGCAATGAAAAATTTTCTTAAATACAAACACTTGCCTTAAGTACCTACTTTGAAGGTAGTTGAAAATTTAGCAATTAAGTTAAAATGTCTACTAATACGTTAGCCGTCCACGAGAATACCCGATCCACGACGCAAGGATATCTATTGCTATGATACTCGAATCAGCTGATAACAACAATCTATTTAAGTAACGATATTTCCGTTTTTGGAACGTTTTTGATATAAATAAACACTACATATCGATAAAATGGCACTTTGCGAGTAGTTGACAATACCGTGACACTATCGATGAAACGTAATTACCAATTTTATAAGTTAAAATCACAACCGACGCGTCGCTCTAGCACGTGCACCATTTTTCACTCTTTTGCACAACTGCGCACGCCTGATTTACTTTAATATTTCTTTTAAAATTTAGTTACTGTATCTTTGGTTGTTGTTTAATTATAAATGTCTATTAGTAGTCAATAAAAAATATTCATTTAATACAAATATTGTAATATTTACTATTCATCTTCTCACAATCAGTAACGTTTATTTTTTTCATTTATTGCAAAAGTTACCTTGCACGTCAGCATTTCAAAATGTTAAAATTTTAAGAAATTGGCAGGCGGACATAAAAAAATTCGCCTCCCAGGGTATAGAGGCTCAGGTTAAGGGTACGTTAATTATTATTTTTTTTTTAAATATAATATAATGAAAATTAAGCTAATTTTGGACTGTTTGCCTCACTTAGGTAAATGTTAGAATTTCTGGCTTTTACAGTAACCTCCTACATATTTTTATAATTTTGAAAACAAAGAGCAATTTAATACAATTAGATAATTTTGAAAACTACTTAAAATTTCAATTTTTTGCTATTAATCGCATTGTTCTCCTGTTACTCCTAGTATCCTGTGCTAAATTGCTACTTCTTCTTAAAAAAAACGAATTAATTCAAAATTATAGCAACTGTAAACAAAACAAGAGAATTTGTTTATTGAAATAACAGTTACTGGAAAACTCTAACAAGCCTTGTTACTATGTATAAATTATGTAGGAGTCTTGTAATAAAAATACAAGTTATTGGTAATGTTAGATTAGTTAGAAATGGTTTATTTTATTAACCGCATGAGACACTATAGTTCCTTAAGAAAAAAAAAAGACTTTAGCCAGAAATCCGATTTAGCAAAGTTTAAAATCAAATAAAGTAAACTAAATGTCGAATAACATTTAGTGGACTGATGACTTGTTGACAAATTAAAGTTCAAATTTTACAGTTTTTTTGCACATTTCTTACAAAAATAAGTTGTGGTACAAAAGCTATTTAATATAGCAAAATTATGGCCTTTTTGACAAATTTGAAAATATATTATAGTGTGAATATGTTTAGATAATTATATTACATGTATAAAATTTCTTATGTTTACATTAAAGTGTAAAAAGAATAAAAAGGGGTGATTCTGATTTCGTTTACACCCAGTATATGGCACATTCAGAATTCGGCATATAGACGGATCTAATACTAAAATAGCTATTAACTGCTTTCATGTTGCCATTATATCTGTCTGAGGGTAATATGAATTCCAACCAGCAGCAAAATTACAACGGGCCACTTTCAATGTTGCCGTATACGTCATAAACGGTATTTATCGAGGTAACGACGCCGTAATATGTAGCTGTAAGGGGAAAAATGAGTATATGAAGGGAGTTTCCACAGTGGTCGGAATTACCGGTCTGATTGGAGCAATATTTCTTTCTGTACGCTACACATATGTTTGTACAACCCAATAGGATATTTTTTGTAGCCACGATTTAGGGATAAATAAATAGATTCGAATCAAAGTAAACTAATGTTTACCAAATACAAGATTTTTTATACACTTTTACAAACAAAATAAATTTTGGTTAACGAACTTCTTTTGGTAACAAATTCCTTTTTAATTTATTTTACAGTATCTATCTAAATAGTTAATTCATAATAATTCGACGTATAATTAATTGATTCATTCCGAAAACTACCAAAATGTTGGAGATAAAACATGGTTAAAATAGCAGAAATATTTGTAAAAATCTAAATTGCAACTTTGGAAAATATTTTGAAAAATCTGAAAAACTTTTATTATAATTACATATATGATGGTATACAGGGTGAGTCACGACGGACACCAGGGAGTTTTATGGCGAAACGGTATATATTTTCAAACTTCTGTCGCGGTTAGACTATGTAAGTCAATAAGTTATTTGCCAAATTAGCAAGGACACTTATATATCTGCACATACTTTTGCAAAGTATGCCCAAACTATTAGGTCTATTTATCAGATAACATATTTTATGTATACATATATCGTTAAAGGGTTAAGTTGAATGATTTTTTGTAAGGTGTTTAGGGGTCTCAAAAGTTCTTTCGCGGGCCTAACGTGAGTGCTGTACCTTATAAAACCCAAAATCGAGCAGGCTGGGACCTCTGTCGGTTACATTTTCTACTTATATTTGTACCAGGAGCACATAAAGGAGGTGGCAAGAACGCTACAACATATGTGACTGTTACAACCAACGTGTTAAAAAGGAACAAACAGTGTCTCGTATTTCTGGACTAGATATAAGCATCAACGTCCGATAGAAAATCTATCTCCTTCTACCTCATCAACAATGTTGCGTGCATTTGACGACCGTATTTTAAGCATGTTTATATTCTTTCAACAATAACAGCTGATCTTAAATGATATTAAAAAGTTAAATTTTAGCCTTAATAACATCATTCAGGGTAAAATAAGAAATATTTGCCTCATTAACTTAAATAATCTTTCAGTAAATGCAAAATTCGAAATATAAATTGAGAAAGTTTAGCATAACAAAACAGGCGGTAATTTCAAAAATCTCGACTATTTTTTAACTAACAATTTTTTACCCTCACTTGGTTAAAATTGTGATTAAAAAGTTTTTAATAAAACTTGTGAATGGAATTTTATGACATTTTCTTAAATTTCCAATATTTTGGGGGAAATTTTGCAATTATCTCCATATTATCTAAAAATTTAAAGACACCCCTATAAATAATGGCTTTCCAGCTAAAGTTTGCTCTTCAACGTTTTTTAAAACTTTACAAGTGTACATAAAATAACTTTGCATTTTTGTTGGCAATAATATAAAGTTTTGCAATGGTCTCTATGTTTTACAATAATCTCAAGAACACTATAAGCAATGCATTTTTAGCTTAAGTTTGTTTAAAAACGGCCTGGAACAATTTTTTACAGCTCTTCGATATTTTTTAAAAATATTTTAAGGCATATTAGGGCAATTTATCTGACAAAAATTATACAATTTTAAAATGGTCGTTATACAAATTTTCAAAAAATGTTATGAACACCATAAACACTGAATGCATTTCCAACTTAAGTTTGTTAAAATCGGCCTAAAATATTTTTTTATAGTTCATACAATTTTCAACTGTAATGCAAATATAAATCGAGTGAAGGATTAAGTTGAATAATTTTTTGTAAGATGTTTGGGGGCTACAAAATATCTTTCGCGGGCCGGAGGTGCCCCGCGGGCCGCCAGTTGGACAGCCCTAGTTTAACTGGTTTATGCAATAATTTAGAAACCATAAATTAAAAACCATAAATTAAAAACCATAAATTAAAAAACATCTATTTTCTTTGAATAATCTGTTATAGAAATACTTGTCCGGTTTCAAGACTTGCCTGTTTAGTAGTAGTCTTGTATAAATTTTAAAAAAATTTGGATTTTTTCGCCGATTTATTTATTAACATAAACATAACATAAATAAAAATCACTAACTTCTGTTTAATAGGAACTCCTGCCGAAATGTTATACTATTTTCAATATTCTTCCTTTGTCAGTCCCAATCTTACTTTTTTACTCCAACGGAGGAATAGATTTTGAAACTGATATTGCATTCGATAAGAGATTCTGGGCAAAAAAGGTAAGTGATTTTTATTAAAGCTTCTTTATAAAATTAGAAAGGAAGTTTATATTTAACACAGAAGTTTAATAAGGTTATTTTAGTGTTCAATTTGCGTTTATCTAAATCACTACTGGTTTAGAACAACCCTAATAAACCTGCTTGTTAATAATAAATAAGAAAGCTGCTGTTAAAAACACGATAGTCTTGAAACTGATCCAGCATTTTTACAAAAAAAAACTTTAAACAAAAATGTAAATATATATTTTTTTGCTAATTAAATAGGGGAGACCGGGGATGAAAGTAACGGGTAGGTTGTAACAGTGCCTATAGTTTCCATAATTTTTGTTATATATCGCCCTAAGCGCTTGTGCAATGTCCATTTACATCCAGCTCCCTACCTACATTGCTAGTTTTCATTTGTCATAAAGGTTAAGTTTTTGCCAGCCAGAGTCACTATTTTCCGCCTAAAAGTTACTGCGTTGTCTCATCCATTGAGTGACTTCTAGGCGATCTCTAAAAGAGGAACAAAAAAGTACATACATTATTTTGTTTTAAATTTAGTTGGCTATTGGTGGATGCAATACACTTTGACGTTAGAATCGTGGTTAATTGTGGATTCCCTCCAATTTGTTTTGTGTACACTTGGGGTCAAAAGTAACAAAGTGTTACAACCAACCCCAATCAATGTTTTCACTTGCAAATATTCACTCTAAGCTAAGCACATACTTGGTGGTTTTCTTCGTAGATGAGAACATACAAAAGTTGTCGGAATAATATTTCAATTTGTTGTATCTTTTTGTTTCACATTTTTAAATAATGATAATGTTGGCAAACCTGGTAATGCAGTCCCAAATTATTAAATTATAAAACTCGGTACCTATATAATATCGGAATATGGGAAATATATGTAAAGCTAAATATTTTTTTAAATAAAGCATTTCAAATTATAAAACCTATCTAAGTTGGTTAGGTCTGGTACTTTTGGTTTGCCTACCAGCTGCTATTGTTGTATTCTATTACGTTAATTTTTATAACTTATTTAAAAACAAAGCTTTAACCAACCTGGCCCGCTTTTACTAATTAAATGAATGACGGTCAGGTTAAAGGTCGGTTAGATTTTTTTTTAAAGAAAACAAACAGTAATTATGATCCAGAGTAAATTTAATAATTTGGGACCGCCCTTACGTGGTATGCCATAATGTTCACTTATCATTTTGTATTGTACCAAAGACATTTTTTAATTTTTTCATTCTGCTAATGTGTATTTTTGAATAAAATATTAATTTTGTTGATAAATACTAATATATTTACCCACTACTTATGAGCTGTGTAAATTATTTTGCCGTTACAACATACCCCGACCATTGTTACTTTTAGCCCCAACGTTGAGGTTGGAAGTAACAGCTGTCTTACTACAGAAAAAAACAAATGTCTCACATATGCTTTACGAAACAAACGAAATAAATATCTTGGAAGCAAGACAAATGTCCAATCTATCACTAAACCAATTTGGATGTAAAAAAATTGTTATACTTTATGAGAAATTAAATAAAAACAAAAACATTTTACTTTCATTCCCGGTCTCCCCTACAGATAAACTTGCAAAAAAATATTATTAATTTCTGTTTTACAGTTTAGACCTTAATCAAAAATGTACATACTACTTCGCAAGAAAACGAACCCTATGAATTAATAACAAGAGGCTCTCCGCAAAAATTCATTGAAAAATCAGCGAAATATTTCAATAATGTTTCAGGAAAATCTCAATTTCCCTACCTCAACGTGCGAAGCGACAATAATAAGGATAAAGTGCATTTTCATTCTATCGAGTTAAGTTGTGAATGTTCACACGGGCCGTGCACCGTGCCGATGGGCTGGAGATAGCACGTATGTATGTAAAACCAGCGGATCAACGTAATCCCTTCGTTCATTCCAACTTTACCGAATATATTACATCGCATCGGCGGCAATCAGCAAAATGTGAAAAGTTCACTTGTAAACTACGCAAATGGCGGCGCAAAGCTCGGAAAAAAGTTATAAAAGTCGATTGTATGCTAGATGGCGAACACGTGATGCTCATTTCAATCTCTGTTTATATGCAGAGCGATACTTTCGACGCCCTCGTCCGACAAATTAAATCTACTTGAACCTATTAATGTACAAGCAGATGCAATTGAAGCGCGAGCAATCCTGGAACTTCTGCAGTAACATCTGACAAATACATCGCACCCCATCACAGAAAAAAATGAAAGATTAATAATTCCTAAAAATCGCTACAATAAAACCTTAATGAAAACAATAAATTCACTATTCATAAAGCTTGGTGATAAAGTTTTATTATCCTGGTTCCATATTTCAACAAATGTATGTACGTTTACCTCGATAACTTATTCTTAAAATTATTTTTGAAATGTAGCACCATACGTAAATCCGGCCAGGAAGAATATTCCATACTTCAAAGGAGCTTTTTTTTAGATAATTTTAACTAAAAAGAAGTTACATTATCGTAATTAATGTCTGATGAAAGTTACAGGAACCAAGGGCGTAACTATCATGAAGCAGAGCTACGCAATGCTTGGGAGTCCTTAGGTGTTAGGACCCTTCGACAGTAATAATATCTTGAATTTAATTTAGTTTGTGTATTTTTACATAAACAAATTATGTATCAAAAAGTATGAAAGGAATGATGTATGTCTGGATGAAGCACTCAAATTAAAATAGCGATTGGACGACTATCAAGCGACTAAGAAATGATTTAAAAAATATTTTAATAGAATCGAAGGAAATGTCAAAAAATGGGGAGTTGCTCCAGAATCTCAAAGTAAAAGACAATGAAAAGTAAAGTGACAGTTTGACGAATTTTTTACGGATTACAGATTTAAATCCAGTGAAGAGAATTGTAAAGTAAACGAAATTTAGATATAGTACTATAACAAATAAATGATCCACCTATCGATTTGAAAAATACTAGGGACCATTTTAAATTTTAAATTAAACATATTTGACGACAACAAAAGAAATGCAACAGGGCACACCCTATTAAATTATTTTTCACTTTTTGCCAACGAGCATGAAGAAGCAAGCAAAATTGATATCAAAAATTTGATTGAAATTCGCAGCATATCTCATTTTTCTTCGTTATTAAAGTTCATTTTTACTAATTTAATAATGTAACAAAAATAGGCTTTCAAAAATGTTAGCTTGTTGATTGGTTGCCATGGAAACGGTATAAACTACTGGCCTACCTGGTTTATAGTGGTTATTGTTTAAAACGCATTTTTTCAAATTTGGCAGTGAATAAAGAAGTAAACTACCATGTGTGATACATCAATGAGTTCAGAAAGAATAATTCTATTTGATCATGTAAATAGCAAAAATTGCACCCATAAGAAAAGCTAAAGTTGGTTATCATAAAACAAAAACGAATCAATCTGGGAAAAAATTGTGACCACTATCCGATTCGGCTTGAAAAGTTGCTTTGGCAGTGTTTTTACACACTTGAAATATTTTATACTCCAAATGAGCTATGAGCGATTTTCAAAAATCGTATTTTTCGGTTTTTTCCAAGTTTCTCGGATACCGTTTGAGATATTATCAATTTCTCTTTGGGTTATTAATAAGTACCAAATTTATCAACTTTGCCAAATTTAAGGCTATACTCTAGCTATTATAATAAGCGAGATCCCCATGCATAAACTCGAATTTCAAACACCCTTTATAACAAAAATGAATTAAGATAGGTGTTTTGATATTTAATAGGATCTGATATAATATTTTGCGCAGGAGCCCCAAACTGCTAGCGACTCCACTGCAGGAAAGCATTAATAATTTAATGAAGTAATACCATTGCAAACCTATCCACACCGTTGGACAGACCGATAAGAGCAGTATGCTTTGCCAACACGATCTCCTGACTTGACCACGTTAGATTATGACCTTGAAAATACATGAAAGAGCTTGTCCAAGTGCGCTGAAAAATTGTATCATATTTTAGTTCGTTATTATGAATCCTGTTTGTAATATTATTTGTGATAAAGAATTGTGCCTTGATTTTATTATTATTGGAGTAAAGTTTTGACAAAATGCCTAACGTTTTTTTAAGCTCTTAGATTCTTAGAATGCTCCTTTTTCTAACAATTTTTGAAGCCTTTTTACCTAGTTATATCAAAAGTGATCATAAATTAAATATTACAACGTTTTAAAACTTATCTTTCTAATACAAGCAGAACTAGTCAAGATTCAATCGTTAATTTCAAGTTTTGGTGCATCAAATTAGTTGTCTTTACACCCGAAATACAGCAAACCAGTCAAATTAATGGGTTTCAAAGAACTTCACATTTAAACTACAGAAAGTAGTTTATATTTATCAACGCTTTTACCGTTGCAAATCTATGAATTGGTTCAATTTGAAGATGCTGTTTTTATTGCTAAACGGATTGATTTTTGTTTATTAATTCAAGATTTACTAAAGACGGTGGAACATAATTAAAAGTTGAAAACTTAAGTATACTTATTGGAGTTAATCGTTCATTTAGCTTGTAGTGTTCTTAAACAATTTATTTAACATGAGGTTGCCGGGGTTCACTTTGAAATAAAACTAGTTTTCTTCTTCTTCTTCTTAATCGGTTCCTCTTGCACTTTTCGGTGTCGAGGTATGCCTTTCTATATCTGTATTAAGTTTCTCCACTCCTGCCTATCGTTAGCTAATTGTGGCACATCTCTCCAGCTGACTCCTTTTTCTTCTAGTCTCTGCCTCACTTCTTTTTCCCATTTTGTTCTTGGTCTTCCTCTATTTCCTTTTCCCTGATTAAATCAGCAAAAAAAATCGAAATAACCTAGGAGTAACAGTCATTAAGAAAAAGATGGAAACGAATCAATTAAGGTAGCTTGGATATTTACTACGTATTCCAGAAAGTAGATACGCGAAAATGGAATGGAAAATGAACTATTTTTATAATTTTATGATATTAAAAACGTAAAAACTTTTCAGTGAATGAGAACGCTGCTCCTAAAACAATAATACCTGAAATGTATCCATCATTCTTTATTCAAAAGTTGACAATGTTGTAACACAGCATAATTTCCTGTAGCACTACAAATTTTGTTACGGTTGGGTTATAAACAGAAAACTGCAGACGAATAAACATTAATCATCATACTTTTCCGCAGAACATAATAAATTATCCTTTAAAAAAAATTTAAATTAATCAAAACGACAGCCGAAAATACACAAAAAATAAAATATCGGACACAGCAAGTATTCATATATTCTCTAATGGCCGCGCATATCGTTTTTTCAAATACCAGCGCAGTCAGCATATCCTATAAAGCGTATAACGACGCATCCTTTTATCCTGAATGATGTCCTTTATATCTGATTTATCTTATAAACGCTTTATCGACGGCTTTATATTTCAGCAATATGTTTACGGAGTTCTAAATCATAACAATATCTATATCAATATCAACGTATGAACGTAAAGCAATTGCTGAAAGGTTTAAAGAGAGCAAAAAAATTGTACTGCGAAAAGAGAGCCCTTGTCGATCTCAGTAATCCAGTTGAGTGTGGAATACAAACACTTAAAGAAGTCTAGTTAGTACGTGTAAACCCTCTAAAGGGGACAAATATGAAACACACATCTTTCGTTACACTCCATTTCGTGGTCGTTTGTAATTTATCGCTGAATCGACCAATAAGTGTCTTATAATGGCCAGCCATCGTTAAATTAACTCTAGAAGCAACCTATTTTCAAAGCTGTGGACCAAACAAATGGTAACAATAAATTTTACACTCCAGTTGCGATAACGTAATGGAAAATTCAGACACTAGCAAATAAATATAATCGCGATACAGAGTCAGACTGTGGTTAACGAAAATTTTACCGTTACTATTGCAATAACTATTAATTACATGTACAACAAATAGCCTCGATAAGGCGAGGGTTAGCAAGGCTTTTGATTATTTGCTGGGTACAGATATTTATCCACTGAAATCAGCATGTACTTAAAGACAATAACTGAAACTACAAAAAAAATCACAAAAATTAATCAGCTTCATGTCACTCGATTCACAATGATTGAACCCTTTCGAGCCTAGTGGTTCCGTGGTGGAACCACATATTATACGATTTTTTTCCTGAGCGTCCTAGTAAGCGAACGCTGGAACCACCGCACACACTGGTCCATGCCAAAGTGCGTCAAAAATAAAAATAAATGAAGGACCTAATTCCGATGGTTAAAATTAAAAGGGTTTAGGGTCAAATGTACATTTAGCTTATTACTGAAGATAAAAGGGTAGGTTTAAATTTGGCAAAGTTTTTACACATTAACAAAAAACTATAAATAAAAAAGTTATAGCAAAAAAACTAAGACATTTTTTCAGTTTTTTAAAATTTGTTCAAAAACAGTTAAAGATATTTTAAATCTGTTTTGATATTATTGATAAGCATAAAATATAACAACTTTGCCAAATTTGAACCTACCCCTGTCTTCAGTAATGAGCCCTCGAATTTGAATTACCCTGTACACATAAACAGAAAAAATGTCATGTTAGTACTAATAGCAATAAAAAGTTTATTTAAAATTTACTTGCTTTGTTACATTCAAAGTAGCATCTAAATAATAAATAATAGTTAGATAAAAAAGTCAACTGATGATACAGCGAAAAACCAAGAAACGTGCATTGACTGAAAAAAAAAAGAAAACATTATTTACCCAATATTTATTATGTAATGTTACTTTTGATGTAATAAAGTATTTTAATTAAACCTTCTGTTTTCCCCATGTTTTGTAACCCAAGTTTCAAAAATGAACTTGCGTGAAAACCCACAATGATAAGATGAGCCCTTAACGAAACAGAAAGTAGAATCACTCGAAAAGGTGAAAAAGGTGAGCAAGAGGCAAATAAAACTAATACTTTAAAGTTTAAAGTATCATATTTTTTTTTAAATATTCAAGGGCACGCGAGGGCACACCTACAAAAAATTTAATTAAAAAATAATGTTGCAATACAAAATGACAAATAAATGCAATTTCTTAGCACTTCAATAACTACCAAAAAACATAACATAATTATTGATTAAATACATTAAATTATTATACACACCCCGGCCTTGAACCTCCATTTAAAAAAACTAGACAATGACAATACCAACTTTTTTTTTGGAAATAATCCACATACACTATTCTTCTTCCAGCGCTATTGAAGAGGTGGTCAATGAGTTAATTAGTGGTAAATAAATTAATTCTATGCAATAAACTATAAAAACAATTGGTTTTTTAAACGAAAAATATGTTCATTATCAAGGGTCAAAACGCAAATGTCTTAGAAATAATTATAAAGTTACTTACGTTAATTATTATGGGGCGTATTTTTCTGTTACCTACCTAACCATAAAAATATTGAATGATATTCTGTTAAATAGTTGTGACATTTTGAACCAGAATAGACAAGTTTCATCAAAATATATGGAGTCTGGAGAGATCTCTAGAGTTTTCTCTAAACAAAAATAAGTGAAATTTAATGCAAGCATCGAAGTGTAATATAATTTCCTACCAAAGAGGGTAATGGGCCAAAAGTTATTCATTAAAGAATAACAGACTTGTATGGAAATGAAGCCCTATCTCTATTCCACGTTGATCTAAGCAGTTTTACTGGGGTCGAATCTATGCAGGATGATTCAAAATCAGATCTACCAGTCGAGGCAAGAACTGAAGACATGGTTGAAGCAATTGAAGTTTAGGTGCTTCCAGATCGGCACATGAAGTTGTCTTATGGAGAGGTTTATTCGAAGACGATTCAGTTTAAAAGAAACGTTGAATTTGAAACGGCCTTCATCGTGGCGGCAAAAGAATCTGCTTCTACACGATAATTACAGGGTCCATAGAGCACGCAATGTTCAGCCTGTAATTCAAGAATGTGAATTTACTGAGCTGCGTCATCAACTTTACAGCCCTGACTTAGCACCGTACGACTTCTTTCTGTTCAGAAATCTTAACAAAATTTACCGCCAATGGATATACAAGAATGTGTCGTAGACGAAACATATACGGTACGAAATGGTTATAAATATAGACAGAATAAAAATAATAGAAGTTAAAAGATGACAATGGTATGGACACCTTTAACGGATTACGGACATATATTTCCATGGAAATTCGTTTTGTTATATTATTAGTACTGGCAATAAAGCGGTAATTAAATGCTAAAATTTAACTCACTTCAATATAACCTTATTTATTCAATATTCTCACCTTACTGCTATTCAAATTTTTATGAGCGGTAGTTGGCGTTCGTTATAAAGCGCTATTTGCAAGTTAAAATAAGTTTAAACTCGGTAATGTTTTCGCAGAGTTGGAAAGTAATATTTGTACAAAATTAACAAAGGCAACATCACCTAAAAACGTTAGAATAATACAATGGGATAGACCATTGTTGGCAAAGATTGTGTTTTAAATGCGAAAATAAACTTTACTTTATATTATCATGTAAAATTGATGTCAATTAATGCACTTACGAGCGTGAATAGCTGCAATTCTTTAATAATTGAAAGCCCTATAGAGTTTCAACATATACTTAAATTTTTTTTTCAGCTTTAAATAAAAAGAAGGTTTGTTTATTTATTCGGGCTTATAAAGAGTGTTCCAATGAATATTACTACGCCACAATGGTGTATGAGAAAGGAAGAAATACAAACAAATTTTATATGTTATTAACAGCTCAAAAATGTACTTAAAATAAAACATTTCTTTCGCATTTTTCGCAAATTTTAAAGATTGTTATCTAAGAAATTTTCATAGATCGTCTGGACTTTCGGAGATTGTACCTGCACTGCCTGTCGAATATGCACACCTTTCGTTTGTATTACAGAACCCTAGCAAAAAAAAACGATTTATTTGAAGCCACCAATGTTTCATTTTATAAACTTTTTACGTTAAATCCTTTACAAAGGTACTCATAGATGAACAATATCACAAATAAAACAAATACGTAATACAATTTTATGCTGAAGCATTTCTATTCGGATGTATCAAAACGATTTTCCAAAAGAACAATGGTATGGATTACGTGATCTCAGATCGCAATTGTTTTTACCATCATGGCAGAGAACATTGGAAACGGAAGCAAAGTTTGTTTTGTTGTGAAACGCAAACTTTGTAGATTCATACCAATAAAAGTTTGCACTCGTCACGCTCCCCAGCTCAGACCGTAACCGACACGAAACTTGCAGCGAATTAAATTGAATTTTTTGTTTTAAAACATTCATTTTTGGGGGTTTTAATAACCAGAATTTCAAAGATTAGGGTAATATACAGGCTCATTAAAATTCATGTTCCAACATAGTCATTTGATGTTCAATAGTTGACAAGGAACTCGTCTGATTTAAAAAAGAAACTTGTATTACTATATTGATAATCAAAAATATAATTTTATGTAATTGTTTTCGTAAAAATGTATTTAAAAAACATGACAGTGTAAAGCGCATCCAAATCAATCCAAATAAATTAAGTCTGATTGTGCTACTGTAGGATTTTGTTCTTTTTCTTAGACTTGTAAGTTCAAGTGATCTATTTCTCATTGTCCTTTAAATTCCTCTATAACTTTTACTTTATTTGGTCGTTCATAATAAGGATGCACCGACAAAGAAGCAGAAACTAGACCTACATACAAATTTTCGTAAGTATTAGCGCTTGTAGGTACTTATCGCAGGAGCGCAGGACAAACATTAAAAAAATCTGCAAGAAAAACTTTTTTCGTTTGAATCCTGGAATTTAACAATCTGTTTCATATGGCCATTTAGTAAATTGTATAAAGAAAATGATACATTGGCATGTTGGGAGGGGGGTGGGTTGCCCATTGGCGAACTCCTTTTAGTTATTCAACTGCTGGTTAATCATTAGTTACTTGGGTTTCATTTGACACTAAATTTAAAATTAAAACTATAATCTAGCTCAAGTGTTCTAATGGTTTCATGGACCCCCATAAAACTTCTACAGGGGGTACGTATCAAATACAATGACAAGAAAAACTCATTGGTGCAAAGCAAGAACCAACCATTTCCGCAATAAAATTTTTCCAAGGTGTGTTTTATGCATAAATAAAAATCCATTGGAATGAACCAACTGGCAAGGGGTACATGACGCTTCAATGGGTTCAAAACCACTGCTGTAAAATAACACCCCGTATAAGACACAATAACTAGAAAATTATTGAAGTCATAGGTTTAGCTAACATAGTAGAAGCCGTTTTTGCCAATTTTAGCAAAAGACGCCCAAGCGTCGGTACCTCTTTTGTAATATATACCGCATATATGGACGATAACATTAATACCGTAAGACAACACCCTGTATAAGATACAATAACAAGAAAGGTATTAAAGTCATTGTTCTAAAATAACCTGGCCATATTAAGCTAGCACAGACGAAGCCGTTTTTGTAAATTTTTATTATTTATTATAAAAAATGGCAATCATTTTAACAAGATAGATCTCCATTTCGTGTTATATAAAGGCCTCTACTCATTACACAACTTTTCGGAGCCGACCGTCGGGAACTCCGTGTTGAGTGTTGTCTACACACCTCCCGACCAGTCCAACCAACACAGCATGAACATCTAACTTTTTTTATTATTTTGGCTTGATGCCATTTTGTGGATAACAAATTTGTAAATAGCGTTAAATTTTCGGTTTACAAGTCCTTATCTAGAGGAATGTGGTGAGGCGGTTGGCTTGTTGGATCGTCTGGCCACCCGAACGTCCCAACTGTCGTGTTGGTCGGGTGACAGACTACACATTAAACAATTTATTGGAATGGTCGGTCGGTTGTCCCGACAAATTGGTTGGTGAGTAGAGCCCTTAAGTATCCTCAAGTTAATTTTTACAACAAAAACTTAATTTCTCGACAAATGATTAGATTTTAAATGCAATACAGGTTTAAGTAAGACTGAATAAATTTCACTCATCTATTACGTACTTAATTTTTGTTTCTAATAGAAAAAAACTAGACCAGTTTTGCAGGTAATCTGTTTTTTGTAAAGAGATTCTTGACAGACAACAAGATGAGTGATTTTGAACCAAACTGGTAATACATTTTAAACCAATAACGTGAATAATACTTATATTTATGATATGGGTCGTAGTCTTGTAGTTGCATTCTTCTTCTGCATTCTTTTCCTGACATTCTAACAGGATTTTAGCCGTAACTTTAGCTTTCTATGATAAACGCAACCCATAAAATAATGTAAGTACGACGATAACATGAATATCTCAAACCGAGTCTTTTATTTTACGTCAATCGGTTCGCATAGTGTTGCGCCAGTGCAACATAAAGAAAAAATATTTTTCGTCGCTACTTAAAAATTTAAATATGAGATCATCCTTTATGACAACGGAAGAATGGAACTAGAATCGTGACGTTCCCTTATTCTTTTTTGCTTTTTGCTCGTTTCCTTTAATACCACATATTATGCTAGCAGTACAAGGCAACAGATCTGGTTTAAAAATTTAAAATTCCGCAGCGACATATTTCAATAATAATGGATTTAGAGGTGCCTACAACATTTATTTTTGAATGCGATCTTCCGTGTCCATGATATCCTCCATTTTAAAAGCAAACAACGGTTTATTTTAGGAGTATCAAAAATTCTTTAACATGGATTTCTTTTCCGCATTATTTAGGCTATCATAAGTATTATCCTTTTATGTGTTTTTTGTATTAATAAATAAGTGTCAAGCAGTAAAAATTACAGTACTAGTACATACAGTAAAACCACATCCCATGTATTGTTATAATTTAATAACATTGTAGAACTGAGTAATGGTTTAAAGTACTAATTACCAATTAATCGGCAAAAGAGCTGATACAGCCAATTACCAAGTATTTATCGAGTAATCGTAGCCTACATTCATAGTTAATAATGGAAGTTTTCATAATATGTTCATTGCTTTTGGGACGCTCTGTAATACACTAAAATTCTAGCTTAGGGTAAGAACCTAAGAACTGCAGTTTTTTGATTTATTACTTATTAGGGTCAATACAGCACCTGTTTCATATAATTTCCGGTCATTTCGGTGGTAGTAGATCGTAATGGTTTAGTTTCACGGTATAAGAGGCAAGTAAATTTCATAGCTGATGTATAACATAGAGGTAAATAGTATTTTTTAAATTAGATATACCTACTTAATTAATTAATCAAGGGTCAAAAAGATCCTAAAAGTGTTGACTTGCGGGCAAATCAAATGAAATATTAATAAAGTGATAATATTTACGGAATAAATATGGAATATTCGTTAAATTTGGATTACATTTTACACGAAGGAAAAATTTGTAATATAAATAATACCTGGACCGTTTATTTTGGAAGTGATGTGAGCCAGTTTTTGGAAAAAAAATGAGAAAAAAAAATTACTTACAAATAGTGTGAACTTTTATTTGTAGACAATTTACAATTTATATTTGCTTTAACTAAATGAATATTCGTCATTAAATGATATCGCAGAATCATTTATAATAAATATAGTTCAAATCCATCTTCCTTATGCACATTGGGTCAGCTATGGTAGTGTTTACCATTTTATTTTAATCATGAAACCATTTTATAGTATTTTTGA
Source organism: Elmis aenea (assembly GCA_947652605.1). Taxonomy (NCBI): domain Eukaryota; kingdom Metazoa; phylum Arthropoda; class Insecta; order Coleoptera; family Elmidae; genus Elmis; species Elmis aenea. Next base: position 9,639,742 of record OX393582.1, on the reverse strand, counting down.
AAAATACGAAACCCTATTAGATTTTCAAATGACTAACATAGTACATACAATTATGACGCTTAAAAATTGTAATCGGGCATGAAAACCGAAAACTATTTCGTTTGTTTTTCAACGGAACGAATAAAAAAATTAAATACTGGGTAAAACTAGTTATAACTACGTTAGCATTAAGACAAAAGAACCCCAATTAGTCGAATATTCGATTGTTCAGATATTTAATACTTCATAATAATAATATGTAAATTAACACAGTTTAGCATAAAATTTTATTTTGCACTTTTTGTAATACAGTGATATTTTTTATGAGCTTTTTATTCTTGTTTCAGTTTTTTAGCAATCTTTGGGCTAAATTATAAACGACGATATGATGGGTCTTGATTCTCATGGATAGCATATTTTGGATTGGCGAACTGCCAAACTAAAATTACCAAATTGTCAAACATAATTAACACATTTTGAAATAAAATTTTTGCATTCTATAAAGAAATCCTTAAATATCTTAAATTACTAAAGTTTTTTTGTGTTTTGTTTTTCAAAGGCCACTTTGATTAAATTTAATAAATACAATGTTTTTGTAATAAATTAATTATTTTTGAAAATAAACCTATCACAAAACAGAAAAACACGAAAAAAGTCAGCACAACACAACTCAACAGACCTACAGCTAACAGTAGAGAGACCCATGACTAACTAAAATAAATAAATCAAATAAAAATTGATAATCTTTACAATTCTATATAATAGTAAAAATGATGAGAGTCTATTTACGGCCTTAAACAATAAAAAATGGTAAGTAAACCCTCAAAAAAATATGCTACATTCATTTACGTATATTTAAATTCATAAAAACGTCGTCCAATCTAGTAGACTTCATCAACATTTTTAAATCGACTTAAATGCAGATCCTTAAATATCTTGAAGCAAAGGACAATCGACTTACACCAATGTCATAATAAAATGGTTCGATATTGCAACGGATATTTAAAAAAAAAGTCTTACGTGCTATAATACAAGATATTTTCATATTCTTTGTTGCAGTTTAACAAAAAATAGGTCGTAGTCCTTAACCCTTATTCTCCTAGCGTCGTCAAATGACGACGTTTACCTGTCCTGTAATAACGGTGTATTGTCAGGTACCTGATGATTTTAAATCTGTCAGCTTAAGTTTAATTACTCAGGTAAACAATTGTTTTCATAAATGTTGCCATTGCATCGCAGTAAGTTGCAGACTTCGAACATATTTAATTATTAAAAGTGACCAATTTACGAGAGAACACGAAAACCATGACTTCGTCAAAAAAGTAAGTACTAAATAATATAATTACGGTAAAAATAGTTTATTTGTTTACATATTTTGAATATATAATAGTCAAGTGTTTTTTATATAAAATGTAATTATTTATAATAACATTTATAAGGGAGTTATTTCGCTATAAATTTGATTGTCGTCATATGACGACGCTAGGAGAATGCATGTACTAACATACCCTATTTGTCCTTGGATTTTTGAGTGTAGCCGAAATGATGGATTTGTTAGAAAATGATGATAGTGACCAAGATATTTTTATTGAACCACCTACAGTTAATGAGCTAACAGACGAAGATTCAGATGAAGAAGAAGGGACGAATATAAACTGTTTATCCAGAAATCAACTAATGGCACCGGCAGAGAAAAAACAGACCAGAAAAGAAGTTTCAACTATTTCCAACCTAAACAAAATACCAAAGATCACCAAAAAATCAAAAAAAGATCAAATTATATGGAGCAGTGGCGGTAAAACTATACATATACAACCTAGTCAATTTCATCTTATGGCAGAAGAAAATATTGATGAAGTCACTGCTGTTCAATATTTTGAACAGTTTTTTGATGATACGTTAATCGAATTAATTATTACTGCCAGTTCCGAATATTGCTTATCAAAAAACTGGCCAGATATAAAATTACCAAAGAGGAACTGCGAGTATTTTTTGCCATTTTAATTGTTTCTGGGTACAATCCATTGCCAGGAAAAGCAATGTATTGGAGTACATGTAGTGATTTGCGCAACATTGCGATATATGAATCTATGCGGAGGGATAGATTTGATAATATCATGAAATCAATTCATTTTAAATCAAATTTAAACTTAGACAAGCTCGATAAGTTTTCCAAATTACGACCATTAATTTCATATATTTAAAAAAAATGTATGGAAAATTATACACCCACCTTAGCAATATCGCATGATGAGGCAATGGTGGAATACTTCGGTAGGCACGGATGTAAGCAAGCGATTAGAAATAAACCAATACGATTTGGATACAAGGTTTGGTGTCAAAATTCACCATCTGGTTATCTAATCGCCTTTGATCCTTACTAAGGAAAAACTTATCGAGGAAATGAAATAATGGAGAGTAAATTTGGTAAATGTTCATCCACAGTGCTTTACTTGCTAGACCAATATCCTATATATACCTTGCTTTCAACCTTATCATAGTTTATAAGTTTATAGTTTATATGTCTCAAATTTAATTTACACTGTAATATACTTTCACAAATAAATCCGAAATTATAAAACATACCAAGATTATTATTATTTGTACTCATATTCCCCTAGCGTCGTCATATAACGACAGCTCCTAAGTCAGGACCTGCGTCCTGTAATTTAATAAAAAGTGATTTTTCATGTATCTATGGCCATTTTTAAACAACTGATTGAATTTCAAAACATTTTGATAAATATTTCTTAATTCCGGAGAATAGGGGTTAACCCCGCGAGCTATTAGCTTTAAACGTGTTTTACCCAGTGCTTATTATTTGTTTTGCGAAACACAGTTCAGAGGGTGCACTTTCATTGTTATTCAGTTAAATTCCTTAAATGGAAGCTGTAAAATTAGACCTGCTCGCTGTATCAAATACATCAAAAATGAGTCACTCACCTGCAGCCGGCGATAATTTGGTAACGACACCCCATCGCTGCTTCCACTGAAACAAAATTAGGGAAATTAGCCACACTAGTTCAACATCATCCCCCTTTGTCATGAGAATACATTCATTTCAGCTATCACAACCACAACTTGACGTTATGAATCACCACAATTCGGAACGCAACTACAACTAACTACAACTTTGTGTGTGAAAGCATTTCTAAGCAAAAACGAATTTATTATTCCCAAGCCACAAAACATGTTCCAGCGTGCGGAATATATCGGGAAGGATGCCTTTAGGTGAGACGGCGGCAAACCGCAATGTTGCGAGCACAGAAATCGGTTAAATTTTTTAACGTATCTTGTAACTCGAAGAAATAAAGTGAATAAAAGGAAACATCAACAAGAGTTATGTACTCAATACAAATGTAAATCTCGGTTCAACGTATTTATATGCAAATTTATACATATATAGAATGTTCAAATGCAACAAATAATATAAAAACAAAACTTGCCGTACTATCTCTCTATTATTGGAAAATATATTTATTAACTTATTGCCAGTTATTGTACATATCTGTTCGAATTTTCTCTAATAAGATTTTACGTTATTTCTTTAAAAACGTTTAAACGTTCACGAGAGGATTAAAAATAGTCATCAGAATATTAAATTATTACTTTTAATTATAGTGTGACTGCGCTTTATCCAATTTCATTAACCGTTTTTTTTCACAACACAGTGATAAAAATATAATATTGTATTGGAGTGCATGTGCTTCACTGTCAATTTAAACCAGGGTTGAGCAGATTTAAATCAATTGATTTAAATCACGATTTAAATCATGATTTAAATCAAGTGATTTTTAAAAAAAAATCATTGATTTAAATCAAGTGATTATTTTTTTTAAATTATCAATTTAAATCACAGATTATGCGAGTACAATATAATATTAATTTATAATAAAACAAAATTGTTGTGTACTATTAGTAATTAAATACACGAAATGGTGAATAAACCATATCAATTTGCTCTTGTAAAGTAATATTCATTGTGGAAATGCAATAATTCAAAATATAAATGACAAGTTTTTGACGTTAGCGTAGTGAACAGTCAGTTTTTTCGATTTCCACGGCACTCTATTGCTTCAATAACGATTTGAAAAAAAATGTCGAATATCTCGAAAAGTATGAGTTTTGGGTATAGGACATACTTAACAAAATATGAAGCTCTTTTAAAGACGAATTCGATGACATAAAAAAATACAGGGGTTTGCATTTGAAAAAATCGAATTACGAGCTTTTGAAAATCATGGAAGTTGCCACCTATTTATAAACACCCCTGTATGTGTGATTCAAATTTTTTCATATCGAGCGAACAGAGACATTTTTTCTGCATGTCCATACCAAATTAAAACTTTGTATTTCAAAATAACTTCAGGAGAATTTTTTAAATAAAGAATTAAAACCTTGAATAATTTAGAAAATAATTTTTTTTTACAATGCCGTATAAAAACCTGTAGTACTTTATATTGATGCAAAGCTGAAATTAAGGCGGTCAAAAATATTAAATAAAAAATTGGGTGTTGTATTTGAAATATAAAAGTTGCTATTAGTTCCAGAAAGATGACTCACCCTGTGTATTTGAAAATATTTTTATTGTGTTGTTTAGAAAAAACTGTATAAAATAGCATTTGAATCAACCATATCTCAAGCCGTTTAGCCACAATCGACCGATCCCGCACTAATGACTCACCCTGTATATAATTAATTAAACATCACCATTTAGCACTGATTTTTTCAATATTCTTAATCATTATATTTAATTTTTCATTTTGACAAAAATTTACCATTGAATTAAATATATTGATTATTAAATATATTAGCACAAAACAGAAATAGCATGTGAATATGTCACTAAATTCGATAATATGGTACATTTGATTTAAATCAAAAAAATCTGATTTAAATCAAATAAATCGATTTTTTTGATTTTTTTAAAAAAATCATGATTTTTATCCACCCTGATTTAAACCGACATTTATCAAATAAGTGGAGTTTTCTGTTAAGGTTTTTGTTGTGCTACAACTACAACAGTGACATAAATGTTTGCAAAAAAAAACAGGCTTGCTTAGACTGTACCACTTGAGTTGGGTCTAGGGATTCTGTCCCGGGAATTTCCCGAGACGTGTCCCGGGAATTCCCGGGACTTTCTTAGTCTCGAATCCCGGGACATTTAGTTCGAGACTCGAGACGAGACTAAATGTTACAGAACACTGAAATTAATGTTTTATACTTCTTATTTTTAAACAAATTTTACTGCCATGAGTTTAGCAAAAAAATTTGTTTCATAATTTTTTATGTTTATAGTTTATACTAACAATCAGTATTTACTTAACTTTATTTAAACTTTTTGCCTGCCATATTTAATTGTTTATGTTTATTTCTTGTCTGCTTTAAAGCTAAAGAATAATTGTTAAGTTTATTAGTAAAAATATATTTTACTTATGCGCGTTATGTTTTAAAGTTTAATGAAAATGGTTAAGTTTATTTAAAATAGGCATTTACTTGAAAACATATACTTTATTTGCTGTAGAATGTAGACTTAACTAAAAATTGTAACACTACTCCTACTACTATACTTTATTTATAAATTAAATGCTTCAAAAACAAAATCCGTGAATTTGGTTTAATTAAAAAAATAATAATCTGAACTGACACGACCGATTCACGATCACGATACGTGCAAGGAAGCAATTTTAAATATGTAGCGGGTGCTTTCAGAAACAATGTCACTGTCAAGAAAACTTATTTTTTACAGTGAAAATAGCCGATGAATTTTCAGTACATGAATATATCATCATTTTTCTTGCACCTTATAAAATCTTCCGTCATTTTTGACGGGTAATACCACCATTTTCTAGTATGTAAATAAAATTCGCAAAAGTCTCGAAGTCCCGGGAATTCCCGGGACTTTGATAAAAAAAAGTTTTGAGTCCCGGGACTTTAAAAATTGTCGAGACTCAGAATCCCTAGTTGGGACGCTACGAGGATGTTGTTAATATAGGAAATAGATAAATAGATTAACTGAATTAGCAAAGAGTTATGTATAACATAGGTCCATTTGTTCAGAAGTTTTAAAAAATGTACAGGTAAATTGAAAGAAGCAAAATATTAAATTGTTAAGGTTTTTTTCACGCAAATTTTTTGTTGTTCTAAAATAAAAAATCTGATATTTTGTTAACTGTGATAATTTCATATTTCAATTAAAATGTTTAGATAAATAAATAAATAACTGTGCAAGTGATTGGTAAAATACTGTTTTCTTGATTTTCTGAGTTATTTATGAAAACATTCTAGTTAAAAAAAACTTTTTAAAAACAAACTTTTATTAAAATGTGCTAAAAAGAAGATAATACATTTTCCTAAAACCGCATCGCGAGAAGTTCATAGGTATTTAATTCGACAAAAATAGGATTATTTTAAGGTCAAATTAAATACCTATGAAATTCTCACAAGCTTTTAGGAAAATTTATTTTCTTCTTTTTAGTACATTTTTATAAAAGCTTCTTTTCAGAAAGTTTTTTATTACTTAAAATTTATTATTTTCGTTCTAGTCATCTCAGCCATATTTGCACAGCTATTTTAAATTTCAAAATTTTGACTTGAAAATCGTACCTACTTAGCACCCAAGAAAACCTATAGATATCGACTTTAAACCGAGTCATACGATATATGACAAACATTGTCCGCCCTATTGGAACCGCCATCTTGAATTTTGATTGTAGAAAAGTTTAAAGTGCATTGTCACGGAGACTGTGTATGCATGCGACAGTCAATCAGAAATGTAGAAATGAGTTGCAAGATTTTAACTAAATAAATATGTTAAGTTGAATAAAAGCTTGTAAAATAAACATGAAAAGTAATATATCATTTAAAACAGGTAAGATAAGCACATTTAAGCATTCCAAAGTCAACAGCCCAAAAGAAAACATAACATTGGGGTAAATATCTCAAATATGGAAAGTGATAAATACAATCTAAAATAATAGTTACACTTTACACAATAAAGCACACCTTATAAAGGTACAAATTAAATTGATCTAATGACAAAAAAGTTATGAGAGAAAAAAAATCGACATTTTCTCATTTTTCGTTATAGCTTTTAAAGTACGAGAAGTTTTGTACTTTATAGATTTTAGCTTCCCTTATAGGTACAAAATACTTAAAAACACAATTATAATTGCCCATGTTCTAGTTTGCAAGTGTGCAAGTACTGTTTAATAAGGCCACCCTATAAAAACATGAATTTTTGTTGCCCTGCAAAAAATGGCGACTTGTACAAATTGCTTAGTCATAAGGTACTATACATTGTAAAGCACACTGCAGCAAACATTTTTGCTTGATCTATTACGTCTTCAGTCTAAACTACTAAACAGTGTTTTGACTTCACCTTCGAGGAACAAGGTATAAGATTATAATGCATCCCATTTTAGCTTGTAGTTTCCCCACTCAAACGAAACACTTATTACGAACGATATCACAAATTCATAAACATTTAACGTCACTCTAAATTGTATTACTAAATAATGAAACTAAATTTCAAAACTTTTCCGGTTTTTGACGTTCGCGTAGTGTTGCCACGAGACGAGACGAGACGAGATTTATCCATTCTCGATCTCGAAAATTCTCGAAAGTTAAATCTCGATCTCGATCTCGAAAATTCTCGAACGTGCAATCTCGATCTCGAATTCGAGAATCTCGAGTCTCGAATTTTAAGTTCGTGCAAACCGAATTTATACATTGCAATGCTTTAACTAAGTGTCCCTGATGATATACAGAAAGAAGGCTGTTGTTTTAAGTTCGGTGCTTCTCCTGTGTAAGTAAATAATGTGAACGCATATTATTAGATGCATGCATTTATTTCTTTAACTCTTTCAAGGGCAGCAAAGGTCACTCAAAAAAATACTTAAAAGGGTAAACAAATTTTATTTGAAATTTTTAACACTGGAGTGCACGAATCGGTTATTTTGAAAGATATATTCACAATTACGCATTTATTTGAGTTCAGCAAGTCTAGTTTTATTAACCCACAAAATTTTATCAATTTTCGACAACTGCCGCTAAAGTGAAGTTATACCCGTATTTAATGTAATATTTGCACTAACGTCCTGGGGCCGACAATTGCAAACAGAAGCAATACAACAATTTGAGGAAGTCTATAAAAACTTTTACTACAGAGATAATTCACCAAACCAAAATCAATTATCAGCTGATTCTGGACCAGATGATTCCGATTCTGACGAAATGGGTTCTTTTAATTTCACTGCCCTATTTAATAAATCCACAGCAACAATTAACAACTGGAGAACGGAAATCGAAGACTATATAGCAATGCCACGAGCAAATGAAGATGTAGATGTATTGGTTTGTTGGGAAAGTCATCAAGTTTTATATCCAAACCTCTCCAGAATGGCTCGAGACTATTTGTGTATACAAGTAACCTGTGTACCAGCTGTGCCTCAATGCTTGGCAATCTTGTAAATTTATTACACAATATTTAACATTAATAAAAAGTTTAATTTATAAGTGGTGTCCAAAAATTTATAAATAAAATATATATTAAAACTTTTCGTAGTTTTTCTTCATGTAAAAATACTGTCGAGATCGAGAATCTCGAGGATCTCGTCTCGAATTTTCGAGACAGAAAAATGCCTGTCTTGATCTCGAAATTCGAGACGAGACGAGACGAGATCGAGATTTGTCTCGTCTCGGCGGCAACACTACGTTCGCGACTATCAAAATTTTATTTATCTTCTATGGCAACGCTATTTTATTATTCATGTTATTTGTGACGAACATGCACAGCGCAAGATTCTAGAATATTTTGAGAAAACATTGTGAAACTATCCTCTTTAAAATAATATATTGTAGATTATTTGATTTTTAATACTTTTACATAAGTTGTTTGGCCAGCCAAGCGGAGCGGGCGTGTTTCTTGTGGCTGCGACAATCGGAGATAATAAACCCGAAACCGGGTCTTAGCATGAACGAATAGTTAATAGTGTGCAAAACGGTTTAATTCCAAAATTCCATAAAGTGATATGATATAATAATTATGCATATAATATCAGTGACGTAGAGGTTTCCTCAAAACGATATGGGCGTTCCTAAAATGAATGAATAATTAGTCATGATTCAAAAACTTAAGCAAGAAATGAAGGAAATTATAGAAGGACATAAAGAATACCATCAGGAAATCAGGAACTTGAAGGAAGAAAACGCACAAATAGAAACTGAGAATGATATATTAGAAAACAAAGTACAAAATTTGGAAAAAAAATGAGTAAGGAAATGGAGTTTAACCCATCTTATCCCATTGTTCCAAAAATGGAACATACTATATTTCCCCCACTATTGGCTAAATGTGAGGTTGGAAATGGTTTGAAACGGTCTCAACGTGTTTACAAACCCTGTCGGTTATCACTTTTCACCACATACATTGTGTATTGCGTTGTGATTTTTTTAAATTTCAACAGTTATTTTGTGAAATAAAACAAAAAAATATGGCATTTAAAAAGTAAGTATAAACTAGATTTTAGATGCGTTTTTATTAAATTTTTTTATATTATCTCTTATTTAGTAACTTGTTAACTAATTGATTGACAATGAAACGGAATATTATTTTTTTACTCTTGAAGCAATTCAACGTTTTTTTAAATGTTCCATTATGGGAACATTGGACATGAACGGGTACATATTTTTTTAATTCCAATTTCAGATATTACACCACAGCAGAGCTTATACAGCTTGTGGTGGACGAAAATTTTTGTGCGGAGGGACAGTTGTACTTGAACTCTTGAAAGATTTACCTGAAAAGGTGCCATTTAAAATATATGGTGATCGTTTTTTTTCGTCACTAAAATTAGTTAATCGTTTACAAGAACAAGATATCGGTTATAGAGGTACTATAAAGTACAACCGAATTGAAAAGTGCTCGGCTATAATGTCATCAAAAGCTATGGAAAAAAACCTCGAGGATATTATGATTTTTGTACTGACCAAAAAAATAATGTCACAATTACAAGTTGGCATGACAACAGAATCGTCTTAACTGTTAGTACATGCAACCCTACAGGTCCCGAAGGTAATGTGGACAGATGGGTATCTTCGGAAAAGAAGAAATTCCTGTTACTCAACCATTTGTTATCTCTCAATATAACAAATATATGGGAGGTGTCGATCGAATGGATCAAAATGTGGAGTGCTACAGAATATCTATTAGATCAAAAAAATGGTGGTGGTCAGGTTTTGCCTATTGTGTAGATATTAGTGTCCATAATGCTTTGCAACTGTATAGAAAAGGCAATGGTAAAAAATGGATCATTTGAAATTTCGACGCACTATAATTCAAACGTACTTACAAAAATATGGTCAGTTAGGAAAAGGAGGAGGTCGTCCTGTTACTCATTAAGAGCTAACTAACTTCACGAGTTCCTGATCAAGTAAGGTTTGATCGATTAGACCACTGGATTATCGCTGCCGAAAAACAAAATCGCTGTGCCGTTTGTAAAAAAAAATACTACAAAAGCTTGTGAAAAGTGTGGTATTAATTGTCATGAAGATTGTTTTAGATCGTTTCACACTAAGTAATTATTCTGCTTAGTGCCTACTTTTATGTACAGTATCTATATACAAGTTTTATTGACAGTTAAAAAAGTTTATTTACATTTAGAATCCTGGAATATTATTTATTTTTCTCGAATTAAATTACCTTCAAATTATTCGCTGTCTTTAATTTTTCATTTCCTGTAAATGGTTGTATAATGATCGCGTCATGAAGGCCCACTGATCATTATTATGGGCGTAATAATACTGGTATCATTCATGCCCATTGTTCCATTTATGGAACACGCCGAAATTCAAATATTTTGTTGGACAAAAAATTTTTTTTTACCGTCATCGCTCCCAAAACATCATGAACACTTAAACTATCACATCGCTGCCCAAAAATAACAAAAAAAAATAATTGGGGCATAAATGGGTTAAGGATTGTAAATAAGGTATGTGGAACTTCAGAAGAATAACAGATAAGGAAGAAGAATTGGTTGAAGAAATAGAAATAGAAGGGAATAGAAATAGAGGAGGGGTTTTAACTTCCGGAAAAGAAGTAATCCAGTGGAAGAGGCCGTATATAACTTACAACCAAGCAATCGATACCCTATTTCTTATGCAAAATGCGATTAAAAATTACCTGCTGTGATTAGAACGGATTCACAATCCACGCCTAGCTGCAACACGAAGCAACTCGCCTTCAAAGATTTATAAAGTAATCCCTCACTCGTTTGGCTAGACGCTAACAAATAAGAACGTTAAAACCACCTTTTGTGAATACAAAAATATCAGCCAACTCAAAACATTTGAATAGAAATAATCTCAAACTTTAATAACGGAAAGTGTTAAGGGATTAAAAAGTAAGTAATTAGGTATGATCAACTTTAAAAACTTAGTTTTTAATAACTTTAATGCAATCCGAGTGACGTCTTAAAGAGATTTTCTTGTATTTACCCTCTCTAATTACTTTAATTACGAGCTCGACTCTTTTCTTCGACGGTCTTAAAAAATTATGTTAATTTGAAACGTAAAGTTAGTTACGTCCCGTTAATGTATAGATACGAAAACAAAGCTAAAAAATTAAGAATAAAAAAACATCGTTCAATAGTTTCTAAGATATAATTTATGTTTACAGTGATTTCTTCTATAAAATTTCACTTAACCATTTTACTATTCACTCGTAACGAAAGCGATTGTATTCATCTAAAATATGTTTTAATATCTTAATAAAAAAAATTGCAACTTTACGAGGCTTTACAAAGTCAGAACAGTCTATTTCGATAGTTAAAGTGTAAAACCTTGTAAGTCGATATTTTTCATAATATTTATTATGGTGGCAAATGTTTAAGAATATCATCATCTATTAAGCTACAAAACCTCTCAAGTGTAAATTCACAATTAATACTGACAGAGCCATCTATCAAAACTCTGTAAGACTTAAACACTTTAATTTTAAAGCCAAAACCTTTCAAGTCCGACTTAGGAGGTTTTGACATCAAACGGCATTATTTGTACGACTTACGAGGAGGTAAAATAACGTGTGCGTATGTAAATAGGTGTGCTTTTTGGCAGAAAATAATGTCTTTCACACAGTGTAATCGTGGAAAGTTAATGGTTGAGATGGTAAAAAAGACTAATACTGTTGATTACACATGGTAAGTAGATTTAGCCTGCTTCATTGCAAAAAAAAATAAGGTTATTATTATAGTGTGAGCCAAAACAGCATTTCTGATAAAGATAAGAATGTTGAGGATCCGGCAGAAGAAAGTGATCCTTTTGAAGATAGTGGGTCCAGTTATGAATTGTCAGTTGCCTCTCATACAAGTGATGAATCTTTTTCACTGGAGCAGCCCCCGGTGCACCCACAAATAAGTAAAAAAACATCAAGAAAGAGAGCAAAGAAAGGAGAAGTCAACAAAAGTAATTGGAGTCGTAATGTAAATAAAACAAAAAAAATGAAAGGAGAAAAATATTTATCATTGCAATTTAATAAACAAGGTGCATTCTATGAAAGTGTAGAGAGAAAAGAAAAGCAGATGGGCCCAGCTTGCAACTGTAAAATGTCTAACAAATCTTCTAAGTTGTTCTGTAGGAGCTTCAGTGAGGAAGATTGAATGGAGAATTTTCAAAAGTTCTGGAAAATTTTAGTTGGGATGAGAAAAAAGTTTACATAATGGGTTTGGTTGATTTACTGCCTATTAAATCCCACAAAACAGATGACACTTCACTTCAGCGTAAACGGTCGTTAGTTTTTCACTTAAATAATAATAATATTCGAAGGCGAGTATGTAAGAAAATGTTTTTAGAAACACTTTCAATTGGAGAGTGGAGTGTACATATTTGGGTTAACGAGAAAACGGAAATAAATTTGTTAAGTAGTTCTAAAAGTCTTCTCAAAAGTAGTACTTCAAAAGAACGTTTACCTAAAACATCCAAAGAAAGAGAATTCCTAAATCAGTTCTTACAAAAGCTTCCAAAGATGGAGAGTCACTATTGCCGTAAAGATTCAACTAAATTATATTTAGAAGGTACCTGGCAAAATATAAACGACCTGTATAGATTCTATGTCAAGGAATGCACAGAAGAAAACTGCCACCCATTGAGCCATACCAGTTTTCGTCAAGTATTTAAAAAACTTAACCTCTCGCTATACAGGCCAAAGAAAGATCAGTGTGATATATGTACAGGTCACAAGGTTGGTAGTATATCAGAAGAAGACTACAGCTTACATCTACGACGCAAGGACTCTGCTCGTGCTGCAAAGGAACACCAAAAAGAGCTAGCTCTATCAGATCCATCAAAACTGGTGTTTACTATGGATGCACAATCTTTACTGACATCTCCAAAATTGCAGGTGTCTGTAGCATACTACAAAATGAAGTAGAGCGTACATAATTTTACTTTCTTTAATCTGGGGCATAGCAAAGGCGATTGTTACCTTTGGCATGAAGGAGCAGGACAGGTTACTGCCAATGAATTTACTACAATTATAATACATCAACTTGAGAAGTATATAACAGCCTTAACAAATGAAGTAATTATTTTTAGCGACGGCTGTGGATATCAAAATCGCAATGTTACTTTGGCTAATGCCTTGTCAAATTTTGCGACGATAAAAAACATACTAATATACCAATATTATTTAGAAAAGGGTCATACTCAAATGGAGTGTGACTCTATGCATGCAAGCATAGAACGAAAATTAAAAAACCACGATATTTATGTCCCTGCATGCTACGTTCAAATATGCAAGAATGCAAAATTACAAAGCCAAAAATATGACGTTAATTATCTAGACTTTAAATTTTTCAAGAATTACTCGCAAATTAAAAATTATGGTTCTATTCGTCCTGGTAATTTTCCTGGTGATCCAAAGGTTGCGGATATAAGATGTCTTGCATATCGCCATGATGGGACAATAGATTATAAAATATGCTACGAGGATGACTGGAAACAATTGCCAAGACGACAAACGAGAAATCATAATGATGAAAATGTCATTATAACGCCATTATATGAGGTTCCACCAAAAATTAAAGTGGACAAATTCAATCACCTTCAGGACTTGAAAAAATTCCTGCCGGAAGATTTCCGGCATTTCTACGACACCATTTCACATACTTAATTATGTTTCCTATTAAATAAGCCTTTGATGTTTTCTGTTAAATATTTTTCTGGAATAAATTTTTTTTCTTAGTTTCTTCCTTCTTTTAATTCTGAATCTCTCACAAATTATAGACAAAATCTATTAAGTATTATTTTACTTTAATATTTTAGAAACATGCATATTATTATTAAAAAATCGAAGCCGATTTTAACGAGAGAAAGCTGTAAAACGTTTTTCATCTCGTGTAAAATTGTATGAAACTAACTTACGATGTTTTACACTTTAACCATCGATTTATTGTTGATAGAAAATAGATTGTAAATTAATCGTCTATGCCAATAAAAAAAACTAAGCTTAAATTTATGTCAGCTCATATTTTTCGCAAGCACCTGCCAATACGTTGTTGTATTCGTTAATTGTGTCTAACTGCAATGTAACGATATGATTATATCCTTATATTCACTGCTCTCATCTTCCTTTCGTCCCAGTGACAAAGTTTCCGAAACTTTATCAACAATCACACAGCGGTTCTGACGCACGAGCCGTCCATCTGCGCCAATTTTTCGGGCGTGCGAGCACTTGAAGTTCCAGCGGCACGTGGTCCATCGCTTCAACTTTCTCTCTCTGCTCAAATCTTTAAGCCTGTCGAATAATTTCTAAAGTTGCAGAAACGGATTTACAAACGTTAGGATGATTTAATGCTTGAAACTGATTTTAATTTTGATATTTTACACGCTCAAATATCGGGGTAAATTGACAGACAGCACTTGAAATGTAAATAGGAACGAAACGCTGAATTATCAATAAATTTTCAGCTGTGTAATGTTATGTTAATTGTATGCGTGATCGATGGTCAAAGGCTCAACTGCTGATGAATACGTTTAGGCAAATACTTGTGTTAGTTAATAAACAATGACATGAACGTGGAAAAGCAATGATAACCTTTAATTTGGTAAAATAGGCAAATACAGAGTGTTGAATGGCATAATCGCTTATAACAGCAGTAAAATGTTTGAAATCGGTGTCTTTTGCAACTTTTTTTTTAAAGAACATTACTGTATTACCAAACTTGTCATATTCGTAAAAAATTAGTTTTACTGATACAGGTTAAGAGACTGACGAATTTAAAAATTGGTTATGCATAATTTATTGACAAGAGTTTGAACTAACAGCTAGAAAAACTTATGGTTATATATACAGGGTGGTCCACATAGAACAGGGGTCCCCAAACTTTTTAGGAGGAGGGCCACATAGGCTTATTGAAAGGGCTAAGTAGACCGAATTAAAAAACAAATGCTTACACGAAATAGCTGTATAAGTATAACAACAATAATAACTCAAGTACAACTAAACAAATAGATTAATCTTAATAATAAAGTAAACTACATGAACAAGAAGGAGTATTTTTTTTTGCTTAATTTAACAGATAGGTATTTTCAAAATTAGGACGAATAAAAATCAATCATCATCAGTCATCAAATACTAAAATAGTGCTAATGAGAACTATGCAATTGTTTCGTTAATACCTAAATTACTACTTTATCGATATAATGGTGTCAAACTTTAGACATTTTAAAAATATTATGCAAATAATAACCGTCGATGAGTTTTGAATGGTTTTTTTTTTGTTAAATACGTTTCATTCTTAAAATTGATTATTTCCAGATCAAAGTACTGCCTAATGCAGGAATATTTTTAACTACAAAATTTTTGGTGTAGCTATATTTATTTTCTGGCAACAAAACATATAGCTGAAATCATGTTTTCACTTTTAAATAATTATTTTTTCGCATTATTGTAAAGCTACCAATTCATCACAAATTATATTTGTAGGTATTTTCTATATGCATTAGCAGTAGGTATTATATATGTCGTAGAAATAATGTGAAATCCGGCATTTTATAAAATTACTAGACAAAACGCGCATCTCGTGTTTTGACTAGGCAAATATTAAGATACCAGCATGACTGTTTTTAATGCAAACAAACCTATTAGCTTCATTTCCATAATTTGTTTTTAATCAAACTTTAACCAACCCTTAACCTGACCTTCTGTTACTGATCAAATGATTAGGTTAAATGTTAGTTAAGTTTTTTTTTGTATGAACACAAACCTAGGTTAATAGAAAGTCATAATTTGCTCGTTTGATGGCTTTTCTCAAAAAGCCTAGGCATTTTGTAAAAACCCGGATTTCACATTATGCCAACGACATATATTTTTTAAAATGCCGCGGGCCAGATGAAAACTCTTCCGAGTCCGGCCCGCGGGATGTAGTTTGGGGACCCCTGATCATACAACTTTGTAGTTTATTATAGTCAACATACCAAACTGTAAAAAAACTTTAAAAAAACTTTGTTGAGTTGAAATCAACTGACACAATGCAATTTGTTAAATGTTTCCTCGCCTATTATCTTTGTAGTATACATTGAATGGTTAAACTAATCTGAAATCAATTGGTCATAACAATTTAAGCTATAGGTACCTTATTTATCTACTTCAGTGGCTGCTAATACTCGAATAGCCAAAATTTGAGGTTGTATCATTGTTATGTTATACACATAGTGCAATAAATGTGATATACAGGGTGGTCCACATAGAAGGGCCACTATTGGGATCTCGTAAAAGGTAAGAACTACAAAGAAGTTTTAATGAGAAAAATTGTTCCCCCTTCTGAAACCTATTCAGTGATCTTTTAATACTTTAAAAAAATTCCATAGCTCGCTAGATAATAAACAATAATAAAAATTGGCTTTTTTTTTCAATAATAACTCGGTTATATTTGAAGGTACAAACATATTTTTGGGTAAAAAAATAGAGATTTTTTTACACGAATCGCCGATACTTAAAAAATGCAACGTAGCTATGTCACAGGTATGGCGCACCTAACAAATGGTGAAAACTGCAAATCAATCTTAGTTTTTTCAGTAACAGCCATAAAAGGAGATTCTGTCCTTGTTTGGTGCTAAACTGAACTCTTTTTACGTTTAAATTGTTCATAACAGCAGTGGATTTTGTTATTTACGGCCTACTAGTTTTTGTTTTTAATTCTCAATTAATTTGACTTAATCCTCATAAATGTACGTGGCGATAATATTTTTAAAAGCATCGCAAAGTCATTTTGTGTAAATCATCATTGCACGTTGGAAGGGCGATATAAAATGAAATATACGGCAATTTGAGTAATAAGGAAATCGAATAAATTCATAACGGATTTGCAAAACATTCACATTTGTAAACCGTAACGATTCTTTTAATATATTACGGTCGCACTGGATCATACATTAATTGGGAAGGTCAACAGGGAAGCGTAAACTGAGAGAATATCAATAACAATCGTTTTAAATTTAACGTACCTTGAGACCCTCCATTTATTACATTCAACCAAATAAAGTTCTGTTTGCCCCAAACATATACGCATGTAACTATTTGGTTTTCATTGGGAATTTAGGGTTATATTATAGATTATCGACGATTAGAAATTACAGAATTATTGTAGCCGTGGTAAAAGCACACTAAATAATTTAAAACAAATACTTCGCACCGTTAAATGAGACGAAGCTAAATAACTGTTAACCTTAACAAAACAAAAAAACATATAGCGGTATAAAATTAATATTCTTAAAATGTATACAGGGTGTGTATAAATTGGCGGAAGCGCTACACGTGGCGATGTTCTTCGTAAAATTCTAAGTCGAAAATCTTGATACAAAAATGTTGTACCATGCTTGCTGTGTCTGCAAGAGGTCCTCAAAGTTTTGACATTTAGTCCTTTAATAATCGTTATTATTTAATACTTGCAAATGAAAAAGCTGCAATTTGGAATAAAAATAAATTTCGAATAATCTTTTTTCCTAGATATTGTGTTTTTCTTTTCAAAAATCGGTGTTGAAAATATGTTAATCACTGATTTAAATGAAAATAATACACATGGCAACATTGTCATTAGTTGTCATCTCTGTTTTCCTTGTAATTATTTCTAGTTTGTGTTGGACGATACCTAAAAGTTTGCAGCTATGTTTACGAACCAAAGGCTTTCAGTTCGAACAAATATTATAAATACAAGTAAAAATTGCTGACCACTAAAACTCGTTTTTTTCAAATACAATGCCCACATTAATTTTTCATTATCTAATACAAAATTATGTTCTGCATCAATCTGCATTAGCATTTGCTATACCTATACCCATCTGCAATAATTTTCGAGTTATTAAGAATTTTTGATAAAGTTAAGAGAAAATGGTAACATTTTTAAATAGAAAGCCTTAGAAATGACATTAAATGTCAATAATAATAGCTGTCAACCACTTTTATCGCGTTTGTCTAAAGCTAAAGTATCCATGAAAATGAAAAATCAAGAGTATTCAAACACGTATATTGTAAAATAAGTTCAAAATATATCCGTGTTTGAATACTCTTGATATTCCATTTTCATGAACACCTTAGACAAACGGTATGAAAGTAGTTGACAGTTATTATTATTGGCATTTGTTGTAATTTCCAAATTTTGATCACTTAGAACTAAAAGGTGGGTCAAAGGTAATTTTTTTATTGTAACAATGTTTTAAAATATTTTCAATAAATTTTCCCGTATTGCTTTTCTCCAGAAGTCCACTTTGTCTCAAAAAGTTTTTTTATAGTTTAGCTAAATCCTAGCCTTCAAACACCAGCTTTAAAAAATCCTTTACCCAAGCAATCTACTCCCGAATATAAAGCGTCAAAATCAAGTCATACTTTTGTGGTAAGTATGTAGATTGTAAATAGTCGATTATAAAGTAATTTTACCATCCATACTAAAACAATAGAACTGAAGTTTATTTCTTGGATACAATTATGATAAAATTACATATTTTTTTAAGCAGAAGTGGCCAACCCAATATAAGTTAATCATATTAATCAATCTTTTATCATAATGCGTTAATTTTTATTTTAACATTTCTCTTAATTAAATGGAATATATTTCCTTGTATGCGTTGCCATGGAATGGAATGGAGTATTCTGTCAACATGACACTGTTTGTCTAGATAATCAAAATGCCTTAAAAATAAATTATAGGACTCTTGGTGTGTTGCTTTAAAATTAGAAGCAGCATTACAAGCCGTTCTAATCTCCTAAAAACAAAGAGCAGCTGTCATACCAAAGATACATTGAAACAAAAGAGACTCGCTCCCCAATGAAGTGCTCGCATTTTAGGTTTCAGAAACGGTGCAAGTACAAGTGATTCTAGTAAATTATAAATTTGACGGCTGCCTGGTGATTATGTAACAATAGTGCGAGAATGGGTGCGAGAAGGAGAACTGGCAGGGCTCAAGGGGTTTTAGCGGTCGGGACGCATTGTGCTGCAAATCCGGGAACACACACTCCACTCTCGTTCCGATCTTGATTTAAATACAAATTAATTCCAGTATAAATATAGCGGAATGCGCCAGACTGATCTAGAAAGCAAGCGGAAAATTCCATACATGCCGAACTTTACTACAAAATATAAAAGTTGGTGGTTCTATTGATGGCCAAACTTGAAATTTCACGTCTAGAATTCAAGGAAAACTTTCAATCTGCACATCGCTTTGACCAGTCAGCGGAATCTTACTTCAGACTACGATCCCACTGTGGAATAAGGGTGTAGGGGGTAATTTATTAATTCGCATAAGCTATTACATAAACTAACCGCTGCCACGAGTTTACTCTGTTCTATGCCATATTTTGAATGCGGATTAACTGACTCCGTTTAATGGAATATAAACGGGGGAATAACAATTAACCGAAGAGAATCCGGTTAGAAGCCGTTAACTATATTAATTATATTGATAATGGAGATGCACCCACAAGCAAATTGGCCGAATAATTGACTTTAGTTTATCGATTATCGATTGTTGACTTTCACTTGTTATTCATTAGGATTTTTATGATCATTAAATAATAATAAGAAACTATGTGACGATCCACAACAATAGTTCTCATAAGTTTGTAACAATTAAGTGTAAAACAATAACAAAGAAAAGCTACTTCCGATAGAATAAACTGAAATAAATATTCTTAACAAAATTGGCTTTTCAGCTTGAAAACGAACAAGACTTACATCATAATCTAGGTGTATGTAGGTACAATATGAGCAATAAGGATGCGTGCTCAGCCCATCATTATTCTCAGTAGTCATTGATACAGTAATTATTAAAGAAGTGAAACTAAAAATAAGACCGTTTCATCTAGGCAACTGGTAAATGGAAAAAACAAACATAACTGAACTAATGTTCGCAGACGACATTATCTTAGTAGCGGAAACAGAAAACAAATCTGCAATATAATCTAGAAACTCTAAACGAGGAATTGGAAAAAATTAATATGGAAATAAATACCGAAAAAACTAAAACTATGATCGTTACAACAGAGAGCAAAATGCATAAAATCACTTACACGTTCACTGCCACTGACTCGAGGTTCGAGTCATGGCGGTCGTTCATTAGGAGCCAATGACTAGACATTTGAGTCACGGACATATCTGTACTAAATGTTCCAGTATTTTGTTGGCCGTTGTGAGCCTACTTTACGATTTTACTGGCTTGTAGGGAAAGGTGAACCTCAACTTTTCCTGGTGTCGGTTTTTAAAATTTGTTTTGGTAAGCAGTTACAGTTTTAATAAAATATACTAAACATTAAATATTTCAATAAAACGCGTTGGCCTCTGAGGGTCGGCACAAAATTTTGGTTGGCAGTGAACGTGTTAAATGGGCTTAGGTTGGAACATGTACAAAGCTTTAGATATTTAGGAGTGATCATCGAGAATAATGTAGGTATGGACAAAGAAGAAAAAGTCGGAAGAATATTTAACAACTGAAGAAGAAAATTATTTTAAAACAGAAAAATACCAAAAGCTATACAAGTACAAGTAGCAAAAAGGTATTAATTCCTAACCTTTTTAACGGAAGTGAATCGTGAACACCGAAAAACAAAAATATTTGTCGTTTGAATGCAGCAGAAAGGGGTAAGGTAAAACAAAAAGATAGAATAAGTAAAGAACACGTAAAGAACAATTAAAGATAAATCAGTGAGAATAAAAGTAGAGAAGAGGCAGATGGGTTGGTTGGGTCGCATTTGTAGAATGAAAGAAGAATAGTTAACCGGGAGAGCCTATGAATATTTTTGATTTCTTCTTGGTTTGTTAAATACATATTTTGAATTATCCAAATTAATTCCTAAAACCCGGTTAAAAAGAAGAAAATTTGTGGTTATACATATACTAAAATATTGTTTATAAAAGCATCATAGCTCTTTATTTTGATTATTGTTCAAGATAATTTTTGTGTCGTTCTAAAATTACCTGCATCGACTTTAAAAATTCCGAAATAGATATATGCAAAATATATTTCATGGTGCTGAAGATATTCCTACTTCATTAATGTTGGATGTTCGGTAGTGGATATTAATTAATTAATTCATTTAGTTATAAACCAATAATGCAACATAAAGAAGAAACAAATGAATAATAAAAGATGCAAAATATACATGCAATTAATTCTAATCTAGCGAGTTTAGTGAATCAATTCCTTCAAAATTGGCCGTAGATTAAAAACCTTTATGCACGGTAATTTTCAAGTTTAGCTATAAATTTGCTCGAGTCGTATCTCTAAAATTTTAGGGTAGTAAAACAAGTAGCTAGCGGTAGTTAGCTTGTTTTACTTCTCTTGAATTTTATGTTGTCTGCATTTCAGATTTGAATATTCTCTAAAATAATTAAACTTATGGTGCGTGATATAAGTTTTTGATAGCGTTACAATTAATTTACTGTATACTAAAGTTTATACGTTCTGAATTATTTTGCGTTTTTTTGAGAAGAAACACAATCATTCTCAAGAAACGAGAAAGACCAATTATAATTTTTTTTTTCGATAAAAACTCGTGAAGAAACACTAGTGTTAAGTTACCTACAGTTAACTACTACTACTACTTCTACTATTTAAAATTGTTTTGAACCCTCTGTCTACAAGATGAATCCATAATCTATTTCCATTTCGCTTTTGACTACTTTTGCTTTAAGAAGATACTTATAAATTCATGTAGCTGTTATTTTATTGGTGTAATTTATTATTTTTCGCGTTTTTCTGCGTTATTAAAGTTAATTTTTACGAATCTATTACGTTGACAAGACAGGGTGGATAAAAATCATGATTTTAAAAAAAAAATCAAAAAAATCGATTTATTTGATTTAAATCAGATTTTTTTGATTTAAATCAGATTTTTTTGATTTAAATTAAATGTACCATATTATCGAATTTAGTGACATATTCACATGCTATTTCTGTTTTGTGCTAATATATTTAATAACCAATATATTAAATTCATTGGTGAATTTTTGTCAAAACGAAAAATTAAATATAATGATTAAGAATTGTGAAAAAATCAGTGCTAAATGGTGATGTTTAATTAATTATATACAGGGTGTCATTAGTGCGGGATCGGTCGATTGTGGCTAAACGGCTTGAGATATGAAGTTGATTCAAATGCTATTTTATACAGTTTTTTGTTAAACATACAATAAAAATATTTTCAAATATACAGGGTGAGTCACCTTTCTGGAACTAATAGCAACTTTTATATTTCAAATACAACACCCAATTTTTATTTAATATTTTTGACCGCCTTAATTTTAGCTTTGCATCAATATAAAATACTACAGGTTTTTATACGGCGTTGTAAAAAAAAATAATTTTCTAAATTATTCAAGGTTTTAAGTCTTTATTTAAAAAGTTCTCCTGAAGTTATTTTGAAGTACAGAGTTGTAATTTGGTATGGACATGCAAAAAAAATTTCTCTGTTCCCCCGATATGAAAAAATTTGAATCACACATACAGGGGTGTTTATAAATAGGTCGCAACTTCCATGATTTTCAGAAGCTCGTAACTCGATTTTTTCCAATGCAAACCTCTGTATTTTTTTATGTCATCGAATTCGTCTTTAAAAGAGCTTCATATTTTGTTTAGTATGTCCTATACCCAAAACTCATACTTTTCGAGATATTCGACATTTTTCTTCAAATCGTTATTGAAGCCATAGAGTGCCGTGGAAATTGAAAAAACTGACTGTTCACTTCGCTAACGTCAAAAACTTGCATTTATTTTTTGAATTATTGCATTTCCGCAATGAATATTACTTTGCAAGAGCAAATTGATATGGTTTATTCACCATTTCGTGTATTTAATTACTAATATGTAGTAATACAATTTTGTTTTATTATAAATATTATATTGTACTCATATAATCTGTGATTTAAACTGATAATTTTTTTTTAAAAATCACTTGATTTAAATCAATGATTTTTTTAAAAAAATCACTTGATTTAAATCATGATTTAAATCGTGATTTAAATCAATTGATTTAAATCTGCTCAACCCTGCAAGTAACGGACTTTCAAAACTTTAAGTTTGTTGATTGGTTGTCATGGAAACAACATAAACTACAACGACCGGCCTACCTGTTTAATGGTTATTGTTTAAAACCTTTTTTTTTAATTTGGCAATGAATAAAAAAGTAAAATAACATGTGTGATACATCAACGTTTCCCAAACTTTTAAGCTCGCGACCCAATAATTTTCTAGATACGAGAGTACGACCCATAGGAGAGGGAGTCTCCATCCCCGCAAGAAATTAAAAGAAAAATACCTTTATAAATTTCATTTTAAAGCATTTTAAAAGAAAAATTTAAATGTTTATGTTTTGTTTTTATTTTTCTTTGTATTTTTATTAAAACAGTACTATTTCGCGACCCAATAAATATTTAACGTGACCCAATATTGGGTCGCGACCTATAGTTTGAGAAACGCTGTGATACATCAATGAATTCAGGAAAATAAATGCTAGTAGATTATGTAGATGGCGAAAATTGCGCCCTTAAGAAAAAACAAAGTCGGTTGTCATAAAACAAAAAACGAATCAATCTGGGGAAAATTTATGACCACCATCCCATTCGGCTTACAAAGTTGCTTCGGTAATGTGTTTTCACATATAAAATATTTCAAACTCCAAAGGAGTTATACACGATTTTTTTAAATCGTATTTTCCGTTTTTTTCTTATTCTTAGTTACCGTTTGAGATATTTGCAATTTCTTTTTGGAATATTATTGAGCACGAAATTTAACAGCTTTGCCAAATTTAAACCTATGTTCTAGCTATTATAATAAGCGAGATTCCCATGCTTAAACTCGAATTTCAGTCACCCTGTATATTTAAAATATATTTTGGAAGGGAATGCAGATATAAATTTTATTTCTGTTGTTCTTCAGCAATAATCGCAAAAAGTAGACAGTGCAAAAATGCCGAGGTCTAATTTTGTTTTTATTTGTCTATCGAAATCTAAAACTGCAAATTTCCCTGGGGACCATATCTATCTTTCAAAATTCTGCGCATGCCTTTTTATTTATGAGCCATGTAACGAGGGTTTATTACCTGTTGTTTCGGGTAAATAAATAAAAACGGGCCAAACGCGGTTAATCGCCCAACGATAAGATCTGAAATGAATAAAGCGAAATTGGCTGTCGGTCGATATCCTTGTTTGTCTTAATTCGGTGTCACAGTTTCAGATTTTAATTAACTGCTCTGCTCGAATAGATTTAGTTAATTAAAAACAAACGAATTCAGCACACATCCGCTAAATTAGATGTGACAAGCCTTCGAAAAGTGATAATCTACAAAATGAGTACGACTTTATTAATTTCAACCGACATTCGTCATTTAAACTTGGCTGATCTAACTATTGTGTACGAAAAATGTTGCATTTAATCAATCAAATTAACTTTCAGCGGCTTTGAAATTATCCGACGAATTAAATTTTAACGAAATTGCTTAAGACCCGGAAAATGTCTATTATTGGTAATCAACTCGATAAAGTGCGTTAGAGTTGCAAACTTTATTATTAGTATTTGTCTTGGGTATTTTAATTTCAGTTTTCAAATTACAGTCTAACCGCTCCGACATTTTCAGCTTGTGGGGATCCTTTGAGAATTCGTCAGAATGGCGCTGATTTATAAAAGGCAACCAAACGAAGCATTGAAACTCTTGACCAGCTCGGCCGGTATTAACAGCTTTGTGCAGATAGACGGAAGTGTTATACCTATACATTGATAACGATATTGCAAAATATTGTTATGTTTCTTTAATAAAATGTAAGCATATTTAGATGTTGATAGATTTCTTTAGTCCCTGATCGGGGTGCTTCTATAATCTTAAGTTCTTTTATTATACAGGGTGGTCCACTGTGACACCCCGCCCTAGATCAATTATTTTATTTTACTTGAATTTTATTTCATTTACTTTTAAATGAATAACATTGCAACAAATGCTGATGCATCAGTTACTAAAACATGTAACACTTCAAAAGGACCAAGTTATGAGGATTTCAACTTTAATAAAAAAAACATTAACAGTTAAATATAACGGTCATAACTTGAGTCCTATAACGCCAGCATTTGGGTCTCGTCAATAAACAAACGATTTTTTAATAAATGTTTACATCATAAGTAGAACAAACTACTCGCACAAATATGTGTTTATAGAAAAGTATGACAAAGATGCAAACACAATAAAAAAGGACTAGCAGCAGAAACCAAAATCTTGGGACAGTCGCACTGGGGTAGTTAAGAATTAACCACCGAGAAATGTAAGGCCGGTCGAAAAATAAAGGAGTTTGTTGTTAAATTTGTTGTGTTTTAATTTTAATTGTTTCTTACTGTGTAATAATTGCTCTAAACCTTTATATTACGTAAAAACGTTTGAGGGGTCCAACTATCAGACAAAGACAATCACGAGTCATAATTAATAGCGATAAATATATAGAGATAAATAAAAGTGCTTTTCCACAACAGTGCGGCCTATATACAGTATGGCCGGTAACACCAGAGAGAAGGGCCACTATTGGGATCTCGTAAACGGTAAGAGCTACTAAAAATTTAAATTAAAAAAAGTATTCCCCTTTCTGAGACCTATTCAGTGATGCTAATATTTTAAAAAAGTTTCATAGCACACTAGATAATAAACAGATTTCAAAATGGCCTTTTTTTAAATCGTTATTAACTCGGTTATTTAGTTAGATTTTTACGCACTGCAGAATGAAAACATTTGTTTGTTTCACTATTGTTAAAACTTATGGCACTCTTTAGCTTTGTAGGGACTTTTTGATGAATTTTATTTGTCTTGAGCTTAAATATCAAAATAAATAGGTTGCATTTTATATTATATTGGGATCTCGTACACAGTAAGAGATTAAAAGAAGTTTAAATTAAACAAATTGTTCACCTTTCTGAGAGCATTTTTGGGGAAAAAGTTGTAGATTTTCTTACGCACTGTAAAATGAAAACATTTAGTTATTTAAATATTGTTTAATTCTTAGATAGGTAATTAACAGACTTGCATTTTTTTAAAGGGAAACAGTAGTTGACTATTGCCTCATAGAACAACATTTTTTGACTTCTTTAGTTTTTACTTATGTTATGTGCAAGCTGCCCTGAGGCATTTCGCCACTTTTATGACATTGACATTGACAACATGTAAGGCTGCTTCCCGCGACGCAGCCTTTTAATGATCCCAATCTAAATATATAGATAATAAACTAAGTTGTTTGGTGATAAAAGTTAAACAAAATTAAAGTTAATTAACTTAGTGGTTAAATCTTTGAGTAAGATCCATAGGTTTGTATCGTTTAAGTCTCCGCACTTCACCATTGAGATAACAGGCTAACATGTCACGATATTTAGCACTATACTTCGTGATTTCTTCCTTAACTGCAGCGATGCAAGGATCTCTGTGGATTACATGGTTTGGAACGAACCATGGAGCATTTGCGATGAGTCGCAGTACTTTGGATTGAAATCGTTCCAAGATGTCGATGTTGGATGTACTAGCTGAGCCCCAAAGCTGGATTCCATAGGTCCATATAGGTTTTAGTGCTGTTTTGTATAACAATATTTTGTTTTCAATGGAAAGTACGGCCAATAATCCAGTACATTTTTTGCAGTTTAATGCCAAGTTGTTTTCTATTCGTCCAAATGTGCTTTTTTCATGTGAGACGTCGGTCCAGATAAATACCGAAATACTTGGCTTCCTTCGCTTGTGGTAGTGTCAGGTGTCAGAAAGGGGAACTATTTTCTAATGTAAACTTCTTCCAATAGTAATTCCAAAGTGGCTCTTCTTTGTGGACCACCCTGTATATACTATTGGGTAGTAGGTATAACAAATGTTTAAGCACAAAATTAAGCAATAAGTACATACCGCTTTCTGTTCTTAACTTCTCTAGACCTTCTGCATATAAATTTTATATACATGCATAGACTGTCTTTATAGGAGCAATTTTATCTCCATTTAAATAATAAATCTTTAACAGAGCGGTTGAAATACTGCACTAAATCAATTTAAATGTTCAGACGCTTTACATGATATACGCAATTTAATATTTCACTATGAATTTAGTATTCCATCAACAAAGAGAAATAGTTTACCTTAAATATTATGTTTTTATGGAGATTAAAGGTAAGTAATTATTTAAATAGATTTGTTGTATAGGTTAAGGTTAAACTTTTATTGTTTTTGTTTTAAAATAGAAGTATCAAACCTACAAAATTATTGTAAAAGTTAAAAGGATTAGCTTGACTCAAAATCATTTATCTTTTTTAATGTTATTCTTGTCAAAATGCAAAACCAAATGAAAAAATTAAGTTTTTTTTTACATTTAGACTAAAATTACTACAAATAAAAGATAAATTGTTTTTAATTAAGCTAATTTACATTAATAATGAATCACTTATATAATCAAACAATATGTTAATATAGTTGTTAATTATTATTAAGATATACTTAAACTGTTTTAAGTTTGTTCAATGTTATGCTATAAACTTGTGCTAAATATACAAACTTGGCTTATAATACGCCTAAAAGTTTAGATTTGTGATGTTAAACTTGATAGAGAATCAATAAATAATAAACTCATTAAATTGGAGTTTGAAAGCTGAAAGCATGATAATGCGTTCAACCTACATGAATCGAACTTTCGAAAGATTTTAAACTTTGCAAGGATTGTTAACCCTTTATGATTTGGTCTACACATATAATTTCGATCTTATGATCTGACTACAATACACTAACTTTAAAGTAATTTACTCATTTTGGGATTTTTTAAGAGTTAGTTTGCTTCTTAAAAATTGTATTGCGTAAAAAATGCTTTAAAAGCTAGATTATTACAAACAATATTATTTCTAAAGAATTACTTGTAACGTTATGCCAAATCAGTGAAAAAGACAATTATTTGCCGAATTCGTAAAATAGGCAATTTTTTGCCGAAATCGTAAAATAGGCAAGTTTTTGCCGAATTCGTGAAAAAGGCAATTTTTTGCCAAATTCGTAATATAGGCATTTTTTGTCGAATTCGTGAAATAGGCTACTTTTGCCGAATTTTTGAAAAAGGCAAACTTGTGCCGAATTCTTGAAAAAATTTTTTTTTTGCCGAATTCGTGAAAAAGACCATTTTTTGCCGAATTAGAAAATGGGCAAATTTTTGGCGAATTTGTGAAATAGGCAATTTTTTGCCGAACTCGTAAAATAGGCAATTTTTTGTGTAATTCTTAAAATGGGCAATTTTTTTGCAGAATTCGTCAATTATTTGTTTACAAAAGAGATAGACTGTAATTTACATTTTGCAAAACGACTTCCGGTTCAACCGAAAACGGACTCGAACATTGAAATTTGAAATAGAACACTTGGTATACTTTCATGTTTTAGCATTCCTCTTTAAATTAATTTTTTTAAATGTCTTAGGTTAACCGTTTTTGTGGGAAACATGTTTATGAAAAATTTGAGTAATACATCACTTTCAAAAATTTTTAACATTTAAAAACTTTGAAAATAAAGTAGAAATTTGAGCGAAACTTGGATTTACAATAAATTAGTTAACACTTGTAAAAAGCTACATTTTTAAGTTATTATACAGGGCGTTTCTTAGCCTTGGTCAAACTTGTATGCATTAAATATCGAAAACTCGTTTTTCTTTAATACAATTTTTTTATTATATATATTATTATATATAATACTTTTTTTTATTATTAATTTAATTGTCCTTCGAAAACATATCGCCTGCTTTATACCTAAAAATTGATATTTTCCGAGTAATTTTACTGTTCATTTATAGGGCAACGTAATATTTTCAAGTAAGCTATAACGGTACGTGTCCGGAACATTCTTCGGCCACAATTCTTCGCCCACAATTCTTCGCCTACCCTACACAATTCTTCGCCGCCTCAATTCTTCGCTTGCACATTTTTTCGCCGCATACAAGCATATCACAAATGTTCTTTGTAAAAGTAATTGTTAGGAGTATTATTTATAACGTAATTTTTACAGATTATTTTACATAAGGTTAGGTTAGGTCAGGTCAGGTTAATTTAATTGTTATTAATACAGTAATAACATAAACAACTACGCTATTTATTTAGTAATTTTTAATACTAAAAGAAGAAGTATTAATATAAAAGAAACAACTTTAGGCTATGTGTAATGAAGAAATGTGGGCGAAGAATTGTGGAGGCGAAGAATTGTGGGCGAAGAATTGTAAACGAAGAATGTTCCTAGACCAATGAAGGTAGACAGCTGTCATTTTGGAACAAATGAATGAAAACATCAAGAAATTCATAATTTTATCTTTTGCCTACGACTTTTTGACATTTTTTTGTAATGAAGATGTAATTTTACCATTTTAAAGGTTGTATAACTTTTTTAACTATTTATCGTTTTAATAATCGTACTTAAAAATAATAAAACCCTACACTAATTTGTCTTAATTTTGCAGAAGTATTCTCATTACTGGTTTTTGTCAATTTATACGAATGTTTGAATTGGCAAACAGCTAAAAACGCTTTTAACTATTTAATAGAGCTTGTTGTTGGCCAATTGTGCTTGAAAATTCATTTCCATGCAGTTCTCTGGCAAATAATCGATGAAAACTTCGCAAACGGGCGCTTTTTGTTCAATTTAACCGAGACGTATATTTCAAACACTTTTGAGAGCGCGATAATGCTAATACCAATTTGTTACGCCCCGTTAGAATAGTGTTCTAATTTACTAAATCTTCCGTAATGCAATCTCCAGCAACAAAAAGCGTTTTTTTTTTGTTGATAGGTAATCCAAACGTATTGGCGGGCGTTTAATTAAATTGGAGAACTAAATGTCGGATAAAATTCGCTTTACCGCCGAAAAAGGGACTAATTGCGCGGGCAGCTTGTTCAGAACGAGGTAAGCGTAAATTGCCGATGGCCGTAGTCTTCAATCAGAAGCAATAGCGATACCGGTTCACCGGTAACCGAGTCCCGTAACTGGCAAATTCGTAACCAACATCCGTATAATGAATGCCCTGGCGCTGAATTGCAGTGGATCGAAGACGACTTCGACTGCAGCGCGAGCTACCTCGTGCATATTTCAGCAGCACCAGTCGTAAAAGTCGTTCCATTTATAAAATGTTTAAACCGTTGCCCTCAAGTATGGTCTATACTTCACGCTAGAATACACACGAAAGGCGCTTTAAAGCATTCGTTTATTTTTGCAAATAAATTATTGACAAAATAACACAAGACTAAAAATCCCCCGACGTTTATAATTTGATAAAGAATAGTAAAATGTGGTTGCTTTCATTGAAACGTGTACTTGAATACTAAATTTTACGATACATGTCTGGGAAACGTACTTTTCTCTATTTTCCTGAGTAATAATTTAAGTAAGCTTACTGGCTTACAAAATAGAGCACCATTTTGTAAATTAAATTTCTTTATAGACATCTCATCGTACAGTGCT
Source organism: Elmis aenea (assembly GCA_947652605.1). NCBI lineage: Eukaryota > Metazoa > Arthropoda > Insecta > Coleoptera > Elmidae > Elmis > Elmis aenea. The sequence continues at coordinate 9,608,796 of OX393582.1, read as the reverse complement.
GTTCAATTTGTGCACATTTTTTCTATTAACTATATCAGTGATATAGTATTATTGATTATTGTACACATAATGTATACGTGCCCATTTGGCTATTAATTTTGATTGTATCTTAACCCTTATTCTCCTAGCGTCGTCAAATGACGACGTTTACCTGTCCTGTAATAACGGTGTATTGTCAGGTACCTGATGATTTTAAACCTGTCAGCTTAAGTTTAATTACTCAGGTAAACAATTGTTTTCATAAATGTAGCCATTGCATCGCAGTAAGTTGCAGACTTCGAACATATTTAATTGTTAAAAGTGACCAATTTACTAGAGAACACGAAAACCATGACGTCGTCAAAAAAGTAAGTACTAAATAATATAATTACGGTAAAAATATTTTATTTGTTTACATATTTTGAATATATGATAGTCAAGTGTTTTTTATATAAAATGTAATTATTTATAATAACATTTATAAGGGAGTTATTTCGCTATAAATAAGATTGTCGTCATATGACGACGCTAGGAGAATGCATGTACTAACATACCCTATTTGTCCTTAGATTTTTGAGTGTAGCCGAAATGATGGATTTGTTAGAAAATGATGATAGTGACCAAGATATTTTTATTGAACCACCTGCAGTTAATGAGCTAACAGACGAAGATTCAGATGAAGAAGAAGGGACGAATATAAACTGTTTATCCAGAAATCAACTAATGGCACTGGCAGAGAAAAAACAGACCAGAAAAGAAGTTTCAACTATTTCCAACCTAAACAAAATACCAAAGATCACCAAAAAATCAAAAAAAGATCAAATTATATGGAGCAGTGGCGGTAAAACTATACATATACAACCTAGTCAATTTTATCTTATGGCAGAAGAAAATATTGATGAAGTCACTGCTGTTCAATATTTTGAACGGTTTTTTGATGATACTTTAATCGAATTAATTATTACTGCCAGTTCCGAATATTGCTTATCAAAAAACTGGCCAGATATAAAATTAACCAAAGAGGAACTGCGAGTATTTTTTGCCATTTTAATTGTTTCTGGGTACAATCCATTGCCAGGAAAAGCAATGTATTGGAGTACATGTAGTGATTTGCGCAACATTGCGATATATGAATCTATGCGGAGGGATAGATTTGATAATATCATGAAATCACTTTATTTTAAATCAAATTTAAACTTAGACAAGCTCGATAAGTTTTCCAAATTACGACCATTAATTTCATATATTTAAAAAAAAAATATGGAAAATTATACACCCACCTCAGCAATATCGCATGATGAGGCAATGGTGGAATACTTCGGTAGGCACGGATGTAAGCAAGCGATTAGAAATAAACCAATACGATTTGGATACTAGGTTTGGTGTCAAAATTCACCATCTGGTTATCTAATCGCCTTTGATCCTTACCAAGGAAAAACTTATCGAGGAAATGAAATAATGGAGAGTTAATTTGGTAAATGTTCATCTACAGTGCTTTACTTGCTAGACCAATATCCTATATATACCTTGCTTTCAACCTTATCATAGTTTATAAGTTTATAGTTTATATGTCTCAAATTTAATTTACATTGTAATATACTTTCACAAATAAATCTGAAATTATAAAACATACCAAGATTATTATTATTTGCACTCATATTCCCCTAGCGTCGTCATATAACGACAGCTCCTAAGTCAGGACCTGCGTCCTGTAATTTAATAAAAAGTGATTTTTCATGTATCTATGGCCATTTTTAAACAACTGATTGAATTTCAAAACATTTTGATAAATATTTCTTAATTCCGGAGAATAGGGGTTAACATATATGCATTATTAATAAGTTTGAGAGGAGCTACAATCAATTCTTAAAAGTAAAAAATTCCTCGTACTTCAGATGTTATAGTAAAAAAAGTGATAATGTTGAATTTCTTCTATCTCTTGTAACTTTTCTTTCTTAATCATTAGATCAATTTTATAAGCACTTTTAAAAAATGCTAATTAATGTAAAATGTAACGGTTATTTTAGATTTTTTTTATCACTAACCAGTTTCCAAATATTACCCTCTAATTTCATTATATCTTCTGGGCCGCGAAATTGGCTATAGTATTAGGGATAATATCTCAAAAATGATAAGTGATAAAATAAATTTTAATAACACTTACATTCTACATTAAAAGGCATCTTAAGAAAGTTCACATAAATTTGAATTAATGATTAAGAGAAAAAAGTTATGAGAAAAAAAAATTCAACATTTTCATATTTATTGCTTAAATATCTGATATACCAGGAATATTATATTTTTTAAAATTGATTGTAGCTCCTTTTATGCTTAGGAATAATTCATCTAGTTCATCTCTTATAATAATCGCGATTTCAATGCTGGAAACGTTATCTGAGACACCCTGTATGTAGGATTTGAGCTTCCAGCCTTTTTTTTTAAATCTTTGGGTTAGGACTTAGTCTAAGTATTTTGTATCTTTTACTATTTTACTAAAAAGTGCAGAGAATAAAAATGTACAAAAATGTTTACCTAGTAATTAAAAAGCACAATCCTAGTAATAAAATTACTATCAGTAATTGTACTATTTCGTTAAAATGTAAATAAATATTAATTCACGTATGATTTTATTTATTTTCAGCTTAATTGTAATCTTGGTTAACCTGTAAAGCAGTTTTTTTTTTTAAATTTGTAAACAAGTCTCAATTTGATTCTATATGAGTTAATATTTAACATCCTCAGCATTAAAAAAAGAATGTGACTATTTATACATACAGTATGTATGACTAATTGGCTATTTATACATACAATAAATTTATTTCTAAAGCCCAACTGTTTATTTATATTTATTTTTTACAATAGGTTAAAGGTTAGGTAAGGTTTTTTAAAAAAAAACTATTTCTCAGTTTCATTGGTTTATTTCAATTATTTAAAAAAAAAAGTATGTGTAAATGCACAATTACTTATACATACTGTATGTATAAATAGCCTGATCCTTAAAAAAATGATTTGTTTGTAATAATTGTGCATTTTGAATAATGAACGTTTTGTGAGCTATGTTTAATTCAATTTTTGTTTACAAAAAGTTAAAAATAAAGTGTTCAAAATACTTCCTTATCTTAGTAACGGATACATTATTGTAAACCTGAAGTGAAAAGCTTTAAATTTATTTTGTTGTACAACAATACTTAGTGATTAGTGTTTAAATTTAGTAGATTTCCCTTATTTTATAAAATGCACCAGGAAGTCAACTAAAAGACTAACGTCAAATCTCCGTATACGCGGTGAAAAGTGTTTTGCCTTGAATTATGACCTAAATATGGCAATGGTCCTTCAAAAAAAAAGGGGCGTGTAAAACGCATTTAGCTACTAACGACAAAGCTTTGAAAAGACTACCATTAGGCAATTAACAATTCCATACGAACTCTCACATAAACGTCTAAAAAGCCTCTGTCCTCTGTGTTTCTTTCTTTGTAGCTTTTTTCCATTAGTAGTGGCCGCCTTGTCTTGTCTACTTAAATGCCATGACACACTCAAGCAAAAAGTATGCGTGAGCTCTTGTCTTTTATATTTAATAAGTGTTACTGGGAAAGAACTTACATTGAAACAAAAAGCAACACCACGTTGTAAAGATATCTATATTTGCAATTAATTTTGATCCAAAATAGTTTTCGTTTAAGATATTTAAAGTATTAAAATTTCTTATATTCCTGCAGAATTAAAATATTTGTTGTTTTTATCATGCAAAATGTTGCCGGAGGCCATTTCTTCGGAATATATTGTTATTATACTGCATCTGATCGCAAACCAATTTCATCACTGGGAATGTAGAAAGTATGAAAGTTTCCCTAGCAATTTTTCAATAAAGCATAAACTGCACAAAGACACATAAGCAACAAACTTTGTCAAGATCCATAAAGAACGAAAACGATGCAATAAAATTGGCAAACATACAAAGTGTCTTGCAAAGTTTGGTACTGTGGATCGTGTATCGTGTATCAATATTAATATAACACATAAAAATAAAATTGTGAAAAGGTGTTTCATCTTATTTGATTGAACATTTTAATAAATGTCTGTATATTTGTTTAGGTATGAGTACCTACTAATCCTACATCAAACTTTTCTGTCTGTGAGAACAGATTTTTATATAGGCTTCCATAGTAATCAGTTAAGTACTTTGACAGTCTCTTTCGTCTATTCTATAGCCGAAAATACCGAAAAGTTGATCGACGTAGTACAACATCAACCCGAAGGTGACAGCAACCATTTTAACCCTCGAGCGGGTGCGCAGCAGTAGAAAGTACGCCAATGTTATGAAATTTAATGTGACAACTCTGTTAAAATATTTTTGGAAACATAATTTGTATTATATTTGATTATAACTTGTTTTATTAAGCATTGTACATAACATACCCGTAAAGCGTCTTTACTGGACTCGTATGCTTTCAGGACTTGCCTACGGCTCGTCCAAAGACTGCCTACTCGTCCAGTACAGTACCACTTTGCGGTCTTGTTACTTAAATAACTATTAAGATTTATTTTAAATAATTTTAAATAATTCCGTTTAGCAATAATAACCTACACAATTGTTGCCTTAAAGCTGTATTACACTACACAATTTCTTGTACAATTTCTTGTACAATTTGCTGTCAAAATTTTTTATACTAGATTGTACAGCTGTTGCCAAGTTACAATGTCGTAAATTGACATACAAGAAGTGTCAGTTTACGTGTTGTAACTTGGCAACCGCTGTACAATCTAGTATAAATTTTTTTGACAGCAAATTGTACAAGAAATTGTGTAGTGTAATACAGCTATTATACTCTTAATAATATGCATTATCGTGATGGAGCATAATTCCCTTCTCTGGAACTGTAATGAATACTTCGGACAATTTTTTTTGTGTATCATTTCGCTATTACTATCGTCTGGGCATCTAGGTTAATTTAATCATTTTTCCCTTATGAATTTTTTTTAATTATACAGTCTGAATATCCTAACGAATCAGTACTTAACTTGTTCCAAGATTTTTCCTTTGATATCTTAATTCACGGGCACAACTGTTCTATAGCTAACCTTAGTCCGGACCTGCCGGGCTATCACCCCATTCAATTAATTAAACGCAAACGAATGCCCCATTATGTGGTTGATATATAAAGAAAATGAATGTGAAAATAACAAAAGCCTTGTTCCATACAGACTGGGCAAGAAACAAAACACCAATTAATTTTTTATGAACGCGCGGGAGGGAACAGAAATCCAGGTACCAACCACCAGATGCCGATAATATGAAGCAATTAATTTACGAGTTATCATTAATATTACCTGATCTGAGATAATTCACCGTCAATAGCTGGTATTTCCAATTTCCGCAGCGCTATTACCGTAAGAATGCGACGAAATTACAAGCCGCTAAAGACACTCAAGGTGTCTACCACATTTAGTGAAATAAATTGGCTGACAATTCCAGGTTTTTCCAAGCGTTATGATATAATTCCGCTCTTTTCGTTAAATTAGAAATATGAACGAAATTGGGTCAATATAAAGATTGTGGAAAAGTTATAGTGTACTTTAAGGGGTATATTAATAATAATTAGCTGCGAAAAAAATATCCTGGTTAAATTTTAATAAATTTTTCAATAACCCAAATTTACAAATAAATTTGTGCTATTTCCAAACGATTCAAATTTATTCAAACTCAAAACATGATGATTTAATTTGTCATGTAAGTGATTTTTAATAGGATATAAGTTCGTTATTAGATACTAAAAAATATTTTTATGGCCATTAATGTATAACATTTATTCGAAATGTAAGTCCTTAATGGACAATATTTCACACATACCGGGCCTGCTAAAGGGGGGTGGGGTCTTAAGGGGCTGCATCGTTTCTTTTGATATTTCCTTCTTACTTATCAAACATTTGTTAGTAGCGTAGTAAATTTTCGTCGCTGCCGCTATTCTGTTATTCAGATCTTCCTCCAATTTACCATTTTCTGCAATTATTGTTCCTAAATATTAAAAATTCGCTACCTGTTCTATCTTTTTTTGGTATTGCATAATTGTAACTAGTTCATGATTTTTCGCTCTAACCATAACCTTTGTCTTCGTTATATTAATATTATTAATATTATATCTACTTAATGTATCTGCGCATAAGGATAACCTGTATGATTTCTGATAGGGTAACAATTATGTTGCGAGAGGTTTTCAAATCAAAAATGGTTGGAAACCGCTGGCCTGTTTGCTTTTTCATTTTTCGGTCACTTTTTGCAGTAGCTTTTACTTTTATTCCTATGTTCATCCTTGGACTTACTTATCTGTATTTGCAATGGTCTACAGAGGTTCACTTGATCCATCTACAACGATAAATTCCGCTTTAAACGGGTTTATTGTCATTCCCCATCAATTATATTGATCGCATAATTTTCTTGACATAATCGATGTCATATCTGTCTTCTTTTAATATAATTTGGTCATCAGCAAAATGTATTGTAAATTACCTTTTTTTTTCTTATGGGAAAATCCAAGTAGCAACATTTCTTCCTCAAGTTTTTAAATTTCGTAAAGTTTTTGGTAAGATAGCCATATTGTTTAAGACTGAGCCAATACAATTTGGTTTTAGTAGTCTTGTTTTTATCTACATTCAAATGAACAATATTCAAATTTTAAAAAACATAAAAATTTATTTAAAATGACAAATTTTAGAAGATTTTGATAATAAAATTATATTATTAAGAATGTTTCTCTAAGAAACAGTGGACTTAAGTTGTTCTAGAGATTTCTCTACAATAAAAAGTCAGGTTTAATACTAAACTGCTTTGTTTTTGAATACACAAAGAAGTTTATTGCGTATAATTATCTTATAACTTTAATCTCGAAACAATACAAAATCCTTTTGCGACAAGTAACACCTTATACATTTGCATGAACATAGGTGTACCTATACACACGCAGCTACAATTTCTCTAATCAAGGAATTAAAATATTCTTGGTCACCCTCGACCCATAAATGTCACTAAATCCGCCCCTGCTTATCGTGCGCTTAATCAAACACTTATGTTTAATGCATATAGCGATCCAATAATTTAACTGACTGTAAATTTTGCTTGACACATCTCTACAATGAAGTCGAACTATTTTCAATACACACAATTTCAAAGTATTACATTTTACGTCTAACGCGTTAAATACTATTCTAGTGCAAAATTTTTGTAAGTGACTTAAATAACAAATTTAAAATTCTGTTATATCCTTTGTCTTCATGTGTTATTCTTTAAACGTCACAGAAATGAATATCTGTCTGATTTGAGGCACAAGATTGAAAAATCCTACAAAATGGTTAAATCCCAACACCTTTGATTTGATATATTTTTATTGCTTTCCAATTCGACAAATTGGCTCGTGTTCAAACGTCCCCATTGCTGAAATACCACGCCTTTCCTGTTCGGAATCGCCGCATTGGCAGCGGGATAAAGAACGTTTTGTGTGTCAACTTATCTAAAAGTTTTTATTATCGAATCAGCCACAGGAATAGTATATGGTTAAAATCGAAAATTACGCCAGATGGTCCTCGATTTGCTTAACCCTGCTGCGTTGTTCATTACCGCTACACCCATAAGGTGCTCGGGTCCAAAATGACCCATAGCTGCTAAAACCATTGTAATCCTATTGCAATTTACAAATTTAGTATGTTAACAGGTATCATACTTACTTACTTGTGTATAAAAAGTCATATAATAAATAAAAAATATATTTAAAATAATTTTTGGACATTTGCTCCTAATATAAAATAAAAATAACAATCTTATTTCACACACTGTTTGCAGATTTGCACCAAATTTTCTTGCAACAGTATTTTTGACACTTAGTGCACAAATTTGAACTTTTGTTATCTGTTTCTGAACACAAATGGTATCTACCTCTTTTTTTGGCTTGGGTTGTAATACTCGTAGAAGCTTCATTGTCATCAGGTGTGGGGTGTGGGGTGTACCTACTGCAGATTTGAATTTTTTAATTACATTTTTTGCTGCCCTGGCTCTCGGAAGATGAGTTCGCCTTTCAATTTGAGTCCACCATCGACATCCCGAGATTTTCCAAAAAGATTCTGCGTCTCCTAGTATCTTTCACTCTCCAGGTATTATTGGCCTGGGTATATAAAATATACGCATTGTAGGCAGATATGTCAAGAATATTGTAAAATACTGTCATTGGCTATCGGTTTGTTTTTCTTTTTGTTGAGTAGCAGGCAACTGCTTTGTCCATTGTATCAACAGTTCCTTTTGTTCGATTGTAATCCAGAATAATTGCAGGCTTTTTACCTGGTCCGTCAGATACTGATTTATCAGAATGTAATGTACTTTGTAATACGACGCATTTATTTGATTTTTCCGGTATGTATGCTACCAAAGTTGTATTAGATGTAAACGCAAATTTTAAAGTCATATTAGGAACATTTTTTGTTTGCAACAATACTGGTGGAATAGACGGTTTGTTTTTTCGTAGGGTAGGTACCAATCATTGTAATATTCCTTTGTAGCAACATTTGTCCAAGTTGATGCGATGTAAAAAATTGTCGCAAGTAAGATTATGTCCTTTCAAACCTTGACATAAGTCAAGTTCAACTCTCATTCCCTGATTTATTTTCTTGGGTTCACCTGGAGTTTTACCAGTGCAGGGTTGAACATTCTATACATATGACGTTTTATTATCACATAAAACCCAAAATTTAAGTCCATATCTTGCAGGTTTTTTGGCATATACTGCCTAAATGGGCATCTACCCCTAAATCCTACTAATTGTTCATCAACCGTGACATAAGCATAGGGATTGAACAAATTCGGCAAAATTTCTACCCATTTGGTCCAAACATCTCTAATTGGCGCAAATTTATCACCTCTTTTTCTCTGGTTTCCCTATTGTCAAATCTTATAAACCTTAAAATTTTTTTGAAATATTCCAGAGACATTGTCGCGCGAAAAATGCTTCTTCCTTTTTCTGCGTCCCATAAACTTTTAGTAGATTGATTTTTAGATTTGAAAACACCTGCTAAAATCAATAATCCCAAGTAGGCACGTAAATCGTCTGAATCATAGTGTTATTTCATTATAGGACAAAACTGACCCGAACATCCTAGGTGTGAAAATATTTCTACCATAAAAATCTATATGTTTATAATAAAGACATAAACGGAAAACGAGAGCTACTAACGTTAAAAACAAAGTCAAGAAACCTCAGATACACCAGATGCTTGAATAAAATTTTAAGAAGAAATAAGTTTGGCTTTGGGTCAAAAAAGACCCGAACAACGCACGAGGGTTAATAAAGTAATCTGTTCACACATTTATGTGTCTCATTTTTTCTTTGATTTGGTGCTTTTGCCATGGTATCCAAAACGGTCAAAAATACTCGTAGAAACGTAATAGTTTTAAACTGTATACCGGTCTTTTTTTTATTCTTAACCAATTTCTAGGCATTGAAAATTTGATAACTTGTGTTTAAATTCCATCGCCTGTATTTTAGCCAAATGTCAATACGATGTATAACAATATTATTCGTCAACAATGCACAATATCATTAAAAATATTTGAGTCCTGATTGATTGAAGATTTAACCCCAGCCAGGCTAAAACATATTTCTTTTAGTTAGCAGGCGACTGGTACCTATACAAAGAATAAAAGCTTCAAACGCCCCATAAAAACAGGTCGTGGGCGGTACTTCCGGAGCTTGTGTGAACTGATTAAATAGTGTCACCACGATCAAGCCATTTTTCTGAAAAACTTCTGTCCGAAAAATTGCACACGTTCCATAATGGGCAGGGTAAGCTTCATAATACCGTCATAAAATTCAAGATCTACAAGTTTATTGTATGCAGGCATTTTATTTGCAAGACTTTGCAAGTATTGGCTGTAGTCCAATAGTACACATAAAAATCCGTCTAAACATTTACGAGTTATGAATACAGATTACGGTTTATAGAAACTGGAGCTTAAAATGATTCGTGGGATCTGCACAATCTGTTCATTATTGCAACCTTAGTGGGCCTTTATTAATTTAGAAGGTTAGCTGTTGTAATATGTCTTTGATGAATTTGTATAATGGGATGGTAAATGGCTTTGTGACAGTTAACTTGGGCTAATAAAATTAACATTTAGGCCTCAATCAATAGCGGCCCGTACTTGGAAACTGTCTTATTAAAGCACTCTATGATTAAAATAAAATTTTAATGTTCAATTTAATTAAAATGGATGCAGATAAGACTCTTAATATTTAACGATGAACCGCATTTGTTAACATTATTTATCCTTACTGAAAATTAATAGCCAAGAGAGACTGTGTGTGTTGCAATAATAATAATTACAAGAAATCTTTATTTACCTTTTTAACTAATTTTACGTACATTTCATACTGCTTATATTTATTTTGTCTTAAAGTATTATATTACCGATATTCAAGATTGGCGATAGTAAAAAATGCGAAAACTATAGAGGTGTATCTCTACTTGGTGTAGTAGACAAATTTTATGAATGAATTTTGGAGGAGAGATTAAGAACACATTTCGAAAGAAATTTGGAAAAGGCGCAATGTGGCTTTAGACCGGCTAGAAACACGCTTGATCTAAATTTTACGTTAACAGTTAAGTAAAAAAACAATGGAACATTCAAAGATGGTGTACTTGTGCTTTATCGGTCTGTCTAAGGCCTTCGATAGAGTGCCAAGGGAAAAGATCTGGATGACATTGAAACAAAGTAGAGTGGGAGAAGGATTATTAAACGCCATCAAGAGTTTATATAATAGTAGAAATTATGTGCGAACCTATAACAGCAGTTCCCAGGAATTTATAACTGTGGGAGTAAGACAAGGAGGCACATTCAGTCCACTGCTGTTTATAATTGTTATGGATGAAATAATCAAAGAATGTAAACAAACCATAAAGAAAGCCTACTTGGGTTGGAATAAACTAAAACCAATATCCAGATTCAGCCTTTGCAGATGATGTATTGCTACCTAAAAGCGAAAAGGACTTGCAATTCAATCTAGACGTATGCGCAGATAGGGATGGTAAATTTACCGACTTTTTGAATTACCGGTATATCGGTAAAACTTTCAATCAAACCCGGTTTACCGGTAATTTACCGTTAAACCATATTATTATATATACCCCAGTAGCACAAAATTATGGTCCAATATTGGCTAAAAATTGACATACAATACTGGGAAAATATAGATATGTCAACATTTTTAAATATTGGTGAAATATTTTAAATTAATATTAATCCTATAACATTTTTTTATAAAGAATCTATATTATTAAACAATATTAGATTAATATACCGAACCGATATTGATGAAATGTATACTATACACAATTATAAATATATTCAATCAATATTATTCACCCTGATTGGTACAATGTTATATAAATCTCCTTCATTTGTTTTTATGGTTTAGAAATGTTAATATCCAATAATAGTCCAATAAGGCTGTATAAATGGTTTATTAAGTGTATGAAAACGTCCGTTGTATATAAATTGTAAAACGAAGAAATGAAAATCTGGTATTACTGGACGGTAAACTTTATTTTTTTAAACGTCTACTGATCCTACGTTTCGCTCCTAATTTTTAGGAGCATCTTCAGGGATTGAGGCGTGGTTATAAACAATAAAGATACATGTTAAAAAGTTGCATAACGAGCTTGATCTAATTTATGGAACTATGATGATTGATAAAATTGATGAATAGATTGTGTGTTTAAAATTTTTTGAATTTAACGTATTTTCATATCAAAATTTACAAGTTACATCAATTTGGCCTGGCTTTATAGGAAAACTTGAAATAATATTCGTAATGTATAAAACATATCCAAAAGTATTTGCCATTTTTAACAACAATTGTTTCAAAAAAAGTGCCAAGTGTTATACATTGTCGAATTCAGCATAAAATGCTCTACAAATTGGCGTTAAAATCAGATATAGCGTCCATAAGAAAAAATTGACCGGTTGATGGTTTTAAAAAAAACGAAACGTCGCACGGTAAATATAATTGGGGAATTTGATTCCTTGCAAAAAGTGGCGATAGAAATGTTTTTACAAAAATTAAATTTGACATCAAATGAAAAAGTTACGGGCAAAAAACCAAAATCCACTTTTTTACTTTTTTCCCTATATCTCAAAAACTAAAAGAGCTAGATAAGTTCTATTTGCGTCAAATTATTAAGCACCTGAATATACAACTTTGCCCCAATTTAACCGAAGTCTCTTACCGTTTACGACATACCCATAGTGGCCCGCGAAAAACGAGAACCCTGTATTAACATTGAGTTTTCTGATATTGGTTGTTCATTAAAAAACTTGAAGTAAAAATTGGCCACATGAAGTGCAAGAAGCAATTTCTACAAGAGAGGTGAACGATGATGACTTGAGACAGTACACTAGAAACAAAGATGCGAAACATGGCGACAGCAGTTACCCAATTCATCTATAAAAAAAATTCTCAAAGTTTTTCTGCATAGTTTTGGCTGCCCAATTCTACAAAGTGCATGAAAATTAACTAAATCACCTGCTCAATTTTGGCAAATTACTACGGACGATAACAGTCAATTATAAGCCTTCGGCTAAAAACGGTAGCTCAGTTTGTTTTACACTTGAATAACTCAGACTTGGAGAAGATCATTTGAATAAATTAAAAATTCATTACCTGATTAAATTTTTCTACAAATTTAACCCAATCACGAATCCTTGTTAAGCTAACAAGGATTGGAAACAGCCGAAAAAATGCTTTTTCAAATTTCCTGATCATTATCCGCAATTTAATAATTTTATCCAACAGAATTTTTAATCCAATTATAGGAGATTATTAAAATTATATTGTTTGGCATAATATTTTTGAAACATCTTGGCAATAAAAAATACATCTTGCCAATCTCGATCCTTTTGTTAAATTAATGACATTTTGAACAAGAAAAGGTTTATCCCAATCGATTTGTGAACAAGGGCAAGGCCATTCTGTAACAAATAGTAGAGAAACCTGAAAATACGTAGTAAATGAACAGAAATTCGTTTTTTATCCGGCTGTTTGACAATCTTTTTTTAAAAATAGACCAAGAATTTTACCACTAATATAGCGAACAAGTAAACAATTCGATTTTCTTCGGTAATGTTATTTATTATTCAGGATTTCCCAGATGAATTGCATCATAAAAGTCTAAACAGTTTAAAAAAGAATTACATTACCTCGTATTTTGAGATAAATTTCATTATGATACTGAAATCTAAGTCCTAAAAAGATTTACTGTTCCTTTATTATTTAATAACCTTGTTAATGATTTTACGATCTTCAAGGTTACCGGTGCTTAGAGATTTTTATATGAGTATGAAATGTTATATAATGTTAAAGATAATGTGTTTTTAACAAGTATTTTTAACAGATTTGTTATCAAAAAATGTTATTTAAGTAGTTTATCAGATAATACCATACGCCAACACCACCAAATACCACGGCTTAACATTTGACAGTAAACTTCGCTGGAAAACACGCGTCAGAAATTACGTATTAAATATCGAAAAATATATTGGTTGTTAGGACGAAACTCCGCTATGTCAGTAGGTAGAGGTACATAATAAGCATCCATTATACAATCAGATATTAAAACCAGTGTGGCCGTATGGTATACAGTTCTGAGGTTGTACCAATCAAAGCAACGTTAAAGTAATCCAAAATTAACAAAACAAAGTATAAAGAAACATCGTAGATGCGCCCTGCTACAATAGAAAGGACGATTTTGGATTGAAGCTTGTCAACAGCGAAATCCAGCAATTTTCGAGAAGTCGGGGAGGAAGACTAGGGGAGACCGGTGATGAAAGTAATTTTGTTTTGTTTTTATATAATATCTCATAGAGTATAACAAGTGTTTTACATCCAAATTGATTTGATGATAGATTGGACATTTGAAGGGGTTAGTGCAAAAAGGGTATAAGTGATTTTTTTTTACATTTTGAGATAAGTACATACATCTAAAGTTAAAGCTGCACTCTATTAGTGCAAAAAAGATTCAAGTGCATTTTAGGCTTACTAATGCCATCCTTGATTTAAAATATTCCAACCACAACGGTGAATTTTTAGCAAGCAATTAACTTTACAACTCTATTACACGATACTAGTCAAAATGCACTTGTACCCTTTTTGCAATAGCCCCTTCATTTGTGTTCCTTCCAAGATATTTATTTCATATGTTTCGTAAAGCATATGTGAGAATGTTTTTTCTGTAGTAAGACACCTGTTACTTTCAACCTCAACATTGGGGCTAAAAGTAACAATGATCAGGGTAAGTTGTAACGGCAAAATAATTTACACAGCTCATAAGTAGTGGGTAAATATGTTAGTATTCATCAACAAAATTAATATTTGATTCCAAAATACACATTAGCAAAATGAAAAAATAAAACAAATATCTTTTGTACAATATAAAATGATAAGTGACCATTATCAATATTTAAAAAGGTAGAACAAATAAATACAACAAATTGAAAAATTACACAGACAAGTTTTGTATGTTCTCATCTACGAAGAAAACCACCAATTATGTGCTAAGAGTGAACATTTGCAAGTAAAAACATTGATTGGGGTTGGTTGTAACACTGTTACTTTTGACCCCAAGTGTACACAAAACAAATTGGAGGGAATCCACAATTAATCACAATTCCAACGTCTAATTGTATTACATCAACCAATAGCCAACCATATTTAGAACATAATAATCTGGGTACTTTTTTGTTCCTCTTTCACAGATCGCCTAAAAGTCACTTGACCGGTGACACAACGCATTAACTTTTAGGCGGAAAACAGTGACTCCGATTGGCAAAAACTAAACCTCTATGACAGATGAAAACTAGCAATGTAGGTAGGGAGGTGGATGTAAATCAGGGGTGTCAAACTCAATGGCTAACTTGGGCCATACAAACAAAGTTTGACTTTAGGTGGGCCGCAAAAAAAATATTTTTGTTGAATAATAGCAAAAAAAGAGTATAATTAAAAGAACGTTTAGCGATTTCTACCTATTTTATTTTTATTCTGCGTCGGTTTGTTATTTTATTATATATTATTGTGGGCCGATATATTGGCCGGGCCGCAAAAATGTGCGTTACGGGCAGCATGCGGCCCGCGGGCCGCTGTTTTGACACCCCTGATGTAAATGAACATTGCTCAAGGGCTTAGGGCGACATATAACAAAAATTAAAGAACTATAGCCACTGTTACAACCTACCCGTGTTACTTTCATTCCTGGTCTCCCTTACTGCAGCATTTAAAAATCAAGGTTATCCAGCTTCTCGATAAAACGAACATAGCAAGAAGACTCCAGAGGAAAAAACCTTTGAGTTGGTGTAATGTGACACTGATAGTGTAAAAAAAGCAGAGGCAGTGCTTGTGTTAGCGCACAAGAATAGAGTGCCCTTAATGTCAGAACAGCTAGGAGATGTCAATGGAAAACTCTTAGATCTTAACCTCTTTAGAATACTAGAAATATGACTTACTTAAATTAAAAAATATATACAGGGTGTGTAAAAATTGGCGGAAGGGCTACACGGCGCGATGTTCTTCGTAAAATTCTAAGTCGAAAATTTTAATACGAAAATGTTGTACCACGCTTGCTGTGTCTGCAAGAGGTCCTCAAAGCTTCGACATTTAGTCCTTTAATAGGCGTTATTATTTAATACTTGCAAATGACAAAGCTGCAATTTGGAATAAAAATAGATTTCGAATTGTATTTTTTCCTAGATATTGTGTTCTTCCTTTCAAAAATTGGTGTTGAAAATATGTAAATCACTGATTTTAATGACAGTAATACATATGGCAACATTGTCCTTAGCTGTCATCTTTGTTTTTCTCGTAATTATTTCTTGTTTGTGTTTTACGATACCCAAAAGTTTGCAGCTATGTTTACGGACTGAAGGCTTTCAGCTCAAACAAAAAATGTAAATACCTAAGTAAAAATTGCTGATAAAAAATGTCCAAACGCAAATCAATGTATGCAATGTTGCCAATTTTTTTTTTCTTTTAATGGTTCCTGAGGCCATAGGAAGCATGGTACAACATTTTCGTATTAAGATTTTCGACTTAGAATTTTACGAAGAACATCGCTCCGTGTAGCCCTTCCGCCAATTTTTACACACCCTGTATATACATTGTTTAAATTAGTATAGTAAACCATAAGTATTTATTTATCAAATAGTTGGAATCAACACCAAATAACTAATATACCGATTGCGCCAAAAACCCTGTAATTTCTCTATGACGAAACTAAGCACCCTGCATTGTTTAAATTATTATAGTTTGGGTTCTTCTAATTAAATTCTTTATTTTCACTTTTTTTTAGTACTAGGTATATTAAAGCCACCAGAAATAAATTATAGTTTTGGGGAACGCTGTACTTAAATATGTTATGAAATTTAAGGTTTGTTGGGTGGTTTACATAAACAGTCATAATTTTAGCTTTTAATATTCACATGCTCAGTAATATTTTGCCAATAAATACGCAGTTTAATTTAACCTGGAACAAGAAGATGTAATATAAATTTTTAGTTCATCGGTTGAACGCCCTTAAGATGTGCTTTTACCTAAAATGGCTAATTTAGGGTGACATTCCTTGCAAGCACTTCTTGGAAAGTAATTGTCAGTTTAAAATCATCATGTCGTTTGTGTGCCCCTTACTTTGAACGTAATATTTTTAAACAGGGAATAATTGATATTGTTGTATTAACTAGGAACTTAATCAATCAATAAAAGTTTGGTGTAAAAGTATACATATCAAGTAATGTAATAAATTAAAACCATATTGAAAGAAAATATACTAGTTAATTTTTTTAATTGCAAAGGAATTGCAGTAAATTTCTTATAAAAAAAAACAATTTTAAAATTTGAGAATATAACTATGAACAATCAAACAACACAGTTTTTACAATTACCCAATAAAAGTAATATATTTTGGTTTATAAATTAATTAATTTTTAACTTTATATCACAGTCCTTAATCATTGATTGCACGAAAGATCAGCTAAGATATCAGTAAATGTCTATGACCAAAGAAAATTTTGTCAATTATATTAAGGTTCCTAATAAAATCAAAAAACTGAAACATAAAACCCGTTTTCATAAACATTAAACATTGTATCTATGTAGAAATATTTGTGGAGAATAAAATAGATAGAATAGTTATCAGTAGTTAATTACTTTTCAGGCAAAACAAGAGTCACCCCATTTGGTTTAGGGGGAAAAGCACAGGGTGACAGAACGCCTCAATCGATAAGCTAGTAACTATCGTCTGAGCTATTTTTTCTCTATGACTTTATATCAGAACACCTTTACACACGCTGGTAATACTATCGTAATAGTTGTTTCATGTTAATGTCATTTAAACAGACATGCCAATAAAAAAAGATGAAAATTCGATTCTATATAATTTAAAGTTCAATTAATTTTCTTTTATGGCTGAATTAACAAAATAGATTTCAGTAGTAATATAACAATGCATTAAAAATTATCGATATTTTTTTTGTAAATATGCCCGAATGCAAGTGATAAAAACACGAGTGCCCAAAGAGCACGAGTGATTTTTTCTGATTCAGCTTGCATGAGTGAAGGTTTGTCAAAAATTATAGATTATTTGCAATGCACGAGTTATATTTTGTCAGAAAATTTCCTTCACCTAACCTACCTGTCAAATTAAATGTATGTTATGTCAAATTTTACAAGTACTGTCAGAGTGGTGCGTCAGTAGTGTGGTTTAAACTATATTAAAGTAACGCTATTGGTCGCCGAAATTCGACAAAAAAATTATCGACACCAAAATATTTAATTCCCTCTCCAAATTTATATTTTCGACCAATCACAAATCAGATTTCTTAGAAACGACCACTAAACGCATGAAAATCTGTTAATTGCGATAAGGATATTATCTGTGTATGAATGTTTATTGATTGTTTCTAGGAAATCTGAGTATGTTATTGGTCAAAAATGCAAATTTGACAGGGAGGTTCAACATCTGACAGGGAAATCTAAAATTATTACCGTGTAATAATGCTTCTATTGGTAGTCTCTAGAAGATTTAAGATTAGTGATTGGTTAAAAAGGCAAATTTGACAGGTGAAGAAAGTTTTCAGTAAAATATATTTACCGAAAATAATACAAGTAAAATTCGATAAAAATGCGTTTTATTTACTTTTTCACATACTTTTTAAGCTGTAACATCTGGCTAATTTTATGCAGTATTTTACGAGCCTTATGGTTTTATTACTAAACGTTTTGAATCCTACTTGTAGGCATCTTATAAATCCTCAAGAAAGCATTTCATGACTTTTATAAAACTTTAAATTGTAAAATACATCCTTAAATCACTCCCCAAAGTTTGCCTGTATTACTTACTGTAAAATATCTTGGATAATGTAGATTTTAAATGAATAACTAATTTTCTATGCCCTATTTTTGAACATATCCTTTATAAAAATGAGATCCATGTTGAAACTGTACTATTAAACGATCAAACTGTGGTTTTTGTGGCTATCATTTTCCACGTCACAGATAATGGCAATCAATCTTCTCAAAGTCCTATGCTCGGGGTGAAGACGTTCACGATAGCGATCAGTATAGAAAAGAAACCGACATTATTACATGATTCTTCTCATGTTCTTGCAATAACAAACAAAATCAAATACTTGTGTTAAATCAATCTACAACGCCGGCCTTCAACGGCTAACCAAAAAAAAATTAACAATATTATATACAAGAACATATTCTTTAGACTCCTAGCAACAGATGTTCGAAAATGTTACAATAAATGTATAATTTGTAACTAAAACATATTTTTTGACGTAAGCACTGCTCCATATAGGTGGAAATAGATTTAATTTGATGCATAGCACGCAGTAAGCTGCCGTTTTAAGACTACCCCTCCGTATTTTCCTCTAGAACCCAGAGTCTAGGTGCACTTAATGTCAAATTAACGAAGGTTGTTAATATTATGGAAATAAATCGATGAATGCACTGCTTAAAACAATCATATTGATCCATTTTGCACAGAGATGTAGCTAGCGTATAAAAGTTAGTTGTTCTAGAACAGCGAATCTTAACCGGGGGAAGCGCGGCCCCCTGGGGGCCGTGAAAAGCTTTATAAAACGCTTTTACTTTTTAAAATATTGAAATCTTTAAAAAAATATTTTTTTCTCCTTATTTTACTCGAACCATCGAAGAGATTTCTTCTTAAATAAAGCGTTATATTTTTGTTACTACAAACTAGGGGGCTGCAAAAATATTTTAGGATAGTGGGGGGGGGCGTGAGCTAATAAAAGGTTAAGAACCACTGCTCTAAAACCTACCGTCTCGGTGCACTTAATGTCAAATTAACGAAGGTTGTTAATATTATGGAAATAAATCGATGGATGCACTACTTAACAACCATACTGATCCATTCTGCACAGAGATGTAGCTAGTGTATAACAAAAAAAGGTTCTAGTGAATTGTGAGACCTTCATTACCAGATGCCCTACTGCTAAAACCCAAAGATATACGAACATAATTATGAAAATATTATTCTCACCTCTAAAATAAGAAACGAATTATTTTTGTTAGAAATTGATTTTAATCTACTAAAAAAGCAGACTTAGACGAAACGCTTAAAATAATAAAGCAAATGATTTTTTTTTCTCTGATTTATTTTGCTTCGGCATGTTTTTGCTGCTATGGCTAATCACCGAAGTGGAAGAGGAGGGAACTAGGATTAGGTGGGTAAGGGTAGAGGGTAGGTGGAAGTACTGTCACAGCATTTGCCTATAGTAGGTAGGGGAAACCACCTGAAACCCCTACGATGACAGACGGCCGCGGGATTCGAACCCACGCCTCCCGACTTTACTCGCTAGGTTGTATACTACCAACCAGCCACCGAGCTCGGTAAAAAGCAAATGATGATATTGGATTTAATTTTCATTTATAAATTTGTGAATATCGTGATATGTGACGACAACTATGATTTAAAAACTTTACAAAAGCATGATGTAAACTTCGATTAATGTAATTTTGTATTGGAACAGGTTAGTAAAAATTGACAAAACTTTCGAAATTCATACGAAAAATTGAATACGAATCAGAGCAAATTACCAAGAAATAAGGAGTTTATCCCAAATTTGAAAATAAACGACGTATAACTAAAAGGCAGTGCTAGGAATTGGATTCAAATATTTCGTTTGAAAATATGAATCAGTTTTTTTATAAACAGATATTTATTGATTTAAGACCAAATTAAAACAAACATTAAAAATAATTTAAACGGAATGAACATAACAAAAAAAAAAACATTTGACAATACTGGTGTAGACAAGTGATACTGTCATTTGATATTTAATATATTGATATTTAATATATTGATATTTAAGTGATTGGTAAAATATGATTTTTCTCGATTTTTTGGGTTATTTATAAAAATAGACATGGCATGTGACATCTCAATAGAAAGAGGTTAACAAAGCATATTTAACTATTCCAAAGCCAACTTGACGTCCCATAAAAAAAGGAAATTAGGAGTAATATCTGGAAAATGGTAAGCCACCAAAAAAATTAAAATAAAAATTACATTCTACATAGAAAAGTATTCAGGAGAGTACAAATAAAATTGATTTAATAATTAAAGCAAAAAAGTTGCGAGAGAAAAATTAACTCATCATTTTCATATTTTTAGCTATAACTTCTGAAGTACGAGAAACTTTGTACTTCAAAAAAATAGATAGTAGCTCCCCTCATACTACGGAATAATTCATCTAATTTAAGCAAACCTGCATCTCTTATAATAAGCGAGATCCCCATGCTGAAAATTTTATCTAGTACACCATGTATAGGGT
This sequence comes from Elmis aenea, assembly GCA_947652605.1. Classification (NCBI taxonomy): domain Eukaryota; kingdom Metazoa; phylum Arthropoda; class Insecta; order Coleoptera; family Elmidae; genus Elmis; species Elmis aenea. The sequence continues at coordinate 9,587,933 of OX393582.1, read as the reverse complement.
TTAACTTTTTTTCTCTCTTAAGATTCAATGGGCAAAAATGTAACAGTAAGTTTTGTATTATTTAATATTAATTAACAGGACAGTTTAAAACTGTTAGTCACTAACAATGATCCTTCACCTTCGATTCTACATAACTACTACTTACTGCAAATGTAGATTTAAAAAAGTTAAACGAAGAGTGTGAATAAACTTTATTGTTTAAAGCATTCGTCACTCTACTAATCCCATGAGAGTTAAGTCAATATTAGTTTGCGCAATCGATTGTTGTGTTAATCATCTTTTTGTTCTGCTATACTGTGTGGTGCTTAACCTCATGAAAAATGCAGATAGACTTTTTGTCTGTACGATTTATTTTTGACGTTGTATCGACTACCATTTTTAGTCTGGTATAGCAAGCGAATAATAAAGCTTTAACATGTGTTTCCCGCACCATTCCCATAAACACGTTTTATATCCGTATAGACAGCAAAAACGATAAAAAACTGCTTTTGTATAATTTTGTTGTTAACGAAACCTAAAAAACGACTTATATAAAATTACAGGTATGCACTGAATTGTGCAGACCCGTGCAAACAGTTCGAATAATTTTCAACACAAACCTTAATTATTATAACGTGTAGTACACTATCCATGGTTTAATAACACAAAAAAAGCTACTTTAATACCAGCTCTACATGTTTTTATTAATCGCATAAATTTTTACCAAATTCATAATAGGAAATGATGTTTGTGTAAAAAACCAATACAAGTTAAAACGTAATCATATGTTAGGAACGTAATAAATCACCAACGAATTTGACGTTATTTGAATAAATTACTACCACAGGATTCGTAACTTCGTTACATGCGCAAAACTTTAAACATGGATGAAAATAAACAGTTCATTAAAATAATGAAAATTGAATTATTTACTAGAACAGTTATTTATTCTTTGCAAATAGACTTAATGAAATTAAATATTTAGGTGAAATAATAGACGAACAGCTAAATTTAAAAAGTAATACAGATTACATAGTTAAAAAAGTTTCTAAACAAATTAGTTTTCTCGGCGGATTAGGTAGTAAACTCTCAATATTTTTTTAAACTAAAATCTTAATATAAAAAAGGCCGATTATTCACTATGTAAACGAACACATCTGTCCAATAAAAGGCTTCACATAGCATAGCTAGTAAAGAAAAGTTTTTCCCATGATACTAAAAATAATCTATCAATCATTAAAAAACAAGTTTAAGTATCAAATTTTAAAAAAATATATGTTGTGACTTAAATATAAGTCCCGAATAGTTTTGTTGATTTATTTTTATAATGCATTTTATATTTAAAATACACACAAGAAACTTGTGATTTAAACTTGTTTAAATTCTTTAAACATATTTTTTTTATCCTTCAAAGTTGTTGTTGGTCCCATGGACCCAAATCGGTAGTAGTGTAAGGTTTTTTCATCTCGGTAGTTAAGGGTTATTAAATAAACAAATGGTTAATTCAATAATCCTTATAGTACCAAGAAATATTGTCTAACAGTATTAAATTTGATTTTTACAAAAATTTGGTTCGAATTTTTAATTTAATTGTTCTTTCTCGCAACTGAGATATGAATTTCCGATTTTCTATTATTATACAAGGTGTCCCAGTTATCGTAAACAGCACAGAAATCTCGTAAACGGTAAGAGATACAGAGTTGGTTAAAGGAGTCAAAATCATCTATGATTTTAGAGCAACTATTCTATAAAAACAAATCTTCAAAAAAATTGGCAGTTTATGCGCAATTCATAAAAAACGAAAAAATGTTAAATCATGCTCAAAATATTTTTCAACATTATTAGGACGCTTTTTTGAGCATATTTAAAATGTGTCAATAAATTTTACGTATCATCATTTGTTTTTGTTATTTTAACATCAATTTTGTTATTTTAAATAAGGGTTGTTGGCACCATTAAAAAGAGATTTTTATCGTTTCATTGATTTCTAAGTTGTTAAGTTTATCTTTAAAAATAACTTAATTACAATATTATTGTGACCATTAAAAAACAAAAAAAGCGTTGCATAAATAAACTAGCTGTAGTTAATTAAAACAAAAAAATTTAAATAATTTAATACTGCTTTACATTTAATAATAATTTACGATTATTCAGTTACTATTTTTATTAAATCTAAATTATATCGTGTGTTCAAAGTTTAGGCCACTGTCCATCTAGCAATACAAATTTGAGATATGCGTTTTGTTGATAACAATGTTTTCTTAAGCCTACCTATTACTTTTTGTTTTATGAAATGTTCTTAAAACAGCTAATTTGAAATAGATAGTTGAATACAACTGATATTAAAATTAGCATGATGTAATATGATTTCAATAGTAAGTAATATCAACTGAAAAATCATAAATTATTATGAAATGTAAAAAATCTTTACTTATTTAAGTTTTTTGTGTTCAATTAAGTACAGTTAGTTTATTTATGTGATTTGTTTTACAATGGCCACTTTGATTAAACGTAAAATACAATAATATTGTCATAACTAAGTTATTTTTAAAGATAAACCCAACAACCCATCCATCAATAAAACGAGAAAAAAAAATTTTAACCGTGTTACAGCCAACTACAAACCGTATTTAAAATAAGAAACTTGATGTTAAAATAACAAAAACAAATGAAGATACATAAAATTTATTAACAAAATTGTAAATCTACTCAAAAAAGTGTCCCGATAAAGCCGAAAAATATTTTGAGCATAATTTCAAATAGGCAAGTTATAAGCAAACATCGAAAACGTTTTTTTTTGTTTTTGTTTTTATGAATAGCGCAAAAACTGCCAATTTTTTGTTTTATAGAATAGTTGCTCTTAAATCATAGATCATTGACTCATTGAACCATCTCTGTATCTCTTACCGTTTACGATATCCCCATGCTGTTCGCGAAAACTGGGACACCCTGTATATTAATAAAGAAAGTAAATTCATCTAATTACGTCCTTAAACGTAAATCTTTACGCATTTTTTTGTCGCGATAGAGGATCGTTAAGAATTTCATCCTTATTCAAATTTTGATGTCACTCAGCCCTAGCGAAAGATCAAGACCGGCTGGAAATATGATATTAGTATGCATATGTTGTAGAAGGCCTGCGACGTTAGCAATTAAGACTAAGTCAATAATAATCGCTAGCTCATTACAAGTTAGTTAGGGAAACAAGAACGATTATATATATAAAGTTCGGCAAGTGTGTGTCAAGAAGTACTTGGAGCAATTTATCAAACGAGTTTTCATCTTCCATGTGAAGAGATAAGCTAAATATTGGGATTTCTAGAGGATAAAATTGATAGCGAAATAATTTATTCGCCATGCAAGAAAAATGTTCACGAAGACAGCGAAATTGAAAGCAGTTTATGTGGCTTATCTATGGCTTCGAAGTGTACAAGCCGTAAAATCTACTTAGAAAGGATTAGTTTAGTTGGAGAGAGTAAAAATAAGGGATTAGCTAGATAGATCGATAATAGCATGAGACTAATACCTTCTTGTTGTCACGGAACTTAAGCCAGCCAGCAATAACAGTCTGTTCCGGGGCTCCGGGAGTCTCCGTTTGCAGAGTGGTCTCACTCTCGCCGTCAGAGTCCGTCAGCACCTCGGGGGTATGATGACCCATGCTCCTAGCGGGAGAACTGCAGCAGGATTCCGTCAAACGCCGGTGCAACAACGGAGAATTATACGCACTTTCAGACATCTTCAATACCAAATCTAGCCGGAAAATACAATAAACCCTCCCTCAGAGGTATTAAGTCGTTCACTATAATTGGTTAAAAGCACACCGACATGTTTACAAAACTTATTAGTATCTACGATTATTGACAAACTCACGATAATAATATTTCCTACCGACGAGTGTTCGTTGTTTATCTTACACGTAAAAGCTCGCACGCGTCGATAAATATTTCACACAAAACACCGCTGATTCCCATACATATGTTATAATACTTGTCGTGAACGCGTGTAAAGCCGGTCACGCACTGAAGATACTTTACAAGTTACTATTACAATCGTGATACCACAAAAATGCAAAACAGTCACATACACAAGCGTATACGTTGTTCAAAAATGCACACTGAATATAATATTTGAGCTTTTATACGAAAGCATAAATATCAACACTTCCACAACTGTACGACACTAATTTACAGTAATTCTTTTAAGAGTTTTTCAGCTAATTATCTTGCGTTTGTAGGTTATTCGCTTTAAGATGATATGTTGCTTACAAAAAAATCGTACTAAAAACCGTATTGGCAGTGAGTCGGGTGATAAATTATAGTAAAGTCGCACTATAAAATATTCCCTACGCGTACATCGAATTTTACGTATCAAAAATAGTGTCCGCTTGATGCTACTACTGTCTAACTTGATATCGTCTAAACAGATATGGTCGATACATTTTTTTCGCTCGAAGTACACGCTAGTACCATGCGAAAGCTCTAGTGCGCCGCTCAACACGCGGCTGACGCTCGCACCGTGGCGTCCCGACGCGAAATGTGAGCTTTGCGCCTTGACTGCCCTCGTGAGATGCACACCACGCGCATTACATCGCGATGTACAGTCCGTCAGCTACGATGTTGTAACACAAACCGGCCTAGGGCAGTTGCATTACAATAAACCCTTTTTAACTCGTTATGACATGTTATTTGCGCTTCGAATTTCGTAATGGCGTGATGAATACGCTTTATTAAACGTCTGGAGGGTTTAAATCATTTAGGACTTTAAGATTGTTACGAGTAATCATTTATTTGCTATGGCCTAAGGCAGGAGTCCCCAAACTGCGACCAGCGAGCATGATTGTGGCCCGCAAATGATTTTTATTCGACCCGAAAACACTTTCTTATCAATAGATAAGATGAGCAATGATGAAATTAGAAAAACCCAAGAGTAGGAAATTTAAGAAGAAGAAAGATGGTGTAAAGCCAATTAAAATGGCTGAAAAATCTATTACGTACCTATGCCAGAAAGTAGGTAAGCAAAACTATGAGGCTTGAGAGAAAAAGAGACAGAGCAAAACCATGAACAAACTGAAAAACCGTAGTGAAACCAAGACTAGAAAAAGAAAAGGCTCAGTAGAAGAAAAGAGACCTACTTGCTAACCATAAAAAACGTTGAAAACCCTAATCAACAACCGAAAGGTAGGCATCCGACACTAACAAGAGAGCGTCACGATATGTTGTCGATAGAATGTGATCAAGGCTGTGTTTATTGCATTTAGAACATCAAAACTAAAAGTTTTGCAGAGTTATACGTGCCAGTGGCACGTATAACGCTGCAAAACATTTAGTTTTGATGTTCTTGATGCAATAAACACAGCCTTGATCAGATTCTAGCGACACTATATCGTGACCTTCTCTGGTAAGGATGGTTTGTGAGAATAAACAGGACGCTAGCCACTGAGAAAACATTTGGAATAATAATTCCAACACGGGGCCCATAGGAGCATTAAAAAGTAAAGCCAAATGGCATAATCTGTTACACAGACGAGTCAAAAACGCAGAAAGGCATAGGTTGTGGAATAAGGGGAGCGGTTCCATAGAGACAAGGCACATCTGCGAGTCTTGTGCAGTATGGAACTATATTTCAAGCCACGGTGTACGCTCTATACTTATGTGCAAAAAACGCTATTAGAAAGAGATTTTAATAATAAAAAAGAATCTTGATAACGTCTGATAGATAAGCAGCGTTGAAAGCTCATGGCTCGTTGGAAATAAACTCAGGATTGTTCTGAACTGCATTCGGGCACTCAACGTGCTAGGAAGCAGGAATAACCTTAAACTGGTATGGTGTTCACGCAGTAGCGAAGCAAGGGGGGGAAATTCCAAGTACCTAATAAAATTTATGATAAGGTACCACCCATTCAATAAAATTATGAAACAATTCATTTATTTTAGGCATTAAATTCTATGCACTTTTAAACTCTATTGTAACAAGGATTTTTCACCCTTATTAGAAATAATTTCGTGGAAGTGGGGGCGATTTGATTTAAGAAAATAAAAATCAAAAAAGGTTCTACCGTAAAACTGTAATTTTGAATGACGGTAAAGTACTCTACATTATCTAACTTTGCATTAAAACACGTTTGAACGTCTAAAATTTAAAAAAAAATCGCCTGCGGCGCATTTTCTTTCACCCCCACTTTTTTGTGTCGATCTCTGATTGCTTTTGGAAAAATCAAAAGTTAGTAACGGTTATTTATAGGGGCGGCAAATTTAGGGACCGCCCCGGGCGGCACAAACTCTAGCTACGCCACTGTGTTCACGGCACATTAATATACTAGGGAACGAGAAGACAGGTTGCCTAGCGAAAATTGGCAGCGTGTCACCTTTCTGTAGGCCAGAGCCCCAAGTTGTCACATCCTATGGAAGAGCCAAGGGGTGTCTTAACGACATATTAATACAGGAGCATAAAGCCCATTGGAAAAAGTTGCACGACAAGCCCACGCCAAGACTATCCTGTCAAATGTATCTAAAATGAAAAGACAGAAGAAATGCTCAGGATGCGCAGAGCAGACATCAGAGCAGCCACAGGACTCGTCACAGGACACTGTGCGCTAAACAAACTCTTCTACATAACAGGGCTCTTAGAGACCGATATTTGCAGAGAATGTGGCGAAGCAGAAGAAACCCTACTCCACGTACGAGTATGCCAGTGTGAAGGATTCACACCCTATTGGCGTAGAGCGTAGACTTTTAGGGATTAAAAAAAAAAAACAACCAAGAAGAGTTTAGAAAAATACTCTTAAAGAAAATCGTGGAGTTTTTCAAAATCACACTCCCGTAAGGCGCTTTCACCAGAGGGTACAATAGACCAATAGGTCGCAGTACAGAAACATGAAAGGGGACAACCTACACGGAAATAATAATAATAATAATAATAATAACAATAATAATAATAATAATAATAATAATAATAATAATAATAATAATAACTAAAGGTATAAAAGGATCATCCGTTTAAGAAGATGTAAACGCTTTCGTAAAAAAAAGTGTTTTTGCTTTATGTTTATTTGTAACTAACTAAAGGGCAATAAAGAAATGTTGTGATATGATATGGAATGTAACATATAGGTGGTTTCTCAATTACTGCCATCTTCCTATAAATTGTAATCATTTAATTTGATTACTGCATTTCTATTCTAAACTATTGCAGCTTATTAGGTATCTGTTCAATAAATAATTTAACTTCTTTTCCCTCTTTGATTAAGTTTCCTGCTAACTCCTGAGTGGCGGCTAATCCAGAAATCTTTCGCTGTAGTTTGTGATTTCTTTTTTGGCCGTAACTATTAGTAGGTCTTGTCTTATTATGTTGTTTAACAGACCACGATGCATTTAGGCACGCGTAATTAATTTTGGCCTGAAACCTTCCTAGTATTTCGCTGTTTAAAGCAGTTGTACAGAAACACATTATCTATTATCTATCTTATACCAGGTGTTAACCACCAGCCGTGAACATGGGGAATTAACATTGGTTTTAACTTTTTTTCGGATTCCTGCTCCCCAATTGAATTTATATTAAAATTAATGGTAACAATAGAAAGATAAAATTATTACGCATCATTTGAGACCATTAATAAGCTTAAATGTTTAATATTTACTTTATGATTAATATTTTAAAATTGGATTAATCTTACAAATATAAGATATTGCGTTCTGGTGGATATGTACCAGTGTGGATTTTCCTGTGCCCAGTATCTGCTATTTTGAACATTTGGTTCATTGTTCAAAGTAAACGTAGATTCGTCGGTAAAACAAATTGATGAAAGAAAACTGTGATCGTTGTTGGCGCGTTCTTGCATTACCTCACAAAAAAAAATTCTACAGTCTTGATCCGCAGGAAGAATTTCCTGGTGACACTGCGATTTGTAGGGATGATAACGGTTTTTTTTTAAATTTTAAATACCGCTGTCCTAGACAAATCCACTTCGCGGGAAATTGCCCTAGACTGGACGTAGGGTCAATATTAATCATCCCTAAAACTCTTTCTTCCACAAAACTAGTTTCATTAATTTTTCGGTTTCCTGTGATATTACTTTTTAAAAATTTTGTTTTAATTTTAATAAAATAGAATATACTAGCCACCTGTGGTGCCGGATTCTAGGAAAATGTTACCGCATTTTTCAAAATTTTGCACATATTTTTGTATCGTGGTTGTAGATGGTATTGGGCGATTTATAAATTGTACGGCAAATAAATCTCGTACTCTCCGCAAAGATACGCCGCTGTAAAAAGTTTTCACCATAAAAACTCTTTCTTCGTTATTGTAATTACTCATTTTAATCAAAATCGTTAAAGAAATAACTCGCTGATTTAAAAATTGACAGATAATAATAAACGTTAATGAAAACAAATGTCAGATTGACAGTCATGGCTACTTATATTTGTAAAATTAATCCAATTTTAAAATATTAATTATAAAGTAAATATTAAACATTTAAGCTTATTAATGGTCTCAAATGATGCGTAATAATTTTATCTTTCTATTGTTACCATTAATCTATATATATAAAAGAGCTTGTTTGTGTGTTTGTTTGTTTGTTCGCTATACAATCCTAGGTCCGTTGACCGATCGGGACCAAATTTTGCACAATTACTATTTAGGACCTTGCAGATCTAACGCCAAACTTTAAGAACAAGCACATATTACCAATTAAAAAAAAAATAATAAATTACTTGGACGGGATTCGATCTTACGTCGGCAAATACCTGGTCATAACACGATACGGCGCGGTGTATTTCACAAGTAAAGATTGTTTTGTATACAATTAGTAATAAATGTACATGAAGTATTATTTTTATTAGTACATTTTTAATTGAAACAAGACGAAAGAAAATAAATTTGAGTTATTATTAAATTTTTAAGCAATAAATAGTTATTTTTTAAGGAATTATAAGAAAATGAAAAGATGATTGATCAGAGATTGTCATTTGTGTATGATTTGGAATTATTGGGCTTATTCAAGTTAAAACAGTAATTAAAATTGTAATCGCCCGTGCAACGCCCGGTAAACCATCTTGTTTTAATATAAATTCAATTGGGGAGCAGGAATCCGAAAAAAAGTTAAAACCAATGATAATTCCCTATGTTCACGGCTGGTGGTTAACACCCGGTATATATAAAAGAGCTTGTTTGTTTGTGTGTTTGTTTGTTTGTTTGTTCGCTATAGAATCCTAGATCCGTTGGCCGATCGGGACCAAATTTTGCACAGTTACTATTTAGGACCTGACGGATCAAACGTCGTATAAAGAACTTCCGGAAATGCCTGGGAACGGCCGGAAAAGTCCGCCGAGCGCGAGCGCGGAGCGCGAGTAGTCTGTAATTGAACGTCTGGGAACGTCCGCCGGGAGCGAGCGCGGAGCGCGAGTAGTCTGTGATTGATAAAAGAGAATTGTTATCACCCGTGCAACGCCGGGTAAATCGCCTAGTTTTCTATAAAGTTTTAATTTTTTTTGTAACAGCCAATTTATTTTGCTTAGTTTGACTCCTAACTGCATTTTTTCTGCCATGTGTGTTCTTCATTTCATGTGAAGGTCGAAATGCAACCTTATTTATTATCAATACTTTTGACTGGTTGAAAACTTAAAAAAAAGTAATATTATTATTATAAACAATGTACGACTAAGGCTTTTACCTAAAAATTAAATTACAAATCAAATTAATTGCGTTGATAATAAAAAAAGTATATTCACTTTTTTCGAGAGCTCAAAATACACATTTTTGGTCAAGAGTATTATTTAGCACTTAAAAACAGTTATTTGTTAATTTAACCATTCTATTATCTCCGAATTTTGACCATATTCCCACATATTTCATGTTAGAAAATATACCATATAAAGAATTAAGTATACATTCTTTTTATTTCGCATAGTATCTTTAAGATCTATGTGTTGGCTATTAAATTACAAATAAAATATTTTTTTGTAATGAAATAGTTCTCATGCATTTTAAAAAATTGACGTGCTTATTCGCAATGCTGGTGTATTTTGGATCATTAAAAAATCCATGTCAAACAAATTTCTAAACACGCCTAAAAAAACAAACAAAAGTTTCATTGAACAACAGACAAGTTCATTTTTAATTAATATGTCTAGATCATTTTAATAAATAAATATATATGTTTCTTTTACTAGCAGCTTGTTTCAGAATACAAAAAACGTATAGCGTTACTTTATAACCATTAATTGGGAATAAAATAATGTTTTAGTCAATAATCGAACAAAGTTGTACGTTCTTAAATAGGTATTCGCTTATTGTGTTGTTTTTTTATTTCACTAAAACCGATTCTGTTTGCGCTAAACTAACTTTAATGTAATTTCCATAAAAAAAGTAAATAGAATTAAAAACTGTATGTTAACTATTTTGTTAATTTTATAAATCAGGCCTAAAAGTAAATAATATTATCTCACATGTTATTGAAAGTAGTATAATATTAAAAATACAATTTCACCTTAAAATTCATATTTACCTGTCATATAATATTTAATAGTCGTCAAGTACACTTGTTATCAAAAAATAAAATTAAAACTACAATATGTTTTATTGAGTTGTTGAATTATTTAACTGACTAGTTTATTAATATAATTATTAATACAAACGTACTTAAAAATCTAAGGATCTTCTGTCGAAATGTAATCGGTACGTACCATGAATGCTTTCTTCTGGTCACAAGTTGCAGTGTTACTTATTTAATATTACATTTCGACAGGAGATCTTTCAGAGAAAGAAGTCATTTTTAATTCAGTTTGTTTACGTTAAAATAAGTTTGTTTATGCATAACTTACTACGTTCTAGGAATGCAAATTATCTAAAGAAGGTCGCAAGACTAAAAATACATTTAACAATTAGTCGTAAATCAGCGTTTATTACTAACTTTTAATCCACCATGTTTAAATATTAACAATATCAATATTTTGGTTGAAACTTTGTATTTGTATGTTATTTATATATATACATTTTTTATTATTAGTGGATTACAAAAATATTAACATAACGCTTAGAGTATTACAGAAAAAGGACAAAAAAATAGAGTTTCTGTGTTTGCAAACGCAGTAACGTAATCTTAAGCTGTAGAGGTAGACTATGATATATATTTTTATTTTTTAAACTATAATTTACAGTTTTTCAAGAAATATAGTTTGCAAAATCTATTTTTATAAATAAGTCACAAAATCAAGAAAAATCGTATTTTACCAATTACTTATCAAGCCATATATGAAAATAAAAACAAAAAACAACTAATTATATGTCAAATGACAGTTACTATTCGTCTGCGGTATCATTTATTAGAATTTTATAGTATTGTTGTGTAATTCGATATTCTTTGGAGCATATTTGCTATCATATAAATTAGTTGTTTTTTTTTGGTTCTTTTTGATAAGTGATTAGTAAAATATAATTTTCTTTATTTTGTGATGTATTCACAAAAATATATATTGCATTTGATAAGTTGGAAAAAAAGACACATTTAAAAATTCCATAGCTAACTTCACGGTCCTTAGAAAATATGAAGTTAGAGGTAATATCTTAAAAATGGTAAAAACAAAATTTAAATTTAAAATTTACAATGCACCTAATCCTATAGACATAAACATTTTAACTTTAACCTAATTTGCTACCTTTATTTTTGAGTCTGGATGTCGCCAATGGTCAATCCTAGTCACGATTAGGTACAATCTAATCACTACATGGTAAGTGATAAAAAAAATCTCAAATAACGGTTACATTTTCCAATCAGGAGTTCCTTGTAAAAGTACTAATAAAAATTTCTGAGAGAAAAAAAGAAATTCAACAGTTTCATATGTTTTTGCTCTAAAGAATAGGAAATTTGTGCTTTGAAAAATTGATTGTAGTTCCTCTCATTATTATTATTATTATTATTATTATAGCAGGCTGTACATTCCATGAATGGAATTATAGCCGCTCTTTCGAGCCCTATTGACTATTATTGTCCGGGTAGTCACTCCGCTATTGCAGTTCTCGCTTCCTATATGTCGTTGTTTGTCTTTGCACCTTGCACTATTTGTTTCCATATTTTCCTATCAAGCATTTTTTTTCTCCATCCTTTTAGTCCCATTTTTCCTATATCGGCGATCACTTGGTCTTCCCAGCGTATTTTTGGCCTTCCTCTCGATCTCGTCCCTTGTGGTTTCCATTTTAAGATCCTTTTAAGTATCGAATGTTCCTCTCTTCTACTTATATGCCCATACCATCGAATTCTAACGGCTTTTATTACTTTGACTATATCTTCCCCTTTTAGTATTGTTTTAATTTCGTTATTCGTTAACATTATGTATTCCTCTTCTATTTTTCTTGCTCCATAAATTTTCCTCACTATTTTTCTCTCAAAGATTTTAAAATTTTCTTCTTCTTTTCTTGTCATGCACATTGCTTCTGCTCCATATATCACCACAGGCCGTATTGCGGTTTTATAGATTCGCATTTTTGTAGTATTACTTATTTTCTTATCTTTAATGTATATTTTATATTTATAATATGCTTTGTATCCCGCTTGTATCCGTTGTTTCATTACTTCCCCCTTGTGGTTCTGGCAATTAGTTACTGTTCCCAGATATTTAAAATTTTCTACTTCCTCGAAGGTATGATTTCCTACTATTACTTCTCTGTTTTCCCCTTCGGTATGTTTCTTTTTTAATGCCATATATTTTGTTTTTTCTTGGTTTATTTCAAGTCCTCTTTTCTTTGCCTCCGTCTCGATTTTCGATAGTGCTTTTTTTAAAGTTTTCCTGTCTCTTGCTATTAATGCTAGGTCATCGGCATATGCCACTATTTGTGCTGATTTTTCAATAATTGTCCCTTTTATTCCACATTTTCTAATTATGCCTTCTAGCGCGTTGTTAAATATTGTAGCTGATAGCTCATCGCCTTGTTTGACCCCTTTGTTAAATTCAAATTCTTTGGAGATTCCTTCGTGTGATAGTATTGCTTCTCTTGATCCCTCCATAGTCATTTTTATTAATCTCACTAGCTTGTTTGGGATTCCTATTTCGTCTGCATCTGTGTATATTACATTTAGATTTAGGCTATCAAAAGCTTGTTTAAAATCAATAAAAACTATTTGTATTTTTATATTATTTTCGTAGCATTTTTCTATAATCTGGTTTAGCGTAAATATTGCATAAACCCACCGGTGGATCTTCCTTGTCTAAAGTCATGCTGGTATTCGCCTATTCCTGTATTTGTGTATTCTTTTATTCTTTCTAGTATTATTAGTGTAAGTATTTTATAGGCTGTTTTTAGTAGCGATATTCCTCTGTAGTTTATAGTTTTCACAGTTCTTTGGGTCACCTTTCTTGTATATTGGGACGATTATTCCACTTTTCCAGTCGTTATGCATTCTCTATTGTGTCCATATCTGTGCTATTAGTCTGTATATTCTTTGCTTTAGTTCTTCTCCTACATACTTTACTAATTCTGCACTTATATCGTCCGGGCCTGCGGCTTTTTTATTTTTTATAGCACTCTTCTTGGGTGGGTGTCATCTGGTCTCCGTCATCATTATTGATTTCTTCGCTGCTTGTATTTTCTATGTCTTCATGTTCGCTATTCAGTAATTTCTTAAAATGCTCTTCCCATTTTTCGTTATCTATATTCACGGTAGCTCTTTTCCTGTTTTGTTTTCTAACTTGCTTGAATAGCTTTGCGTTGTGTTGATTATCTTTCTCTATTTCATCCATTATTTTATCGATCCATAATGTCTTTTTCCGTTTCATTAGCTATGTATTTTCTTTCCTGCTTTGCTTGTATTTTTCATAGTCGTCTGCTGCTCCCGTATTTAACCATTTCATCCTTTTATTCCTCTTTGCTTTAATTATTGTTTCACATTCACGGTCAAACCATTTGTGTTTTTTGTTGGATTGTTCTCTGCCTAGTGTATTTTCTGCTGTGCTAGTTATACTATTTTTTATATTTCTCCATTCTTCTTCAATATTTTCTTCCTCTTGGTTTTTTGCTAGTTGTTGTTTCATGGCATTTTCATATCTTCTTTGGTTGCTTTCTGTCTTTAAGTTTTCTACGTTCCATTTTCTTCTCCTTAGCTGTTTTCCCATTTTACAGATTACTCTTAGCTTTACCTCTGCTATTACTAAATGGTGGTCAGTATCAACATTAGCCCCTCTGTAGGATCTTACATCTTGTATAATTTTTTTCCTTCTTTTGCTGATTAGTATATGGTCGATTTGGTTTCCTGTTGTTCGTCCTGGTATTATCCAAGTTTCCTTATGCTCCCTTTTATGTTTAAACTTTGTGCTTGCTATATACATGTTCATTTCTGTCGCTAAGTTACACACTCTCTCTCCATTAGGTATCATTGTTTATGTCATGTATTGTCTCTTTCCCTGCTGTATTTTGTAGTCGTTGTTCGTTACCAATTTTAGCGTTTAGATCTCCAATCACTATGAGTGTTTCGTGTTTTGTTGAGTTATCACATGTTTTTTCTAAATCTTCATAAAAATCGTATTTTTCCACGATGTCCTCTCATACCCAGGAATAATTAGTCTAATTTAAGGTCTCTTGAAATAAGCGAGATACCCATGCTGGAAATGTTATCTGGGACACCCTGTATAGATGCAACTAAACATTTTAATCAATAGTATTTAGCAAAAGTCGTCAAAATGCATTACATGAAATACGTAAAATAATTTTCATCCAACGGCGCCTTAAAAAAACGTAAACCCAATAAAAAAAATGTTTTTTTAAGAAAACTTATTTTAATTGAGTTCTTGTTACTACGCATAATTATTTTTGACCCTGTGATGATGGCAACAACAGTAATGCAGTTAAATAAGAAAATTATTAACTTAATATTTATATTGTAATAAAAGAATGAAATAAATATGTGTTGCAAAAGACTAAGTAAATATTTTGACCATTATTAGAGACGTTAGCTTTATTATAAAAGAGCCAAGAAAAGTAAGCAAGGACATAATACAAGTATATCTTCGACATCAACATATAACAATTTTCTTGTAGGTAAGTAACTTTATTTCTGCATTATACAGCGTCATTCAAAAAGTCTGCATCAAATGGGAAAAACTTTTATTATTGATTTCTCAAAAAATTTTATTATTGATAAAAGTTGGTGCATAGTTTAAAACTAATTTTAAGTGTAAAAAAAAATTCGTTAAAAAGTCAAAGGACACTAGATTTTAATGACTTTTGAAATATTCGCAAGAGTAAAGCAGCCTTATTTTAAGAGATACAAAAAAAAATTATAGGAAAAAGTTATTTAGAATCTTAAAATAGGGCTAGTTTAAATTTTGACTGTCAAATTCCAAATTTGATTTTTTTTTAAATTTTAAATTTTCTGACAAATCGATAATAAAAAAGTTTTACATTTGTTGCAGACTTTTTGAATGTTAAAGTTTTTTAAAAAATAAAAATTAGGATTTGACCGTTAAAATTTAAGACTACTCTTATTTTGAGATTCTAAATAACTTTTTCTTGTAAAATGTTTTTGTATCTCTTAAAATAAGGCTACTTTACTCTAGCGATTATTTCAAAAAACGCTCAAATCTAGTGTCCTATGACTTGCTATCGAACTTTTTTTTATCTCAAAATTGGTTTTAGACCATGCACCAACTTTTATCAAGAATAAAATTTTCTGTAAAATCAATAATAAAAATTTTTCCCATTTGTTACAAACTTTTTGAATGACGCTGTATATGTTTTAAATATTGTTTCGTAGTGAAGTGATATCAAAGTAAAAAAATAACTGAATTTGAAATAGTGAATATGTCTAAGGTGATTACATTTTTTTAATTATTTTATAGAGTAATTGAAAAACTTGTTTCTCGACATGAAGTTATTTTGGTTTCTTTTCTTCACATTTCTTCTAACCACATATATATTCGCCGTACCTGCAGACTCTGATAAAGCAGAAGCGTCAGTCGATCTTCAAAATCAAAATGGCTCTGACGGTAAATATTAATAGTCGAAACTATTATTTAATTGAATTATGCTTAATACAACACAATTTGAAAAGTTATGCTATAATTTCTGCATTAATAATCACGATAGAGTGCCCAATTTTTCTTAAATCGTTTATTAAAGAGCCGGACTTAAACTGTAAATTACACAATATTCATAGAATCGAAAGTTAATTTTGTGAAAACGCAATTTGATTGTAGTATGAGTTTTTTTTTTGTTAAACATATTAAACCTTTGGTCAAAATTATAACACATACCTACATAAATGGTTGATGGTCAATACGAATTTATTTTATTAATTACTAACAAGTTTTTCAATTTAAAAACTCTTGCGAGATCTAATTTCAATTTAAATTATTGGTACACAAACAAAATAAGTTTGTAGTTAATACCAAGCACCAAGAACGGAACGAAAAGGATAAACGAAATTAACCGAAATTTTTACAAGAACCAAAACGGAAACTGAAACAAAATTGTTATTTTTCGTTTAAAATTGGAACACAAAATAAATAATTTGTATTACCGGTTTATCACTACTTACTTACATTTTGAATTTTATTTATTATACCTACACAAACGGTGATTTGCCGTCTGTGCTTAGGGGAATCCCCGAGGCAGTGAAATATCTCACTGAAAACAATTAAGATTCATTTTATTATTTGAGGCTTTCGCGGCCGTTATCCATAATACAATCTTGGTTTCCGGGTTTGGAACCGCGTCTTCTATATTTAGAAGTAGTTGACGTTTCGACCCTTGTGTCTTGGTCTTTGTCAAAACGACTTTGAAAAAGACCAAGACACAATGGTCGAAACGTCAACTACTTCTAAATATAGAAGACGCGGTTCCAAACCCGGAAACCAAGATTGTATAATTAAGATTCACTTTTGTTAGTGTATATCAGTGTTTCCCAAACTTTCGACATATGTGTACCCCTTTTATAATTTTCGTAACACTGAGTAAGTACCCCTCGTTAAAAAAAAACAAAAAAAATAATAAACGAAAAATAGAATTTATTCATAATAAACTGCAAATTCTGCACCAGGTGCAGCCAGAGCCCAGGGCAGCGCGTACCCCTACCAAACTCTTCCCGCACCCCCAGTGGTACTCCTACCACCCTTTGGGAAACACTGGTGTATATTATTAGATATAGATCGTTTACACATTTTCATTAAACAAATCGAGTTGTGTTTTTTACTCCTACTAATCTGAATAAAATGTACCAATTTTATTTGAAGATATGTTAATAATGTTTAGCAATTTGGTATGGCGGTTCGCCAGGTTAAAGTATGTCGTTCATAACGGTCAAAACCCAACATATCACAATTCATAATTTAACCGAGGCCAGAAGATTGCTAAAGCTACGCACACACTCCTAGAGTAAAGTGTCGACACAAGTGTCTGGACTGGTCTAGGGGGTGTTCACACGTCAATCAATTTTTGTGTCAACACCGTTGTCGGGACATCGATTACCGCAATTCTAGTTCGAGAAAAGTGCCGTTAAATTTAGAAATTAACATGTTAGTTTGAACAAGTTAAATTTTTAAAATGTTATATACCAAAAAATTACAACTTTTTTTTTGTTATTTCTTTAAGAAGTTTATTATTATGTATTGCGCTAGTTAAAATTCAAATAATAGAATGTTATTTTTGAAAAAGTTCGGAGCCTACTGTAAAAATGTTAGAATTGGTATTACAAACTTAAACATATTCGGCAACTGACCCAAATAGCAATAATTTGTTTTATCGTAATGTTGAACTAGGGTATACATTTCATTTTTTGTCCACACTTTGTCCATTGTTAAACACACTAATCATACAATAGAATTTAATTATACTTTATTATTTTATATTAAAGATTTTCTTTACAAGTAAACTTAAAAAACTGTTTGCTGCCTGCCTTTGTCTTATTGGTTTAAAATTTATCTTACTACTGTCTAAGACTTTTGTATATCTGAATTTACAAAAAATTAGACTAATGTTATCACAAAGCCGGGATTGGTCAATATATTATAGAAAAGGGTTTGTACCCGGAAAAAAAAGTACGATAAATCTGTATTAACAATAGGGTTCGACTTACTAGAGTACAGAAATTATATTCATTAAGAGGTTGGTTTTAACCTCATTTAAATATATTTTTGTTAATGGTTGAATTCAATAATGAATGAAATAAATTTTTAAAAGTGAATGATTTTTAATGAAATAAGTTTCTAAAATTTACATTTTACAAATTTACGAACTTTTGCATACAGTGAAAAAATCAAATCGTCTAAAATAATATACGATTCAGTTGAAACAATTATTACTGGGGTTTGAACAAGCTAAAATTTTAAAATGATGTAGGTACACTAAAAATTTTGAACTTGAGATTATACAATGTAATGTTTTTTTTACTATTCAATTAAAAACTTAAAGTTGATTTATTGCCCCAATTTAAATTCAAATAGAAAGTAAATTGTCGGACCCTACTATAACAATAATAAAATTGGTATTGAAAACTTAAACCCATTTGTCAAATGACCTCGATAACAATAATTTATTTTTTCATGCAATATAAAAAAGTGCACTTCAAAATTACAAAATACGAAAAAGATATATTCACTGAAGTCGAGAAGAAACAGAGGTTCACAAAAATGTTTACATAACCTTCTTCCCCACGGTTAGATTTATGTACGTTGCTCTATGACGAGGTACCCGGGTACCTATGACTAAGAAACTGCGAATTTGTCATGAAACCTTTCGGTTGTTGGTACATTAAAAATAAACAAACCATATATACCCTCCCAGATGTTAGCAAATAAGTCACGAAAAGAAAATTCTTCAATATTTGCATTTGGAGAAGACAATGTAACCATGGTTTCATATGTCCCGAAGCGCAACAAAGCAGTAATTTTACTGTCTACTTTACATTATGATAGTTCTGTTAGTGGTTCTAAAAGCAAGCCCGAAATAATTCACTATTATAATGCTAGAAAAGGAGGTGGCGATAATATGGATAAAATGGTGTCATACTACTCCGTAAAACGAAAAACTAATAGATTGCCCGTAGCCATGTTTGCCAATATTATCGACGTTGCAGCTTTAGCTTCCTTTATTATATACATAGAAAACAATCCACAGGACGCTAATAAAAATTATAGGCAAAAAAATTTTTTGCAAGATCTTGCAAGACAACTGGCAATGCCAGCAAAACTACAAAGAAAACCAAGAAAATCTTGTACCGTTTGTAACAAACCGATATGTGTAGAACATACCTACTAAAACAATTATAAAATGTATTCCTTGCAGTGATTTGTATATCGTCGTACAATGTTCCTTTTTAAAAGACTTTTTAAATTTTATAAATAAAACTTACTTTGCAATGACAGTGTTTTAGCATACTACCAATAAATTTCTGTGTTTTTTATTCAAAAGGAACTAATTATGCATGTGGTACCCGGGTACCTCGTCATAGAGATTAGCAATAATTAATTTTAATTTTTTTTTTCTACAAATTTATTTAAAAATTTTAATGTTTAATTGCGATAATATGTTTATCTTAACTAGTTTGAAGATGTCACAAACACTCAGAATTATATCAAAAGCCGGATACTGAATATTTTACGAATGAATATGAAAAAGTACCCGGGTACCACGTCATGGGGAAGAAGGATAATAGTCCAAATTTTACTTCTGAAATAGCAAATACACCTCGTTCGGCTTATATTTTATTTTAAATAAATGATTAAATATCATATTCAACATCTTTATTGAAAATAAAAATTGCACTCTACAAATACGTACACATTTTCTATACAGTAGTTTTTTTTTTTTTGTAAATTGTGACGAAGGGCGATCTACACGGACATGGCCAGTCTAGCAAGTCTTGAATAAATTTCCAAACGTTTGGATCTGGCTAGAGCAAATGTCGACACAAATATTGGAGATATTCACACGACGCTCAAGCTAGACCAAAACTTGGCGACAGTCGATCTAGCAAGCTGTTCACACAGCGACACTCGGTCTATAGACCGAGTGTCGACACAAAAGTGTCGACAAATATTTTACTTCTACCACTGGTTTTTTATTAACACAAAAAATACTCTGAAAGAAATAAAAATAATTTTTTAATTATGCTAATGATGTTGTTACCAATAAATGTTATAAATGCCTCTCTTACTAAGCAGAACTATAATTTACTTGGCAAAGTCATTGTTTTAAGAAACACTTTACTTCTACTATCCATGCTTGATTTTTTTTTTAAATTAATTTTCAACTTGGGTAATAATTTCAATGTAGTTAAAAACTGTAGCTTTTTATAACTAATGTTTTTTAATAATCATTGTGTAATTTCTTTAGTTAACAGCGGTGAACTGCGCCAGGGAAGAGCATGTACAACTGATTGGTGCTGCAATTGGTACTGTCAATATCTCGGCTATCGTTGGGGGTATTATCTTGGAAACTATTGGTGTAGATGCTATTACTAAACAACGATTTAGAATATAAATTATATACGATTATATTATACATGATTATTGTGCATAATCGAACATGTAAATAAACTTTTGTAGCCACCAAATGTCTTTTGCCATATATTTTGTGTATGATTGAGAGCGTGTTTGTGTATTTGTGTATTGTGTATCTATCTATATAAAAATGAATGTATATATGTTTGTATGTCCTTTATGCATTCCTATACCATTCATTCGATCCTGGCCAAATTTGGCATAGACAATCTATAGGACCATGGGAAAAAGATAGGCTATATAAGAAGTCCCAAAAAATCGTCCGGAAAAGATATTGTTACGTTAATATTTTATCTAATTAATATTATTTAAATTGATGTATTCAAGTTCATTAAACCCCGTTAAAAAGTATTATGTTTCAGCCTGCAAACTTAACAGTATTCAAACATCGTATGTTGTAGATGCACAATAAGCGAATTCTGTTAAGTTCATATACGTACCATGCATTTCCTGTTGCTAAGCCAGGGTATTTCGTGTATCGTGTAATAATCTTTTTTAACAAGTCAGTCATCGTTTGCTTCACAAGCAAGATGGCCGCGATACCCTGGTGCAGTAATGGTTAGTAATGTTCAATGAAATTAATGTAAGTCGTCAGGTTGTTCATTGTCATGCTTTCTACTAATAAATATGCTCCTCAAGTTCATTCGATTATCATTTTAGTAAATTCATCGATCCCCAGCTACGACCCCCAAAGTGCACGATGGCTTTAAGAATAAATCCTTTAAAGCTAACGTGACATGTGGTGATAGGCGCCGGTTTGTTTTTTTAAATGTTTTGTGTTTTGTTGAAATTCTCCAAAATTTTCATGCAATCTTTTTTATGTGTTATTAACTCATGTGGAGCAAATTTATTAGTAAATTTCTAAATTTAAAATTTGTTTTCATTTAAAAATTAAAGGGGGGAACAGATAACCTGGACCAGGGTATAACAACGACATAAGTATTTTCGGTAGTAAAGTCAAACTATCTACAAATTTTGTTAAAATTATGAAGAAAATAATTTAACTTTTACAAGCAGTGTCAAGTGTTTTCGCCAAATTACATCCACCAAAATTAATTCATCGCAGTCCAATGTAGCAGAGGCCCAACATCAACTTCGTATAAGACCCGCTGACGAGTAACTAGGCAACCAGGTTCCGGAGATGGAAGACGTCCACTCACCAGGTAGCCGCAAGTATGGAATCGCCGAAAAAACGAAGTCCGAAGGTTGCGCAAGGGTGTCGCAACATATCGTATAGTTATGGGATGATTATGACGGTCTTCTATCCATGCCTCCTAGAGTATTTTTTGTTTAATGGTTTATTGGGCTGGATCGGATGAAATGGATCATGTCCCAACGTAGGGGACCACCTACGGAATCATTCTCCGAGTAGTTGCCTGCAGGAGAATGAGCTCCAGTTTCCGTAGGATGCCGATCATCGAGTTTGAGGCAAAGGCAACAAATCGTTGGGATAGGAGTACCTAGTCATCCACCAAGTAGGAAGAAGCCTACACGTTGTCGTTTTTTTTTGTGTTTTGTGTTTTCCGGATTCGTGCGCGAGGGCATTCCAAGTTACCGTCAGCATAATAAGAAATACGATAGTTTGTGATGTGTTAGTTAGTGTGTCAAGGGCAATTAAAGTTAGATTAATAAAGTGTCACCGTTTTTAGCAACTGGACTGTCGATGCTGCATTTTTGTTTGATTGTTTATTCCGGTTTTACCATTGTATTATATTTGTTTGTTTATTTTTGTTTGTTTACTTTTGTTTGTTTATTTTTGCTTTACCATTGTTTCATTTTTGTTTGATTGGTTAATGTTTGATTTTTAAAGTGTTTTTTTGTTTTTCTATTTGGTTTTTCTGTTTATAGTGTTTTTTTTTGTGTTGAAGGTAAGGAAATGCATGACCGAACTCACAGCTATCATTTTGTTCGCGTTTTTTTTTAAATTAAAGCTGTGGGTCCAGCTTTTCCGGAAGGGAGAGTAATGTTACGTTAATATTTTATCTAATTAATATTATTTAAATTGATGTATTCAAGTTCATTAAACCCCGTTAAAAAGTATTATGTTTCAGCCTGCAAACTTAACAGTATTCAAACATCGTATGTTGTAGATGCACAATAAGCGAATTCTGTTAAGTTCATATACGTACCATGCATTTCCTGTTGCTAAGCCAGGGTATTTCGTGTATCGTGTAATAATCTTTTTTAACAAGTCAGTCATCGTTTGCTTCACAAGCAAGATGGCCGCGATACCCTGGTGCAGTAATGGTTAGTAATGTTCAATGAAATTAATGTAAGTCGTCAGGTTGTTCATTGTCATGCTTTCTACTAATAAATATGCTCCTCAAGTTCATTCGATTATCATTTTAGTAAATTCATCGATCCCCAGCTACGACCCCCAAAGTGCACGATGGCTTTAAGAATAAATCCTTTAAAGCTAACGTGACAATATTGAGGATAACGTGCCAAAATCTTACACGCAATTTTTAAATCGGGTCGTCGGGAGCGAGAATTTCGTCAAAATTTGATAATTTGACAATTCGACGTGACCTTTGAACGCTCGAACCTTCTCCGATTCGACCTTTTCGCACATGTATCGTACCGATTTGGAATCGTCTCACCCTCCTTGACAAGTACGTACCAAATAATCCCACTTTCGAGTTATATTCAGACCACGAACGAGAAAAAGCGCAGGCGCGCGCACGCACTACATACTAATGAACGTCGAAAGCCTCTTTCAACGAGCGATTAAAAATACTTCTTTGACGGGTCGCATAAAAAATCGAATTTTTATATGTGCACGCTCAGGACCTCGGAAAAAATCGTTTGCAAACGTTATTAAGTTAAACGTGCAAAAATGTTAGTAGGTACCTACATGATGAAAACGTCTTCGCGTGCACACACTGTCAAACTTTGAAAAAATAATAGAAAATAAAAGAAAAGGTAATTTTTTGCCCAAAAATATTTCTACTCGCAGCGCGAGTAGTTTGATTACCACTTTAATAGAATTTGAAAACCATTAGGTGCGAGCGCGGAGCGCGAGTAGTGCGAATATATATATTTTAATTTAAAAAGCAATAACAAGTGTTGTAAATAAAATTTGAACTGATCGATTAATCGCCTCCAAAAAAAGGTGACCCGCCTGGCTCAGCGCGAGTAGTATGACGCAATTTTCTCAATTTTGAAAAGCAATTGCGAGTATTGTAAATAAAAATTTGAGCCAATCGATTGATCATCTCCAGCTTAGTTATAATCGATATATCTCGGGAACTGAGCCAATTAGGGACATGGGAACTGCACCAAACGAAAGAAAATTTTTTGAGCAAAGAGAATTTTACGCGCAAGCCGGGATCTAGCGGTGAAGGAGCCCCGAAGGGGCTCCGGAACTCTTAGTATAAAATATTTTTTGATAAGGGTAAAAACTTTCACTAATATTTTCATTTAGGTTAAATAACACATACATAATACATGTATTTAGCAAAATTACAAAATAGTAATAATAAAGAAAAAGGCAATTTGCTGCGAATTTTTTATACCGTTTTGTTATACTTTATCACATGCTTTTAACAAATTTACTTAAGTTTCTGTTTAACGTAAAAAAAATAGTGTTTTTTTCCGGATCTGTTTGTAAGAAAAATGTTTTTTTTTTTGCTTTCATCTGAAACCTTTCTGCCATATTATCTTCTGGGTTCGACAAAAGCTCCATATTTCCCTAAGTATCTGTTCAACGTACAAAAATATGTGTGCGAGAGTTGTCTTCATCTGGATATGTTTGTGCATATCGTTGACTTGACAGCGTAGAATTCCTATTCAATGAATAAAAAATTCGCAGCATATCTCGTTTTTCTTCGTTATTAAAGTTCATTTTTACAAATTTACTAACGTGATAAGTAATATGCTTTTAAAACTTTTAGTTTGTTGATTGGTAGTCATGAAAACAATATAAAGTACACAGACCGGCCTGGCTGATTTATAATGGTTATTGTTTAAAACCTTTTTTTTTAATTTAGCAATGAATAAAGAAGTAAAATACCATGTGTGATACATCAATGAATTCAGAAAAATAAATGCTATTTGATTATGTAAATAGCAAAAATTGCCCCCATAAGAAAAAAAAAAGTTGGTTATCATAAAACAAAAACGAATCGACCTAGAATAAATTTGTGACTACCGTCCGATGAGCCTTAAAAAGTTGCTTCGGCAATGATTTTACATATTTGAAATATTTCATACTTCAAAGAAACTATTTTCGAAAATCGTATTATCTGGTTTTTCCTAATTTTTTAGGATACCGTTTGAGATATTTCCAATTTCTCTCCGGATTATTAATGAGCATCAAATTTAGCAACTCTGCCAAATTTAAATATATACTCTAGCTATTACAATAAGCGAGTTACCCTTGGTCGCCCTCGAATTTGAATCACCCTGTATTATCCCTAACTTCACTTTTTCTTATGGACCGCGAAGTTGGCTATGGAATAGTTGAGTGTGCTTTTTTTCCCTCTTTTTCATGAGATATTGTTTGCAAAATTTATTTATATAAATGAGTCACAAAATCAAGAAAAATTGTAATTTACCAGTTACTTATCAAGCTATCTATGAAAATAAAAACAAAAAACAACTAACTAAATGTCAAATGACAGTATCAATTTTCTGCGGTTTCTTTTATTAGAATTTTATAGTATTGTTGTGTAATTCGATAGCCTTTGTAGAAATTGTTATAATTATGGCTACGTTTTTAATAAGCGAAAAATTTGACATCTTGAGATGCTATATTCTTTACCATAAAAACTGTGTAGAGGCTGAGCAAATATACATAGAGCTGTATACCGAGAGAAGGCAACTAAGTGTGCATAGTCACAAAAATTTAGAAATAAATTTAAAAGAATGTGGTCTCTGCTAGAAACCAACCAAAAATCCAAAACAAATCAATGAAGAATTAGAAATATCTGTTTTTGTACAGTTTCTATGGCAAAGAATGTAGCTTATCGACATGTACAATTTTTCATTAGTTGTAAACGTGCCCATAGTTGTATGATAGCAAATTTGCTCCAAAGACTATCGAATTATACAACAGTACTATAAGATTCTAATAAATGATACCACACACAAATGGTAATTGTCATTTGACATTTAATTAGTTTTTTGTTCCTTTTTTTTATAGATAGCTTGATAAGTGATTAGTAAAATACGATTTTCTAGATTATTTGATTCATTTATAAAAATAGATATTTCAAGTAATGTCTTTTAAAAAATAGAAAAAAGAGACACATTTAAATATGAAATTAGAGGTAATATCTCGAAAATGGTAAGTGATAAAAAAATCTCAAATAACGGTTACATTTTGCAAGGCACATTTAAAAAGTACTAATAAAATTGACTTAATACAACAAAGCAAAAAATTTCTGACAGAACATTTTCATATTTTCAACTATAACATCTGAAGTACGAGGAATTTTGTAATTTTAAAAATCGATTGTACCTAGTTCCTCTTATACTTTCAAGGGAGGGTCACGGTACGTTGTCGCTAGAATTTGATTAAGGCTGTTAATTGCATCAAGGACATCAAAACTAAATGTTTTCCAGAGTTATACGTGCCACTGGCCATTTACTTCGGAAATATAGGGAAAAAACTGAAAAATTGAAATAAAAAAGTCATTTTTGCGATCGCGTTGGCCACGAAATCGTCAAAGATAAAATCTAAATTTTTCTATTTACCAATTCGTGCATCCTTTGCAAGTAAAATGGTGTAAACTTTTTAAAAAAATCTTGAACTGTTCCGGAGAAAAACGTCAAAAACAAAACCTCTGTATCAGCGCTATGGTTTGAGAAGTTGTGGTATATCTGTTATAACTATATCTATACGACTTGATAAGGCGTTTAACGTAGGGAGAACCGTTTTTACAAAGGTCTCGTTTTTCGCGTTTTTTTCCGGAACCGTTTAAGATTTTTTCGAAAACTTTGCACTACTTTACTTGCAAAGGATGCGTCATTGAGATATAAAAATTTTGATTTTGTTTCCAACGGTTTCATGGCCAACGCGAACACAAAAATTACTTTTATTATTCAGCTTTTCAGTTTTACCCCCTATTTTTCGAAGGAAATGGCCAGTGTCCTTGATGCAATAAACACAGCCTTAATCAAATTCTGTACCGTGAACTTCCCTGGTTAGGAATAATTGATCAAACAAACCTATATCTCATACAGTGTGTCCAAAAAGTAAGGTAACGGATCAATATCTCGTCTTGTGGCAACTTTACAAAAAAAAGTTTCGAATAAAAGTTGTTTGTGGTAATTTACTACATAACCTAAAATTATTTTCAACTATACACAGTGTTTTGTTTTTGCGTACCGATACGTCACTTTGTTTTCTTAAATAGAATACCCTGTATATTTGGCACTTTTTAGATGCAGACTTAAATTGTCTTTCAAAATGTATGAGGTTTTATGTGCCTTAAATCAATCGTTTTTGAGTTATTTAAGTTTTTATGAAAATTTTGACAGAAACTGGGCTCAAAGGAAATATTGATATTTCACAACATAGCAATTTCAGAACGAATTCGTTTGAAAACTTGTTCGACAATAGTATCATAGTGATTGATGACTAGTTAAAATTTTAAAATAATACACAGGGTGTTTTTTATGCTCGGTCCAATTGGTTGAACTTCAAACACGGATAAGTCAGTTTTTTTAAATAGAACACCCTATATATTTTTACATATTCTTATCGATAACTTTATTACCTACCTTTAAAATTTCTTAAAGGTCTATTATGTCTAAAATTAATATTTCTTGAGTTATTGCGGTTTTCATGATAATTAATTGGCACAAACAAAATATTTAATAGAAATTAATTAGTCGGCTTTGGAAATATCTCGATCATTTGTTTTAAATGTCAAATAATGTTCTATTTTCATTTTTAAGCTATATGTTTACCTGATTATAAATTAGTTTAATAAAAAAACAATAAAACCGAAATTGCTTAATTGACATAAAAGAGTTTCCTTTTTTAGGCCAATGTGACGAAAATACATACCTTCTAAGAATACATATTGTATGATTAGTTTTTGCAATATACCTAAAATTGCACCCCTAGTATTAAAGAACTAATAATATTATTAATATTAACAATCAACTGCTCTTATAAACAGGACATTTTAATATGACTTTGATTAGTTATCTGTTCATTAAAATATACAATTTTGTAGTTGCTCATTTAGAATTATTTTCGTAAATAAGTCATTTTTATGATACTATACTAAATTACAAATTGAATTGTCAAAACCGCATGTTGCTAAGTTTACCCAATTAAAAGGTGCAGGGCAAAAACCCTTATTTATTTAATTTAATAAACAATGTTAAAAATGTTATTTTATTATTTAATAAGGTGTTCGAATTGTCTTTCTTCTTCTATTTGACAGTACCCAAGCCTATTATAAAAAGTTGATATGACATTCCGACACTTCTCATCTGAAATCTGTTCGGTTGTCACTATTATTCGATTTCTAAGATCATCTAAATTTTCTGATTTTGCTTTATATACGTTATTTTTGAGGTATCCCCACAAAAAGCAGTCCAAAGGTGACAAATCTGGAAAGCGTGGTGGCCATTCAATTGTACCTCGCCTTCCTATCCACCTTTTTTATGTGGATTAAACAATTTCGATTTTATTGTTTTTTATTAAACTAATTTATAATCAGGTAAACATATAGCCTAAAGATGAAAATAGAACGTTTTTTGACATTTAAAACAATTGATCCAGATATTTCCAAAGCCGACTAATTAATTTCTATTAAATATTTTGTTTGTGCCAATTAATTATCATGAAAACCGCAATAATTCGAGAAATATTAATTTTAGACATAATAGACCTTTAAGAAGCTTTAAAGGTAATTAAGTTATCGATAAGAATATGTAAAAATATATAGGGTGTTCTATTTAAAAAAAACTGACTTATCCGTGTTTGAAGTTCAACCAATTGGACCGAGCATAAAAAACACCCTGTGTATTATTTTAAAATTTTAACTAGTCATCAATCACTATGATACTATTGTCGAACAAGTTTTCAAACGAATTCGTTCTGAAATTGCTATGTTGTGAAATATCAATATTTCCTTTGAGCCCAGTTTCTGTCAAAATTTTCATAAAAACTTAAATAACTCAAAAACGATTGATTTAAGGCACATAAAACCTTATACATTTTGGAAGACAAATTAAGTCTGCATCTAAAAAGTGCCAAATATACAGGGTATTCTATTTAAGAAAACAAAGTGACGTATCGGTACGCAAAAACAAAACACTGTGTATAGTTGAAAATAATTTTAGGTTATGTAGTAAATTATCACAAACAACTTTTATTCGAAACTTTTTTTTGTAAAGTTGCCACAAGACGAGATATTGATCCGTTACGTTACTTTTTGGACACACTGTATAATAAGCGAGATCCCCATGCTGGAAATATTGTCTGGGACATCCTATGCAGATGCAACGACAATTCTTAATTCTATGCATTTAGTAGGTCGTCAAAAATGCATTACATGAATTAGGACACATAACTTTCATCCCACGGCGCCTTAAAAAAACGTGAACCCAATAAAAAAAATATTTCTTAGAAGGCTTATCTTAATTGCGTTCTTGTTCTACGAATGTTTTTTTTTTGATGTTGTGATGATGGCAACAATAGTAACGTAAATAAGGAAATTATCAACTTAATTTATATTGTAATAAAAGAATTACAAAATTATGTGTTACAAAAAACTAAGTAAATATTTTCACCAATCTGAGGGACGTTAGCTTTAGTATAAAAGCCCCAAGAAAAGTAGGCTATGAGATAATACAAGCATATCTCCGACATCAACATATAACAATTGTCTCGTAGGTAAGTAACTTTATTTCTGAATTATATATGTTTTAAATTTTGTTTCGTAGTGAAGTGATATTATCAAAGTAAAAAATAACTGCACTTGAAATAGTGAATATGTCTAAGGTGATTACATTTTTTTAAATTATTTTATACAGTAACTGAAGAACTTTTTCCTCAACATGAAGTTAATTTGGTTTCTTTTCTTCGCGTTCCTTTTAATCACATATGTATTTGCCGGACCTGATGAATCTGATAAACCAGTCGATCCTCCAAACGGAATTGATGGCGCTGACGGTAAATATTAATCGACGAAACTATTATTTTATTGAATTATGCTTAATACAACGCAATTTAAAAAAAAGTGCTATAATTGCTGCATTAAGAATCACGAGTGCCCAATTTATCCTAAATCGTTTATTGAAGAGTCACAGTTAAATAGTAAAATGTATAATATTTATGCGTTTGTCCATAAGGTTTGGAATATGCTATACAGGGTGTCCCAGCCAAGACGAATTATTCGATAGCTCTGCTATAATATAAAATATAAGTAATAATTTTTGAAAACATTTAGTATAACAGTTGTTTGTAATCTTTTACTACATAACCTACAATTATTTTCAACTATAGAGAGTGTTTTGTTTTTGCGCACCGATACAAAACATTGTATATTCTGTTATTTTCAGATGTTAAATTAAATTTTATTTTAAAAATATTCAAAGTTGCTCATGTCTAAAATAAACCGTTTTTGCGTTAACGTTTTTTTGAAAATTTTGACAGATGATGTAGACCTTTATAAAAATATTTATATTTATCAACAAAACAACATCAGATCAAATTTATCTGCTAATTTAATAAACAATAGTATCATAGTGGTTCATCTTTTAAAATAATATACGGGGTGTTCGTTACACTCCGTTCATTTCGCTAAACTTTAAACGCATATAAGTCTTTTTTTTTTAATTGAACACCCAAAACGTTTTTACGTTTTCTTGTAGAAAATTTAATTATCTTCCAAAGTTATTAAGTATGTTTTATGTCTGAATATAATATTTTTGGAGTTATTTCGTTTCTTATGATTATTTGCGAGTATTTTAGCAGCCTTTGAAAATTCAAAACAATTGTATGAACTGTCAACGTAATAGTTTTATTCGATTTGTTTATACTATCGTTACCTAAACAATTGATAAAACAAAAGTGTTTCATTTTAGATAGTTTGTATATATAGATATATATTATATTATACTCATTTGATAGAATTTTTTTTTCTCTTTTCAATGATGCAAAACTTTGGTACCTTTACTTAAGCAACTTTTTGAGGAAAACGCAAAAATATACTCTCAAATTATTTTAATAATTGTTTAGTAAAGATTTCTAACAAAAACATAAGAACTAAAATGTTTTGATGAAATCTACAATAAGTGCTGAAAGTGTGAACCATTTACAGCTTGGCAATGATAAACTCGGTTTTTAAACCCGTTAATTCTACATACCCATCCATTTCAGGTGTAATAGACCTCATCCCTTCTCTAATGCGATCTTTTAAATTTTCAATATTCTTCGGCCTCTTGGTATAAACTTTATTTTTAAGGTGACCCCATCATTGAAAAGAGAAAATAAATTTTCTGTCAAATGAGTATAATATAGGGGTATTGTGTTTTTAAAAAAATTCAATTGTTTTTCATTGCGCTTTTGTTATTCGAGAAAAAAATTCGTTTTGTCATATGGTGGAAAACTAAGTACCAAACAACTTTTATTCAAAACATTTTTCCCTAAAGTGGATATCTACTGAGATATATAGCATATTCAATACCTTTTGGACACAAGCAAGCTAATTTAAAAAAAAAACTATGTTTGTTTGAAGCGTTTTGGAGTTTTTTTTTTGTGAAATAAATTAGATCTTTAGTTAAAATTGTGGCATTATACATAAATGGTAGGTCAGTAGGAATTTATTTGATTAATTACACACAAGTTTTTCAATAAAAAAACTCTTACAAGATCTAATTTCAACTTAAATTATTGGTACACAAACAAAAAAATTTATATTTAATACCGGGTAATGAGAACGGAACGAAAACGATAAACGAAATTAGCCGAAATTTTTATAAAAACCAAATCGAAAACGAAATTGTTATTTTTCGTTTAAAATTGGAACACAAAATAAATAATTTCTATTACCGGTTTTATCACTATTTAAATTTTATTTGTTAAACACAAACGGGGATTTGTTGTCTGCTTAGGGGAATCCCCGACGCAGTGCAATAGCTCACTTAAACAAATAAGATTCACTTTTCTCAGTGTATATTATGAGATATAGATCGTTATACATTTTCATTAAACAAATCGAGAGTGTTTTTTACATTTTATTTGAAGATATGTTAGTTATGTTTAGCAATATGGAAAATTTGATATGGCGTTTAAAGTATGTCGTTCATAATGGTCAAAACCCAATATATCACAATCCATAATTTAATCGAGGCCAGAAGGTTTCTAAGAAACATAAATGGACTTTAAAAATCATCACAATTATTTTACTTCTATCACTGGTATTGTATTAAGACGACAAATACTCTAAAACAAATAAAATTGATTTTTAATTACGCCTATTGATGTTATTACCATTAAATGTTATAAACGCTGTAGTTTGCCTCTCTTACTACGCAAAACTATAATTTACTTGGCAAAGTCATCGTTGTAAGCGACATTTTACTTCTACCAATCATCCTTGATATTTTTGTTAAAATTAATTTTCAACTTGGGTAATAATTTTATAGTTGAAAACTGTGGCTTTTTATAACCAATGTTTTTTTATTAATTTTGGTGTAATTTCTTTAGTTAAGAGCGGTTCACTTCGCCAGGGAAGAGCATGTGTAACCAATTCGTGCTGCAATTCCTTCTGCATATTTCGCGGCTATCGTTGGGGTTATTATATTGGAAACTATTGGTGCAGATGCTTCCGCTAAACAACGATTTCGAATATAAATTAAATACGATTATATTATACATGATTATTGTGCATGATCGAACATATAAATAAACTTTTGTGGCCACCAAATGACTTTTTCCTTATATTTTGTTTATGATTGAGCGCGTGTTTGTGTATTTGTGTAAACCGGGTGATTCAGTTTGACTGTCGCACCCCTATAATTTTTTAAATATTGAAAATTACACAATAAACCTTATATATTTGAAAACGCCGACAAATGCTCTATTAACCCTCCAGACGTGACGTACTGTCTGTGAGACCGGGTTAAAACTAAAAGTTAATTATCTCTTTTATCAATAGATATCGTGACCTGTCCATTTTAGTAGCTTCCTGTCTCTAGCCAATCTTCAAACCCATCGTTCGTTCAGTTGCTGATAAGGCTTTGTTTTGGTCAAATAGTCTTTGTTTACTGTAATCCGGACTGAGAGACCGTGGTCACTTCTAACGTTTTGAAATTTCCACGTTTACCGGTAAGTATTTTTTCTTTGTTCCCTCCAACATGTTTGCTTTCCAAAAAAATTGTACGTTGGTTTCTTATGTCCAAAAAAAAAAAAAATGTGCTGCTGATCTCTTCCCTACACGATACTGATGAAGTAGACGAAGAAAGTAATAAACCTACAATAATACATGACTATAATCAAACGAAAATTGGGGTCGATATGGTTGATCAATTGGCAGGAAATTACAATGTCTCAAGGTCTACCAGTAGATGGCCAATGGTTGTTTTTTATTCACTCATGAATATATGTGGAATAAATAGTTTTGTTATTTCTAATTTTAACTCAAAGGAAGACAAAATCGTACCACGGAGAATTTTTTTATACAACCTGGTAAATCAACTGACACATTCACATATGGTAAGAAGATCAGCTGATTTACATTTGCCGAGACTAATGAGGGAGAGATTGAGAGAACTGACCGACGTCTCAGAGGATCCTAATTTACAAACACTTGAAAGGAATGTGCGCGAAGTGCGTGAGCAGTAGATATGCGTCCTAGTTTGTTTTTTTGGTTTACCTTTTCTTTTGTTTTATAATAACACTTTTCATGTTTTTAAAAGAAAAATTGTAATCTTTATGTTCATTAAATATAATATAAAATTTAAAAAAATTGTTTGTTCAATTTTGCTCAGATACAGGGAAATTTTTATGGCTAAAACAGAAACACGCTCACAGACCGTGGTCACTACTGATGTAAGTTTTAGGCACGTCACGTCTGGAGGGTTAAGTGATGTGCGTTTGTTATCTCTATGATGACTTATGTCAAATTCGTTGTAGGCAATAATTGTTTTTTGTTTTAATTACATAGTATAAATTTTTTTTTTTATTCGGATAGAGAATTTAATTCTGAATCCGACCATGTATTATAAAAGTATGCATACATAAGAAAATTTTCGAGAAAAATCAGTTCAAAGTTTATTCAAATTATAGCAAACAGTCTATTTAACATAACAAAAACCGATCGAATCTTACAAATTATACTATAACTATCAATGGAAATGTATTAAAAATTAAGTTTTAATAAAAAAAAAAACAAATACTCTTCTGATACAATCTTCGTTCCCGGGTTTGGAACCGCGTCTTCTATATTTGGAAGTTGACGTTTCGACCATTATATCTTGGACTTTTTCAAAACGTCGTTTTTGGATATTTTTTCCTAATTCTACGTAAAATTATCTACAAGAATTTAACACATCACCTGAGAGTATAAAAAAGCTACCCACTCCCGACTTGAAGAACAGATTTGTTTATGTCAGAATAATTTTGTTTACGCAAAACTTATTACGTTCTAGAAATACAATTTTTTTAAAGATAGTAGCACAAATAAAATTACATTTAACAATTAGTTTTTATTACCTACTTTTAATGCATCATGTTTTTAAGTATTAACAGGATCAACGTTTTGGTTGAAACTCTGTAACTTTATATTATTTATATAGGTATTTTCATATTTTTAGTGAATTACAAAATAAAATATTAACATAAGGCTTAGCATGTTACAGGAAACAGACAAAAAGTTAGAGTGTCTGTTTTTGCAAACGCAGTTAGGTAATCTTAAGTTATAAATCATAAAATAACTTTTTCTTTTTGAACTAGATTATGTTTCCGTATACAGGGTGACCAAAATTCAAAGCTAAGGCTAAAAATCTTGCTTATCTTAAAAGGTCCAAGCTCTGTTAATGTCTTTCTTAGTTATAAAATTTGGTTCTGAATTTAAATCTAAAAATAAAATTGCCATAACGCTCAATACAGAAATTATTAAGAATAAACAACTAATTGACGTTTTTTGCCTTATAACTTCTGTTCAAGATATTGAAAAACAAAAAGTAAATAACAAGTTTTGGCAGTACTGTAAAAATTAAAAATAAATTTCGAGTAGGTACATTTTTATCATTACAATTTGACTCAACAATTGTTTTGAATTACACTTGTTTCTCGATTAATTAAATTAATACGTACTTTAGATTTGCTCCGACCTATTAGCTGTTTAAATAATCGAAATATCAATGTTAAGGCACAAATTTGGGTTACCCTGTATACAGGGTGTCTCAGGTAACATTTCCAGTATGGGGATCTTGCTTATTATAAAACATAAAGGTTTGATTTATTTAGAAATATTATTACTTAGTATAAGCGAAGCTACAAAGGACAAAATCCCTCTTACCCAAGATGTTATAGCAAAATATATCAAGAAAAATTGTATTTTACCAATTACTTATCAAGTTATCTATGAAAATAAAAACAGAAAACAACTAACGAATTTCAAATGACAGTATCAATTGTGTACGGTATAATGTATTCGAATTTTATAGTATTGTTGTGGAATTTGATAGTTTTTGTTATAATTATTGCTACCGACAAATAAAAATAACAAAAAATTTGACGTGTTTGGATAAAACTTGTTTCGCCATAAAAACTGTGCAGAAACTGAGCAAATATACATGGCGCTGTATCCCGAGAGAACGCAACTAACTCTGCATAGTTACAGAAATGTTGAAATAAATTTAAAAGAATATGGTTTCTTCGAGAAATCAACCAAAAATTCAAAACCATTCAATGCAGAATTAAAATCATCTGGTTTTACACAGTTTCTATGGCAAAAAATGTAGCATCTCAACATGTCAAAATTTTCACCAGTTGTAAATGTGCCCATAACCATATAAAAACAACAGACTATCGAATCACACAACAATACCATAACATTCGAATAAATGTTACCGCACACAAATGGTTACTGTCATTTAACATTTCATTAATTTTTTGTTT
The DNA here is from genome assembly GCA_947652605.1 of Elmis aenea. Classification (NCBI taxonomy): domain Eukaryota; kingdom Metazoa; phylum Arthropoda; class Insecta; order Coleoptera; family Elmidae; genus Elmis; species Elmis aenea. Next base: position 9,552,377 of record OX393582.1, on the reverse strand, counting down.
TTATTTTTTTTAAAGATAGCTTGATAGGTGATTAGTAAAGTACGATTTATGTTAATTTTGTGATTTTTATTTAAATACATTAAAATATCTCATTAAAAACAGGGAAAAAACCCACTTAGTTAACCATTCCATTAATAATTTCGAGGCCCATAAAAAAATTAAGTTGGGGAAATTATCTCGAAAATGGTAAGTGAAAAAAAATCTAATTATACCAGTTACATTTTAAATTAAAAAGTACACTTAAAAAGTACTATTAATATTGATGTAATCAATAAAACAAAACAATACAACATTTTCATATTTTTTGGCTTAATAACTGAACTACGAGGAATTTTGTACTCTAAAAAATTAATTGTGGCTCCTCTCATACTAAGTAATAATTTATATAATTTAAACAAACCTGTATCTCTTATAATAAACGATGCTGTAAATATTATCTGGAACACCCTGTTCACATGCAACTACTGTTCTTAGTTAATAGTATTTAGCAAAAGTCGTCAAAAATGTATTACATGAAATTATGATATTTTTAATGAAAACATTGAAAATCAAAAGTAATTTTCATGCAGCTGTGCCCTAAACAAATTGAAGTCAATCAAAAATAGTATTTCGAAGAAAAATCATCTTAATTGCGTACTTGTCACAACCAATGATCTCCTATAAACAAATAGCTTATTTCTAGCTTTGTGATGATGGCATTAACAATAATACCTAATAAGGACAACGTAAACTTAATTTATATTGTAATAAATGAATAAAACAATTATGTTTTAAATAAATTAAATAAATAATTTTAGCAGACTTAAGATCGTTAGCTTTAGTATAAAAGCCCCAAGAAAAGTAGGCTAGGACATAATACAACTATATCTCCGACATCAACATATAACAATTTTCTCATAGGTAAGTAACTTTATTTCTGCATTATACAGGGTGTGTAAAAATTGGCGGAAGGGCTACACGGAGCGATGTTCTTCGTAAAGTTCTAAGTCGAAAATCTTAATACGAAAATGTTGTACCATGCTTCCTATGGCCTCAGGAACCATTCAAAGAAAAAAAAAATTGGCAACATTGCATACATTCATTTGCGTTTGGACATTTTTTTATCAGCAATTTTTACTTAGGTATTTACAATTTTTGTTCGAACTGAAAGCCTTCAGTTCGTAAACATAGCTGCAAACGTTTGGGTATCGTAAAACTTAAACAAGAAATAATTACGAGAAAAACAGAGATGACAGCTAAGGACAATGTTGCCATATGTATTACTGTCATTAAAATCAGTGATTTACATATTTTCAACACCAATTTTTAAAAGGAAGAACACAATATCTAGGAAAAAATACTATTCGAAATCTATTTTTATTCGAAATTGCAGCTTTTTCATTTGCAAGTATTAAATAATAACGCCTATTAAAGGACTAAATGTCAACGCTTTGAGGACCTCTTGCAGACACAGCAAGAGTGGTACAACATTTTCGTATTAAGATTTTCGACTTAGAATTTTACGAAGAACATCGCCCCGTGTAGCCCTTCCGCCAATTTTTACACACCCTGTATATGCTTAAAATTTTGTTTCGTATTGAAGCGATACCAAAGTAAAAAAATAACTGCACTTAAAATAGTGAAATTGGCTAAGTTAATTACTTTTTTAAAATTATTTTATACTAACCGAAGAACCTGTTCCTCAACATGAAGTTAATTTGGTTTCTTTGCTTCACGTTTCTTCTAACCACATTTGTATTTGCCGGACCTGCAGAATCTGCTACAGCAGAAGATCGCTTAGTCGGTAAATATTAAGCTATTAAACTATTAGTTTATTATATTATGCTTATTACAACTCCATTCTGCAAATTAATGCTATAACTGCTGCATTAACAATCACGAAGTAAAGTGTGCCAAATTGTTCTTAAATCGCTTATCAAGAGGCCGAGTTAATAAATAAATTATAGAAAATTTTTATTATAGCAAGCTAATTTAAAAAAAAAAACAGTTCAATTTTTTTCTGTGCAATAGATTAGAATTTTAGTTAAAACTATTACCCATACCAGGGCCTTCGTTGTACTAGCGGGCCGATTCATTTAATTTTTGGGTGGTTGTGATAAAGGCCGATGCCGAGCATAAGTTGATATAATACCTACTATATGCCTGGCTACAGGATATAATGTAGGTAAATATTTATTACCATAATAATTAAATATAACCATTTTTTTATTATATTTTATTTATAATTTAAAGAAACAAGTGTATAAGTATTTTAAAATATAATAATTAAACGATCGTGTGTAACTACTTCCTTTGTAACTACTTTTACATGCAGGAACGCAACACTTTTGTTATGTAATCATTAAGCATTCTGAAACAGCAATGTAAATTGAGAAACATGAATGAAATTTAAAATTATGTTCTCATTCTTTAAAGTTGCATCGACGTATTATCTCTTATAAAGCAAATTATTGATTCACTGTAATTATTATGATTTAAAAAAAAAGCACCACACCGAAATCGATTGTCACTATTGAACGATGTTCGCAATGAAGAGTAGGTACATAGTATGATTATAGATTTGAGAGTTCACTTACAACTGTATGATTTTCGATTTATCTTACAACTGTTTTTTAAATCGTATTACAAAAACACACCGAAGTAAAAAAGGCTATTACGAAGCTGCGATTGGTCAAGACCAAAGCGGCTCAAACTAAAAACAAAATTTAGGAGTAAAAAGGGGTTTTAAAAAATATTTTTTAAAGGTCTTGAAGTGGTTAAAGTTGTAAATCAATATGTATGAATAATATTTACAGCATGTAATTTTTTTTTGTTTATATTTAAAAAAGATCTTTAAAGATTTACTGCGCTAGTTCAAAATGACACAAGTATTGTACAATATGTGGTGTCGAATCCCATTATAAAAGTCTAACTACTGACCTACCGGCCCATACCTAAATGGTAGAGAATCATGAATTTATTTTTATAATTACATAGCTACAAGTTTTTTTATTTAAAAAAAAAGTATAATATCTAAACCTATTTTAAATTATTGTATCACAAACAAAAAATAAGTTTATAACCAATAATTTCAGGATTTTTTTAGTTATTTAAGTGATTGAATATTAACGGAAAAAGCTTAATTAAAATTCACTTTCGTTTTTTTCAAAGTATTCCTAATCTAATTGCAAAACAAGTTTCGAGACTACAGTCTCTTAGTCAATTGCAGTCTAATTATTCTTCTTGGTCCTCTTGAATCTTTCGATGTAAAGTTATCTTTTTTTAATTCTTGATTATGTTTCTCCATTTTTGTCTATCGTTGTCCAACTTACTATTTCACATCTCCCCGGCTGACTTCTATTTCTTTTAGTCTCTCTCATTCGTTTTCCCAGTTTGATATTAGTCTTCCTCTACTTATTTTTCTCTCAAACGTCGTTTTTTATTCAATTTTGGGTACAAGCTTTCTGACCTAACCTGAAAAGTAACTTTTTGGGCCGCTACAGCGTAAATTTGCATTAAAGCTAACAGCATACGCCGTCATCTGTCAGTGACAGAATGTCACGTAGTTTCTAACCTATATTTTTGAAAAATAATAAAAATTTTAATTGTTTTTAATTATATCGCACAAAAAATGTAATATGCACCTCGGCCAAAACGTACTTTTTCGGCATTGCCTGTTTGCTGGCCTCGACTACGTCGCGGCCAGCAAACCAGACGCGGCCGAAAAAGTTACACTTTTTGGCCTTGATACATAAATAACTATAAAGTGCTACACCAGTAGGGTTATTCTGTAAGTTATTGTTGTAAGCGACCCTGTAATTTCACTATCCATGCTTGATAATTTTTTATTAATTTCCAAATAAGACAATAATTTTAAAAAAGTTATAAACTGTAGCTGTTATGACCAATGTATTTTATTAATTATTATGTAATTTTCTTAGTTAACACCAGTGCACTTCGCCAGGGAAGAAGTTCTGCTCGTGACAGTCATCAAGGCTGCATGGATTACTGCAAAGGTGCCGGCTATGCTTGGGGATATTCTGTTGGAAGAGATATGTGCGCGTGCCGTAACGACTAAAAACCGCTTTCGCTAAACAACAATTTACAATATAGATTATATACGATTATATTATATATGATGATTTTGTATAATCGAACATATGTATAAATAAACTTTTGTGGCCACCATATGACTTTTGCTCTATATTTTGTGTACGTTTGAGCGCGTATTTGTGTATTTGTGTGTATAAAATATTTAGAGTGCTACACCAGTAGGGTTATTCTGTAACTTTTTGATACCAATTGTAGCGCCGTAAGTTTTAAGCCAATACCAAACTCGCGTAGTTGCGATTCTGTAAGCAAATTTATAATAAAACAGTCATTATTAAACTTTTTTCTCGGTTAATTAAATTATTAGGTACTTTAGATTCCCTCCGATTAAATCGACTTATTAACAATCGAAAGATCAATATTTTAGGCTCAAATATTTGGTACTGATAACATATCCACGATGGGGATCTCGCTTATTATAAGAGATACATGTTTGCTTAAATTAGATGAATTATTCCTACGGATGAGAAAAGCTACAATCAATTTTTAAAAGTACAATATTTCTCGTAGGTACTTCAGAAAATGTTGAATTTCGTTTTCCTCTTGCAACTTTTTGTCTGCAACATTAGATCAATATTTTAATATATAATTTCTTAAGATACGGTTTAATGGAGAATGCATCTGTTATTTTATACTTTTTTTTCACTTACTGTTTTTGAGATATTACCCCTAACTGCATTGTCTTATGGGTCACGAAGTGGCCTATGGAATAGTTGTGTATCTTTTTTTTTAATGAGATTTTGTTTTCTACATCTATTTTCATAAATAATTCGCAAAATCAGGTTAATTTGTGATTTACCAACTATTTATCAAGCTATCTGTGATAATAAAAATACAAAACAACAAACTAAATGACAAATGGCAGACACAGTTGTCTGCGGTATCAGTTATTAGAATTTTATAGTGCCTATTATGTTTGTAATTCCATAGTCTTTGTAAAAAGTGTGTAGAAGCTAAACAAGTTTATGAAGAGCAGAAGAGCAACTAAGTTTGCGTAGTTACAGAAATTTTGAAATAAATTAAAAATGCTATGGTTTCTTCAAAAAACCTACCAAAAATCCAAAACAAATTAATGAAGAATTAGAATTATCTGTTTTTACACAGTTTTCTTTAGTTGTAAATGTGCCCATATTTATATGATAACAAATTTGCTACAAAGACTATCAAATTAAACAAACTATAAAATCCCAAACAATGACACAGCAGACACATGATAACGGTCATTCGACATTTATTTATATTTTTATAGATAGGTGAGACCGGGGATGAAATTAACACGGGTAGGTTATTATAAGAGATACATGTTTGCTTAAGCTAGATGAATTATTCGTACGGATGAGAAAAGCTACAATTAATTTTTAAAAGTACATTTCTCGTAGGTACTTCAGAAAATGTTGTGTTTGTAGTACGGTTCGAAGAAATAGTATTTCTAAGAAAACTTATCTTAATTGCGTTATGGCTCATGATCGTCATATTTTAGTGTAGGACCCTGCTACGTTGCTTCCATAGGACTTCAGTATTAAGAACAGCTATCGGTTTAATGGAGTAAATAAAACAAAGAAGATGTTGTAGATTTTGTTTATTGTTTAAAGTTTCATTACGTAGATAATTGTCACATATAGGAAATTATTATTCGTAGTTATTTCGTGGATAATTCTCACTTATAAAGGATGATTATTAGGTTAGGTTATTTCGTGGATGGTTGTCACATATTAGGAATTATTGTTTGTTTTGGAATGACTGATATTTAACATTTCGTCATTAGCGGTTTTGTGACTGTGCATAGTTACAGATATTTGGAAATAAATTTAAAAGAATATGTTCTTCGAGAAACCAACCAAAAATTCAAAACTAATCAATGGAGAATTAAAATCATCTGGTTTTACACATTCTTAATTATGTGATTTATTTATAAAAAATAGATATAAAAAGTAATATCTCATTAAAATTGGGAAAAAACGCACATTTAACCATTTCATAGCTACCTTTGCGGCTCATAAGAAAAAAAAGTTAAAAGTAATATCTCGAAAATGGTAACTCGTAAAAAAATATAAAATTACAGTTATATTTTTCATTAAAAATTACTCTAAGAAAGTCCTAATAACATTGGTTTAATGAATAAAACAAAAAAGTTCTAAGAGAAAAGAGAAATTTAACATTTAAAAATTGATTGTGGCTCCTGTCATCCTAACGGATAATTCATCCAATTTAAGCAAACCTGTATCTCTTATAATAAGCGAGATCCCCATGCTGGAAATGTAATCTGGGACACCCTGTATAGATGCCACTACACTTCTTAATCAGTAGTATTTAGCAAGTCGTCAAAAATACGTTACATGAATTATACTTCTTATGAAAACAGTGATAATCAAAAATAATTTTCATCCAACTGTGCTCTAAAAAAAAAACGTGGAGCCAATAAAAAATGTATTTCTAAGAACACTTATCTTAATTGCGTTTTTGTTATTACGCATGATCTATCTACAAACAAATAGCTTATTACTAGAATTGTGATGATGGCATTAACGATAATAATAATTTAAAAAATTAAAACCTAATTTATATTGTAATAAAAGAATTAAAAAAATAAATATGTTACAATATACTTAGTAAATAATTTTGGCAATCTTAGAGACGTTAGCTTTAGTATAAAAGCCTCAAAAAAAGTAGACTAGGACATAATAGAAGTATATCTCCGACATCAACATATAAAAGGTGTATCATAGGTAAGTAGCTTTATTTCTGCATTATATATGTTTAAAATTTTGTTTCGTATTGTAGTGATATGAATGTAAAAAAATAACTGCACTTGAAACAGTGAAAATGTATAAGTTACTAACTTTTTTTTATTGTTTTATAAAGTAACTAAAGAACTTGCTCCACAACATGAAGTTATTTTGGTTTCTTTTCTTCACGTTTCTTCTAACCACATTTGTATTTGCCGGACCTGTAGAATCTGATAAAGCAGAAGAGTCGGTCGATCGTCAAAATACAAAAATTGCCGTTGAAGGTAAATACAGAGCTATAAAATTATTATTTAATTATATTATGCTTATTACAACGTAATTTTACAAATTTTTACGATAACTGCTGCATTAATAATCACAAAATAAAGGGTGCCAAATTGTTTTTAAATCGTTTGTTTAAGAGGCAAAGTTGGTAAGTAAATTATAGAACATTTGTAATATCACAAGCTTATTTCCAAAAAAGCACTTTGTTAGAAGCATTTATAAAGTTCTTTTTGTGAAACAAATTTTATTTTTAGTCATAACTATGACACATGCACAAATGGTAAATGGTCAGTATGAATACAGGGTGGCGCAAAAACATGGAAACTGACAAATAACTAGACTACTATTGCAGATATAACAACAAAAAACTTTATCTGAACGTTTTAGTATTTTTCGATTTCGATAAAAATATTAAGGTTGCAATACGACTTCGGCTCAACTAGAAACGGACTCAAACTTTGAAATTTTAAATAGAATACCCTGTATATTTTCACATTTTTCGAGTTCTCTTAAAATGTACTTTAAAAAATGTTAAAGGTTATATGGGTCTAAAGTTAACCGTTTTTGTAAAATTTACATTTTTATGAAAATTTTGAGCGATATAGCACATTCAATTTTTTTAACATTTATTTAAAAAGGCAATAGATTTTCGTTTAAAAATTAGATTAACAATTGATTAATTAACTATTTGCACTAGCTACATTTTTAAATTAGTATACAGGGTGTTTTTTTACGATTGGCCAAACTTGTGAAACTTGAAACATCGATAACTCAATTTTCTTAAATACAACACCCTATATGTTTTTACACCGTCTTGTAGAAAATTTGATTGTCTTTCAAAAACATTCACCATGTTTTATACCTAAAACTGATATTTTAAGAGATTTCACGATTTTATTGTAAATTATTCAGGCAAGGTAATATTTTCGAGTAGGCTATGAAGGTAGACGGTGGTAAATTTGAAACAATTAAAAGATAAAAACAATAAAGTTATAATATTATGTTTTTCTCACTTATTTTCGACACTTCTAATAATGTAGCTGTAATTTTACCATTTTTACGTTTAAATCGAGGTTTCTTAAAATTATGCATTTATCATCGGACCAGTGTGATGGGACAATTACTAAATCCTATAAACTAATTTTTTGTGTTTCGTTTGAACCGAATACGGTTTCAACATTTCAACCCTAAGCGTTTTTTTTTTAAATTTAAAATTCAGACAGGTCAGTGACTTTTGGTTAATCAGCGTTCTTTTCGCGTACTCAATACATTATCAATCGGTTTTTTAAGACTTTTCAATCGATCAAAATCAATTATATGAAAAATATTGTGGCCCTGATAAGAAATCTCGATATAAACGTATGATTGGTAAAATTACATCTACATTACAACAAATTTCGAAAATTCAAAAGGAAAATATAATATTATAACTTTCTCGTTTTTATCTTTTAATTGTTTCAAAATTACCGCTGTCTACTTTCAAAGCCTGCTCGAAAAGTTACGTTGCCCGAATAATTTACAATAAAATCGCGATATCTCGTATAATATCAGCTTTAGGTATGAAACATGGTTAATGTTTTTGAAAGACAATCAAATTTTTTACAAGACTATGTAAAAACATATAGGATATAGGGTGTTGTATTTAAGAAAATTAAGTTATTGATGTTTAAAATTTCACGAGTTTGTCCAGGCGTAAAAACACCCTGTATAATATTTTTAAAATGTAGTTAGTGCAAAGTGTTTAATAATTTATTGTCAATCTAATTTTCAAACGAAATTCTATTGCCGTTTTAAATAACTTCAATGTTAAAAAAATTTGAAAGTGCTAAATCGCTCAAAATTTTCATATAAATGTAAATTTTACGAAAACGGTTGACTTTAGACCCACATAACATTTTAGATTATTGAAAGTAAATTTTAGGAGGAATCCAACAATGTAAAAACATTCTATTTAAAATTTCAAAGTTTGAGTCCGTTGCCGGTTGAACCGGAAATCGCACTGCAACCTTAATATTTTTCATCGAATCCAGAAAATACCATAACGCTCAGATACACAATTTCATTGTTATATCTGCAATAGTATTCTAGATATTTGTCTGTTTCCATACTTTTGCGCATCCCTGTATAATTCAACACATAAGTTTTCAATTTAAAAACTCTTACAAGATTTAATTTCAACTTAAATTATTGGCGCACGGTGCACGAACAAAAAGTATTTATAATTTGAATAATCGAATATTCAAATTATTGGGGTTCTTTTGTATTAATGTTAATGCAGTTATAACTAGTAACTGTTAAACAAATTCTAGATTACAAAACCGATTTTTTATTTTGAACGTAAATCATAAAAACCAAATTTTTCGTTTTCATTCCAACTATAGAAACGAACGAAAATATTTCTTTTTTTGTCCCTGATTAATATCAATAGGTAATTTCACAAACTATTTGGTTATTTATGTGATTAATATTTTTTTTTAAATAAGCCGAAAGTATTCCTAATCTAAATGCAAAACCAGTCCTCTTTATCAGTTTTTTTTTATTAATCACATAAATGAAGAGACGCGGTCTTGAAACTGGTTTTGTATTAAAACAAAAAATACGTTGAAGGAAATAAAAGTGATTTTTAATTAAGCTTTTTGATGTTATTACCAATAGATGTTAAAAAAAACTTTAAATTTCAACTTGGGCAGTAATTTTAATATAACTCAAACTATAGCTTTTTATAACATGTATTTTATTAATTATTGTGTTATTTATTTAGTTTACAGCTCGTCACATAAATGTACATTCAATTGGTGCTGCAATAACTTATGTCGAATTCTCCGTTATAATTGGGGAATTTATATTGGAAAGTATTGGTGCAGATGCTATCGCTAAACAACGATTAAGAATATAAATTATATACGATTATATTATTTATGATTATTGTGCATAATTGAACATATAAATAAACATTTGTGGTCACCAAGTTACTTTTGCCTTTTATTTTGTGTACGTTTGAGCGCGTGTCTGTGTATTTGTGTGTATAAAATATTTGAAGTGCTACTCCAAAAGGGTTATTCTACAACTTTTTGATACCACATGTAGCGCCGTAGGTTGTAAGCCAATACCAAACTCGCCTAGTTGCGATTCTGTAAGCAAATTTGAAATGTAACCCTAAATGCTTAACGCATTTCCTGTGAATACCGGCTCGACACTTGCCAGGTATAATTACGGTGTCAATACAATTCTGTATTAGTAAGTCACCGGGGACTGATCCCGCATAGCCGGGACGCGACAGGTTTTTTTATTCATTTTCTAAAAACTCAATTTTTAGATTAAAATAGCTACCTTTAAAATCATTAAAAACCCACCATTGTCTGAAATACAGCTTCCGCAAATAAGGTAAGTTTATGAAAAGTACTCCCGCACCAGAAAGAAACATGACATTGGTCACCAGAGACCGATACCGCAGTCAACGTATGAAGCGATTATGTTGACTAATATGCATGATAGTACACAATAAACTACTTACCCGACAGTTTTTATCTGTGGTATTTAGATTTAAGTCTTTGGGTTGTAATCTACCTAAGGCAAGTTGCACAATTTATTTGGATCTTGTTCTTTAGTTTATAATATAATAATCACACAGTTATAAAATGTCGGAATAAAATATCACCAGCTCAGAAACTTAAACACACTGAAGTTCAAGGTTAAGAATTAAAATCTTTTCGTGCATTAACACAGCCAGATATAGTATATTCCATTTAAAATTGCTCACAGCGGATTAAGAAGAGGCAGAACTAAACGAAACAAATGCACAATCTCCGTCTCTTTCTTTAAATATTATTTGTGTTTACAATTCAGTCTACGCCAATGAAAGTTGTAATCTAATTGAAGGCGGATTCATGAAGATTATTGCAAGCAGTCGAAATTTGATCCCTAATTATAGGTTCAATAAGGTTTAATTTGGGTTCTTAGGTAAAAGAAAATTAATATCTGTATCAGTGTTTCCCAAAAGTTTTTGCTTGTAAACAATTATAATTTAAAATCTATTATAGCGTATATAAGGTAATAAGCTTTTAGCGAGAACTTGTTTAGAACTGCAGCATTATGGTCATTATGCTCAAAGAAAAGCAATTAGGAAGATGTGGTATGCGATTATGATTTTAGGTGTTGTGCCATACAACTCATTTAAGGTTTATAATCCAAGATTTTGTATGTACGTGGGTTGTTCCAACTGCTTAAGCCGATATGAGAAGTCTTATATGGGATATACTATACACTTGAGGTACCTCCTCAAGAATGTGATAAGCAAGGTACATAAATTGCATGAAGGTTTAAACTTTAAACTAAATATTCTAGAAAAAAAATGTACGCCTTTATATTTTCCCTTCATATTGCTACCGTTATCGTATGCTTGCCCTTTACAATTCATAATATCTAAATCAAGCTCACCTATTCTTTTTAAAAGCGCATTTGTTAGTCGTTCACCAGTCACATCAGTTACTTCAATAAACCCTATATAAATGATTCATCTATAATTAATTTTTTCTCTACAAAGTTTACATATCTAATAATTATTGAAATTTGTTCCTTGTAATAATTATTAGGAGTACAATCCATTTGGATACTGTAATATATAGATGCTTTTATATCGCCTTTGACTTTATTAAGGACTTCATTACCCAACGCTGTAATAAATTCTTCTTGAGATCTATGTGCCAAACGATGCGATATTCGCAAGAATTAATTTTTAAAGTGGTGAGGTAGATAGATGGTAGATGGGGTATACAGTAATAATTACGTTATTTTAAATATTGTATAGTAATATAATTAAAAAACAAACTAAAATTATTTTTTTTCAAATTAAATATATTTGAAAAATTTCATTATCTACATATAATAAATGATAAAATTTTAATATGAGCGTTTGGTTCCCCTCAATCGTAGGGCCCGGGTTTATTGCCCCCGCCACAACCCCTAGAAGGTCGGCCCTGTCTCTAGGGCTGTTTTTTTTTTTTTTTGAGAAATGAACGCCTATGTAATAAAAATTTGTTATAGCGCTTTTCATTTTGGCACTACAGACTAAAAATGAAATGTGAACATTTTTACAATTTTAGTATAATCTTTGCATTTGTTTAAATCAGGGCATGAAACCGGTTTAAAAAACCGGTTAACCGTTATTTTTTGTCAGAAAAAGTGATTTTTAACCGAAACCGAAACCGTTATTTTTAAAGGAAAAACAAATACGGTAACCTTTAACCAAAATAATAAAAAAACCGGTTTTTTAACATCTTTTTTATATAAAAATTACGATGAAAAATACAAAATCTGTAGTAAATGCGATTAGTTTACCAAAAGTCATTACTGAACTCTTGATTGTACATTTATTATAAAATTATAAATAAATAATATCTTTTCATACTTTGCATTCCTGATCTAAATAATTTTAAAAACCGGTTAATTTAACCGGATTTTTAAACCGGTTTATAATTTAAATCGGTTTTTTACACTAAACCGTTTTTTTACGAATAGAACCGGTTTTTCAACAAAAACCGTTATAAAAATAAAGTTCTCGATTTCGGTTAACCGTTAACCAAAATCGGTTTCGAGCACTGTTTTAAATATAACAGTGTGTTATGAAGCTTTTTTATACAGATTTTATTCTTAATATAAAAAAATATTTGCAACCTTGACTTTCGAGATATGAAGTAAACTTATATTTTTTAATAGAAACCTTAGCTGGTCATGATTTTATATGAAAGAGAATTTTTTTAACTTTTGAAAAATGTACCTAGGTATAGTTTTAAATATTTGTTGCAAAAAATTGTATAAACCGTTTCCTATCAAAGTTTGCCATGATTTCGCCTGCGCCTTAAAAAACTGTGAAGCCAATAAAAGTCAAGAAAATCTGTCTTAATTGCATTCATTAAACTATACATGATCTATCTACAAACAAATAGCTTATTTCTTGCATTGTTATGATGGTAATAACGATAATAATAATAAGGAAACTTTAAACTTAATTTATGCTCTTATAAAAGTATAATAAAATTGTGTGTTAGAATAAACTTGGTACAATTTTTTTTTAGCAATCTGAAGGAAATAAACTTTAATATAAAAGCCCCAAGAGAAGTAGGCTAGGACATAATACAAGTATATCTCCGACATCAACATATATAACAATTTTCGCATTGGTACGTAACTTTATTTCTGCATTATATATATGTTTTAAATTTTGTTTCGTAGTTAAGTGATTTTAAAGTAAAAAAATAACTGCACTTGAAACAGTGAATATGTCTAAGGTGATTATTTTTTTTAAATGTTTTATAGAGTATCTGAAGGCCAACTTGCTCCTCAACATGAAATTATTTTGGTTTTTTTTCTTCGCATTTCTTTTAACTACGTTTGTATTTGCCGGACCTGTAGAATCTGATAAAGCAGAAGAGTTGGTCGATCGTCAAAATGCAAAAGGTGGCATTGGAGGTAAATATAAAGCTACAAAACTATTATGAATTTAATTGTCTTTTGCTTATTACAACGCAATTTTACAAATTTGTGCAATAACTGCTGCATTAGCAATCACGAAAGCGTTTATTTAACCTTTTCGGTGCGCAATGCTTTTAGTTTTTCTGTGCCTGCAGTGCGCCTAACTTTCAAATGCGGTAACGTTCGGGCGAGTTAACTCGTCTCGAGCATTTTGGGCCGCGTAAAAATTAGGTGAGTATACTTACTCGTCAGGAGCACCGAAAAGGTTAAGAGGCAGAGTTAATAAGTAAATTATGAAATAGTTGTAATATATCCCCAGTGGCGTAGCTAGAGGTTGCACCGCCCGGGGCGGTCCCTGAATTTGCCGCCCCTATAAAAAAGGGTTGCTAATTTTTGATTTTTGCCAAAAGCAAGCAGAAATCGACACAAAAAAGTGGGGGGAAAAACAGAATGTGCCGCAGGCGATTTTTTTTTAAATTTTAGACGTTCAAACGTGTTTTAAAGCAAAGTTAGATAATAGAGAATACTTTATCATCTTCCAAAATTACAGTTTTACAGTAGAACCTTTTCTGATTTTTATTTTCTTTAATCAGATCGTCCCCACTCCCACGAAATTATTTTTAATAAGGGTAAAAAATCCCTGTTACAATAGAGTTTAAAACTGCATGGAATTTAATGCCTAAAATAAATGAATTGTTTGAAATTTTATTAAATGGTTGGTACCGCGTACCGTATCGTAAATTTTGTTAGAAACTTGAAATTTCTGTCGTTACAAGGGAGCGGGTTTTCGTTTTCACTGAAGCAAGGTCAAGTAGCCCGTTGTATTCTCTAACTTCGGTAAGAATTCCTTTTTTTAAATTAATTTTTATGAATTTAATAGCGCCAGTGCTGATACTGATTATTATATCTACTGTTCCTTCATTATCCCGAGATTTTCATTTTTACCCCATTTGGGTAGACTAAAAGTGCCGCCCCAAAAAAAGTGCCGCCCGGAGCTGACCGCCCCCCCCCCTTGCTACGCTACTGTATATCACAAGCTAATTTCTAAAAACAGTTTGAGTGTGCAGGGTTTTTTTTTTCTTGCAATAGATTAAAAATTTTCCATTCAATTTTTGCGTGCCTGCTTTCTGGCTAATATGTCCCAGTCATCTTAATTTGTTTGTCTCTTTAGGTCTGCTAGGCTTTTTTGGATATTATCGCTGCTTATCTTACGAATAAGTCTGCATCCTTAAATTCCTCTTCAAAATCTCATCTCTTGCGTCTGTATAGTTTGTTTTTGCTTTCTTTTAAATGCCCAAGTTTCTGAACTATGAGTAAGAATTGTTACATACACTGCATTAAATACTGGCATCTTAGTTTCTTTCGAGATCCCCTTCATACTTCTCAAGCATTTATTAGTGGCTCTTTTTCCAATATATTGTTATCTGCAAATTATTTATTTTTTAATCAAATAAATGAAGAGAAGAGGAATAGATGAAGAGACGCGAGTGTTGAAACTGGTTTTGCAATAAGACAAAAAAAACTTTATAAGTAATAAAAGTGATTTTTAATTAAGCTTAATAATGTTATTATCAATTAATGTTATAAAAGCTGTGGTTTGTCTTCCATACTAGATAAACTTATAATTTACTTGGTAAAGTTATCGTTATAAGCTTATGTCGTAATTTCACTATCCATGCTTGATCATTTCCAAAAGACAATAATTTCAATAAAGTTCAAAACTGTACCTTTTATAACCAAAGCATTTTATTAATTGTTGTGTAATTTCTGTAGTTAACACCGGTGCACTTCGTGACATCACAATAACATGTAACGGTCAAAACTGCTGCAATAACGTATGTCAGTATAGAGGCTTTTCTTCGGGCTACTATAAAGGAAAACATCAATGCATGTGCAAACAATAAACAACGATTTGTAATATAAATTACATATGATTATATTATACATGATTATTGTGCATAATTGAACATATAAATAAATTTTTGTGGCCACCAAATGACTTTTGCCTTTTATTTTGTGTACATTTGAGCGAGTGTTTGTGTATAAAATATTTTAAATTATTTAAAGTGCTACACCAGCAGGGTTATTCTGTAACTTTTTGATACCAATTGTAGCGCCGTAAGTTGTAAGCCAATACCAAACTCTCGTAATTGCAGTACTGTAAACAAATTTGAAATCTAACCGTAAATGCTTAATGTATTTCCTGTGAATACCGGCTCGAAGAGTGCATTTAAGGTTGAAAACCAGTCAATTCGACTTTAATTGTTTAGTAATAATTGGCAAAAATAACAAGTTCTTAAACAATAGTTATTTATGTACCAAGGCCAAAAAGTGTAACTTTTTCGGCCGCGTCTGGTTTGCTGGCCGAGACGTAGTCGAGGCCAGCAAAAAGGCAAGGCCGAAAAAGTACGTTTTGGCCGAGGTGCATATTACATTTTTTGTGCGATCGAATCAAAAACAATTTAAATTTTTAGTATTTTTAAAAATATAGGTTAGAAACTACGTGACATTCTGCCACTGACAGATGACGGTGTATGCTGTTAAGGGTGGACGTACTTCATAATTCTGTACATAATTAATTTAAAAAACCTTTTTTTGTTGATTAAGTAAATAAAAAGTACATCATAAACAATTTATTTATTAATGGTGTAATTGATTGTGATAGTACATTTATTACAGTTATTCAAATTTACACCTGAGGCAGTGTCTTGTACATTTTTATTACATATAGAAGTGTTCGCCACAGCGGAAGTGAAGTTTGCAGTTGTAGCATTGATATTAAAATTCTTTTCTTTTAAAATCTTGTTAGCGATTTCAACTTTGTTGGTTATAGAGTCTTCAACATAACCTTCAGCGACGGTCGAACTCTTCCAACCACCGTGTCGCTTTAGAGTTAGGATATCACCTCCAGCATCAGCTAATAATGATGCCGATGTGCGGCGAAAACAGTGGCCGGTATATTCATTTGAATTAGGTAATTGTAAATATTTCGCAATAACACTAGGCATTTTGCCAAAAGTGTGTATTCCAACCACTTGCTTATTGCATTTTCCATTTTGGTATTTCAAGAAAAATGTTTTATGAGTGACGTTAGGTCTCAATAATGTATATTTTCGATATATCTCTAGCGCACTTACTCCATCGCAAATTTCGTCGGTTACAGTAAACATTCTTGATTTACTTGTTTTTGAATCGGGTATTTTAATTACAAGGATATCATTATTATCTTTTATATTCTCAATAGAAAGATTACGTAGCTCTTCTCGGCGGCATGCACCAGCAATAGCAAATATTAAACATACCTAGAAAATATAAAGCTTTGAATAAAATCGAGTAATTATATCTTCACTTACTTTGTTCATTAAATAGGTTTCATCAGGTGCATTAAGCAAAAACCTATTTATCTCGTCTCTTACAAATACTTTTGATTTTTTGGCTTTGTAACCTACGTTTTGTTTTTTCAAAAATGCAATGAGTTTACAATATTTGCTTATATTTACATCATTTTTCGCTATTAAAGTTGCTTTTACCATTGAAAATGTTGACCATAATGTTGAACATTTACATTGTTTCGCTTTTTGAGAAAAATAAGCAAGCAGGACGTTTTCACTATATTTACTTATTTTTTTATTATTGCACCATTCCATAAATAAATTGTATTGTTTTTCATATAATGTTGCAGATTTGTTCGGCAGAAGATTTAATTTTACTGCCTCTGCTTCTTCATGGACGTCAGGTGGTGTATTCATGGGTGATGTATCACTCTCTTCGTCACTTCCTTGGTCCATATTTTAATTATAAATTAACTATAAATAATTATAAAATTATGTACTTGAACGTTGAACTTTATCTATACGTTGAACTCAGTATTAACATTAACACCAAAATGTTTGGTTATAAACTTGACAGTTACAAACTTAAACACCCTACATAGCGGGAACTCGGAGAAATTAGATCAGCACGCACATTAGTACTTAAATGCAAATTTACTTTTTCGTACGCTGTAGTTACTTTATCGGACGTTGCTAAGGGCAACGGCCGTAAAAGTAACTTTATCGGACGTTGCTAAGGGCAACGGCCTATAAAGTAACTTTATCGGCCGTTGCTAAGGATAACGCCGGTAATGCAGTACTTTACGGTTGCTAACGCGTCCGTAAAACAGCTGTTTCTAGTACGATCGCACAAAAAAGTATATTTTGCTTAGGTTAGTAGTTAGTTGTGTTTTAAAATTTAAGTTGTAAATGAAGCATTTATCGGCAGTGTTTTCCTAACCAACTTTTTTCCTTTATATCAAACAAATAGTTCATTTGGTAGTAAATTTCAAAATTATCTCTATAAATTTTCCAGAATATATATTATACGATGTGATGAGGTTATAAAATCTTTATTACATAAAATCGCCGCTTCTGTGTATCTCAGCTCATCAAGCAATTTTGTGATGAGTTTCAAGGCACTTTTACCGCCTCCAAAGCAACTTATTTGCTGAGATCGTGTAGAATTTTATTCGTAATTTCGTTATATCATCGTTCGATGACAAGTCTGGGATTATAATTCACGAATATGTTGTTTTAACTTAGTTATAAAGAGATAATGAGAAGCAACATGCAACAGCCACAATAACACAAAATGAACTGGCACAGGTTGATGAACTGAAACATATTACTTAAAATTACAAAGCGCCAGGCCACAAACGAGGTTAGCTAACGCTAATTATAAAAATCGGGGAAGGGTGATTAGGACGGACATCTCTCCCTAGCAAAAGTGAAAAAACGAACATTTGGATAGGGGAATCCGACAATAAGATTTCAAATTGAAATCAGTTTTGTTATTAAATTGTTGTTATTGCATTAGTTTGCAGCCAAATAAAATTTCAAAACTTGAGCAGATACAACTTTTTAATATAATGTTGTTCAAAATAAATAATCTGTAATAGTCCGTATCGGCTCTTTCGCCGATTAATCGGTAATCGTCCTCTTGGCCGATTAATCAGATCTCATTAAATTAAGTTATGACAATTAACTGGATTGTGGAAGTAGTTTTATTTTTTCACTATTACTCTAATTTGAAGTATAGTTTTTCATTGTAAATAAAGGTGTTTGACATACTATTATTAATTAATATCTACCATTAACACGTTAAAGGTGGATTCTCACATACAGGACTGTGCACCGACTGGGCGCAGACTGTGTCGTGTTGCTTGAAACTGCGGATGGGTTATTGCCATTTACATTACCTGTAAAAGTCATTTTTAATGCACACATACAGGACTGTGCGCCGACTGTGTTCCGACCGTGCTGTCAACGACCACTTTTGTAGCGGTTCGTCAAGGTTACAACATCGCACAGCTCGCGCACAGTCTCTATGTGTGAATTAAAACCGGTCGCCTTGCGGGCGCCTCCAAGGCGACCGGTAGTCGCTCGGTAGTCGTTTTCACTGGCTCGGCTGTTTACGCCGCTTATCGGCTAACCGCTAACAGCTGCCTATCGCGGATTTGACACACGTCATCGTAGAGAAAACAAATGCACATCACTTAATAGCAGGGACTAAAAACGAAAAAAATTCCGTTCGTTTCTGTTCGGAACGAAAACGAAATATATCGTTTTCGTTCTTTTCGTTCTAACCGAAAAAATTCTTTTTTTGTTTTCGTGAACCGAAATAATAACGGTTAAAACCGGTTTTACAATATTTTTTTTCATCAAAAAAACAATTTTTTTTCTAGTCACCACAACCGTCTATAAATACGATAACAATATTTGCGTCAAAACTAAAATATAATCGATGACGATGGGGTTTGATGCTCACGGACAGCATATTTTAGACTCGCGAACCATCGCCATATTGAATTTACCAAATCGTTAAAAACATTAACATTTAACGATTTTATTAAGTTTAACACCCGTAAGGTGCAAAAACACAACGTGATTAAGTTAAATTAGACACACGATCTTTATCTAAAAATATGACAATATAGCAAGTGCTGTTTTAAATTAGTTTTAAGTACTAAAAATCTATGCATTTGAATTAAATAAGATCCTGCTGTAATTATTTAAAAAGAGAAAATAATGAATTCAAGTGGATAATTTACTAAATGTTATAAATAAAAAAGATATTTAAAAAAAACTTATATTAACCTGAAATATACTTTAACTTTATAGTTTGTACATACCATACAATATACATTTTCACATTCCGTTAAATCTTACTAGCAACACATCTTCCAATAAATCTTCTTTTACAATAGTCCTTTTCGAAGTAAGAATAAATTTTACTATTATTATGTCTAAACGCAAATAAAACATACACATTGATAATATATATCCCATCAAGTGTATATTCTATATTGATGATCTAAAAAACAAATTAGAAATAGAGAATATCTGTTTCGTTAATTGTGTTACACGAAATTGCAAGTATAAACAATAAAGTTGTTAATACATATTCACGTAAATATATGGAGAAAAGTGAAGCTCACTTATTTCAAGTGAGATTTTTTACTGTCTCGTGGAGTCTCCCCAGCAATGAAGGTAAATTCGCGTTTGTGTTTAACAAATAAAATTGAAACAGCGAAAAAACCGGTTAAAACCGGTTAAAACCGGTTTTGTAAAATATTTATTTCGTTTTCGTTCTTAAACGAAAAATAATAATTTCGTTTTCGGTTTCGTTTTCGTTCTTAAAAAAATTTCGGTTAATTTCGTTTAACGTTTTCGTTTTCGTTCCGTTCTCAGTCCCTGCTTAATAGAGAATTTGTCGCCGTTTTCAAAAATATAAGGTTTGTTGGGGTTATTTACAATAATTAAAAAGTTACAAGAGTTCGACAGTCAAAACTGAATCACCCTGTATAATGAACTATACTACACCAGAATTCTTCATAAAAAAATATAATTTGTTAAGATCCACAATAAATATGGTAAAATTTTATGAGTACAGTGCCACTGCATTATCTTTACGGGAAGAAAAATGTTGAAATTGTTTAAATAATTCAAAACACTTTGGCTTTTTCAATATTAAACTCTGCAAGGAGAAAAGGGGCATTCCGTCAGTAAAACCTCGCATTTACATTGGTGCACTCAACACGGCAAGCGCACGGTCTGTCATGTGTGAATGCTCACGACCCACAAGCAACACGAGTCGTGTTGCTTGTGGGTAACACGACACAGTCTGCGCCCAGTCGGTGCACGGTCCTGTATGTGAGAATCCACCTTAAGAAAACCCTTTTTAAAGAAAATATATTTTTTTTTAAATTTAAAAACTTTGCCTTCCATATCGAGAAGTTTCTAAATGCTGTACAGGGTGGTCCAAATTCGATGGGATTACATAGGTATCTCCTTTAATATTGAAGATAAAGAAACAGTTAAATTACCGATAATGTGCAGATTTTTGAGACAAACTCAGAACTCATTTCCGGTTTTTGGGTTATTAAACAAAAAGTATTTTTTGTCATATTTATGTGTCCTATCGTAATAAAATTTTCACAAAGTCAAATAACCTCCGACTTAAAACTTTAAAACAATGCCACAACTATAAATGTTGTTAATAAAATATCATTTCTTGGTTTATGTATTGACTCTAGACTGGACTGGTCATACCACATCGAACGCCTGTCACAAAGCCTCACGGTATCCTTTCGCACTAAAAAACCTTAAAAAAATGGGCAGTACAAACGCGGCCAAAACTGCATATCATGCATAGGTATGTTAATCTAGGTTACGCTATGCTGTAATGTTTTGAGGTAACGCTAGTGACTCTGAACGCCTCTTTATTATACAAAAGCGATGTATAAAAAATATTTTTGGTCTAAACTACCGAGATCACTATAAAGACACTTTTTGTGAAAAATAAATATTAACTTTTTACGGTCTATTCATTCTCTAAGCCATCCTTTTCGTAAGATATAATTTTGATTTGTTCGAAGTGAATATAAGAAATCGTACGCCAATACCAGACATAAAAAAAATCTAGAGCCCGATTGCTTCAAATAAACCTCTCTTCAAAAAAAATGTTGCCTCTATAATTATTGCTATATATAACAAATTCATCACCTGAGAGTATAAAAAATCTACCAACCCCCGACTTGAAGAAAAGATTAAGAAATGTTCTAATTTCTAAACCTTACTGTAGAGTTGGTGAATACCTTAATGACGCTTACTTTAAAAACTCTTTTAAGTAAATATAATTTTGTGTGTATATATGCGTATACAGGGTGTGTAAAAATTGGCCGAAGCGCTACACGTGGCAATGTTCTTGGTAAAATTCTAAGTCGAAAATCTTAATACGAAAATGTTGTACCATGCTTGCTGTGTCTGCAAGGTCCTCAAAGTTTTGACATTTAGTCCTTTAATAAGCGTTATTATTTAATACTTGCAAATGAAAAAGCTGCAACTTGCAATAAAAATAAATTTCGAATAATATTTTTTCCTAGATATTGTGTTCTTCCTTTCAAAAATTGGTGTTGAAAATATGTTAATCACTGATTTGAATGAAAATAATACATATGGCAACATTGCCATTAGCTGTCATCTCTGTTTTTCTCGTAATTATTTCTAGTTTGTGTTAGACGATACCAAAAAGTTTGCAGCTATGTTTGCGAACTGAAGGCTTTCAGTTCGAACAAATATTATATATACCTAAGTAAAAATTGCTGATAAAATAATGTCCAAACGCAAATCAATGTATGCCATGTTGCCAATTTTTTTTTTCTCTAAATGGTTCCTGAGGCCATAGGAAGCATGGTACAACATTTTTGTATCAAGATTTTCGAATTTTACGAAGAACATCGTCACGTGTATAGCGCTTCCGCCAATTTATACACACCCTGTATATGTGTATTATCATTATTGCGACATGTTTTACGCATTTTTGGATATTCTAAAACAAATAAAGACTACTACTACTATCACTAGAATTAAGTATTTACGTTCTCTGATATACTTTTGGGGTCATATTAATGTAAACTTTGTTTAATATAAACTGATTAAGTTTCCTTTTTGCTAAAAATTCATCGCAGCTAGATTTTTATGTTTCTTTTATTGCTATTGCAACGCCATTTTCTCAATCACACCCGAGATTCTTTTTATTCTACCCAGAAGCCGGAAAATCCCGCAGCCACTACATATATTCTCTGCTTTTCTTTAGTAAAGAACGAACGAGAGTCGAGGGTGTTTTTGAATTAATCCTCAAACGCTTCTTGCAAGCCTTAACTGGCTCTATAAGCAGAAGATGCGGGCCATTGATTCCGTGTGCCGTCTCTCTTTTTGCGCGACTAGTCAAGTCATAATGACTTCCTTCGGCGGAGGGTACGCTATTAGACCATACAATAGACAATCAATGGTTAGAACTATCAATCACGTCCTCCTTGCCACGCACCAAATTAACAAAACCGATGCCTATGTCTTACCGCAGAGTCGTTCGTAGTCGGAGGCAAATTAAACTCCACCCCTACATTGCCAGTGCTCCAGATTGTTTTCCACTTTCGTAATAAGTTCATTCGACCATTTCATTTACTTTGCTGGTCGTTTTGCGTATTAAAAATTAAGACGAATAAAACATTCAAGAAGAACAACGACATAAAGTAAAGTTAAAGTGGGAAACATCATGGATATAGAACAGTGCCGGCTTAAGTTAGAATAATATCTTCTCCCTGACAGCATACCAGAAAACGTTTAAAAAAAAAGAAAGAAAAGAATGTTGTATCAATAATAGGACACATATTGTCAATAAAAAAATTTCAACGGCAGCAGTGTTACAGATCCAACAAGCACTTCAAATGGAGGCAGTTTGTAAAGGGTGGCTTTTAAATTATATACATTTTTGTTGCCATATTGTATTTAGGTACGATAGTGTATGAATTATTGTAGAGGATCTATAGATAAAGATTGACAACACATATAGAAAAGCTTTATGGAAATAACAGCTAATGTTAGGGCAGAGAATGGCAGTAGTAAATCAATGGTTCGCCAAAAATTCCAGGAATGACTAACAAAAAAACAAGCAGAAATGGATAAGGACGAGGAGACAACAGGATGTGAAGAAATTTGAAAAAAAGGAGTTACAAAGATTTGCTAAAGTAATTAAAAAGCAATAGGTTAATAGTTTTAACACTAGAACGGCCAAGCGGTCAATTTGACGGTTTTTAAAATTTGTTTCATTTACAGCTCAAAGATTTTTTATGTTAGCAGCTTCCTATCTTAGGACTTTTCCTAATTATATCCAAAGTATATTCACTTAAAATATAAAAACAATTTATTGTTTATTTTAGAAGTTACAACAACTTTGTGCTGCTCCGACCGCGCGTCAATTTGACGTCGTATGTTATTACATTATATTTGCGTATATTTCGTTATAAAATACCCAGTGAATTGTAGTCTACACGTTATCACAATACACTCTAACTATTCTTATTTATAAATTATGTCTAATTACGAACGGCGACACCCTTTTTCTTCAAAAGAACTAGACGAATGTCTTCAAGACATTTCCGAAGATCTTTTAGATGTAAATGATTCTCAGTTATCAGAAAGTGACGAAGTAAATTCGGAAAATAATATAAAACCTAGTACCTAGTGACAATGAATCTAAAATTTATAAATTGCGCAAATTTTTACATTTTTGTAGAGTTTGTTTCTTTACAAAGTACGGATTTGCCTGTACCCACAAAAAAGAGTAAAATTCATAATAATTTAGATGTGAAAAAAATAGGAGCAGAACAAATAAGTCGATATGATACGCATTGGAAAATTGTTGAACAATACTACAGGTAGAAAAAGTCATCAAAATATTCTTAGAGAGGTTAAAGAACCAACTTTATTTGCAAAAAGAAATGTTTCAAGTGCATGAAATTTACTGATAAGTATACGTATGCTGAAACATATAAGAAAGTGTACATTAGCTGAAGCACACCGTTTACTAAAGCATAATTGGGCAATATCACTAAACGAACTGAAGGCATTTATTGCACTTTTATATGCTCGAGGTGTCTTCACGACCAGTAAACATTCCGTAGAGTAACTCTGGTCCAAAAATTGGGGAATATATTTTTTTAAGAATACTTGGGAATAAATTCAAGGAAATTTTACAAATATTTTAGGGTGTATTAGATATAGCAGAAATTAACGCGTGGGTATTATATAAACAGACAACTGAGACAAACATAACCAGAAAACATTTTTATTTCTCATTTAGCGGAAAGCAGAAGAGCTAAGAAATAAACACGTACAAGAAAAAAGTAATTACTTATAATATATCTAATAACGTTGATGAGAAAGAAGAAAATTTGAGAACTTAGAAATAGGGGAAGTTGGGGTAAGATGACGAACGGGGTAAGATGACGAACGATTTTTACAGGCAATCCATCAAAAACTCAAATTCAAAATTTTCACTACCATCTGGAGGTTAGTAGACGAAGTTAATATTAGCTGATAAGATTTTAATATAGTTCAAATTTCTTCCGTTAAAAGCAATTGTTTGTCATCACATGTTCGGTTACAATATTTATTGCCGGTGTTAAGTGTTTTTTTTTGGAAAACTCGAGTAAAAACAAATTGAATTTTGCTGTAGGTTGTACATTACCTGTGATAGTATTGGTATTATGTTTAAATTTTATAAATCTTTTTGTAGTTTTTTATGTAAATTAGAAAAACATTTTTAATATGTAGTGGGGTAAGATGACAGGGGTAAGATAACGATTCGTCATCTTGCCCCAGCAACCAGTAAGCACTGTTTTTGGTAATAAAATTTTATTACATCCAGAACATCCATGCCAAGAACCTACAAAAAAAAAGACCAATCGTGGTCAGTGGTCTCAAGGCGCAATGATAGCCATGCACGACATTGAAGAAGGAACTACATCCTGCAATGCAGCTGCTGCAAGATATGAAATACCTGAATGTTTCTGCCCATATCAATGGTAACATTGGTGGATATACTAATGGTAACATTGGTAGGGAGATTCCTGATGAAAACTCAGATGATTCAGACTTTTCTTCAGATGGCAATATTCCGTTGAAGCAAATGAAAAGCTATGCTTTGTTTACGCCTGTAAAAAATGATGGAGAACCTGAACCTTCTTCATCATCAAGGATTGTAAAGGGCAAACTATTTACCTCTAAAGGAACAAGCCCTAGCTGCTCAAAGTCGAAATCTGACACCTCACTGTGGAAAATCAGACCCTTGCCAACTATTAATCGTCCTGTTCAAAATAATAAAAAACTCTCAGCGAGCGTAATTACTGACACTCCCATAAAAAATCAATTAGAAGATAAAGACAGGTTAGCATAATACAAAATGGCGAAACTACTTTAGAGAACTATATAAAACACAGACGACATATGAATCCTAATAAAAATACAGTGAAAGAACACATTAAATATTACGTATGAATTCACAGAGGATACAATGAATAAGGAGAACATGTGATTGGAAGCCCACGGAAAATAAACCAAAAGTAAGAAAGGAAGATAAGTTGTCCATTGACAAATCATGGGAATCAAGATCTGGAAAAGAGTCTTAGAGGATAGGAAAAGATGACACAAGATTGCTGGCAAAGCAAAAACACATAGAATGTTAAACAGCTTAGAAGTAGAGACTATCAAAGTTTGACCAATGGACAAAATTCAAATTAAGTAAAATCTTGCTTAATTATTAACTTTAAATGACGCACTAATTTTGAATAAATAGTAACAGATTTTTAATCAGCAATAGATGAAATATGTGCAAAGCATAATTGTGGCTGTTTTAAAACAGCATGTTTTGCAAGCAAATATTAAAGAAATTGAAAGCAATTTAATAATATTAAATATTGTAGCGACATGAAGAAAGTATTTTCTCGGCCCGGCCCTGATGCGAAATACGCCTGGAAATAAATTCGTACAACATAATTTCCGCCAACGAATCTTGCGTGCAGTGTCGCGACATCATTTTACAAACTTAATTTTTATAATCGCGATCGTTTAAACACGCCATGTTTCATATCCGCAACTTTCAGCGAGTTGATGTGTTTTTGTTAACTGAATGATAAAAAGTTTGCGCTAAGTCGGCGAGCTGCTAGCGATAATGTGACGTTAGGATAACATTTCGTAAGTAACCACAAAATGTAAGACGATTTTTTCTCTTTAAAATTAATAAAGATGATGATGTTATGAAACTAATGCAATAGTTTTTATGGAGATCGTTTAACACACAGTACTGTGGGATTTGATAAATATGTTTCATTTCAATAACTGCTTAAGCTATCCATCTACGAGGGTGGTTCAAATTTAACCCGTTTTTTTTTTTGTAACGCTTTATTTAAATCAAATTTTTTCAAAACAACATACACTATTTTTCGACGTATTCTCCTTCTAACTCCATGCACTTTTACCATCTTCTTGGAAGCTTCATAATACCTTCTTTATAGAAGGTTTTTGGTTGCGTGCATAGCCTGTTTTGCACAGTTTTTCCCCGCATCATTTTCTTCAAATCTTTTGCCACAAAGCTTCTTCAAGAGGTCCAAACAAATGAAAGTCGCAAGGCGACAAATCAGGACTGTGCCGAGGGTAAGATAGTTTTTCTCAGCTTATTTCTGCTGCAATAATACGGCTTCTGTTTCTAATTGAAAGTGTCTTTGAGTCACTTTCGGATATAAGTCCTACGAAAATGCCTCAGACAAGACATGTTCGATTCATCTAACAAGATACACCAACTCGCCGACATTTTCCCAATCAATGAAAGATTCGCTTCTCGCCTACATCATTACACCACCCGAATCATCAAGTACAACTTCTTTGATGTTGCTCCTCTACTCTCCATACCTCCCTCTCCCCCGCACGTAAACCCCAAGACATTCCCACAATTTTATTGATCAAAACTTTCATTCTTCCTCAAAGATATCGACTAATAATCGATAACACATCTGTGTCTTCTTCTTAAGCTTCGATCTCCTTTACTCTTCACTATCACACCCCCGCTCAATTAACTAATATACTTTGTCGAATCTTTAATACTGCACCGCTTTTCTGTTTGTTTCGGAACATCTCCAACAACAGCAACTCTCTGCCTAAGAGGAACAAAAATCCCTAGTAAAGCCATCAACCCGAATTAAAATTCGAGGTTACTACCTTATTTACCACTTGCAATTTTATCAAAATAAGAATTTCCCTATTTTCAAATGTAGATGTTCTTAAAGTTACTAATTTTTTTTTTTAAATTTCCTTCCCTTTATTCATTTCCCTGTTCATCCCTTCATTTCTAGTAATGATTACTGTTAAATACTTACACTTTTCATATTAACGCTCTTTTCAAATGTTTGTTTTGGTAAGAAAAGAATCTTCGTAGTGTCCGACAGCCAAGCGGCGTTAAAATCCCTTGGCTCGTCGGAAGTAAATTCAGGACTTGTTATGAAATGCATTCGGGCACTTAACGTACTAGGAAGCAGGAATAATGGTAAACTGGTATGGTGCCCAGGGCACACTAATATACCAGGGAACAAAAAGGCAGATCGCCTAGCCAAAATTGGCAGCGAGACATCTTTCTTTGGACCACAACCCGCAGTTGGTACATCCTATGGAAAAGCCAAGCGGTGTCTTAATGGCATATTAATACAGAAGCCTAATGCTCCTTGGAAAATGTTTGCAGGACAAGGCCATCCTAAGGCCTGGCCATCCTGTCAATGGTCTCCAAAGAAAAGGCAGAAGAAATGCTGGGCAGGGTAGATATCAGAGCAGCCACAGGACTCGTCAAAGGACTGTGGATTAAACAAACACTTCTACATAATCGGGCTCTCAGAGGCCGAAATATGCAGAGGATGTGGTGAAGAAGAAGAAACGCATCTTCACGTAATATGCCAGTGCGAAGGATTCACACGCTATCGGCGAAAACTTCTGGGGATGGAAAAGACCAACCAAGTAGAGTTAAGAAAAACACCCTTAAAGAAAATCCTGGAGTTTTTCAAAAACACAGGACTTCTTTAAGGGTCTATTCACTAGAGCAGTGGTTCTCAAAGTGTGCTCTGCGAACAGTCCCTGAATCTTTCTTAAGAGGTTCCACAAGCGTTTTTATTGTGTTCGAAAATCATCAAAATTAATTACCAAGCAGCAATATTGTCTACAAATAATTCATTGGGGTCCTCTGTAAGCTTTTAATTTTGGAAGGGGTGCTCAGACCAAAAAGTTTGAGAAACACTGCACTAGAGGGTACAATAGACCAATAGATCGCAGTACAGGAACCCGAAAGGGGACCATCTTTGCGGAAATAATAATGAAAACTGGTTTATGTGTACACCGTCCTCGTCGAAAGCCATATTGTATGCCATATTTTATGTGTTTCCTTTTTTATCTGCCTACCATTACCTTTGCAAATAATGATGTTTTAATTAATAATAAATACAAAATAATGAATATCCTAAATCGAATTTTCTTACTTTATTAAGAATTTTTTCTTAGTATTTTACTCTGCTTCTAAGTTAAATGATGTATTATTTTGACGAAAACTATTAACACCAACCTAAATATTAATCACATGAGTAAAAATATACCTGTTTTAAAATTTATAAAATTTAAACAATTTTTTTAACATAAAGCTCATCTATAAAGTATCATGTTTAAGTTAACAATACAATTTTCGCAATAATTTCATGGTATACCTACAACAGTAAGCGACAACTTAAAGGAACTGTCTGCGACAGGGCTATAAAAACGAGTATAATTTGGCGGATGAACTCTGTGTAGGAGACCCGTGATTTACGTGGTCTTGCACCAACCACTGCATTGCATACCTAATGTACCCTGGCTCGGATGAGTTGATTTCAATGTTATTATGATATACTGCCAAGTTCCCCGATGCATAGAAAATAACCGCATTGGAAAGTTTCACAATTTATATGTGACGAAATTTATTTTATGTGTTTAAATAGGACTGAAACTGTCAACGGCAATGAATTGCGGAGTAAATAGGATAATGCCCGTTACTTCCACTCGCACGGCTTTTTAGTTTTGTTGTTGTTGTTGTTTAGAATGCACAGAGTGCTTCAAATATAATTTTGAACCATGGTATACTGTAATGTGCAAGAGTTTTTAATAGTTTGCAAGAAGGCTGTTATAAGATATGTTGTGGAGTATGGCATCAATAAAGCGAGCACTATTGTTTTTATCAGGGTGCGCCATTAGTGCGATAAAGTCCATTATTGCCCTTAATGTCAACTTAATAAAAAAAAGGTTTTAATGAAACTTATAGTATTTCTACACGTGCATGTTTTAAAATTAGTTTCAAGTATACAGGGGGTTTCATAAAAGTGGGGCGTCACTAAAGATATTTTTTTTAAATTGAACACCCAGTATATTTTTGCATAATCGAATTCAGCAAGAAAATCTCAATATGACAGTATTTTGTTATTTTCATTTTTTTGCGACGTTGCCAATTTATCTTAAAAAATCTTTGAATTTCCAGAAAAACAGGGTACAATACTTGTCAAGAGCACAACGTTATGAATAATAATTGGCAAATGATATTTTGCACATACAAAGTCAAAAGGTGTAGTCACAGTCTAAATACATCAAAATTAATTTATATTATACAGGGTGTTTCTTATAGATGTGCCAACTTCCCAATTTTCAAACATCAATAACTTTATTTTTTCAAATGGAACACCCTGTATATTATTACGTCATTTTGTTGCATTTTTGTTTTTCTTCAACTTTTATTAATACTTACCTATACCTAAAATGAATATTTTCTGAGATATTTACATTTTACTTATTCTTATAAGCGTTGTGTAGGAATTTCCTAGTTTTATCGGAGTAGGCCCCGACTTTGACAATAGAAACAATAATTTCTGTAGTAACAAATGTCAGAGTTAATTGCTGTCAATTGTTAAAACATAAATAAATGAGTATAACATATGCAATATGAATTTTCCAAAAAAGAATTCATTGATACGGTCTATGTTCAGGGTGGCGTACTTTCGATGCCCATATAGGGGGGGTATTTCGATAATTATCAGAGATTAAAAAAAAAACTATATTTCGAAAATTAAAAAAGATCAAAAATCTGTTTACGACAATAAATTCCTCTCGAAAAAAGAAATCGAGACTACGTACTTGGTTTTTTTCTATCTCTGTTAATAACCGAGATACCCCCCCTGTATGGGCATCGAAAATACGCCACCCTGAACATAGACCGCATCAATCAATTCTTTTTTTGGAAAATTCCTATTAAATATGTTATACTCATTTATTTATGTTTTAACAATTGACAGCAATTAACTCTGACATTTGTTACTACAGAAATTATTGTTTCTATTGTCAAAGTCTACTCCGAGAAAACTAGGAAATTCCTACACAACGCTTATAAGAATAAGTAAAATGTAAATATCTCAGAAAATATTCATTTTAGGTATAGGTAAGTATTAAGAAAAGTTGAAGAAAAACAAAAATGCAACAAAATGACGTAATAATATACAGGGTGTTCCATTTGAAAAAATAAAGTTATTGATGTTTGAAAATTGGGAAGTTGGCACATCTATAAGAAACACCCTGTATAATACAAATTAATTTTGATGTATTTAGACTATGCTACACCTTTTGACTTTGTATGTGCAAAATATCATTTGCCAATTATTATTCATAAGGTTGTGCTCTTGACAAGTATTGTACCCTGTTTTTCTGGAAATTCAAAGATTTTTTAAGATAAATTGGCAACGTCGCAAAAAAATGAAAAAAACAAAATACTGTCATATGGAGATTTTCTTGCTGAATTCGATTATGCAAAAATATACTGGGTGTTCAATTTAAAAAAAATACCTTTAGTGACGCCCCACTTTTATGAAACCTCCTGTATACTTGAAACTAATTTTAAAACATGCACGTGTAGAAATACTATAAGTTTCATTAAAAACTTTTTTTTATTAAGTTGACATTAAGGGCAATAATGGACTTTATCGCACTAATGGCGCACCCTGTATGTTATTTCTTTTAAAATTCAATGTTCGTTGACTGCCAAATGAGATGGAATAGTTGTTTACTTACTTACTTATGCTCACATTAATCTACCATAGGTAAAGAGGTGACTATCTTTTTCCAATTACTTTTATTTATTGCCTCGCGTCTTGCTTCAGTCCAGGTCAGTTTTCGTTTCTTCAATGCATCTGCCACTCCTGTATTTCATTTTCTCCTGGGTCTACCTGTCTACCTTTTCTTCTCTTGCCGGCTATTTGCATCTCCCATATCTCCTTTACCACTCTTTTCTCGTCCATTCTCACAAAATCTGATGCATATATTCATATTATTATTTTTTTAAGGCTTATACAAGGTTTTATAGAGCATCATGGTTTTCTGTATCCTGTTTAGGATCTCCTCCTGGTCGCGTATATGTTCCTAAGTATTTTAATCTGTTAGCTTCTTTTATTTTTTCTCCCCTTAGTTGTTTTTTTATACCTTCTATCCTGTTTGCAATTTCTATAATCTCTGTCTTTTCCGTGTTTATATTTAGCCAATATTTTCTCATACTTATTTTCCATTTTTCCATTCTCTCCTTTAGGTCTTTCTTATTGGTTGCACATATTAATAGGTCATCGACCTATAATAGTTCGTTTAGGAACACCAGACGAAGTTTCCTATATCCTAGGTGTGTTTTCCTTAGACCTTGGTTCACCTCTATGGTTATGTCGTCCATTATTATAATAAAGAGTAGAGGTTGGAATAGTTAAGAGGCCATAATTGAAAGATTTTAAACATTAAAAGAATGTGTTTTTAGCGTTGGGAGATATTGGCAGTTCTCATACATGAAATCAAGCTCAATATTCTAAAATTGTAGAGCTTTTTAAAGTATTGGGACCTGCCTGTCTAGCAGCAAAGGCGTTAGGGCGGTGGAATACCAATTTGTTAACAAGTGAAGGCATACTGCAATTTCTGCTAAATGAACTCAAAAATTTAAAGACTGAAATTTGCTCAAAATTATTAAATTATTAAGTAAGACTTTAAGAAAGAAGATATATTGTATGGCAACTCTTTTGCTATATTTTCAAAATTAACAAAACAATTTAACAAAGAAATCTAGTCTAGTGTATTGTCACTTAAACTATTTATGGAAAAATATTGCTAAGAATATATCCAAATGGAAGCAGATTCCCATGAAGAATAAATGCTAAAGAAACCACGGAAAATCAATTCATGAGTTTCTCGAGGAGCCTCTGGAAATAATACGAAGACACTAAAGGCTACATTTTAAATATTTCAGGCTACTTATAAGGGGACAAAAAATTTCGATTAAATATTTGATGCACTGAAAACAATAAAACCATTGAAAGAATATTTTCTATTTTTTTTTTGAAATACTGGTCTTCGAAAACCGGTTTATTCAACATTCGGTTTTTGGACAAATCCTTATTATGAGTAAAAGAAACTGTTTGTATACACTTATCGAATGTCGTTTAGTTTGTTGAGATTGGTCAACTACGAGCCAAAATACGATTCTTTCAGACGCGGTGCACCAAATTTCCAACAGTTATAACATCCATCATGTTAGCCTTGAAAATGAGCAACCCTTTCAGAAATATTACTCAAGAGAATCCTCTGAATGCGATCAAGATGATACGGGACCAAATTCGTTTTGCACAGACAAAGTATAACCTGTCGGCCTTAATCATTTACAGACGATAAAAACTTCCGTCTAGAGATTTTTAAACCGTTTTGCCTTAGGTTCACAATTTGATTACTTTAGTGTATGATTTTATTTATAAAAAACGTCGAGACTTTCCGTACATACAGTATTCCCCTATCGATCTGATACATACAACTGCATAGTACATTATGTGCTTTCGTTTTGCGTGTTAAATTATTATGTATAGAAGTTTGTAACAATGCTGTTCGCTGTAAATGTAACTTTTGCTGCCGTTTGTTTCCATTACAACTTTAAGAGAATAGTTAAAGTTAAATCCCTAATTTACACCGTGTTTTAGAAGTTTTAATTACAATTATCTTTAGTGAGTTAATCAGACTTTTTTTAAATGTATGTTCGTTCACAGAATGACGATTACCGAGTAGCGAATATTATTATAATGCACTAATTATCATTACCATCGAAAATGCGTTTGTTTATAAAAATGAATCCAACGATATGCACATGAAGACGAAAAAAACTACATTAAGTAGTGTAAAAAGCTTTCTTATAAAATATTAACACAAAAATCACTAATGCACTCACAACAATACCAATCTCCAGTGGATAATTATACCTACTATGTCTCAACAAAACGAAACATCCACAAACCCAACTAAAACAGCCCAAACAAATGAAATATATGAGTGACAACAGGTTAATAATAGGAAAAGACTACGAAGTCCAGATGAAAACAAAAATACAAGACAAACAAAAATCAGTGAATACTGGCTAAGCGGCACAACCAGAACCAGTAACAGATTCAATATCCTTTCCAACGATAACACGAACACAAGCAAAAAGGAAAACACGGAAGAATTTTATATCAAACAAAGCAAAATTAAAACATTCCAGACTTTTCAAAACAAAGTATTAAGGAAAATCGTAGATGCATCGTGGTACATTAGAAATGATGATCTCCATAAGGACATGAAGTGAAGTTTGTGGACAGCAAAATACATAAATTTTTGAGTCACGAAGGAATACTACTGGAGCATGTCAATATCTGGGAAATCCAATTACACGAATTTAGTAGCAAGATCCAAGCGAATGAAACCCTTTGAGATGGTGTAACGGCCATTGTCAGTGCAGAATCAGTGTTAGTGTACAAGAATATAGTGCCCTTAATGTTAGACAATGCAGCGAATAAATAGTTGCTTCAACAAAGTGTTTTTACTTTTTTGAAATTCTTAAAAGAACCTCATGATACAAAAATTGAATTTTATGTGTAACACTTTAAATAAGAGGGTTATGGTTTCTTTATTTTCGTGTTTTAATTCGTTATGGGATTAGGTCACTTGTTTAAATTTAACCAGCCTAAAAAATGAACCTACTGTTTTGCTCTTAAAAGAAACGAAGTCGTCATGTTTAGCCTCGAATCGATTCAGGGCACCCTGCACGCAGACATCGTCCTATACAATAGCCTTTTACTGTACCATAATGCAACACGGATTATGGGTAATTTACATCATTACATCGTGAATAAATGGACGTTTTTTTAGTGTCACTAATAGCAGCAGCAACGACAGAGTGAATCATGAAGTTACACAATACAGACAATCAGTGAGTGCTCTTACTCCCGATTCTTTTGAGCTTCCTCGCCCGACATAATGGGGGAAATTTTCATTGCCGCGTGACTCCTGTTTCGAGCACCTAAATGTAGTTTTATTTCTTTTTCAAACAATTCTACTATCTGCACGGCAATGTAGCAAATTAATAACGACACAGCTAACTGAGATACAACAAATAGGTTGGGGTATTTAAAACAATCGTTTGCACGTATCTCCCTGCGAATCGGCGTCCCTAGAGCTTCGTCCCCTGTCCCATTGCACTACTACAGGACGCACCGTTTTATGAGCCATAAATTCGGGGAGCTTTTAATTTTATAATTGCCGTGTCACGTTATTTACATACATATTTCAGTGATATAGACAATGGGAGTGGGATTTATGTATTCGGATGCATTTTTGCAACTTTGCGTTGTATTACGACATTGCATAGGTTCCTGGAGCTATCCAATATTTCTAACAATTTGATGAATTGTTTAATTATTAAGTTGGTTCATTTATTATTATTTAGAAGCAAGCACTCCACTATCGATCAAGTGCACAGAATAACACACGAAATAGAAAAGGCACTTGAGGAAAAAAAGATCTGCTCTTCATTATTTCTAGACGTAGCCCAGGCCTTTGACAGAGTATGGCTCGAAGGCCTAGTACACAAGCTAAACAAATCTCTACCAAAGCAATATTGTGACATCCTAAAATCCTATCTATCAGATAGGATTTTCCGAGTGAAACAAGATGAAGAATATTCCACATTCAAAGAAATCAAAGCCGGAGTACCCCAAGGTAGTGTCCTTGGCCCAATACTGTACTTGCTATTCACTTCTGATATACCACAAACACAACATGTGAAAGTAGCCACTTTTGCCGACGATACCGCAATTCTAGCCATCGAAACAACTTTTGAACAATCAACAGATAAACTCCAGAACGTAACAAATCAAATCTTCGAATGGACTAAAACATGGCGCATCAAACTAAATGAAACTAAAACAGTGCAAGTGAATTTCACAAATAAAAGATTAGTAGAACACCTGCCAGTGATATTAAACAACAACTGAATTCCACATTCTAACACAGCTAAATATTTAGGCATGAACCTGGACATTAAATTAAAGTGGAAAGAACACATTAAAAAAAAAACGTGAAGAGCTAGGCATCAAATATAGAAAACTATTTTGGCTAATGAATAGGAAATCTAAACTTTCAATTGAAAATAAACTTCTAATATACAAACAAATACTGAAGCCAGTATGGACCTACGGCATACAGCTTTGGGGGTGTGCTGGTAAAACGAACATTAAAATAATACAGCGATTCCAAAATAAGGTACTCCGGGCAATTGTGGATGCCCCGTGGTACGTGAGGAATGTCGACCTCCACAGGGACCTGAGGATGCCAACAGTCGACGAAGAAATCCAAAACTTTGCCAACAAACATGAACAAAGGCTGCATGATCACATCAACACCGAAGCCCTGCAGCTCTTGGACAACCAACATCTAGTGAGAAGGCTTAAACGGACCAAGCCGTTTGAGTTAGCGAGTTAGTATAAAGCAGAGCACTGTGCGGTTGTGTAAAGTGTCGTTCTTGAAAACAAGAATACAGAAGAAAAAAAGAAGACACCAACGGGTGGACTCTTAACTTAAGTAGAACTATCATAAAGACATATTGCTGGTTGGCTAAAGTAGCTAGGTGCAATAAAACAATACAGTTAAAAAAAAAAAAAAATTCCTTATTATAAAAAAGCTTAATTAAAAATCTCTTTTTATATATTTTTCTTGTCCACAGGCAAAACCATTTCCAAGAATCCTGTTTCTTCATCAATTGCAGTCTTAATTCAATTAAATACAACGCAGTAGTTATTCATACCTTGTTTTCTATTACCTTTACATGAATGAAAAAACTAAAGATACCTAGATACCTAGATATCTAAAGATAACTAGAGGTATCTAATACTGCTCAACTTGTTTTTTTCTTTCGTGGAGTAGATATAAAGTTAAATGTGACTGAAGAATTATTAGATTTGATAAGGATGTAAGAGACTACAACAGCTGAGAACCTCTATTTTGCATTAAAAACTGATTTAGAAATAAACAATGAGGAAATCGCTGCGAATTAACTACGCTTCTGACTAAGAAATTTAAAACCAATTTTTTTAGGGAATTCTTCGTATGTCACTCATGTCGCTCATATTGAAAATTTATCAGCGAAGAAAAAAATCTGTTTCAAAATTTCTTCGGAACCTTCACACTTGGAAGAATCTCCATATTCACTAGTAACTGGTGTGGCCTGTTACGATTTCATAAAATTCGTAATTGGCCCTTTGGCCTAAAAGGTTACACAGGTCTGGTATAGAGGCATAAGAATAACAATTTTTTTTTAGATTTAAGTACGGTTAAATAAAAACATCGCATTCAGTGTTTCCTCTAACGCGGTAGCAATATACAACACTTTTTAAGAACACACTATCACTTATACAGGGTGTGTATAAATTGGCGATGTTCTTCGTAAAATTCTAAGTCGAAAATCTTGACACAAAAATGTTGTACCATGCTTCCTATGGCCTCAGGAACCATTTAAAGAAAAAAAAATGGCAACATTGCATACATTGATTTGCGTTTGGACATTTTTTTTATCAGCAATTTTTACTTAGGTATTTACAATTTTTGTTCGAACTGAAAGCCTTCAGTTCGTAAACATAGCTGCAAACTTTTGGGTATCGTAAAACACAAACTAGAAATAATTAGGAGAAAAAGAGAGATGACAGCTAATGACAATGTTGCCATATGTATTATTTTCATTCAAATCAGTGATTTACATATTTTCAACACCAATTTTTTAAAGGAAGAACACAATTTCTAGGAAAAAATACTATTCGAAATTTATTTTTATTCCAAATTGCAGCTTTTTTATTTGCAAGTATTAAATAATAACGCTTATTAAAGGACTAAATGTCAAAGCTTTGAGGACCTCTTGCAGACACAGCAAGCATGGTACAACATTTTCGTATTAAGATTTTCGACTTAGAATTTTACGAAGAACATCGCCACGTGTAGCGCTTCCGCCAATTTTTACACACCCTGTATATTAAAAATAGCAAGTAATGATCATTTTTAAGTAAATAACATATTATGCCAATTAGGATTATGTTATATAACATTGAAATTAAAATTTTTAAGTAGTTTTCTGCATATTCCGTTGTTGCTGATCAATATATTAAAAAATATAAAACAAAAACAAAATTGTGTTGATTTAAATATATCGAAACATTAACATTATGCCAAAACTTGGATGGATTCAGAGCCATCTTAAAACAGAGACCATACCCTAGCTCTCTCTGTTATGTCGTTAAGTTCGCGTTACGTTAATTAAAATAATTTCTTATCGCGCCGATCCTTGGTGACCCTCTGGTCGCCCAAACCAGTGATTGTCATCTTGTACAGCTCTACGGTCAGTCCTCTCATTGTGTAATACCGCTTAATTATGCATGCAACCTAATTATCCAATTTAGTTAAGTAATTTCAACCGTTTTCAGTCAAATTTTGAAAGTTTTATATTTCGTTTGTAGCTAACTGAAATTAGGAGCAATTTAAGGCCCCGGCTCCACGTGCGATATTTTAACGCATGTATCTGCGTTAAATTGACGGGCAAAAATAGGTAACATTAGTTTAAATGAGAAGTGGCTCCACGTCCGATAACGGATCGTACTACTTCTGCGTCTTTAAAGTCATAACTAGGGGTGGGCGATATCCAAATTTCGATATCGAATATCGATATCGAAATTATATCGATATATATCGATATATCGATATATCGATATATCGACATATCGATATATCGGAATATCGATATATCGATATATCGATATATCGGAATATCGATATATCGATATATCGGATTATCGATATATCGATATATATCGACATATTGAAATTTCGATATAAAAGCGGCGCGAAGCTAAAAAAAGTCGGTAAAAAAGTGAAAAAAGAGACTGGTGACATAAAAAAAAAAAAAAAGCTTCTCGCCCTTAAAATATCGATATATCGGAATGTCGGAATATCGATATATCGATATATCGATATTCCGATATATCGATATATCGATATTCCGATATATCGATATATCGATATATCGATATCTGATATTTCGATATATCGATATATCGATATCAAAATTATATCGATATTTATCGATATATCGATATATCGCCCACCCCTAGTCATAACGCACTTGGACAGTGCAGTGCACAACATTTTTTAATGATAGTCAGCAAAGTCAGGATTAACATCAATCGGATGATGAAAACTTCGGCATTTATTGGCCAATATACCAAACGTACACTCTCTACATACCGTCGTGCTTTTGAAAGATGGCAATTGAAGATCTTCTCATGCGTAAGGTTTCTGTTTGGGAAACGCCTCATTTAATTTTTACTTAGGGCAAATGCAGAACTATCGAGCGGTAGAATGTCGTACGTGGAGCCAGGTTGTTGCGTTTTGCTTCCGATATAGGTACGACTTGTATACGTTTTGAAAACGATACGTGGAGCCGGGGTACACGATGCGTTTTTAGTCCGTCAATTTAACGCAGATACATGCGTTAAAATATCGTACGTGGAGCCGTGGCCTAAATGTAATAACGTTTTGTTTGATAGATATTTTATAACATGATTTACAGAAACAAAAGTGTAATCTGCAACAAACTATGGCCATGGGCCTAATATTCTTAAAACTGGCCAAATCTTGCATGTGTGTTTTTTCGCTGTCTGCATAAAAAAATATCCATCAAACTTTTTTGTTATCGAACTGTGTTATAGATTTTATTTTGTACAAGGAGAGCTTCTATTTTTACCGCTATAATACCAGATGCAATAAAGCTGTTAAGCTGCTACTAATTGAATCACCTTTATTGCTTCGGGGCTTATTATAAGTTTAGACACAAAACTTTTCGAATAAAAGCTGCGATGTAGAACTTTCCTTACAATTTTGGTCATTATGAACCAAAATTTAGGTGCTTTGGGTAATTTATGTTGCCACATTAAGGACAACACTTTTTCCATTTAATCCTTTCAAAACTTTCAAAGATAATATCCACTTACCGAGAAAGTATTTCTTTGATAAAATATTTCTACAATTAAGTAATAATTTTTTTTAGTATTATGAACGAATTAATACAAAAATTCAAGACAATTTCAAAAACACTACACTTTAAAGATGCTTAATCTGTTTAAGTGATACTAACCACCCCAGACCTATCACTCTTGAAGCTGTCATGCGCGTGGATGCTAGGTTTAAGGGCTAGAGTATGAAAAGTGAATTTTGATAAACGTCAAATGTGTCACGCAAAAACAACTGACAAGCGATTTGTTTATTTCCTCCGGGAATCACACATATCAATGTTAATAGGATGAGTCCTATGCAAAGCAAAAGTTTCATTGGTTAGAGATTATTGGTTGACGCAAAAAGTATTCTGTACTTTTTAAACTACAGGAAAAAAACTGAGATTAACGTAACGCCAAGCATTTTATGCTTATTTTTACTGGTAACGCAAAAGTTACCCTGTTTTGGCAAAATTCTGGGAATATCACATATACTTTTTAAAGACATTTGCATTTTATTGGAATAGTTTTTAGGGACGAAGGGTCTAAACTAAATATTCTTCTCCCACATATATTTTCTCTACACTTGCACTTATTTCACCCTTTTTTAATTAGATCATCCCCTCTGAACAACTTCTTGGGTGGTCCTTCAAAATATTCCGCTACATAATTTTTAAGTTTATGTGCAGCAAATCCCTTAGATGTTTTCTCATAAATTCAAACTGTAATTTGTCACAAGGGACTAGATCGACATCATCAGATGAATTTCTTAACGCAGTGGAACCACAATCGTTCAAAACTAGAATTATATTCGTCTCATCACCTTGCAGTGATCGTTAAGCAAACAATTTTTTTGTTCTTAAGAATTAAAGTGTCTTCATGTTAGAGTATTTTTAAAACTGTGATTGGTCCTTCCATATTCTATAATTATTGTAAATCCTTTGTTTTTACATATAATTTTTAAGAAAAAGTAATTTTGACGTCCCAGAAAACCTTGGCCGTAATTTTTTTTCATAAAAATTTACTTTTGACTGTTTTTGATGTTAACAAGCACTTGTTAAAAGGCAGTATGGATTCTTGTTTATCTTCCAACACAAAAAGCTTTTTTTTATCTCTCCTACAAAGCTTTTATTAATGTGTAACCAATAGAAAACTTACTTGTGTTATCATTTTTTGTATGCCCAAATCATCGTCCAAAACCTTGTTTTAAATAAACAAATTTCTATAAACATCAATAATTTTAACAACCAAATTATTACATTTTTAAAAGAAATTGTTTTAACATCCACGGGTTATCTCGAATTTGGTCGTCCTGAATCGATTCTCTAATCCACTGGAAACTACTCGTACTTAGATCAAAGTTTGGCTTAAAGCTTGTTGTTGAACTCGCAATACTCAGCAGTTCTTGTTTTGAAAGATAATTGATTACATTTTGATGTTCACATATCATCATCACGTTTTGGGCTTTTGTTGGGCTCATGACATCGCTCATTGTGTGTACCATCTCTTAGATGTCCTTCCTATTGTTTCTTTTTTGCCTCTTGATTTATCCCTAGAAGCCCAATCTACGTCATTTTGACGTACACTCCAACACATATTCGCGATCTCTTTCGCATGCTTGCTTATAGATCGCCGTGACCATCCGAGCCAACTAGGTACATGCCCAGAGCTAACAGGAGACAGCAGTCTCGCTTTGATAAGTGCCGCCATTTTGTTGTTATCGCAATGTTCACGTCGTTATGACGTATGTTTGGGCTTTGTTAACTTTTGCACTTTTCGAATTTTCTGAATTATATTTGACTTAACTGATTTATGTTTGATAAGAGTTGATTAGTTTTTCATAAAAAAAATATAAATAGTTGATTTTTGTAAACAATTTGTAGTATATAAGAAAAAATTACAAGGATCTCAGTTTTCGTGCCATTTTTTGTATGTTAAATTAAAGTGAACATTTCAGAGTTTAAATAAACAATATTTTTTCTAAATTTCTGTTTTTTTATTTACATAGAAAGTATTTCACATAAACCATACAAAAAACTAGTATTTGCAGTAAAGTTTATTTAGATAGAGCTCTTTTATAATTGTACGTCGTTTTGACGTATGATTGGGCTTTATAGCCTTAAAAATATGATTGGGCTTCTAGGGTTATATTGGTATTTCTTTTTTTGTCATTCTAGAATTGTTCATTTTGTGTAGGTGATCTCTTTCAATGCAGTACTATATTCTAGGAGTATTATTTTTCCATAATTGTTGTATAAGCCAAGATATGTATTTCGGTGTTAGGTTTTCATCTTATAGCCTATACCCCAATGTCGATCTTAAAAATTGTAGTGTTGGATTAGACATGACCTCATAAAATTTCGTTTTAGCGTTTTTCTGATTTTTTTCTTCAGTGTTTTTTTAAATGTTCCATTGCTATACTTATAGTTTCATTTTTGTTTGTTAGTGCAATTAGGCAATTTGACGCTTTGAATATTTAGGAGTGATCATAGAGAAAAATGGAGGAATGGACAAGGAAATAAGCGAAAGGACAGGAAATGTGGGAAGAATATTTAACAGTTTAAGAACAACATTTTTTGGAAATTGAGAAGTCCCAGAACGAACAAAAGTGGAAGTGGCCAAAATGGTAGTAACCCCGACACTTTTATACTGGAGCAAAAAAAAAATTGAATTTAGGGTCGATAGGGCATGGATCGATGATACCTAATCGATCACAAACTTTATAGGGGTTATTTTTTTGTATAATGGAAGAAAACTGGGGGGTTCTACCATTCAAAACTAACAAAAAAAATTCCCTATATAAATAAGGACCACCCTATTTGTTTTTTATTTCATTTTAATATTTAAATTATAACGATTTTGCTACCCTCTTTGTACATTTAAAGTTTTAACTTCATTCATAAATCAATTTAAATAGAATTGTTAAAACAATAATGTAGTAGCATCAACACAAAACGAGTTAGGTGCGCAATCTTATCTATCTTTACCCTAAATCTACAATATTACATTTATAATATCCATTTCATTTCAAAGCTTTAAATGTAAATCGTATGATTTTAAACATCACAGCCAAATTTATCGCAGTTATATCAGTACACATACGTTTTGTTTCTATGTAAAGTGTAATATAAAGCCCCTATACAATCCGCACAGCCCATTTAATAAGCCAGAAAGTTGTCGAAATCGCTAACACAAAACCAGTAAAGAAAGTGAATTATGACTTGTCGAATATAT
Source organism: Elmis aenea (assembly GCA_947652605.1). Taxonomy (NCBI): domain Eukaryota; kingdom Metazoa; phylum Arthropoda; class Insecta; order Coleoptera; family Elmidae; genus Elmis; species Elmis aenea. Next base: position 9,509,285 of record OX393582.1, on the reverse strand, counting down.
GAGATAAACGCCACATCATTCAAGTGCTACCGTCATTTACCCTGTATAGCGAAGAAATAATGCGTAACCTCGCCAACAACCCCCTTAACCATTATAGAGATTTACTGACAGCCAGTCAGAAAGAGCGAGTACAAGCCGTCCCGACTCACTTTTCATGCCATTGTAGTTAAATGCCAGTCAGCGAGCCAAATATTTCGTGTGGTCCACTCGGCACCGACCGCGCCATACATAAAAAGCCAACTTTATACGAATGGGGCACTTGCAGTCTGTACAAAATAATTGCGCGGTTACCGGATTAGTGAAACAAATGCTACCGCAAGTGTGGACGACCGGGGCGACCATGCACTCTTTTTTTGTTTTATTAATTTAATTTTGAATCGTAGAAACGATCTTAACAATTCGATTTGCACGCCTATCTACCCTCCTCTGTCGTGTTGTTGTTAACAAACGCGGTGAAAGATATGTGTACGACACAACCCTCGACGAAACTTTATCTTTCTGCTTCGCACATCCTTTTGTCATGGAGCCCCATATTTGCATCGAAGAATTCTATTAATTGAAATATTTTTGTAAATATTCAGCAGAGTATAAACTTGATACGTTAGGCACAAACATTTTCATGAGGAGAGGTAAAAAATAAGAAATTTGTTGTCGCTCAAGCACGATTTGAAACAAGAGCTATGGAAAATTAAAAAAAAAAGTCAGATAAATTGAATTTACGAGTAAAATTGATCTTTGATGTTTTCCGCTTAATCAATATCTTTACTGATGGTTTATTATTTATTATTTTCGCGGAGGTGGTCCCTGTTTGGGTTTCTGTACTGCGACCTATTGGTCTATTGTACCCTCTGGTGATAGCCCCCTAAAGGATGTGTTTTTGAAAAACTCCAGTATTTTGTTTGTGTTTTTCTTAACTCTTCTTGGTTGGCTTTATCCATCCCCAAAGTCTAGGCCGATAGGGTGTGAATCCTTCACACTGGCATATTACGTGAAGAGGTTTCTTCTTTTCACCACATCTTCTGCATATATCGGCCTTTGAGAGCCCTATTAGAAGTGTTTTTTTTTCCCACCGCGTCCTGTGACGAGTCCTGTGGCTGCTCCATTTCTTCTGCCTTTTCTTCAGAGACTATTGACAGGATAGAATAGGCTTGTCCTGCAATTTTTTTCCAATGAGCATTATGCCCTTGTATTAATATGTCATTTAAAATTTGTCGAATTTGATGAATGCTATTCTTGATCAATGATTTTTCAACATCAGGTGCACTAACTTTAGAAGCTAAAGCAAACAAATCACAATTTGAATTTTTTTTTAGCAACTTCGTGAAGTACTTTTAGCCTTTTCTCTCTCTCTTTATGAGCACCTTTTCTTTTTTTCCAGTTTTCCTTGATTAAAAACTATAACAAACTTTGTTTTTTTCCCTACACAATCTCATAGCCAAGTATGACAAGTATCACAAGTATGACCTTTTGAAAGGACTTTTTTCAGACTGCCGTGGATGATATCAAAAAGTGTTTTATTTGCACTTTTCTTACATCGTTGGATGCGCCAGTCTTTTAGCTACATTTTGAACACCAAATCAAAATTTTCGGGAGGCTAATAACGGAGTTACGAATTTTTTTGTAGACCGAGATGTTTTTATTTTTGCGAGCAAACTCTCAGCATATTGCCGGACCTTTTCAGACGGCCGTGGATGATATCAAAAAGTATTTTATTTGCACTTTTCTTACATCGTTGGATGCGCCAGTCTTTTAGCTACATTTTGAACACCGAATCAAAATTTTCGGGAAGCTAATAACGGAGTTACGAATTTTTTTGTAGACCGAGATGTTTTTATTTTTGCGAGCAAACTCTCAGCATATTGCCGGACCTTTTTCAGACGGCCGTGAATGACATCAAAAAGTGTTTTATTTGCACTTTTCTTACATCGTTGGATGCGCCAGTCTTTTAGCTACATTTTAAACACCGAATCAAAATATTCGGGTCGCTAATAACGGAGTTACGAATTTGTTTGTAGACCGAGATGTTTTTATTTTTGCGAGCAAACTCTCAGCATATTGCCGGACCTTTTTCAGACGGCCGTGAATGACATCAAAAAGTGTTTTATTTGCACTTTTCTTACATCGTTGGATGCGCCAGTCTTTTAGCTACATTTTGAACACCAAATCAAAATTTTCGGGAGGCTAATAACGGAGTTACGAATTTTTTTGTAGACCGAGATGTTTTTATTTTTGCGAGCAAACTCTCAGCATATTGCCGGACCTTTTCAGACGGCCGTGGATGATATCAAAAAGTATTTTATTTGCACTTTTCTTACATCGTTGGATGCGCCAGTCTTTTAGCTACATTTTGAACACCGAATCAAAATTTTCGGGAAGCTAATAACGGAGTTACGAATTTTTTTGTAGACCGAGATGTTTTTATTTTTGCGAGCAAACTCTCAGCATATTGCCGGACCTTTTTCAGACGGCCGTGAATGACATCAAAAAGTGTTTTATTTGCACTTTTCTTACATCGTTGGATGCGCCAGTCTTTTAGCTACATTTTAAACACCGAATCAAAATATTCGGGTCGCTAATAACGGAGTTACGAATTTGTTTGTAGACCGAGATGTTTTTATTTTTGCGAGCGAATTCTCGGCATATTGCCGGACCTTTTTCAGACGGCCGTGGATGATATCAAAAAGTGTTTTATTTGCACTTTTCTTACATCGTTGGATGCGCCAGTCTTTTAGCTACATTTTGAACACCGAATCAAAATTTTCGGGAAGCTAATAACGGAGTTACGAATTTTTTTGTAGACCGAGATGTTTTTATTTTTGCGAGCAAACTCTCAGCATATTGCCGGACCTTTTTCAGACGGCCGTGAATGACATCAAAAAGTGTTTTATTTGCACTTTTCTTACATCGTTGGATGCGCCAGTTATTTAGCTACATTTTAAACACCGAATCAAAATATTCGGCCCGCTAATAACGGAGTTACGAATTTTTTTGTAGACCGAGATGTTTTTATTTTTGCGAGCGAACTCTCGGCATATTGCCGGACCTTTTTCAGACGGCCGTGGATGATATCAAAAAGTGTTTTTTTGCACTTTCTTTACATCGTTGGATGCGCCAGTTATTTAGCTACATTTTAAACACCGAATCAAAATATTCGGGAAGCTAATAACGGAGTTACGAATTTTTTTGTAGACCGAGATGTTTTTATTTTTGCGAGCGAACTCTTGGCGTATTGCCGGACCTTTTTCAGACGGCCGTGGATGATATCAAAAAGTGTTTTATTTGCGCTTTATTTACGTCGTCGGATGCGCCTGGTTTTAGGTGCATTTTGAACACCGAAACAAAATTTTCTGTAGGCTAATAACGGAGTTATGAATTTTGTTTGTTTCAAAGAGGCTGATAATATTGTCTTCGTTTGTCGTATTCGAAAATCCTATACCTAGCGACCTCTGTTGTATAAAATTTCTACTTGTATTGTTTTGAACAGGAAAACATAAGTTTAGAGTAGGGATCCTCTACATACGTGTGGAAGGAGCGACTTACACTACTATATTTGTTAAACAAGGAGACACCTTGACTTGTGTCTATAAAAAATATACAATAGGAATCTAAATCTTTATGAATATACGTATGACAGATGCGACTTTTTTAAGTAATGCGTTAAACAAGAATAAAAATTGCCGTACGTCTGAGTATAAGCAAAATGGACGTCAAACTGACAGAACTCTGACAACCCAATCGCTGAACAATTGTAGACGTCCGATACTAAATCTATCTCCTTCTATATCATAGCTATGTACCGTGCATTTGATGTGCTTAAGCGCTTACATTACTTACTTACATTATCCCAATCAAAACATATGACGTCATATTATTTTGAAAAAGTTAAATTTTAGCCTTAATAACAACATTTGAAGTAAAATAATAAATTACATGTTCATTCATCTTTCAACTCTAATACATTTTTAATAAATGCAAGATGCAGAACTCAGATTGAGAGAAATTTAGCATTACAAAATACCCGGCAATTTCAAAAATTTAAAAAAATGCTACATATTCGTTACGTATGTTTTAATTTGAAAAATGACTACATGTAATCACAGTATGTAATATTCTGCGTTGCACTTTTAATCATGACTATTGTGATATAAAATAAGCCTTTTGGTCGATTAATCGGTTTTCATTTAATTTTATAACTTAAATAGATTGGATAGGTACTTGCAATAGTTTTATTTTTTTACTATTACTCTAAGTTTTATTATCCAGCTGCTAATAACGCTATTATGCATATAAAAAACACAAAGAGATCAAGAACAATTTTGTAAAACTACAGATAGGGAAATCATTATAAAATATTGATAAACAACAAATAAACACACATTCAATTAAGATGTTTAAGTACTATTTTTAGTTTTTACTTTAAAATTATAATTTAGGAACAAAGAACATCCTTTACTTTCAAAGTATAATTCATTTCTTGTATATCGTATGTTTTGTATAACTGTTTCATAGAATTGACGAATTGCGAAGAAACTAACTAAAATCAAAATAATAAATGCATTAAGCACACAACACTATTAATTATATGTGAGAATCAATAATCGATCGATTAATCGGTAATCGGCCAATTTGCTTATCCCTAGTTTGGTGTTTTATTTACAGATACATGCTAGCCATGGTACTAATAATTAAATATCGTTGTTAACATGATGACATTTTAAATTACAATTCTTTGTACGTTTTTCTTAATTAAATTTCTAGTTTTTTTTTTTTTTAATAAATACCAATTCCTGAAAAATATTGAAAGGTTGAAATTGTTGGTTCTTGATAAACACCCGCTACCCCGTTTTTTTCTGTAACCTCAGCTATAGGCTGTTGTAAATCTTTCATTCCTTGTTTCCTTAACCGTTAACCGACTATATGAATTTTGTCAGCCATCGGTTGGCTTGGCGCCTCACCAGCGCTTGTAGTAAAGGTGTCATGTTATTCTTGTGTTATGATATAAAAACGTCATTGAATTTATTATAATAAATAATACACAAAATGTATCTACTAAAATGCAATTATTTGTTAACACAATAATTACATATCAAATTTATTCTGTTTCAAGAATTTACTCCGAATGTTTGAGAAACGTTGAATTTGATCCCTGATTAATTCTTCACTCAATTCTTCCAGGTAGATATTTCGTCTATCGTTTTTCCCTGTGTTCCAATTTTTATAAATATTTGTATAATTGATATACTTATGCTACCAATCCAGCTACATCCAATAAGTTCATAAAAAAAGCCATTGGCTATCTATTACATTTTCTTTTACAGGTATGCGATCGTAACATCTGATCCATTAGATCAGTTCCGCCTTTAGATTTGTTACAATCTATTATTATCTCAGGTTTTTATTTATTTTCTGTTAAAGCATTATCGTGATGCATAGAAGAAAGTAATATAACTGCTTTACCCTTTTTTGGTACGTAAGAGACTAAAGTGCTTTGGTAAACTCAAAAATTGAAGAAATTCTTCCCGGAAACGATTTGCAAGAAAGTTATTTGGAATATAGTGCTTATTCTTTCGTAGTGTTCCTAACAAAGTGAGTCCAGGACGTTTAAGATTAAGGGTCAATTGTTTTGTAGTAAAAATACTGAATCACAGTACTGAATGCCGCTGAAGCGCCATGTCGACTGATGGCGGAGTTTTGCAGTAAACATAAATTTATAAATATCATTGTAAACATTTAGCGTATTTTATAATGAATTCTAAATTACAACGTCTTACCAGAAGAGTACTCAATTTTTTTTTTTTTAAGAATAACAATAAGAAGTTAAAATCGTCAGTTGAATTGCTGCAGCGCCCAAACATGCAATTGACATCTAGCATTGTAAAGATTAAAATATTCATAAGCAGCTTTTTAAAAAGCTTTTTGCAAAAGCAGGACAACACACCAAGTTTCTTGATATTCAAAAAAGCCATAATAACAGTAAACTATCGTAGAAACACAACTAATACCCTTGACACTCATAAAACGTAAATTAAAAAACTCAAATAACAAAATCATTTAATTGATAGTGTTATGTATATTCCGTAAGTAAAATCAAAAACTCTCTGAACTTTTTCGTTTTTTATATAACTGTGTTAACCTTTACATCACTGCAAATAAAAAAAAGGTATTTAGTAAACTCGTAAAGTAAATCTTTATTTTTTAAGATGAACATTTTTTTGAGCTAAAACAACACTAACTGCTTTACATAAATGTAGATGTTTGCAAAATAAATTCCGAATAAGAATTGCTATGCAGATAGTCGTAATATATCTTCACTAGTTATTATTATGAATTACAGTAGTTGTGCAACCAACCACATTTTAAACGAGACGGGAACTCTGGACTTTACGAGAGCTATAGATCACATTTCACTTGTTTAAGGTATATTTAAGAAAATACTGTGTTGTCTCGAAGCACTTCCACCAGGGATTGGGAACGATCAGTCATAATCTAATACTTTACCATAAAAAAAAGTAAACTTGTGATTTAATGTTGGACAAATGACGTAAGCTTACATACAGGATGGTCCAAAATCTACAGCGTAAAAATGTAGCTAAAAATATTACAAAACCGGATATCTCAAAAAGACTCAATTTAGCCTAATAAGACTCATTAGGCAATTTCACAACCTAAGTTGATATATTTTTTTTGTTTCGTTTCAAGCAAATTTAATTTTTGTAAGTAAGTTTAAAAATCTGGAGACGATAGCAAGGAAAAATGGGCCAAGGATCAATGAAGAAAAAACTTAATACATGGAAGTGAGAACAGAAGACAAAGAAGAGGCAAAGATTTTGGACATAAAAACAGATTATAATAGGCAGTATGCGTTTACTAATGTAAGCCAATTTAGTACCTGGGAGTAACGTTAGCAAACAACTATCAGGAAGAAATAGAGATCAACAAGAAATTAGCAAAAAGCAGCAGGTCGGTGGGAGCGTTGATAGGATTACTCAAATCAAAACTCGTCTCAAAAAATACAAAAATCAGAATTTACCAAACGGTCATTCGACCAACAGTAACGTATGGATGTGAAGTGTGGGTGCTTAACACACAAAGTGAGGCTAAATTAGATATATGGGAAAGGAAAAGACTGCGGAAAATACTAGGAGGTGTAAAGGAAGAAGTGATTGGCTGGAGAAGAAGGACAAGTCAGGAGTTAATGGAGTTATACAACAAACCCAGAGTGTCGCATGCAGTGAGAAAACAAAGATTGAGATTCTATTCTTGAGGCTTTCGCGGCCGTTATCCATAATACAATCTTGGTTTCCGGGTTTGGAACCGCGTCTTCTATATTTAGAAGTAGTTGACGTTTCGACCATTGTGTCTTGGTCTTTTTCAAAACGACTAATTTGTGAGGGATGTTGCTGGGTTTATATATCCAGCTTGTGGAGGCGTGGCGTTCCGCTTGATGGATTTGTTCTGCCTCAGTGATTTTGTGATGACTGGTTTCCAGATGTTTGGCAGAACAAATCCATCAAGCGGAACGCCACGCCTCCACAAGCTGGATATATAAACCCAGCAACATCCCTCACAAATTAGTCGTTTTGAAAAAGACCAAGACACAATGGTCGAAACGTCAACTACTTCTAAATATAGAAGACGCGGTTCCAAACCCGGAAACCAAGATTGTATTAAAGATTGAGATGGCTCGGGCATGTAATAAGAATGGAAGAAAGCAGACTGGTAAAAAAGGTATTAACAGTGGGAGAAGAAGGGAAAAAGAAAAGAGGCAGACCGAAGGGGAAGTGGATGGAAGGAGTAAAAGAAGACATGTTGCGGCTAGTGGTAAAGAAGTGGAAGGAGAAAGCAGAAGACCGGAACGAGTGGAATTTTTTTTAAAAGAAATTTGAAGGCCTTGGAGACCTGTAGTGCTAAACTATGTATATAAGTGTTCAGAAGTATTTATGTAACATTTTTTTAACTCTAGCGTTTGTGGGTTAAATATGTTATAACTTTACTAATAAACCGTCTTCAAGTTTAAAATAAAGAATAAAGGACATTCGTACAGCGCTGTTGAAGCAGTTGTGTAGATATTATGGTCACGTTACTTCGCAAATTATTCTATTCAAACTTTTCCACTCCGATATGGTAACTGGAATTTTGAAAGTTCGATGTTCATAACTACACATTCAATCTGCGAACATGTATGTTTCTACAACTTTAACTTCAATACGATTTTAAAAGCATTCCACTATCAACAAATAAATAAACATACGTACTTTACGTTAGGAAGTTTTAAAAGTAAAGATTAATTTAAAAATGTTGATGAATTGACAGCTTAATGAAGCTCACAGTAGAATAATAATAATAATATTTATTTTAGCACTTGGCTAATCATTTCACATATTTAATTTACATACAAATATTCACAACATATGACATTTTAAAACTTTTCCTTAAGATGACAAAATCGTCAGTTTACAATATATTTTTGCTTTGCATGATGAATTAAATTAATGCAAGCTAAAAAAGGATAAAATACTTTAATTTATATAAAATAGTCTATCATTGTCAATTTTACAATAATTATATTAAATACTATATAAAATTAAGTAACTGAAGCGTCACAGTAGTAAAATGCTTAAAACAAAATCAAAATCAAACCGGGCCTTCCTATTAGATCAACTTTTAGTAATCGCTACCACACATTGCTATAGGCACTCTGTTCAAATTAGTAAGAGAAAGTCATGTTTTTCATTTTTATAATAAAGTAAAATAAATAAAGCTGACAAAATCGTCAGTTTACAATGTCTTCAAACATACATTATTTTCTCTTTGCATGATAAATTAAATTAATGCAAGCTATAAATAAATATTAAAACAAATAATAACAATGAAGTATCAAAAAGATTAAAAGATTATGTCATGAGATTTCTTAAATACCGCCTTTTAAATTGCTTAACACTTCTTGCATTCTTCACTTCGTTGGGCAGTGCCGGTAGGGATTGCAATCCCGACCAAATTTTATGATCCCGGGATTTCGGGATTGAAGATGTTTTAATCCCGGGATCCCGGGATCCCGGGATTATATATAATGTGAAATAATCGCTTAAAAACAGAAGCTAATGCAGTGTATATGTTTTTTTTAGAATTACAGAGGATTTACATAATAATTATTGAATAATTTAGTACCTAATTACCATTTATTTTTATTAACTTTTTATTTAACTTGTTTCCTCTATAACTTCTGTTAATTTGTTTTAATTATATCATAGGTGTAAAGATGTTAACAATAATTTAAAAAAATATATACAGGGTGCAAACTTTAACTGAAATAAATTCTGTAACTTGGGAATACAGTATATCGGTAAAACCTGCGAAAACACGTCGATTTTAGTTTTTCTCGGGATACATTTCAGCAGTATTGCTTTTGGGATATCTTCATCCAGAGGGGTGCAACAACCCCTAATTTTTTTTTTTTAAATGTAAAGATATGTCGAGTGGCATATCGTTGGAAAGCTCATTTAGAGAGGAATACAATGCATATCTTATTTTCGAAAAATTCCAAGAGGTTAGGTGTTAACAAAATAAAGACAGATTTAAAGTTTAACGCTATTTAATGTAAAGGTTGTTTACAATGTGCACAATTTCAATCTGTAAGCGTTTATTTGTGCATTTCTTATCACAGTTAAACAACTTTTTATCGTAACTTTTTGTTGCGACCTTTTAGCAGTTGAAAATCTTGCCTCTCTATAAAATTTAAAATTTATATTTTTATTTTGTTAACACCTAACCTCTTGAAATTTTTCGAAAATAAGATATGCATTGTATTTCTCTCTAAATGAGCTTTCCAACGATATGCCACTCGACATATCCTTACATTAAAAAAAAATATATATTACGGGTTGTTGCACCCCTCTGGATGAAGATATCCCAAAAGCAATACTGCTGAAATGTATCCGGCGAAAAACTAAAATCGACGTGTTTTCGCAGGTTTTACCGATATACTGTATTCCCAAGTTACAGAATTTATTCCAGTTAAAGTTTGCACCCTGTACATACCTACCGTATTATGTTTTATTATTATAGAAATAATCGAATTACTAGATATAACATTTGAATAAATAAAATATATCTGAGTAAACTTATTATACATTAGAATCCTTAATTACATAAATATAAATTTGCTGAAACTGTTGAAAACTCAAACAAAGCACCACTTTAATTCACTAAAAATTTAAAAAATAGACTGTTTTATAAGTAACAAAAATAAAAGAAAAAGTAGATACCAACTATGAGCAATTTTTTTTACAAAATAATGTACTTGTAGTTAAATTTTTTAAATCCCGAAAATCCCGGGATTCCACATTTAAAATCCCGGTATTTTCGGGACGAAAAAGCGACCGGGATCCCGGGATCCCGGGATTGCAATCCCTAGCAGTGCGTTAAACAGGGAAACACCATCCACAAACACGTTTTGTCTAGTACATGACTTTGAGCCTGGTTGGCACCTAAAATTATCCTTGGATCTAGTTGAATACGAATGGTACTCGTTATTTTGGAGTAAGCGTAGATAGTTCGGTGCCTCTTTGTTTTTTATTTTAAAAATAAACAGCGCTGTATAAAAATTTAGAAATTCTACAACTGAAAGCCATTTTAAGGAATCCAGCATAATCTTAATTGGTGTATAACGGTTACATTGTAATATTATACGCATTGATTTATTTTGTAATATTTGCAATTTTGCTTTTTGTGTTTCGTTTAACAGATACAGTATCCTACAACAATATTGGTAATGAGGCCTTATTATTGTGTTGTAGATGGTTGATCTACTAAAAATTGAAGTATACTCTGAAATTATTCTTAGATACCCTATTTTCTTACTAATATTCTTGACAAGTTCATCAAAGTGTACGTTGAACGTTAAATTTTTATCCATTACCACCCCTAAGTATTTTATTTCAGAAACCCATTGTAAGTTTTTGTTTTCGACAGTTACATTAATATTTAAATTTAGATTTTTAAAGAGGTAATTTTTGGTTTTGTTTCGAATAATCATTGCTTTGGTTTTATTAACGTTTAATACTAATTTATTAGATCTTAGCCATGGGGTTAATACTTGTAAACCAACATTTATAGTTTCTACTGTTTTTTCAATTTTATGACCGTAAGCGTATAAGAGCGTATCATCTGCAAATAATTTGACTTTACATTCGCCTACTTAGTCCTTTATGTCGTTGATATATATAATAAATAATAAAGGGCCGAGTACGCTCCCTTGCGGAATTCCATGTACATTTGGTGTTTGTTTTGATGTATTATTATTGTATTTTGTTATTTGATATCTATCACTTAAATAATTAATGAACCAATCATGTACTCCATAGTGTTTAAGTTTCTTGAGTAAAATTTCTCTGTTTATCGTTTCGAATGCTCTTTTAAAAGTTTATAAATAATGCTACAATACTTTCATTATTATCTAATATTTGCTTCCACTCGCTTATAATTAATTGCAGTGCTGTTTCGCATGAATGTTTTTTTTTTCTGAAACCTGACTGCCTACTGCATTATTGATTTCAAAATATGTAAGCAATTGTTCATGAGTTCATGTATAACTGTTTCCAGTATTCTTTCTGTGATTGGTAATATATTTATACCTCTAAATTCTTCTGGTCGAACGGTTCCTTTTATTTTGGGGATTGTAGTTGAACCTCTAAGTTCGTCATTAATCCGTTCTTAAATCGGAAGAATACAGAATCTTTCTTTTTCATTGAAATAAACTAAAGTTAAAATCATCCGTTTCCAGCTCCAAATCTGATCCATACGTTAATAAAAATGATTATGGCCGAAGCTACGATAAGAAATGTAGAATTACAAAGGAGACACAACACGAATAAACACAACAAAAGATGGGATGTAGAGACCCTACAAAAAGAAGAAGTACGAGAAAAGCTGGAAGAAATTAATTCAAAAAATACGCAGAACCAAACAACAAATATAGACGAAATATGGAAAGAAATAAAGGAAAATACGACAAGGGCAGCAAAAGAAATACTAGGAAGAGCGCCGGCAAATCGACAAAATAAAGAATGGTTTAATCAGGAATGTGAAGAAGCCAGAAAACAAAAAAATCTTGCAAGAACTAAATGGATTACAAGTAATGCAGAACAAGATAGAACCGACTACCAAATAAAAAGAAATCTAGCAAATGCAGTGTATAAAAAGAGAAAAAACGACTGGATAAACACGATGCTAGAAGAGATAGAACAAGAAGGTAGAAACTCCAACCTGAAACATTTCTACAAAAAAATAAGACTCCAGTACAACAGTAAAATAATTAAAACCAGAGGAATAAAAAATAAAACCGGTAAAATAGAGAACGACCCACAAAAAATGGGAGACATATGGAAGCAATATTACAGAGAAATGCTATATACGAAAGAGGGTGAAATACGAAATGAAGAAAATAAATCGGAACAAGAAGAAGCAGAAGATTGCCCCGAAGAAGATGAAATACAAAAAGAAATAAGAAAGCTAAAAAATGGCAAAGCTCCGGGAGAGGACGAGATAGAGGCAGAACTGATAAAATATGGAGGACAGCAACTACATACACAAGTATGCTACTTAGTTAGGCAAATATGGACGCAAAACAAGATGCCAAAGGACTGGAATACTAGTATAATCATACCACTGCACAAAAAAGGGGGAAAGGAGAACTATAAAAACTATAGACCCATAGGTTAAAAGAAAAGAATCGCTAAGAGAATTGGAACTATTGGGAATACCGGGGAAACTAATAACACTGCTAGAAATGACCCTCAACAACACAACAGCAAAAGTGAGATTCCAAGGAATAACAACAGAACCCTTCAAAGTAAACAAAGGCGTAAAACAAGGGGACTCACTATCCCCCACCATATTTAATTTAATACTAGAAGGTGCACTACGAAAAGCGAAACTAGATAAAAAAAACATCATGATCAACCAAATACAAATAATAGCGTATGCTGACGATATAGCAATTATAGGGAATAGAAGAGAAGACCTAATAAGAGCGATAGATCAACTAGACAAAGAAGCAAAAAAACTGGGTCTGGAAATAAATGAAGAGAAAACAAAATATATGAAGATAGGAAAAGAAAATATGCACTTACAGAACGATCTACAAACAAAAGAATACACCTTCGAAGAAGTTAATACTTTCAACTACTTAGGCGTGACAGTGGGACAAGCTGGAAAGAACAGAGCGAAGGAGAGAATTCTGAAGGGAAATCAAGCATACGACAGAAACAAAACCCTACTAAAGAGCAAAACAATAAGCAAAACAACAAAAATAAAAATTTACAAAACCCTGATAAGACCCGTCATAACATATGCCATGGAAACAGTAGCAATAAATAAGAAACAGGAGGAAGAATTAAAAATAGTGGAGAGGAAAATAATGAGAGCAATACTAGGTCCTAACGTAACAAGAGATGGAGAAGTAAGACTGAGAAGGAACAAAGAAATAGAGGAGGAGCTCGGAGGAGAAAACATCACTCGACACATCAAAGTACAGCGACTACGATGGGCAGGACACATCATGCGAAGGAAACCAACCGCAATGCTCAGGAGGGTAACAGAATGGATTCCTATTTGGCCCAGAAACAAGGGTAGACCAAGGAAAAGATGGAGAGACGCCCTGGAGGAAGATGCAAAGGCACTGGGAATAAGGGAATGGAAATTTAAATGCAGACAGGAAAGAATGGAAGAAAATAACGGAGGCAGCCAGAACTAATGAGCTTGAAAATTAGAGGAGAGGACTGATCCACCTCATTAAATGGATCTACAACAACGCCTCGGCGTTAGCCATAATCCTTAGGATTATACGGCTCAATGAATGGCCGAAGCTAAAGAGGAGGAAAGGAGTATTGTTCCGAAGGAGATTAGCCTTCCATTAAATTATCAGGTAACTTCTGGTGATCTATGTCTTTTTTGTCTCTATTCCGACGATTCACTGCACTCCATTAGGCAAAGAACTTGTCCAATGTTGTCTTTTTTTTAGTGTCGTGACGAATATTGGATATTTGGACGGATTCCGGAGCAATTTTTTACCGGAAAAATGTGATGAATATATTAATGTATAGATTAACTCTGGAACTAATTTGAACCGAAAATTTATTAGTTGTCTAAGAGATATACACAGATAACGAACCAACTACATTTAGAATATCCTAATTTGTATAAAACTTTGTATACGGCTGTTTCTCTTCGTGTTGTGTTTAGAATTTCGCTTACACTTGCATTTTATCTGCACTATATTACCACGATCCAGTGGTTACGACTTGCAACTGCAGCAGCGCCGCTATTTGTAGTTAAATAAGTTGAACCTGCATTATTAGTATTTAAAGTTGCACCATTATAGCCAGTACAATGAATGATTGTTCAACGCGATATACAAAGGTGTTTAAAAAAGTAACAGCAAATTGAATAATTGAGATACCTATATAATTCAATTACATATACAAATGATAACATTTTTCTACATAACAACCCTTTTTTAATACACTTCTCACACCGTTGCACCAACTGCTTGATTGCACAAAAAAAAAATTTTTGATTGTTTCTTCAGCTAGGAATGCACCGCTGTTTTGATATCTCTTCACTTCCAAACCTTCGTTTTCTTAAAGCGTCTGCAGCGGGACAAAACCTAGATAAACAAATTCCAGAGCTGGGAAAAGCACCGACCCTAAGTGCTTGAAGCACCGAGCATTCAAGCACTTGTGTAAGTGCTTGATCTAATTAAGCAGTAAGTACTTTGGTTTTTAAAAATGCTTAAAAGCATCAAGCACTGACCCAAGTGCTTAAAAAAATTAAGCAGCAAGCATTGAGCATTTTGGAAATGCTTAAGAGACATTTAAAATTTAAACAGTCTTGTAGCATACATGTTAAGGATTAAATACTATGCAGTAAGCATATATAAATTTAAAAAATGCTTATTAAGCACTGTCTTTCTAAAGTGCTTAATAAGTACCAAGTGTTCATCAAAGTGCTTGGTGCTCTAAGCATCGAGCATCTGTTTTAGAAAGTGCTCCAAGCATTGTGCTCGAAGCATTAAAAGTGCTTAAAAAATTATTGCAAGTAGTAAGCATTCAAGCATTGCCCAGCTCTGACAAATTCTATTTGATTACGTAAATGGCAAAAACTGCGCCTGTATAATAAGAATAAGCGGATTCCCATGCTTAAACTCGAATTTCAAACACCCTGTATACCTTAAAACTCCTTCTTAATAGACAAATTAAAGGTTAAAAAAATATATTTTATTTAAGATAATCCTCGATATGCTACATTTCTTATTAAGCAAAAACTCTGCAAATAAAATTTCTGTTTTAATTTCCTATCGCGTTTGTTAATCTCCGCCTCACTTGCAATAAACGATATTTTGAAACTTAAATTTGATAAGCATGTTTTGTGTGGTAAGAATGGTTGGTAATGTTAACTTTAAAATTATAATACCACACAAGTAAAACGACTAAGTAAAAATTTATGTGCGAGCTACCGAGAATTTGCTAGGTGTAACGAGTTATATTTTGCCACAGTTTTGCAGAAAAGGCTGTCGGGGGTATACCCGCAGTATATACATTACCAACATTGCAGGTCTGCTGGAAGTGTTTCCTAGCACATGAAAGTTTTGAACTTGTGTTTAAGTCCGTGAATGCGCATAATAATCTGTGTGGTTTATATTTTTGAACGTCTTGGGCTTTTACTTTTTTAGTCAGTGCCACATTATGTAATTTTATTACTCGAAGTTTAACCTAAGTTTTGAGGACGAACTTATCTCACTTACGAAATGCGAAAAGTGTATTTTAAGTTACAGTTTTGTTTAATGGCATCTATGGAAATAAATTTTATTTGCGCTTCTTGATATAATACAACAATTAAACGCTTGGCTCTTCTCTTGTGCCACTTCTAGATAGTTCAATATTTTTCAGAGCATAGCAGAACCACGCTAGTTCCTAGTTCCCAGAAAATTATTTGTTAAGAGGTTATTGCAGGATATTACCATCGCTTAGAAAAAAACTAATGCGTTTTTTTTACCAAAATTTTCAGTACTAGTTCTTCCCGGCGAATCTCTCGCTGGGAGCTGAACGTTTCACGACTCAAAATTATTGAATGTACTTGAACGATATTATTGTTAATGCAACGAAGCAATTACACTCCGTCAAATCAAAACAATAAAACCAACTATCGAGGTATGAGAATGCTTGCAATTAATAGCAGTAAATAAACGATTAAAAATCTTTAGTGTTTTATTTATTGCTGTTTTAAACCCATCTAGTGTCTGGTGAACTACTAGCCAACAACGTCAAGGGCCAACCACAACATCAGACGATCACGAGCTTACAAAAGGTTAAATAAAACAAAAAAAGAAACTAAATAAAGTACAAAGTTCTTAGCGAACTGTTACAATATGTTCTTTTATATTAAAAACTAGTGTGAGACTACAAACCAGGGACTGAGAACGGAACGAAAACGAAAACGTTAAACGGAATTAACCGAAATTTTTTTAAGAACGAAAACGAAACCGAAAACGAAATTATTATTTTTCGTTCAAGAACGAAAAGGAAATAAATATTTTCCAAAACCGGTTTTAACCGGTTTTGTCGCTATTTCAATTTTATTTGTTAAGCACAAACGCGAATTTACCTTCTGGGCTGGGGAGACTCCACAAGGGAGTAAAAAATCTCACTTGAAATAAGTGAGCTTCACTTTTCTCCATATATTTACGTGAATATGTATTAACAACTTTATTGTTTATACTTTCAATTTCGTGTAACACAATTAACGGTACAGATATTCTCTATTTCTAATTTGTTTTTTAGATCATCAATATATAATATACACTTGATTGGATATATATTATCAATGTGTATGTTTTATTTGCGTTTAGACATAATAATAGTAAAGTTTATTCTTACTTCGAAAAGGACTAATGTAAAAGAAGATTTATTGGAAGATGTGTTGCTAGTAAGATTTAACGGAATGTGAAAATGTGTATTGTATGGTATGTACAAACTATAAAATTAAAGTATATTTCAAGTTAATATAAGTTTTCTTTAAATATCTTTTTTATTTATAACATTTAGTAAATTATCCACTTGAATTCATTCTTTTGTCTTTTTAAATAATTACAGCAGGATCTTATTTAATTCAAATGCATAGATTTTTAGTACTAAAACAAATTTAAAACAGCACTTGCTATATTTTCATATTTTTAGATAAAGATCGTGTGTCTAATTTAACCTAATCACGTTGTGCTTTTGCACCTTACGGGTGTTAAACTTAATAAAATGGTTAAATGTTAATGTGTTTAACGATTTGGTAAATTTAACCCATTAAACGCCAAGCATTAAAATACCGGTTTGATTTCGAATTTTTGTTAATATTCTATCTGATTAGGGTCCAATTAAGACATTTCTGTAGTTTTTTGGAAAAAAATTTCTTTATATTTTACGAAAATTAATGTTGCGTTAACGCATCAATGGCATATAGTAATAGTAATTGGGAAAAAATAAAATGTTTGTTTTTATAATGTTTTTTTATTTATTTTTATATAACTATATGTTTTATGAGTATAAATATTTAAAAACGAAAAATTTAAAACGAAAAAAAAAAAGAAATTCTAAAAGAATATAAAAATAAAACTGCAAATTCTTATGGTTTATGGCATCGAACAATGGCCTAAGCTTAGCAAATTTATCTTTTTTGTCTAAATTATCATTATTGGCTAAACGAATATTTTTCTTTATATTCCTAAATTTGTTCCGACTCATGCAGTTTTTTAATAAAGGTAGTCTTCATCTCTACTCCAATACATATCCATTTGTGGCAATGTATGTTAACCAGACAAAATAAATCATAATGCCCAAAAACTTTTTCAGATCAGAAATTGTCAACTTAAAGTCATGTCTATTTTTATCTTGTGCATATTTCAATGAATGTTCAATAATCATATTTAAGATATCGTCATCAAATAATAGGAAAAATATATCTATTGGAGATTTCTCATCTACAACGTCTTTTATATGTGATATTTTATTTTCTTCATTGAAATTTTTAGAAGAATCAATGAAAGCAATGTCATCTTTGCGCCAATTAGCATGATAGACAGCAGATTTTTTTCTTTTTGTTGCAGCTTTAGCAGGTTCAAAATCCGGGTCTATATTATTTTCAGTCATGATTTCTAAAGTGCCAGCAATATCTTGGGGCATGAAATCGCCTATAATAAAAAAGATGTTGTAAGTTATATAAATAAAACAACATGTGTATGTAAGGGCTTGCTTACCTTGCAATAGGTTATCATCTCCATCTTCTTCGTCAGTAAGTTCATCGACATTTGGTGGGATAATAACAACATCAATCTCATTATCTTCATAAATATTTTCTATTTCCGCTTCAAGTTCTTTTATTGTCAGAGGTCTATTTTTATCAAAATCATATTTCCTTTTATTATTACTCATATTTTACAAGAATTACACTAACTTACACGATAACAAACACAACGCATCCATAAAATATAACTGCAGGCATGAACAAACTCGCACTAAAGTTGTAAACTCGCGCTCGCGCAACACTTAGATATAATATACTACCGTATGTACGTCTATACCACACAAACTGCCGTTGATGCGAAAACGCAACATAATGTTCTTATCTAAAAATCTCTGAATTGATTAATTTTTTTTTACACATAATTTTTTTGTTAGTACTAGAAAGACACTTTTATTGTAAACTCAGCTTAAATCATATCTCAGAATTTCAAGAAAGAAAATATGCATGACGAAAATATTAAAATTATTATTCTCTAAATTAAAACTTTTTGGTTATTGTAAAAAGCATTAAACAATAAGTTTAAAATATTATAAAAAATATTCTTAGGTAAAATAGACCTTCTACAAAAATATGCTGACAAGAATTTTACAATAAACAATTATTTAGTTACTAAAAAAAAATAAACAATTAATGTTGCGTTAACGCATCAATGGCGCTAAATGGGTTAATATGGTGATGGTTCGCCAGTCTAAAATATGCTGTCCGTGAGCATCAAACCCCATAGTCATCGTTTATATTTTAGTTGAGACGCAAATATTGTTATCGTATTAATAGAGAGTTGTAGGGACTTGAAAAAAAATATTGTAAAACCGGTTTTAACCGTTATTATTTCGGTTCACGAAAACGAAAAAAGATTTTTTTCGGTTAGAACGAAAAGAACGAAAACGAAATATATCGTTTTCGTTCCGAAAAGAAACGAACGGATTTTTTTTCGTTTTTAGTCTCTGATTTTAAGTTACACTTTTATTTAATGGCATCTATGGAAATAAAAAAAAATTGAAAATTAATTAGCGCCTCTTGAAATAATACAACAATTAAACGCTTGGCTCTTCTCTTGTGCCACTTCTATATAGTTCAATATTTTTCAGAGCATAGCAGAACAGGCCAGTTCCTAGTTTAAAACAAAATAAAATTCTTATGTTTGAGTTTGAAAGTACAGTCTGTATATTAAATCAAGTAAAATTGCACTAATATGGGATATTCTTCGTAAGGTTTTTTTAAATATTTAAAACTAGTGTGAGCATGCAAATTAACATTTTTTCAAACCACAAACTTTTCATTTTTGTTACTGTTATTATTTCTCAAGAAGTAAATACAATTTCGCGATAAATTCTACTTGCAACATAAGGCATTTTCTCAAATTTATTCATAAACACAACCGTCTGTACCGAAGTTATCTGTGGTCGGGCTTCATAACTTTGCCAGTTATTAGAAACTGAAATTTCCATTCCACAAACTAAACGTTTGTGGGGTTAATACAAACGAACAAAATTGTAGAAGACGCTGTTATAACTCATAGCGACTACGACTTGAAAACATCACAAGAATCCTTTCATTCCACGTTATTTTCTTTTCCTTTTTATATATTTCACGTACTTATGGATATCCATCTTACGCGGCTAGGATTTATAACAAGCCATGACCGACACACCAACGCAATAAAATATATTTTTATTTAATTGGGCCATAAAACATTTTAATGCGTGTCGTATGCTTTATTTATGAACTTAGAAGTATTTAAGGTTTACAAGGATTATCATTTCACTTTCCATCAACGAAATGTCAATTCTTCTCATTATTTTTCAAAGATGCTCATAGAGAGTACAGCAGTGCATCGGGTGCCGGACGAATTCCCGACTGCCAACTTCCCGACAGCCTTCTTCCCGACAGTCAAATTCCCGACATACAAACTTCCCGACAGTCAAACTTCCCGAAACCGACTTCCCGACTGACTAACTTCCCGACAGACTAAATTCCCGACAGACTAAATTCCCGACAGACTAAATTCCCGACAGACTAACTTCCCGACAGACGAACTTTCCGACATTCCAACTTCCCTTTGTGGTTCGAAAATAACTACGTTCATGGAAGAATAAGACGTTATTTGCGAAATGGGACTGCTATCCGAGCTTTGCCTCTGTTTCCACCAAGTTTGTGGTCCGTGTATGACTCAATTCAACTGGGTGTGCCACGCACTAGTAACCACATCGAAGCTTGGCATAGGAGATGGGAAAATGTAGTTGGAGGAATACACATTGGCGTCTACAGAATAATAGAAGAGTTTCAAAAAGAACAACAGCAAGTAGAAAATCAAGTGGAGGGTATACTTCGCGGTGAACCCGGTCCGAAGCGGAAGAAGGCGACCAACGATCGAGAAAATAGAATATTAACTGTTATTGATGATCGTAATAATAGATCTATAATGGACTACCTTCGCGGTATTGCACATAGCGTTTCAATTTAAAACATAGTTAGTTTAGTTGACGTAGTAATTAATTATAATAATTATTGAATACAATGTAGATACTTATATTTTTTAATAAAAAAGATATAAAATTTAGTTTTAAATTTTTATTTTGTACCTATATAGTATGCATCTCTCGTATGTTCTTCTAATGAAAAAATCAATAAAAGTAATCTGATTTGTTTTTTGGGGTCGAAATAATACATTTAATTTTTTCGGGACGTTGGCTGTCGGGAAGTTGGATTTCGGAAAGTTCGTCTGTCGGGAAGTTTGTATGTCGGGAATTTGACTGTCGGGAAGAAGGCTGTCGGGAAGTTGGCTTTCGGGAATATGACCCACACCCCAGTGCATCAATCTGTATTAGCGTTTTCTATACCTATCTGCAATAATTTTCGAGTTATTAAGAATTTTTGACAAAGTTGAGAAAAACTGTTGTTAAATCCAAAAATGCAATAAAAAATAGACCATTGTATTTGAAATAAAAAAGCAGACGTTAACTTCCAGTATATCCGGAAGTGTCGCCCTCTTAAAAATATTTTCAATAAACAGATCAGATGTCATTATGGTCATAACCAAAATTTCAGATCAATACCCTTTTTCATTCTTCATATCTTTTCAAGTCCCGATCTCAATCAATCACTCCGTATATTAGGTAGAGAAGCGGTCCCAACACACTTCCCTGAGGAACTCCCGCCTTAATTTTCCTTGTATTTTAGTAAACAATAAACGAAAATAACAAATATAAAGGCCCTTAGACGCAAAGACAATTAAATTGGAGATCAAATTTCAAGCACAAAAGTAAGACAAGTCTTTTAATTTTCACCAACTGAATAATTGATTGATGGAACAAGAAACAATTGACAGAGACAAATGCCCAAAAGGTAAAAGAAGAATATAGAGACCGAGAAAGAGATGAAGACTTAATTTTTAATGATTTGGTATGAAAACAACCTTTTATAAAGAATTAAAAAGAAGGAGAATATGAAGAGGTAGCATTATAATAAAGCAACATCGTTAGATTTGTACCTAATAATTATCTCCTACGATAAGCGAGATCTTAATTGTCACCCTCAAACTTAAGTCATCCTGTAAACATCAATTATGAACTTTGTAAGTTTCGTTTGTGACATTTAAAGTAACATTTGCGCTCTCAAAACAACTGAACGTTCATTAATCCAAATATATTAAGGAACGTGCCGGTTGTGAAAGATGTATTAACAATCGGAAGCATCGTGAAGGAAACCTGGCTGGGGTAGGAAAGGTGATGGATGCGAGGGCCGTCCTGCAGCGAGGGTGAAACAAACTGGCCACAGTAACGACCGCTGCACTCGTCACGTCATATGTCTCCCTGAAAACGATCTAGACACCCACCTCTTAGGGAATTCAACACTAAAGACATCGACAGGGAGTTCTAATGCCTATTCACTTATCGTAAATAGAACTGCACGGTCAACAGATGTTTACACCAAGAAGCTAGTAACGAGGTCGAGGACAAAAAGCTACTGCGCTCACTGATTTTAACAAACCGTTTTTATTGTTACAGGAGTGTGCACTCGAACATCTCATTGAACACAGAATTGTGTAATGGGGGTCGTTTTATGTCGTTAAATCACGCAAATATTTTATATCAAGTTGCAATACCTATTTGCAGGATTTTACCGTTGATGATCTTACTGTTTTATTTTATTTATACTTTTATTTTTATTTAAAAAAAATGAGATTTAAAAAAAAATTAGAAAAATGATAACAAATAGAGATAAGAAAGACAACATAAGAATAGGTACTTGGAATACCAGAAGCATAAAAGGAAAGGAAGAAGAAGAAGCGATCATGGAAAATAACGTCAGCACAACACAACTCAACAGTCCTACACCTATCGGTAGAAGGACTCATGACTAAATAAATAAATAATAAATAATATACTTTTATTGTCTATTATTTTAGGGTGACATCTCTTCGAAATTGTTTTGTTTCCGGAATAGACAAAAGTCATAAAGGGCTAAGGTCGGGTGAAAACGTTATTGATTTTAACCTTTATGTGCACTGTTAGGTACCTACATACACATTTGATACAGAAATTCCTTCGGTTAACCCGTTTCAGTTGAAAATAATGTACATAAAGCAAGTATAAATGAAACAAAAGCAATTAATATCCCTATATGCTATATTTAAAGGTTTATTTCTGATTAAAAAAAAATATATATATAAAACAGCTGTTTATAGTGCGCATTGTTGACATTTTATTATAGTCTCGGCGTATTCATTACAGATTCGTCCTTTGCAAATTTCGCAACATTTTCTAGTTTTCCTTTGATAAGATGATACTGACCGACAGACGAAGCAACTTCCGGTATGTTTTTTTGCGGCCAGAAATGTCTTTTGGTGGTTCCGCATGTGATAACGTTGAAAGTTTTGAAATAAGGACTACTGGAAACCCTAACATTGCTTTTATGTAGGATCTCTTAAAAAAATGTTTTAAAAATTTATGATGTTTTGAGTGTTCTTCAAATACATGCAGGGCCAATTGGCGTTTCAGTTCCCTGAGAAAAGTCCGTCGACTGTGTGTTAGTTTGGCAGCAACGTCTATTATGTTGAAAAACGAAGAGTCTTTCTTTTTGTCGAATATCACAATTTTGTCTATATTGTCGACAACGCCTGTAGCCGAATTGTAATACATTATCATCACTTGCTTGTGTGTCGGTCAAATGGTGTCGTTGCTGGGCACTTTAGACAGCAAGGTCACAATCCCGTGTTTCTTTGAATTATATACTAACCTTGCATCTTCAATGAAACCAAAGATTAATGAGTTCTCTTCTTCATCTTTATTTTACTTTATTTAATAAGATCCAGGTCTATACGTTTCCACCACCGAAAGGTTTAGGAGAGCAGCAAAGAAGTTGTTCATTGTAATATTTCTCCTAAGCGTTTGTATTGACGAAAAAATCTCTGAAAACTTACTGTCTTTGATCCATATCTAGTAAATATCCAAAAAAATCTTTGATTCGTACTTGAATGCTTCTAAAGGAATAAACTGAGTGAACTTAGTCTCACAACCATACGGCAAAACATGTTCGTCTATGGTTACACAATCGGATGCCTCATATTTTGCTAATAAATTCGTTAGCAGGTACCTTATTTGATTGCAATTGCTTCTTTCTGGTGTTCTCATTGTTAAAGCGAAAAAGTGTAACTTTCCGTTTCAAAATTAAGAATGTTGCGCATTTCTCGAATCGCATTTAAGAACAGTCTATGTTTTCTTTTTTTTCACTTCTTAAACGAAGAGTCCTAAATCATATTTTGAGGAAAAATCATCTGCCGAATTTATTTCTGAAAAAAAAATTCTTTAGGTCAGTGGTTCGGAACGTAGGTACTCCAAAAAGCTAAAATTTATCGAACCGTTAACCGAGAATGAACAGTTTTTTTTTGCGATTCGGGTTCCTGCTTTTGTTTATTGTATATATTAATATAATCAAATTCCCTTCTACCCACAGGTGTAGGGATGTGTGCACGTCTATGTATTATCCATGAATTTGCGCCATTGTTTTTTGTTCCGTGCCATTTCTTTCGCTTCACACCATGATTTTCATTTTTTCTCCAAGGTTTTTGTTACAGCCTTTTCCTATGTTGCTTTCGGTCTGCTTCTTTTCCTCCTTACTTGTATTTTTCATTCCCACACTCTCTTTACCTGTCTTCTTGTGTCCATCCTCTGTGGATACCCCCACCAACTCAGTTGTATATTTTCTCCGATTTCTAGGATAGATTCTATTTATAATTCATTACGAATTTTTTCTTTTCTTATTGTCTTTTTTTATTATGCCTTTCACTCTTCTTAAAATTTCATTTCGGCAGCTTAGATGGTACTTTTTTGGCTCGATTTTGATGTCCATGACTTGCACCCAAATGTCAAGATTGGTCCGTATATTGTAGGGTATATACAGGGTGAGTCACGACGGACGCGTCGGAGTTTTATGGCCAAACGGTTTATATTTTCGAACTTTTGTCGCTGTTAGATTATGTAAGTCAATAAGGGCTACATTTTAAAAATATTTTCAAACATACAGGGTGCTCCAAAAAAGAGTGGCATATCAAAGTTATACTTTTTCTTATGGAACACCCTGTATATTTTTACATTTTTGGATTCCTCTTTAAATTTACTTCAAAAAATGTAGAAGGTTATATGGGTCTAAAGTCAACCGTGTTCGTGAAAATTGCATTTTCATGAAAATACAGTATTTTCAAAAATTTTCAACATTTGAACACTTTGACAAGTCTGGAGAAATTCGCTTGGAGATAAGATTGACAATAGATTATGTAACACTTTGCACGACCTACATTTTTAAAATATTATACAGGGCGTTTTTTACGCTTGGTCAAACTTGTGAAACTTTAAACATCGATAACTCATTTTTTTTAAATACAACACCCTATATTTTTTTATACCGTCTTATAGAAAATTTAATTCTCTTTCGAAAATATTCAGGCTGTTTTTCACCTAAAATTGATATTTTCCGAGATATCGCGATTTTATTGTTAATTATTAGGGCAAAGTAATATTTTCAAGTAGGCTAGGAAGGTAGACAGCGGTAATTTGAAACAATTAAAAAAAAAAACAGAAACTTATAATTTTATCGTTTGCCTACACACTTTTGACATATGTTTATAGGAAAGTTGTAGTTTTACCATACTTACGTTTAAATAGAGAGTTTTTAAAATTATTTATGCATTTATTTATTGGACCAGTGTTATAAGATAATTACTAAATCCTATAAACCAATTTTTGTCTGTTTACGATACGACACTACGACACTCTAATGTAAAATTAGACAAGTCAGTATTACTTTTTTTTTTAAATCAGCGTTCCGTTCGCGTACCTAATACATTATCAATCGGTTTTTAGGACTTGGCAAACGATCAAACTCAATTATATGAAAAATATTGTGGCCCTGATGAGAAACCTCTATTTAAACGTAAAAATGGTAAAACTACAACTATCTTATTAAAAAAATGTCAAAAATGTGTAGGAACACGACAAAATTATAAGTTTCTTGTTTTTTCTTTCAATTGTTTCAAATTATCGCTTCTACCTTCATAGCCTACTTGAAAATATTACTTTGCCCTAATAATTAACAATAAAATCGCGATATCTCGGAAAATATCAATTTTAGGTGAAAAACAGCCTTAATGTTTTCGAAAGAGAATTAAATTTTCTATAAGACGGTATAAAAAAATATAGGGTGTTGTATTTAAAAAAAATGAGTTATCGATGTTTAAAGTTTCACAAGTTTGACCAAGCGTAAAAAACGCCCTGTATAATATTTTAAAAATGTAGGTGGTAAAAAGTGTTACATAATCTATTGTCAATCTTATCTCCAAGCGAATTTCTTCAGACTTCTCAAAGTTTTTAAATGTTGAAAATTTTTGAAAATACTGTATTTTCATGAAAATGCAATTTTCACGAAAACGGTTGACTTTAGACCCATATAACCTTTTACATTTTTTGAAGTAAATTAAAAGAGAAATCCAAAAATGTGAAAATATACAGGGTGTTCCATAAGAAAAAGTATAACTTTGATATGCCACTCTTTTTTGGAGCACCCTGTATATTTAAAAATATTTTTAAAATGTAGCCCTTATTGACTTACATAATCTAACAACGACAGAAATTAGAAAATATAAACCGTTTGGCCATAAAACTCCGACGCGTCCGTCGTGACTCACCCTGTATATACTCATTTTAGTCTTTTTTGAGACTTCTCTTTTGCTAATAAAAGTATTGTCGATAGCGTAGTAGGTTTTCATTGATTCTTCTATCATCTATTCTCTATCATTCTTGTTGTCCTGTATTTTCGATTGTTAATCCTAGGTAGAAGAAATATTGTAAAGTTTCTATTTTTTCTTCTTCAATTCCTAT
Source organism: Elmis aenea (assembly GCA_947652605.1). NCBI lineage: Eukaryota > Metazoa > Arthropoda > Insecta > Coleoptera > Elmidae > Elmis > Elmis aenea. Next base: position 9,482,562 of record OX393582.1, on the reverse strand, counting down.
GTTTATATTCCCGTTTCCCTCGTTTGTTGCCATTACTTTTGTTTTCATATGATTTATTTCCATTCCATTTGCTTCTAATACTTCTTTCCAAGTTTCTATATTAGCTTTTAGATCCCTTTCGTTCGCTGCCATGATGACTACATCGTCTGCAAACGCACTCTCTGTTATTTCGACCTTCTGTAAATTCTTGTAAACTACGAAGTGTTTAAACTTAAAATGAACTTGTGGGGTAGACAGTTCTTTTCTAAGTAACAGATTGTTACTGACGTTCACGATTATTTTGCAAGTATTCCAAAATAAGATTAGTCGGAAGTTTTTAAGGAGTGGAACGAAATAATGGCTAGGTGTTTTGTTGCTAAAGGGAATTACTTTAGATATTTTAAAAATGAAAAAATTAACCATGTTGTCTAATTTCAATAAATTTAACTTGACCCTCGTTGTTATGTGTTTCACAAAAGCGTTTTTAAACGCTAAAGAAGCTAAAAGGCCATTACAAACTTGTACGACATGGCATACAAAACACAACTTTAATTAAAAACAAAGCTTTGTACCAAAAGTACACGTTTGATGGACAACAGAAATTAACATACTTTTACAGAATACATAACACATTTGCATACAGCCTATTCCTCTCTATAAAACTTTAATTCTGCCACACTATATTACAATTAAAGGCAGTGTTTGCAACGAAAATATTGCCACAAAAAAGCTTTTACTGTCGTTTGAACTAAACGTAATTACACTTATTTACAGTGAGGTAACATTAAATATTTCTTTGATGAACACAAATTAATAATTTTTCATGCGACTGTTCTTTGGGCGAGTGGATAATGTTAACGGTCGCGGTGAAAGGAAATCGCAGGGTGTAAAGCCTAGAGATCGAGCTGACCAATTAGTAATGGCCGTGCCATTAATTTATCTTCGTGGGAGCACATGTCCAAACCATTAAGCATATAATCAGAACCGGCATTAAAAATCATTCCCCTGCTAAATAAATTAAAGATTTTTGTTTGCGATTAGGTATACCATGAGGACTTTGTTGTAAAGAATTGTAAAATACATGGTGTTCCAAAAGTCTGTATCTTCCTTGGTGTAATAATTTGAATTCTAAACAAATTACTAAATTATATTATAATATGTATATTTTCAAACAAAAATTCTGTTTATTTTGTTGTAGATGCTTAACAAAATAATTATATTTAAGCGAAAAAAAGGTTAATAGTAATAGTATGACATGAATAAAAGACAAAACAAAGCAACGTCCTAACCACATATAAACATCATAAAAAGATGGGGAGAGTATTTTATAAATACACTTACCTAACTGGGATGGAGAAATTTATTTTTTTAAAAACACACCGGCATTGCCGATATGACAGAGTGGATAACAGTAAATAAAGTAGAAGAAGCAGATGCAAATTTAAAAATGGAAAGATTAAGGAACAAGATGTTATTAGGACAGAGATGATTAAATGTATGGAAAAAAGTCGAAAAAAAAACTCTTGCATCAAATTAATGTTAATAAAGCATTGGAGACAAGAAAAAATTTTAAAGACTGCATGGTGGCAGCAATACTGCCTAAATATAAAAACAAGAAAGAAAAAGAGGAATTTAAAACTAATTGTATTATTATTATTATTATTATTATTTTATTTGATCATTATGTTCATTGTACCTCTAGGTGTAGGACTAAAAAGTACAATACATTATAATGTAATACTTTTTATAATATATTGCCCTATCTTCGTTTTCCAGGTATTTCTATCTTGTGACAATCCTCTTGCCTCACTCCACTGGATTTTTCGTTTTTTAGCTTCTTGCGTCCTGTTTTATTCTTTACCTGCGCTCTGGTTTCATAGATTTCTCTTGTTAGTCTTTCTTCCTTCATCATATGGATGTGACATAGTCAACTCAATTGCCTTTTTCCAATGACTAATTCTATCGGTTTTATATTTAATTCTGATATTACCGTCTCGTTTCTTATTTTGTCTCTTCTTGTAATCCCTTCTATTCTTCTAAGAAATTTCATTTCGGTAGCTACGATTTTACATTTATTATTTTTTGTTAGAGACTAGGATTCACTGCCGTACACTTAAAATGGTCTGACAACTTTGTGGTACACTTGTGTTTTTATTTCCTTTGGTTTCCCTATTTTCCTAAGAATATGATTCTTAGTGACTTGAACAGCCTTCCGGCTTTACCGATTTTTTGGTTTATTTCCTTGTCTATTTCCCTTGACTCTTCTATGACTGTGCCTAAGTAGTTGTAGTTTGTAATCTGTTCCATTACTTGTCCTTGTATAACAATTTTGTTTTCTTTCTTTCGTGGATATTCACGGTTTTGCTTTTTTTTAATGTTTACTTCCATGTTAATTTTACTCAGTTCTTTTTGATACAGTTCTAGGTTTTGTTGCAATTTTTCTTGTTTCGGCTACTAAAATCCTGTCATAGGCAATTAATAGTTTTCATAGTGTCACATTTTTCATTTTCGATATGCCTACTGTCCTGTTTTTAAATTTTTCTTTGCATTCTTTCATAGTGTCGTCTATGGTTATGGAGACTAGTAGTGTGCTTGCACATCCTTGCTTCAGTCCTATTTTTGTCTCGAATTCTGTAGATTCTTGATTGTGCATTCTTATTTCATTTCTGTTGTTCTTATATAGGGCCTGGATGATTGCTATCATATTTAATTCGACTCCTCTTTGTCTCATACAATTCCGTATATAATTTCTTCTTATTCTGTCGAAGGCCTTTTTGTGTCTAGAAAGCTTAGATGGATTTCCTTTCCTTTCATCAGTAGTTTTTCTCCTGTTGTCTCAGTATGAATATCGGTTGTAGTAAGTAAAGTTTATGCAAAATACTTGAGAAGAGACTAAGTCTAATGATGTACCAACACTCAAAGACAACCAGGTGGACGTTAGACCGGGAAGAGCTGCTGTAGATCTAATACTTAGTTTAGGACAATAATTATCGCAAAAGATGATTGCATATGACGACTAACTTTTTTATGCTTTGTGTATCTGCAGGAGGCCTTCAACAGTATGCTCAGAGAGAAAATATGGGAAGTCTTAGAAGAATAAAAAGTCTTCTTAACTTTATTAGAGCCATTGGTAGTATATATAAGATAACAAGGAATGTTCTAAGAGCAAATAATCGGGTTTCCGAGGATTTTGTGATGATTAGAGATGTAAGGTAAGGAGTACTGGTTCATTGTTGTTCATTACACTAATAGACGGAATCTCCAAAGAATGCAAACCAATAATAAATGAGGCCAGAATCGGGGTATGGCATTTGCAGCCGATAGTGGTACGAGAAATCATCTGCTGATTACTGAGTAATATTATCTAATACAGAAATTGATCTACAAAGAAATGTTAGTATGGAACGATGCTATAAGGGAGTATGGTACGGTAATAAATACAAATAAAACGGAAGTAATCGTTATTAGCAAAATGGAACATAAAACAGATATTCGTATAAAGGACAGTCCAATACAGGAAATTGACAATTTCAGATACTTGGGTTTAATAATTAACGCACATGGAAACAAAGAACCCGAAATCAATGCAAGAATAAAAGCAGCAAATGGGCTTTTTCAATCTCTTAACATATAAGGAAAAAAATGGATTAAAAAGCCAGTGTATTTGCTCCTATACTAACTTACAGTATTGAAACTTTGGTGCTGGATGACAGAACTAAAAGCACGTTACAAGCAAGTGAAATAAAACATTTAGGAGCGGCTGCAGATGTAACTATAAGATGGCAAAGAAATAACAATAACATTATACGAGGTTGGTTCAAAGTTGATTCTTTGGGAACAAAATTAAAAGGAGCCAGTTAAGATGGATAGGTCATATCACAAAAACATTGAATGGTGAAACAAATATGGAAAGGAGGTTTTGACCAAAGAACAAAAAGTAGGAGACCAAGAAGAATCCGGAATGGGGAGATAGCTAAGACACTAAAGAGAAAAGAGCTGACATGGAGACAAGAGAAAACGCTAGCGAAGGATAGACGGGGATGGAGAATTTCCGTACACCACTATACCATAATGGCAGAAGAGGACGGATTGTAACCACAAAAAAATAGCTGAAAAGATAAAATGTGCAACGCTTGTGTTTTTATAAAACAAAATCCATGGAGCACTAGACACAAAAAAACCTTAAAAATACCAAAAGTTAAATGTTACATAGTAGTATAGTTGTATTTTATAGCAATAAAAAAGACGACCAAAAAGGTTAATATTTTAAAGAAGTATGAAACGGCGTCCTCTATGGATTATAATATGAACAGATTTTATGAATAATAAACACATAAAGTAAGTTTTATGCCCGGTGCTTTGCTTTCTGAAAAAGAAAAAACTTCTCTTGTATTTAAATCGACTTGATACAAATATACGCCAGCGTATACAGGGTTATTCAAATTCGAGGCCCACCATGGGGATCTCGCTTATTATAATAGCTAGAGTATAGGTTTAAATTTGGCAAAGTTGCTAAATTTGATGCTCATTGATAATCCAAAGATAAATTGGGAATATCTCAAACGTTATTCGAGAAAATTAGGAAAAACCGGAAACTACAATTTTTGAAAATTGTCTATAACTCCTTTGGAATTTGAAATATTTTAAATGTGTAAAGACATTGCCCAAGCAACTTTTCAAGCCGAATCGAATGGTGGTCACAAATTTTTGCTAGATCGATTCGTTTTTGTTTTATGACAACCAACTTTGTTTTTTCTTATGGACGCAATTTTTGCTATTTACATAATCAATTAGCATTTATTTTTCTTAATCCATTGAGATATTACACATGGTATTTTACTTCTACATTAATTGTCAAATTTGAAAAAATACGTTTTAAACAATAACAACTATAAATCAGGTAGGTCGGTCATTGTAGTTTATGTTGTTTCCATGACTACCAATCAACAAACTAAAAGTCTGTTACTTGTCACATTAATAAATTCGTAAAAATGAACTTTAATTTTTTATTCATTGAATAGGAACTTTATCTACACTGTCAACGATATGCAGAAACATATCCAGATAGAAGACAAACCTTGCACACATATTTTTGTTCGTTGGACAGAAACATAGGGAAATATGAGGCTTTTGCCAAAATTAGAGAAAAATATGGCAGAAAGGTTTCAGATAACAATTAAAAAAAACATTTTTATAACAAACATATCTGGAAAAAACACTATTTTTCTATAGTTAACAGAAACTCAAGTAAATTTGTATAAAGCATGTGATAAAGTATAACAAAACTTAAAAGAACAGTATAAAAAATTCGGAGCATATCGCATTTTTCTTCGTTATTAAAGTTAATTTTTACGAATTTATTAATGTGACAAGTAACAGACTTTTAGTTTGTTGATTGGTAGTCATGGAAACAACATAAACTACAATGACCGACCTACCTGATTTATAGTTGTTATTGTTTAAAACGTATTTTTTCAAATTTGACAATTAATGTAGAAGTAAAATACCATGTGTAATATCTCGATGGATTCAGAAAAATTAATGCTAATTGATTATGTAAATAATAAAAATTGCGCCCATAAGAAAAAACAAAGTTGGTTGTCATAAAACAAAAACGAATAGATCTAGCAAAAATTTGTGACCACCATTCGATTCGGCTTGAAAAGTTGCTAGGGCAATGTCTTTACACATTTAAAATATTTCAAATTCCAAAGGAGTTATAGACGATTTTCAAAAAACGCATTTTCCAGTTTTCCTAATTTTCTCGGATACCGTTTGAGATATTCCCAATTTCTCTTTGGATTATCAATAAGTATCAAATTTAGCAACTTTGCCAAATTTAAACCTATACTCTAGCTATTATAATAAGCGAGATCCCCATGGTGGGCCTCGAATTTGAATAACCCTGTATAGGTCCAATGAACTCAATATTTTTCTTGTTTGTTTTGTAATTGTTAATTTAGGTGAAAAATTATGTTCTTGTATCTTCGTTATAGCGTGCCTGTTTACAATAATAAATAATATTAAATCAGGACATTTTTAAACACATAAATACATTAAAGAATTTAACTCCACTATATCATACATTGTATCCTTCAAAGCTAATATTAAAAGAGTTGATTAATAAATAAAACTTTGTGTTTATAAATAGTCCTATTTATTTGTTTATAATTTGGGTTGGAAAAAATAATCTAAAAACCATTTCCATCTATATCTCCTTTCAAGCCAACATCGGCGTTTTATTTCCTACACATTTTAGTAATTTCCTGTTGGCGTTAATGATTTTGTTCATATCAAGTCGGGGGCTTCTATAAATTCAGAAGCTATAATTTCCTTTTAAAAATAATAAACCTAATGTCATCACACTGCTTTAAATATTCTTTAGCTGTCACATTCATTAATTAACGTAAAATGATATTTCATCAATCATTTTACTCTCCAATTTTTAAGGAAATTGCATTTAAAATCTTATCGTTTACTTTAGTAAAGACAGTTGAATACAACAATTGATGAATTAACATTATTTACAAAGTGCAGATCTCAAATTTGTTTTGCCCATGGAGAGAGGGCTACACTTTGAATGTTATAGTTTACATTTAATAGTAGTAGTAGTAGTCAGTGTTAAAAGGGTTGGAGGTCAAATATCAAAATAGTATTAAATTCGTCTTGAAATTCTGCCAAACTTTTCTGATTTAACTGACTATCTAACTCTTATAATAACAAAGTTACGCATACAACACATGTAAATTATCGTCACCTCTCTCTATAGTATTAATCTTGTGTCATTTTGTTGAACGAAACGTGTACGACGCGATACATTTTTATCTGTATAAAATCATGTGCATAATTTTAAATATAAAATATTGCGAAAAATTCTAAAACTGTTTATATTATTTAATTTAACGAAAATATGCAAATACATAAATATTTTGTTTGCAAAATATATTCGTTGATATTCTATTTCGTTTTTACGTTTTACTTTAGTACAGAAAACATTAAAATTAGTTGAATAATTTCGCCAGTTTTTACCGAATGTGATACCCCATAACAATTAAATTTAATTTTGTCAGCATCGTGTCCATTTACATAATTGCGAAATGATGTCGGGGCTATTCACGTATCTTATAAAAATGGCCGGGGATCTAAACACACGCGCGTGGCTTAATTTCATTTGGGAGATCAGTAATGACTTGTAATGTCACCCGGCTGTTGCAGTAATTCCGGTTGAATTAAGACATCGATTTTACTCCGGACGTATCCTTTTACATTAGCTAGTAGTTATTACTTACGCTTTTATATGTACAATTAGATTACAATATATTTAATGACCATTGTGTATTAAGTATCAATGTTTACTTCAATTAATTAATCAATTAATTTAAAACTATTTTGTGGTGGACCTTTAGAGTTCTTGGCAATTTTTTCTAAACAATAATGAGTTAAATTAAAATCGAGCATCCAAAAGTAATAAAATGTCTTACAACAGAGGGTAATGGTCCAAAATTTATCCATCAAAGAATGATCGACATGAAGCAAACCCCATCTTTATTCCAAGTAAAATTTTGGTATAAACAGTTTCGCTGGGGGGTCGGGAATTTCTACAGAATGATCCAAAAGCAGTCGACTAGTTGAGGCAAAGATGGTACTGCAGACATGATAAAGATTTGGTGTAGCAGAAATTGTCTTTCATTGTCAGGGAAGTTGGAGTATCCGAAACAAATGGTTGAAAAGTTTTGTCCAACGATTTGGGTATGAAAAAAGTGTCTGGGCGTTGAATTTCTAAGTTTTTTCGCCGAAGCTAAAACTTGTCAGGAATTTTCCAAGAAATATTATCGTTTCACAAGCTGATAACAGTTTTTTTCACGAATTATTACCGGGTATGGATGGGATCCTCCTACCAAATCTTCGCCTCCTACCAAATGTTCGACTCCTTCCAAATGTTCGCCTCCTCCGACAAAAGCCAAACACAGTTTTTGGTCGAAAAGCCAATGGCAACCATTTTTGGAACGAGGAAGGAGTTCTGTTTATTGAATATATAAAAAAGACCTCACAATTAACGGAGAGATCTATTTGAAGACGATCCTATGTGCTTTCTTTCATGGCTAGGTAGATTACATAAAAATACTCCTTCGTAAATGAAGCGTTTAAAAACCTCGGTTGTCAAGTGTAAGACTTTGGGTAAATCGAAAATGGTATAGGCTAAGTTGGATCCAAATACATGTGCACCATCGATTTGGAAGCTCTTTAATTCCTTGTTAGAACAAGCTTTTTGGCTGCATTTTCACCTAATCCAGAACAGTTTTATTATCCTCACAATTTGCCTAAAATTTTTTTCCTTCTAAAAAATCTTTCAGGGTTTCAAACAAATGAAAATCGTATGGAGCAAGATTCTAACTGTATGCTAAGTTGGGTAACAGTTCCTACTGTAGAATTGTATTTTCTTCAATGGTTTTTGCAGCAATGCGAGGACGGGCGTTGTCGTGGAGACAATGCTCAGAACTTTGACTTTTCATTATTTGGTCCTGATTGCATTTTTAACTTTATTTCTTAAAAGTATTGAGTAATAGTCTGTTTTAGCTTAGCTTAACACAAATTTTAGAAAATAATATTAAATATATCGGCGAAAGGCAATTGTAAAATCAAATCATTCCCAATTTTGCGACGTTGCAGTTTGATTTAGATTAAAACTTGTTTTTATTTTTAATTAAGCCAATAACGACATTTTTTAATTTAAAACGAAGGCATACGTCAATACATATTGTTCACTTTGCCAGTTTGATGTATTTAATGAATGTGCAATATGTGACAAGTTTTAATTAGATTTTGCTAGGTACAGTGTTGGTAGCTTTTGATATGAAATGTAGATAAATTAGGTACGATTAAAACAGAGATGAACACGTCATTTATATGGAATGACAAGTTTAACGTGGAACGATCCAGCGAATATAACATTCAATACCTATACTTTACATGGTGGTACTAAAAATAATATACAGTAAAAAGGGTAAAAACTAAATAATTGCAAAAGTTATTGCATTTCTCTGTTTTTTATACCGCTATGTGATGCTCAGTTTGATATTTTACTGCAAAGTTCCAAGGAAGTGACAAGGGGTTATTGAGTTATATAATATTACAACCCAAAACATTACATCAATAAACTTTATATGTTTTTTTTACTACTATTCTTTCTTATTTATCTTTATTTAACACATATAACCCTGACACTATTTTTTTTTGGTTGTAAATCAGTTCAAACGCACTATCAATAAATTAGTTAGTCTTTAAAAAGCTTGAAAGTTGTTTTTTTTTTAAATTCTTAGTTTTTAAGATAACGGGCGTCTTCTTAATAGGATGATAGGGATAATTACTGCTAAAATATGGGCAACTTTGAATAAAGTCTCAGTGCAGCATAGGTATACAAATTATAACCTATTGAGCTTTTGTGATTGTACCAGGAGCCTTGAATTTCGGAAGTCAGTTCTTTCATCAGTTATAAAAATGTGAAAAAATTGTCGAAATAGAGATGTAATTGGTCAACCTGGCTATTGTTAGTATGGCTATGTCATCAGCATAGCCTACCGCAGTGCCCTGCTTTCTCCAGTGTCCACAGAAGCTCGTCTGCCACTAGGCACCACGAAAGGGAAGATAAAACCCCCCTGTGGACACCCTCGGACAGCCTTGACTCCTGCAGTCTGTCCAAAAGCAGAAACAAAAATGTTTCTGTGTTTAAGCATTTCGGAAATCCATTTACAAATTAATGCTTTCCACTGCATTTCGTATTGATCTCAAGGAGGCATTATAAAACGTCCCCTCGATATCTAGAAAAACTCCAAGTGGGATCTCTTTGTTCTTTAGATCTTTGTTTGTTTACTTATGTCTTTATTTCATAAAAGCGAATTTATGTTAGAAGTAATGGTTCTTATTTGATTCAAGATTTTTTCTCGTCTCTCCCGTCACTTGTTAAAACGATACCTAAATATTTGTAGACTTTTGTAGTAGTGATATTTGCATCATCTAGAGTTAAATCCTCTTCTTCACACACCACTGCCATATGTTGTGTTTTTTTTGTGTTTATTTCTAAACCTCAGTTTTTATATTGTTCTATAAATTTCCTTAGCATTTACGAAGCATCCTCTATGTCCTTAGCAAGAACAACCGGGTCGTCTGCGAATAACAGCGTAAAAATATTTTTCTCTACAATTTGGATACCCACACTATTACATTTCTTAATCCAATTTTCCAAAGCAGAATTCAAATACAATTTAAACAGTGTTGGAGAGAGACAGCAGTCTTAGATCTTTGTTGACAGGAAATGAATCTGTCACTCCCGTACTAGGTAGTTTTAACACAGCTGACATTGTTTTCATAAAATTCCTCCACAGCGTTTATATATCTAGTATGAATTTTATTTTCTTTCATCGCTCTGCATAGTTTACATCCTGGGACGCTGTCATATGCCTTTTTCAGATCGATAGAGACTATGTGTAATTCACTTCCGTGCGCAATAGTTTTTTTCCATTATTTGTTTTAAGCAAAAGAGATTATCGATTCATGATCTTCCCGGTTTAAGACCGCTTTGTTCCTCCAACTGTTTCATTTGACTCTCTATTCTATTTTTCAGCACTTTTCAGTACAGTCTTCCTATGGTAGCTGTCCCGCTTATACCTCGATAGTAAAAATGTGATACACATATCTAAAAGTACTTTTTACCAGATTATGTTATAAAAGTATTAAAAAAACGTCCACTCGATCCTCATTTCACGTAAATGATACCGTAACACAATTAAAAAAGGACGTAATATATTTACGTATGTATGAGTACGTGAAAGCCATTTAATTTCCTCGCAATAATTGAAAGCCCGCTAGAGGCTTCATTTATTTTTTCACCCTTTATATTTGTCTTAAAAATCTGCATAAATATGCAAATCCAAACGCCGTTGTAAATGAATTATCCGCACAAAATATGGAACTTTAGCCATTCCGTACTTTATAAGAACTTGTTAGTTCCAACATAAAAATTACCTTCGTATATAAGGATCCGATGAGGGGATATATTTCCGGGAAGGTATTAAAGTTAAATTCCTAAAGAGTGATTGTGCTTTATCTTGAGGGGGCTGAAAACAGTATTTATTAAGGCGGTTAAGGAGATGGTTACCGAATTATAACCCCAGTTTAATGAACGAATCTTCAAGTCGCTCGTTTTAATAAAAGGAACGCTGAAAACGAGTTGTAGGCCGAAATCAGCAGGAGCCGTAAGTCAAGGGCAGGGATTGTGACGTCATTGGCACGGTCTCCTTTAATTAAACACTGTTTATGCAAACTGCCTGCATCTGCATACCGCCGTCTAATCGCGGGGATGAATATTAATTGCTCTGACATAACGCCTCATGCAAATCGTATTACTCTCGTTTACACAATGAAAACGGATACACTAGTGACGACGATATAAATACATGCCATACCAACCAACCCAAACACAACTGCGGATTACAGTATTACAAGAGTTAACTTGTGAAGATGGCAATCAAACAATGATTGAACAAATTTATGCCACGCGATTAAACTCGACCCGGAACGTTTTCAAACAATACAAGCAAATATATTAGCACGAAACTGGATTATTAGTTTATGGGGAACAGTTTGACAACACTTTTTAAAAATCCTTGAATAATAATAACACTGGTGTTTCAGTAACTTACTTACTTACTTATCCTCACCCATAGATGTAGAGGTGACTGACTATCTTTTACCAAATACTTCTACAGTTTTCGTTTCTTCAATGCATCTGCCACTCCTGTATTCCATTTTTTCCTGAGTCTACCTTTCCTTCTCTTGCCAGCTATTTCCATCTCCCATATTTTCTTTACCACTCTTTTCTCGTCCATTCTCACCAAATGTCCGAACCATCTTAATAAATTGTTGTCGTTCTATTTTTTGCGCTATGCTTGTAACATTTAAGTCTTTCCTTACTACATCACCTCTAATTGTATCTAGTCTTGTCACTCCCGCGATTTTTACAAGTACTTTTATCTCACATGCGTTGAGTTTTTTTGTTATGACCCAGGACTTGCTTCCATACATGAGTATAGGTACCAAGCTACCAAGACTGATTCATATATTCGGATTTTTGTTTTTCTTGTTATTTCTTTTTTGTGGAAAAAAGACTTATACAATAGGGTGGATCGCTCTTATATGGGAGAATTTTTTTTTTCGAATTTTGATTTCGGGGGGTGCGCGATAGATGCCCTGGTATCTTATGATTAATCATGCAAAATATTTAAAAAAAATAATAATTTGAAGTACTGCCCCAAAGTCGTCAAAGTTTTCGAGAATTTAAAAAAAAGTTACTTTAAATTAAAATGTCTTTGTTCTATTTTTAACAACGAATTTCTCGACTTTTTCGAACATTATCACAGTTTATGCTTTTAATTATTAAAATAACAATGTAACACACCGTTTTTCTTACTTTCCCGGGTAATTTTATTGTCACGTGCGCGTGGTGTGCGCGGGTAGTGTAGCGGATATGTCATTTAGCATCCCTTCGCTTTATAGTTTCAATTTTTTTTCAGGAAGAGATCACGTTTCGTTCTGATTTCGAATATTTGAGATTTGATAGTGTGATTTTTTTGTAATAAAAGTACAAACGTTTACGTAGCAGTGATACAAACTGTCCTATATTTGGTGTTGGCAAAGAATTCCCGAATAGTTTGTTACCGACGCATGAAGGCATGAAGGCATGACATAATATTTTATTTACGTCTCGCAAACCTTAGAAAACAATTCCAGGATTTGGTAAGAGACACTAGTAAAATAGTTACTACTGACATAGAACAAATCTGGAGAAGAGCGTCCTTACCTACAGTAGAGCATCGAACAATTTTAGCGAGAATAAAAACATATCATGACAAATACTGTGCAATCCTAAAGCCCTATCAATGTAGAAAGAATAGTGACAACTACAGAAACAAATTGGAGAAGTTCAAAATGGACGCCAGGACTCTGTTTGACATTGCCACGCAAATGTAGTTCGTTCCAGACTAGTTCTTGTGACAAATCGCGGAAGATACTCATTAAAGAAAGAGAATTCTTCTTAGACCAGTGAGGTCAAAGAAAAATGATGATGTGTTGCTTAGATAGAGAGACCACAAGGAAAAACGAAACCAATATTTCCAAAAAATTGCAACGAAACTTTTATGAAGAAGTTTCCCAAACATCAAAGTCCCAAAGATCCACGTCTTAAACTAAGGGTTCAAATTCAAAGCCCTTAAAAGCAAATGCTGTATGCAGGAAAAGCAAAAGGACTATCGCAGAAAAGTTGTGTTCAAAGAGCACATTAGTTTATTAAAAAAACCTGGCTCACAATACATTGACATTGACCACATTTCTATGAAATCTAGTGACGAGAAAACAATTGTCAATTGACTGTTCGCATCATTTCCGAACCCATCGCAAATCTGGACAAAGTCGAAACTGATATTTTACCTAAATTTTGTTTGATGCCTTGCCACACACAAACCACTGAAAGATGTGTCAAATTGGTGACGGATCAGAAATAAATTAGAATCTTGTCGTATCATACCAAGAAAGACTACAAAACCAAGTTATTAGCTTAATTTTGGAGTGATCTTAATTTTTTTTAAAACTTTTTTTGTGTGGATTTACATTCTGTTCTATTTTCCTATTCTTTTAATTGTCCAAAAAAGTTAAAAAAAAAATTGTAGCCTAACCTTGAATACTTTTATTGGGCATAAACTATAACATACATTCAGCAAATTTTTTTCAAAATTCAGCAGGCTTGGGGCAGTACTTGCACTAATACAGTGAGCTCGCGTTATAAGCAACCCACGATATAAGCAACTCGCGTTATAAGCAACACTCGATATAAGCAACTATCGTATCAAAGTACAAGATATAAGCAACTGTCAGTGTGACAGTTAAAAATACAAATATCTAAAATACTATTGCAGATATAACAATGAAATTTTGTATCTGAGCGTTATGGTATTTTTCGGATTCGATGGAAATTTTAAGGTTGCAATACGACTTCCGGTTCAACCGGAAACGGACTCAAACTTTGAAATGTTGAATAGAACATCTGTATATTTTTACATTTTTGAATTTGTCTTAAAATTTACTTTAATAAATGTGAAAAGTTATTTGGGTCTAAAGTCAACAGTTTTCAAAATATTTACATTTTTACGAAAATTTTGAGTGATATAGCACTTTCAGTTTTTTTTTAACATTCAGGTTATTTGAAAGGGCAGTAAAATATCGTGTGAAATCTAGATTAACAATAGATTTTTTAACTATCATTTTATTTTTAGGAGATTATTAATATACAGCGTCATTCAAAAAGTCTGCAACGAATGGAAAAGTTTTTTATTATTTTTTTCTCAGAAAATAGTATTCTTGATAAAAGTTGGTGCATGGTCTAAAACTAATTTTAAGATGAAAAAAGTTCAATAAAAAATCATATTAGTGATTTTTGAAATATTTTAAGATACAAAAAAAATTATGGACAGAGTTTTTAAAAATCCCAAAATAAGGCTAGATTTAAATTTTGACAGTCAAATTTCAATTTTTATTTTTTAAGAAATTTTAACATTTAAAAAGTCTACAACAAATGGAAAATTTTATTTTTATCGAAAAAAGTTATTAAGAATCTAATAACCGAACTAGGTTTAAATTCTAAGGGTTAAATTCTAATTTTTATTTTTTACGAAATTTTAACATTCAAAAAATCAAAAACCATTAAAATCTAGTGTCATATGACTTTTTATTAATTTTTTTAAATCTTAAAATTAGATTTAGACCATATACCAACTTCATTAGGAATAAAATATTCAGAAAAATCGATAATAAAAACTTTTTTCATTTGTTGCAGACTTTTTGAATGACGCTGTATAATAATGTAATAAACTCGTTGGTTAAATTACTAATATTTTTTGGCTTTATATAATTTACCAAAGACCATAAGTTCAATTTATGATTGTCGGTGGAATTAGCACACAGTATAATAGTACCTAACTCGTTGCTTAGATATTTTTCTCCCGGGAATATTTTTCTTACGTGTATGAACAAGAGTTTTGTCCGGTAAACACTTGTAAAATAAGGTCGTTTTATCCGCTCTGTATACTTACCATGAAATCACATCATATTTTTTTTATTTGAGAGATGTACAAGTACATATATCACTACTAAAGGTACGTGGCACGCGCGTATTTCGTTTGACATAGGTACGTACAGATCACCATAGCAACGCGACCACGATCGCGTTGTTATGGTGTAAACTTTTATTTTTAGTTTTACTACTAAAAACAAGATTTATTTATGTTAAAAATCGAATCGTTTCTATTTCTATCATATAAGCAACTTTCACGTTATAAGCAACTTTTGGATCGGAAATGGCCGCCGTTAGTTGCTTATAACGCGAGCTCACTGTAATATCAAAATATTGTCTTCATGACTTCTGATTGTATTCTCCTAGAGCATCTTTTCCGCACCCCGTCAGAAAAAAATTATAAAAAAATAAAATTCGATCCACCCTATTATACAAGGTTCTATAGAGCGCCATGTTTTTTTGTATCACGCTTAGTATCTCTTTCTCTAGTCTTCTGGTCAAAGGCGGATTTAACGGCGGGCGCACCGGGCGCGCGCCCTGGGCCCGGACCTCCGAGGGGCCCCGCGAAACCCCAACTTTTTGTAAAAAAAATATGGTTTACATGTATTTTTATTTTCCCTTTCTCTCCCTTTTTTCTAAGGGGCCCAATATTTTCTTCTGCGCCCGGGGCCTCAAACGCCTTTAATCCGCCTCTGCTTCTGGTCACGTATATGAAAAAAAGTTTAATTTATAGTAATAATAATTATGAAGATGCAAATGAAACTTATATTAATCGTTACTCATAAATAAGGCAACCTAACAAATCTATTTTTGGAAGATTAAAACAAAATCTCATTAATTGTGGGACATTTCTTCTTCATTATGGGTAACGATTAAAATGTTTCACTTGCAGCTTCAGAATTATTATTACTTTGAATAGAACATTCTAACATATCATACTTTTCGTAATATTCGTAAACCATTTCGTGTTTTTAAGGTACAAAAAAATAAACGTGATTATTTCTGTCAAACTATTACTAAAACAACAGAATTTCAGTTTGTTTTACCAATTATATTCTTAATGACATTAGCCTACTACTAAAAAACAAATAAAATATGAAAAATTACCTAATTTTTGCTATAATGTAAGGATAATTTATAAATCGACCCCACATGATATTTATTATTGGAATGGGGGAAAAATCCTCTTTCTCGTGTTGCTACAGCCAACTATGGGTTCTATTTAAAAAAAAATACAACTTTGTCACAACTCAATTTCGATTTTTTTTTGAAAAATTGTCTACGCTACCACGGCATTCTTACCAAAAAAGTGCCTGTAGATCGTCAAAAATATTTTTGTTTATTTTCATAAACAAGCAAGATATAGTCATAAAACGAAAAGTCGAAAAATCGAGTTTTCGGCGATAACTCAAAAACAAAAGACGATAACCAATTTTAGTTTTCACCATTAACTTTTTCTCGAAAAAAAGAGATCGTGGAACGGGGGTCCATTTTTCCATAACTCTTATAGTTACCGTGATTCCATATGAAAACATCGAAATTTGCCCACCCTGTAGGTAAGTTAAGAAATTGTGCACAGAATTAGCAGAAAACGCTAAATAAATCGCATTATTGTTATTCTTAAAAACATCCAAGATGAGTTTCATTTACATTTTTAAGTACTTCTTTAAACAGTACTTTTTTTGGAAATAGAGAAGTCCCAAAACGAACCAAAGTGGAAGTGGTCAAAAAGGTAGTAACACCGGCACTTTTATACGGAAGTGAAACGTGGACTCTCACAAATAAAAACAGTAGCCGTGGGAATGCAGCAGAAATGAGGTTTCTAAGAAAAATCCAAGGAAAAACAAAAAAAGATAGAATCAGAAACGAAACATATAGAGAACAATTAAAGATAAAATCAGTTGAAACGAAAATAGAAGAGAGACAGTTGTGATGGTTTGTTCACATTTATAGAATGAATTAAGAAATGTTAACCAGAAAAACCTATGAAGCAAGATCACAGGGAAAAAACAAAAGAGGTAGACCAAGAAAAACCTGGCACGACAAAGTTAAAAAAGCAGCAACGGATAGAAACATCAAATGGAAAGCCATAAAAAATCTAGCACAAGACAGAAAAACATAGAAAAAAATCAGCACAACACAACTCAACAGTCCTACACCTAACAGTAGAAGGACTCATGATTAAATAATAAAATAAAATGCCTGATTATAGATGGCCAAAGAAAATTTTTGTATGCTAGCCACGTGAACGGAACAAGAGGGTACGTCCGCATAAGAAATGGAAGGATACTGTGGAGGAAGCAATGCAAAGAAGAACCCTAACAAAGGAGATGTGTGATGATAGGAGAAGTGGCACTTGGGGTGCGAGAAACGGACGAAGAAGCTGTTAGGGAACTCGCTATATACAGGTAAATACTCGTATATAATTAAAAAGTCCAAAAAGAGTTTCATTTACATTGTTGTACCTACTTCTTTGTGTAAATATATAAATTATGATTATAATACGATATAATACGCAATGCAGATACATTGCGCCCAAACTCATTCATTTTACTATTGTGCCTGACGGATGGTTAAATTTCTGTTGAAGCTACAAACTCGAATGACTCTTAACTCCAAAAGGGGTCCCAAAAAAGCTTAGCCAAGGACCCCACTCGTGTTAAATCCGAGCCGGTTTCGTACGAATTATAAAAATGTTGAATTACTTAAAATTTCTAGTTATCTTAATCCACATTAAAATAAATAACTTATAAAAGCCACTTTTAAAGTTTAACGACTGGCGTTATACTCTGCCTATAAGAGTTGAGGCGCCTAAAAATCCATGATTAAATTATAATTCTTAAATAGCAGCTCAGGCGGATATCGATTAGCAGTAACAAGGTATAGGAAAATGTTCACAAAACCGATATTTCCCGTGTAGATTAGAACCTGAAGAATCGTTAATGGTTTTCCGATAATTAAAGTTAGATACTGAACAGCCTTAACAAAATCTTCATGCAATATTAATAAACAGGAACACAATACCAAACCAAAAATGAATGGCTGTAATTCAATATTGGTGGTTAACGTTATCAAGATACCGATCCATTTGCTTTACATCAGAAACAAATGAACTGTGGATGGATGAATTTAATTGAATTCTGCCGATAAAGTTAATAACGTGTCGTATAAATCGTAAATTTTCATCGTACTACTTGAAATTATTTATCAATGGAATTCCGATGGAACTATCGTTCATTTTCTCACGTTTTCTACACAAAATGAATTTACAATGTTGATCAGCAAAGCGCTTCACCGAAGTTTGAAATTAGAGAAGTGCTAATGCATTTTATTGAATTTTAAACTGAAGGGGATAAAAATGTTCATTTTAATTTGAATTGTACTAAAACTTAACTAATTAATATCAATACAGGGTGTTTGAATTTCGAGTTTAAGCATGGGGATCTCGCTTATTATAATAGCTAGAGCAGCGGTTCTGAACCAGTTTCCATCAATGTACCCCTTGGCTTCACTGTGAAGCGTCATGTAGGTACCCCTTGTCAATTAGTCCATTTCAAAAGAACTTTATTTATGCATAAAACATACGTGTAAAATATATTAAGTGCGAAAATCGTTGATTCCGGGTATTGTATTTGACACATACATTAAAAAATTAGTAACGCAGTCCCAAAAATAAACCACAACATTCGAGGGTCTCATATCAGAGGGGCGTATGAGCCATTTGTAAAATTGTTCAAGAGAAGAGAAAAACTTCCTGTAAATTCAAATTCAAATATGCAATCACTTCAATTTTGTTCCTGCTTATATATCAAAATATGTTGATTTTTCTGACATACAAAGATTTATCTTTTTTCTTCAGTTTAACACATTTTTGACGAAAAATCTCCATACATATTTTTTTTAGACGAGGTTTCACCTCACAGGAGGCTTTAGAAATTGCATACAATGATGAAATTGACTTAGAACAAATTTTTATTGAGCCACCAGAGTCAAATGTTTTGGATGGATGAGGAGGAGGACTCTGGTGATGAGGATGGCCCCGGTTTGCTAGATAATCTCAGCGGACCACAACTTCTGGCGGGTGCTGAAATAAGAACAGCTAATATGCACGATGTGGATGATGATTCTCAACAGGACAGCAAAAAAGAAGAACCTAGCAATCTTCCAAACTTTGATTTTTCTAGACCCGGAAATGACGGAACAACGTGGATAAAAGGAGATTTAATTCCATCTTCTAAATTTTTTCCAAATTTTGATTATTCAAAATATGAAAACTTGGCCAGCTTAGAGATATTTGAAAAATTTGTAGAAAACATCATTTTATTTTTGGTAGAGGAAACTACAAAATATGCTTTGTTCATAAACGAAGCGAATCCAAAAATTTCTGGTGACGAAATGAAATGTGCTATTGCAATCCTCATTCTCTCTGGATATAACGAGCTACCTGGAAAAGATTTTTATTGGGATGGTGGAGTCGATATGAAGAACACAATGGTTAGTGAAGCAATGAGACGAGACAGTTTCAGACAAATTCTAAAATATTTACGTTGTGCTGACAATACGAAGCCAAATAGAAACGACAAAGTTTGGAAATTGCGACCTTTGATGAACAAATTTAAGAATAAGTTTTTGGAAAATTGGATGCCTAAAGAATGCATGGACTTTGATGAATCCATGGTGAAATATTTTGGAAAACATTCATGTAAACAATTCATTCGTGAAATTTATGAAACGCAAAACTAGAGGGGAATTCGATTCACGTATCAGAGTATCTGATAACATACGGTATGATGGACGAGACCATCTTCTTATACCAACCCAAGACAAAATAAGAAAACGTTGTGCTGGGGAAGCATGCATATCCAGTATCCGCACAATGTGCAATAAATGCAACGTCGGGTTATGTTTAGAGTGCAATTATATATTTCACAACAAATAAACCACATTTTTGTATACCGTTAGCGGCTAGTGTTATCATATGGTAACGGTTGTTTTTTGTGTAATTGAGATTTTTTTTAAAAATATTTTATGTGTTTCTAATTTAGTAATACAAACATTAACCAGATATTAACTTTTTTTTATTTTTCCTAAAAGAATTTTAATCCGCCGTTGAAGGTTTAAGCAGTACCTAAAATAAGAATTAAAATATAAGTTTTTAATGCGATTTTTGTTGTTGAATGCTTTTTGTAAAATTTTTTATATCAGGTTAGTATTTCGTTACTTTTAATAAAATGCTTGCTGAACTAGATTCATCCGTGTATTTCTGAATTTATTTTTTATCAAATTCGTATGTGAAAACAGTGACTCACATGCTATGTGGAAGAAAATATAGTTAAAATAGTCGACGCAAATTTTTTAAAGATTTGAAGTCTTCTGAAATCGTTTGCCAGGCAATAATAATTTTGCTTTCAGCATTGTTATTTATTTTTTCCTCCAAACGTTCCTTTTCAATAATCTCTAAATTTTTCCCTAAGTCAATAAACTTTTGCCTCCAAATTGCACTTGATTGAAAATCAATTAATTGCATTTTAAAATTTTCTAATTCTAATCATTCAATAATTTCCAAATCAAATTCATCAACTTTGATTGTAAATTATGAATTTTGAAATGTCTTCGAAATTTTTAAATTGAGTAAATCGCCAAGAAAATGCATCTATTATTAATTACATAGCTGTGGTTTAATGTTCAGTCAATTGAATTTGATTTATTTTAATTTGACGGGTGGGATTTTCTATAAAAAAATTTAAATTTGGAAAATATTTTAAGGCATGAGAAGCAATATCTGTAATTCTGTTTGAAATTTGCATATTTCGAAAGATTAATTCCACGAAACAAAAAGTAGAGAAAATTGATAAAATATTTTTTTTAGATTTTCGCGGTTACTATTATACTATTATTTTTAATTTGGTTTTCTGAGTTAACCCGCGTAATATTTACATAATCTCGACGTTTCAGCAAGCTCTCCCTTGCCATTATCAAGAGCTTTGATGAAAAAATGTTTAACTATTCGAACAGTTAAACATTTTTTCTATGTAGCTCTAATTTGAGCCCCAAGACTTCATCGATACCTTTTTGTACTAATAATTATTTATTTACTCCCTATAAATTACTATTAAGTGTATTTTTAATGTTTTTGAGAGAGACCAAAAAGTTTTACGTATAGTTTTAAACCATTATTAGAAAGTACTCCCAAAACATGCCTCTTAACTGTTACGCCACTGGAAGGACTGCTACTAGTTTCATGTACATACTGTAATAGTAAACATAACCACAAATTTTATATCGTATTTAAAAATGTCCGGTTACCACAGAAGAAGGAACGATAATGGTGAAGGAGGAAGTCATGGTTCCAGATTTCACAGAAGAGGTCAAAAACACCCTTCAAATCTTAAGGGAAGAGATATTGGAATGTTCTATGCCCAACGATCCAAAGCAAGAGAACAGAAGATAGGAGAACAGAATGCTCGACCTGTAAATCCTTTTCTGTTTGTATGTTTCTTTATATAAATAAGTGTGATTTTAGATTGGAGTTGTACTTCTATCCGAAAAGACAAAAAATAACATCGAAAAACTTCTATGCAATAATTTATCAGGAGCATTTGCAATCGGTGATGGCTCGTATGATCATATACAAGATTCGAAATTTAAAAGGGAATTCATGAAAGTTTTACAAGGTAACTCTGAAGATAAATCAATTAACATTATCGCTAGAGAACAAAATATAAATCTCGATAATGAGTTGTATGAAGAATTTGAGTTACGTAAATCCACAAACGTTCAGTACAACCAAATGCTGCAAGTACGAAAAAGGTTGCCAAGTTTTGAGATGCGGCATGAACTACTAAGACTGATAAACGAACATCAGGTTGTGGTTATTAGTGGAGAAACGGGTTGTGGTAAAACCACACAAGTTGCACAGTTTATTTTGGATGATTTTATTGAAAAGAAGAAAGGATCGCTTTGTCATATAATTTGTACACAGCCCAGAAGGATCAGTGCTATTTCTGTCGCAGAGAGGGTTGCACAAGAGCGAGGTGAAACTGTTGGTTGTGGCAGCGTTGGTTATACAATTCGTCTAGAAAGGTAATTTTGTTATTAGATCATTCTATTTATTCACATGGGGTAGTCATGTAATTTAAATTGAATTTATCTATTTCACTTTGCAATCTATTTTGTTTTTTAGACAAAATAGATTTTACTTTGGTTGAAAACAATTATTCTTCATATCTATGACTCAATGTAGTTGTTGTAGTCATTACTTTCAAAACAGAATTTTGTTCGGATGCCATTTCTAATGTTTTTTCATGGTAAATATGCATTAAATTCCCAATAAACTTTGCTAAAATCATCTTCAAAAAATGATTTTAAAATAAGGGTAGTTGTCGAGTAATAAAAATATAATTTTCAAGCAGAATAAACCTTCAAACTGTAAAATAATTCAAAGTTGGTGATGTTGAAAAAGAAAACAATCGAAGTATGTATAAAAAAAGATTGAGAACAAAAGACAACTATGTTAAAAAGAGTTAAAAAAGAAAACAATCGAAGTATGTATAAAGAAAGAGAGAACAAAAGACAACTATGTTAAAAAGAGTTGAAAAAGAAAACAATCGAAGTATGTATAAAGAAAGATAGAGAACAAAAGACAACTATGTTAAAAAGAGTTGAAAAAGAAAACAATCGAAATATGTATAAAGAAAGATAGAGAACAAAAGACAACTATGTTAAAAAGAGTTGAAAAAGAAAACAATCGAACTATGTATAAAGAAAGATGGAGAACAAAAGACAACTATGTTAAAAAGAGTTGAAAAAGAAAACAATCGAAGTATATGTATAAAGAAAGATAGAGAACAAAAGAAAACTATGTAAAAAAAAAACATTTTCTGTTAAGAGACCTGTTGGCAACCCTAAGTTTACATTAAAAATATATTTTGCAAAGTCAATTTACTTGTTTTTTTTTTTTTATTGGTTTTATATCTTCACCTGTAATTATTATACAAATTTTTATTGTATACAGGGTGTCCTAGTTATTGTGAATAGCATGGGAATTTAGGAGCAAATATTCTATGAAAAACAATTGATAAAAAACGAAAGAATAACATTTTCAATTTTTGCTTATAACTTGCTTATTTGAAGTGATACTTTAAATATTTTTCGACATTATTAGAACACTTTTTCGCGTAGATCTGAAATTTGTTAATACATTTTACCTATCTTCATTTGTTTTTGTTATTTTACCATCAACTTTCCTATTTCAAATAGGGGTTTTAAATGACTGACACCATTTAAAAAAAAATCTTTCCTCGTTTCTTTGCTGTATGAATTGATAGGTCTAGCTTTGAAAATAAGTATGGTATTACAATATTATCGTGTTTATTAAGTTTAATCAAAGTGGCCATTGAAAACAAAAACAAAACATTACATAAACAAGCTAGCTGTACTTAATTAAACACTTGAAAAATTAAAACTTGAATAATTTAAGATTATCTTGTTATTACTCTCAAATTTAATACAAATTTGAGATCTGCAGTGTAGATAATAATGTTTTCCTAAGCATATTACTTTTTATTTCATGATATATTTTTAAAACAGCCAATCTTAATAAGACTAAATAGTTGCTCTTAATTCATAAATCATTTTGAACCATTTAACCAACTCTGCAACTCTTACCGTTTACATGCTGTTCATGAAAACTTGGACACCCTGCATATAGTTTAAAATAAATATATTCAACATTTGTTTTAGTTTTTAAAAGGAATAAAAAATTAGTAACGCAGTCACAAAAATAAACCACAACGTATAGAACTAATCTGCAAATTTTTAATTACCCGAAAATGATTTTAATTTTGTTGTTACAGTCAAGTAGGAAGAAGCAAAGGTTCAATTCTGTTCTGCACAACAGGTGTCATACTCCGACAAATGGAACAAGATCCGTATCTCCGAAATGTCTCGCACCTCATCCTCGATGAAATTCACGAACGCGATGTTGTGTCCGACTTCTTAATCTCTTTAGTAAAACAAATTATAAACAAACGCAAAGACATCAAGATAATTTTAATGAGTGCAACACTCAATTCCGAACAGTTTTCGCATTATTACGACAATTGTCCCCATATTAATATTCCGGGATTTACCTATCCCGTGGAGGAATTTTACTTGGAAGATGTTTTACAACGTACAAACTTTTGTTTTGACGATAGCAAAGTGTTCCATGACCTTCCAAAGCATCTTAGATATCGAGGAAAAAGGGGTAGGGTGAATGCATACTCGGAGTTTATTGAACCTCACATTCGGCAATTGGAAGCTGAAAGAAAATATTCTTGGAATGTCTGCGCACAGCTAAGAAACCCGATTTGTGAAAAACTTGATGTGGATCTGATATTGGCTCTGCTGATTAATATTTGTGAAAATGATAAGGAGAATGGAGCGATTCTGGTGTTTTTGAGTGGATTTGCTGAAATATCGAAGCTCAATCAGTTGATTGAAAACTCAGGAAGATTTCCACCAAGCAGGTAAATATTGAGTTTTTTGTTGATTATCTAGTAAAAAAATGTGAAACCGTTTGTCCAAAATGACTTGGTCATGTAAAGCTAAAACTATTATAGTTTGTATCAAAATAAAATTCCGAAATGATTCAATTATATACAATTGGTGTGTTCTTTCAAAGTGGGATCTTTTCCAGCTTTTTTTTCATACCAAATACATCTGATGATGACATCAACAATTTCTTTAAATAAATTGCACTGTATATTTTCGGAAATTGAAAAAATTCAAATAACCCTGTTGTTTTTTAAAACATCAAGTTTAACTTAAATAGTTAAATGTCTTCCTATTTCTTTGATTTGCCAATAATAAATTGATTTTAATAAATAATATTTTTTATTTAAGTAGCATTTATTTAGATAGTTAAATTTAGGTAATTTTTTTTACTAGGATTTAAAACAAAGTACTATCCCCAGTAACACATAATATAACAATATTGTAAGGCAATATTGGTATGAGGCAGCTGGGGTTGACACTTATGTGCATTGGTTCTATATAAATTACCAATATTATACCAACATTATTGAACTACATAAAGGAAATATTGGTAAACAATATGGTATGCATATTGGTAAACTTTATAGTTTTTATATTAGTAAACAATATGGTATTCATATTGGTAAACAATATGGTATATATTGGTAAACAATATGGTATATATTGGTAAACAATATGGTATGCATATTGGTAAACTGTATGGTATTCATTTTGGTAAACTATATGGTATTCATTTTGGTAAACTATATGGTATTCATTTTGGTAAACTATATGGTATTCATTTTGGTAAACCATGTGGTATTCATTTTGGTAAACTTTTTAGTTTTTATGTTAGTAAACAATGTGGTCTCGTATAGGCGAGCAATATGGTATACATATTGGTAAACAATATGGTATGCATATTAGTAAACTGTATGGTATTCATTATGGTAAACTATATGGTATGCATATTGGTAAAGTTTATAGTTTTTATGTTAGTAAACGATATGATATGCATATTGGTAAACTTTATAGTTTTTATGTTAGTAAACAATATGGTATACATATTGGTAAACAATATGGTATGCATATTGGTAAACTGTATGGTATTCATTTTGGTAAACTATATGTTATTAATTTTGATAAACTTTATAGTTTTTATGTTTGTAAACAATATGGTTTACATATTGGTAAACAATATGGTATACGTATTGGTAAACAATGTGGTATGCATATTGGTAAACTGTATGGTATTAATTTTGGTAAACTATATGTTATTCGTTTTGGTAAACTATATGGTATTCATTTTGGTAAACTATATGGTATTCATTTTAGTAAACTTTATAGTTTTTATGTTAATAAACAATGTGGTCTAGTACAGGCAAACATATTGATAAACAATATGGTATGCATATTGGTAAACTGTATGGTATTCATTTTGGTAAACTATATGGTATTCATTTTGGTAAACTATATGGTATTTATGTTAGTAAACAATATGGTACTCGTATAGGCAAACAATATAGTAAATATATTGGTAAACTATATGGCATTCGTTTCGCTTAACTATATGGTGTTCATATTGGTAAAATATATGGTGTTCATATTAATAAATTATATGTACCTACTATGGCAATTAATATAAATACCACATGAAATACCTATGTTCTTACGTTACTCACACCAAAGTAAGGTAAAGGTGGTAATTTGGTAGAAGTGTGTATTTGATTAC
Source organism: Elmis aenea (assembly GCA_947652605.1). Classification (NCBI taxonomy): domain Eukaryota; kingdom Metazoa; phylum Arthropoda; class Insecta; order Coleoptera; family Elmidae; genus Elmis; species Elmis aenea. The sequence goes on along the minus strand of OX393582.1, from coordinate 9,456,214 downwards.
ATATTTTTTTATGTAGTTATTTATAACTTTTTAATTATTGCAGACATTACATAATACCACTTCATTCACAAATGCCAACCATCGACCAAAAAAGCATATTTAACAGATGTCCACAAGGAATAAGAAAAATAGTATTATCCACCAATATCGCAGAAACTTCAATCACAATCGACGACATCATCTACGTAGTCGATTGTGGAAAAATTAAAATTAAAAATTACGATGTCGAGAAAAATACACAGACCTTACAACCGGAATGGGTGTCCTTAGCCAATGCTAATCAGAGAAGAGGCAGAGCGGGCCGAGTACAATCGGGAGTTTGTTTCCATTTATTTTCTCAAGCCAGGAATATGCTTTTGGAAAAATACCCAAAACCGGAGATCCTTCGCACTAGACTGGAAAATACAATACTGACCGTCAAAATCCTCAATTTAGGAAAGATTGACGTGTTCTTGAGCAGTTTATTAGATCCACCCGATCCTAAAGTAGTTGAAGTTTCTGTTAACCTGTTAAAACGACTGAATGCGTTGGATGAGGATGAAAATGTAACTCCTCTGGGTTACCATTTAGCAAAATTACCTATAAGCCCTCAAATTGGTAAAATGATCCTGCTGGGGGCGATATTTGGTTGTCTAAATCCTGTGTTGTGTGTCGCAGCTACTTTAGATTTTAAAGATGCTTTTCAAATTCCTCTTAGTAAAGAGAAAATAGCCGATGCCAAGAAGCAGGAGCTATCACCCGATCGTATTAGTGACCATTTAGTATACTACGAAGCTTTAAATAGATTTGAAAATCTTGATAGCAGCAGTGCGAGACAGTTTTGTTGGGAATATTTCCTTAGCTACCAAACACTGTCGTTGCTAGTTAATTTGAAAACGAAATTCATGGAGTATCTTCATGATCTGAATTTTGTGCCCAGTAAAGACCCCCATTGTGCTGAGTGCAATGCTAATTCTGATAATATGAGTCTTGTAAAGGCTATCATCTGTGCTGGACTTTATCCAAATGTCGGCGTAGCTAGGTAAGTGATTATATGCACTTGCTTTTTTAAGTGCATTTGTACATGCTGCCTTAATTTGTTCTTCTTGGTCTATAGCCTTTTTCTCACTAATAAAGTTACTTGAAAGCACTTTACCAATGTAAACTTAATATTAAGTTGACTTGAATCTGACTTTTAAGTTCCTTTCAAGTAGAGTAAACCTTGTAAACCAAGTTACTTAAATTGAAGTCGCTTGGATTAAGGTAACTTGAGAGCATTTGACCAATGAGAACCTGGTATTTAGTTGACTTAAAGCCAGAAGTTGAAAGTGTAAAAAGAGAACTTATTTTTCGTCGACAATTCTCTCTACTGAAATATTTAATGGTCTAAAACAAATTTTTTAATAACTTATTCTTTACCTTAAATATTTTTAATTTTGTTCAAGTTGTCGATTGACCTAGTACAGCAGGGGTGTCAAACTCGCGGGCCCCATGCGGCCCGGCCAATATTTCGGCACACAATAATATATAATAAAATCACAAACCGACGCAGAATAAAAATAAGATAGGTAGAACCAGTGGTGAGCTATGAAATTTTTAACAAAGGGCTCGCTCATAGTTAAATAAAAACAAAAAAATAATGTTAATTATATTTTGGAAAAAAAAATGGCATTTTAAATTCAAACGTGAATAATCGAGTGATTGTACATAATTCCAAAAATTCTATTGTGCGACGGGTTATTCTAAATTTAATCGTCATTGCTTGATAGGCATCACTTCGTGACTTCGTCGCTTTACAAATGTACGTAATGACAATGATTTTAAAATATATTTTTTCTTGAGAAAATGGTTAACAAGAAGAACAAGGGGCTCGCAAATTAAGGAATAATTTAACAAAGGGCTCGCGCGAGCCCCCTACAGCTCACCACTGGGTAGAACTCTCTAAACGTTTTTTTAATTATACTCGTTTTTTGCTATTATTAAACAAAAATATTTTTTTTTTGCGGCCCACCTAAAGTTAAACTTGTTTGTATAGGTGCGTTCGGGACGTACGCTCTTTTTGCTTTATTTGCTCTTTTTTGCTCCACAGCGTTCGGGACGCGACTTTGGAGTAAAAAAGATCGCTCCGAAGGGCGTTCGGGACTGCATAAGTGGAGTAAATAAATCTACTCTAATTTGCACCACCTCTGAAGCTGGGGCAAGCTGAGCTCGCGAAAGAAGACATGCGCATTACGGATTGTCTACGTTTGAATTCTTTGAATTGCCAGGTAGCCAGGTACAGCATAAGAATAAGATACAGTTAACATCCAGGCTTCGTGTTATTGTGTTGCAAGTTGCATTAGTTAACAACAATTTCTTGTAAACAGTAATTAACTTTCGATGTAATTCCCTGTTATTAAAACAAAATTTTGGGAAGTTAAATGGTTTCATATCATGACATTTTACATTAATTTTATAACCAAATAATCTATCAAATTCGAAGCAATACAATTTGTTGCTTGTTTTACTTACAATGATGTCTGATTAGACCGGTCTACAACAAAATAGTGAGGTTACCTTTATATTTGAAAAATCCGCTGATTTTCTGCACCTCACGTCCCGAACGCACAAGATTTACTCTTGGAGGCTCTGAGACCACGTGATTACAATCTTACTCCAATCCTGTCCAATCCACTCCGATCTGGGAGCGTGCGTCCCGAACGCACCTTATGTATGCATAGCTTTTTGTTAACAAAAACATACATTTCCATCATACAAATGCTTTACCCACCTTTTAAATTCCTCTAAATGGTGCATGTAGGCCTTAGTTATCCAATAAGTATCATTAACACATTTAAAATTATCAAATTGCTTTATAAAAAAACCGTTTTTAGCTTATAATGTAACTTGACGTTCTAAACGTCAAACTGACAGTTCGAACATATTCAAATATGGCCGCCGACGCGGTTACCATGGTAATTAAAAAAAGTGGGCGGAGTTAGCTATAATTACCATGGTGATTATAAATATGGGAGGTCCTTAGAGATAGTGCGCGAATTTTTCAAATTCAAATGTAGGTGTAAATACAGGAGTTCTTTTTAAATGTTTTTGTGCTCTATTTTGTTTCACAATAGCTTTTTTAGTAATGTAATGGGTTTCTATATTAAAGGCTGTGTAATTTTGTTAATATTGGTTTGAATTAATCAGTGTTAAATAGGAAATTAGTCGTTTGTTGCAATTGATAAATGTTGCGATTTATGAAGAACTGTTCATGTATTTTAAATTTAGTGATCTTGTCTAGAGTGCTGAGCAGTGTGCAGACTTTCAAAATTGCTGCGCAATTGTGCATTGTACAGCTTAGAAGTACAGTATACTTCAGAAATTCATATTTCTTAACAACTTATTTGTAACCATAAATATTTTAAATTTTAGGCAAGTTGCAGATTAACTTGATACAATATACTTCATAAATTCATATTAGACACATAAACACTGTATCATTTAATTGTTATTGGATTTTTACATGTGTTTTGACAGCTCTGATTCAAAACAAATTTTTTAATAACTTAATCGTTGCTAGATATATTTTAATTTTTATTTCCTTTTACGATTGAGTTAGTCCACTATACTTTATAAATCCATATTTGAGACATAAATATTGCATTGTTTAATTTTGTATTGGATTTCTACTAATAAATTGTGTTTTGACAGTTCTAGTCTAATGGCTGTATTACACTATACAATTTTTTGTACAATTTCTTGTACAATTTCTTGTACAATTTGCTGTCAAAAAATTTTATGCTAGATTGTACAGCTGTTGCCAAGTTACAACACGTCTTAGGTCGTAAACTGACACTTCGCGTATGTCAATTGACGACATTGTAACTTGGCAACAGCTGTACAATCTAGTATAAAATTTTTTGACAGCAAATTGTACAAGAAATTGTACAAAAAATTGTGTAGTGTAATACAGCTTTTAAACAACATTTTTAATAATCTAATCGTTACCATATATGGTTTGATTTTCATTTCTTTTTTCAATTGAGTTAGTGCAGTATACTTTATAAATCCATATTTGAGACATAAATATTGCATTGTTTAATTTTTATTGGATTTTTACTAATAAATGTGTTTTGACAGTTTCTGGTCGAAAACCAAATCTTTAATAACTTAATCTTAACCCAATTTATTTTAATTTTTATTGAAGTTTACGATTACCTTGGTACTGTATACTGCAGAAATTAATTTTGTTCGTCATTAGAACAATATTGTTCAGTTTTTATTGTAATTCATAATTACAGAACGCAACCCACTTAACACGTTGCGCCTACGTAGTTATGCAGTGTGCTGAACAAAACGCCTACTTTCGTCGTTTTTAGACAGCCTGCGTAACTGTTATGTCAAATCAGGTGCTTGTCTATGTAGGCGTTTTGTGTCGTGGTTGCCTAACAATAGGCGCAACGTTTAGTGGGTTGCATACTGTACATTACGCCTACATGGTATGCAATTAATTAAACGTGTCTACGCAGGTTGCCTAAAAATGCCGAAAGTAGGCGCTTTGTTAAGCACATTGCATACCTATTTAGGCGCAAGTGGGTTGCGTTTTGTATTTAAGTGGGCGCCTGTTATCAATAAATTTAGTATGTATGTATAGGCTTTTTCAAGCGGATTCCACACAAATAATTGACTTTTGCTACATAGTAAATAATACAATTTGTATAAAAATAAAGTTTTCATATAAACATATTTTACTTTATCCAACAAAGCAGTATATTTATAAGTAAAAAATATATTAACTAGCATATCCCTGGAATAATTTTTTATTCTGAAAGAAATAATTTATTATTCAAGGGTCAATTTTTTTTTGACATTTAATGCTGTAAACCTAATTATTAAAGAAATTGGTTTTAAACATAAAAAGTTAAACATCAATGAAGTGCTTTGACACTAAAATTTTAAAAAAATCATAAAGTGGAGTTTATTGCTTTAGCCTATAAACGACTCAGTTCTATAATTTTTTTAAAAATCTGACCAAAATTAACTAAGGAAAAAAGAGGACAAAAATGATCTGAATAAAAAAAGAGAGTGAACAAAAATATCGGGACAAAAAGAGGACATGTTCTCTTTAAAAGAGATATTCTGGCAACCCTACTTAAAGCGAACTTTTATGTTCCTTTTAAGTAGAGTAAGCCTCGTTCTCATCAGTCAAGTAGCTTCAATTCAAGTAACTTGAGAGCACTTGACCAATGTGAACCTGATATTTAGTTCAGTTGAAGCGAACTTTTAAGTTCGTATTAAGTAGAGTTAACATCATTCTCATTAGTCAAGTTACTTAAATTTAAGGAACATTGAGATCAAGTAGATTTAAAGCACTTTGCCAATGTAAAACTGATATTAAGTTGACCTGAAACTGACTTTTAAGCTCTTTTCAAGTAGAGTAAATCTTGTTCTCATTAGTTATCTTACTTAAATTTAAATCACTTGAATCCAAGTAACTTGAAGGCACTTTATCAATGTAAACCTGATTTTTACTTTACTTGAAGCTGACTTTCAAGTTCCAAGTAAAGTAGATAACCTTTCAACTTTTCACTAACAATTTGAATAATGCGATGGTTTTTCTTACAAATTTGACTTTTAAGTTTCCAGTGCATTAAGCTTCGTTCTCATTAGTCAAGTAACTTGAATGTTACTTGAATTCAAGTAACTTGATAACTTTTTACCAACGTGAATTGATATTTAGTTGACTTGAAGTTGACTTATAAGTTTCAAGTAAAGTGGAGATGCCAATAACTTTTCACTGACAATTTGAATAATGCGATTGTTTTTTCTTACACATTTAACTCAACAGATTTATTACATTTAACTGTTTTTTTTTGCAGGACCATGAAAAACGGCAGATCTAGAAACTATACTGTAGAAAATGAAAGGGTGTACTTCCATCCTAAATCAATTCTCAACAAACTAGATTATTTCCAACCTCCGCTTTTTGTTTATCATCTAAAATTGAAAACCACTGCCGACTTTATACATGATGCTACATTGGTTCAATCCTTACCACTCATATTTTTTGGAGATAACTTTAAGGTTCACAGAAATGACAACGCGAATTCGATATCTATATGTAACAGCTTACGCTTTAAATGTACAGTTAGTACAGCAGCTACTATTACGGCGCTTAGGAATCGACTGAACCTGTTTTTGGAGTATAAGGTGTCACATCCTGGTGTAATTGACTGGACAACGGATAATGAAGAAATTAGGGTACTTGCGTAAGTACAAATTATATTTTTTTACACTGTTTATATCCCATGATATACAGGATATTCCAGCAAAAGCTTCCCGAACTTTAACTGTTTTTTAAATTATTGGGAAGAATCAGGGCCGGCTGAAGGTTTTGCGGGGCGTCGGGAAAAAGTTATTAGGGGGGCCCCAAAAAATTGCCAAAAAGAATGTTTCTTATCAAAAATTGTATAACTTTAATAGTCGTGATAATGTTGTTATCAAAATTTCTGAGAAATTTTAAAATCCTTTGAACGCCGGTCCTGAATCTGGGGCCCAAAAAACGGACGGCTGAGCCTGTCCTGTGAAGAATTGCCTAGTAGCTGATTTTTAATGAACAATATTCAGTAAATAGTATAAATATTGGAAATTATGTATTTTTAATTTCATTTCATTTAATGACAAGTTTTGAACAAAAAAATGAAGAAAAATGTATTTTTGCTTATGTTACAGTTCCATTGTTGAACTTATTACCTGTGAAGATATGGGAGAATATGACTTGGAAGCCTATGACGATTATGATTAACTTAAAAGTAAATTAGGAAAAATGCTGTTTATTTATTTTTTAAATTTATATTTGTGTTAAAATTTTAATGAATACATATATGATTTTCCATCAAATATCGTTCTTTTATTTCAATTTTCAGTTTTTTCTTTTAATCAAAAAATAATAATCAAAAAAGTATTTATCCTGCTGCACATTATTAGATACTGTCTGATAAAAAAAAAAATTAATGCAAAGTTGATATACAATTAAGTCTTTGTAGTTTCAAGAAATTAAAAATGGTTCTTTTGTTTCTTCCTTTCATGTGCTGGCTAATTAATTTAAAACCAAAATAAAGGCATTTTAAGTGGCCCTTTTTTGAATAGTTGATTAACTGAAATTGGCAACTGCCTGAAGTTCCTTTCAACGGTTGTCTGATGACGGTGAAGCTTTATTTATAAATATTGCACATGACAACAGATCAAAAATGTTGTTTTTTAAATGGTCATCTTCATCTTTATGTTTCTATATTTTCAGTTACATCAACCTTTTGTCCCATCAGTCATGATTAATTCTAGCTCCACACCTGTTTTTTCAGCATTTTTAAATACACCAATAGTTCAGAAATAATATTTTGTGGCAATAAAATTATAGCTATACATCAGGGGTTCTTAACCTTTTTTGTTCTATGGACCCCTTCTCAAAACGAAGATTTTTTTCATGTTTAACAACTGTATTATGAGTTAAAAATATTTATTGTTTCTATTCAGGACCACAAAAACAGCTTATACTATTGTCATTTAATGCATACATTCATAAGTAAAGGAAATCTAGATTTCAGTCAGAGGTTAATAAAAATAAAGTTCATAAATTAATTTTTCCCATCAGAGCTCGCGGACCCCCTAAAATCTTTCTACGGACCCCTAAGGGGTCTGTGGGCCCCTGCTATACAGTATACTTACTATACAGAGTGACAATAATCTACCACAGCGTTTTCCAAACTGTTCCTGGTAGCGGACCGGTATTTTCCGTAATATTTTTACGCGGCCCACCCTAATCCATACTACAAACTACGATTTACAAGTGATAATAATAATTACCCTTTGGTAAAACCAATAATTGTGGGTACCATTAAAGAAGACCAAGTAAAAATAGCTTAACATTTATTTATTTACAAAAGTAATTGAACAAAATGAATAATGCAGAAGAAGAGTTAAGTTTTTACATGTTTATGTGAAGGATGATGTTGTTTGCCATCACAAAACTGTAAATCAGAAGGAAAAGAATTTAATTTTAGTCCTAAATCTGGCTCGACATCCAATCTGTTCCTATACCTTATTATTTTTAACAAAATCAAAGTATAGGAACCAGTTTTGTAGGTACTCATAATTTGTTATGAAAAGCATTCAAAACTGAACTGCTTTCTGTCTGGCATTTCCTGTCTTTTCCCTCTCATTTTATTTTAACTGAAAATCTATTATTGTAACACTGATATGGCCCAAAAGGTTAATTTCCAAAACCACTCAATCATCATTTAAAAAAAAAAGACTTTGAAAGAACAAAATTGTTGGGTAATGTCACGTAAATTGTGATTAAGATAATAATATTTTTTAAATTACCTACTTACATTTTTCTGTCATGTAAACAAATTATAGGTCTGTAACTTTGGTAATTTAACGAACTCGTAACTTTTAAAATAACAAAAAACACGTTTAACGCAGTAAATTTTTGTCACCCTGCTTATGGACCAATTAAAAACAAAAAATTCTCTTAACTCGGTTTTTCTCGACGAAACCAGTGGTAACAGAAAAATTGCAAGCAGTAGACAAAAATGTCTATAGGGATGGGATTGGGATTAACACAGTGGTTTCCAACTTGTGGGGCGCGACCCCCTAGGGGGGCGCGAGACTATTGTAAGGGGGGCACGCAGCTGTTACCAAACTTCATTTTTGAATACAAACAAAAAAAACTTTATTTTTACAAAATATGGTATTTTGTTTTGAAACCCATTAAATAATTATTATGAAATAGATTGTTACGAAAAGTGAGAGGGGCGCAATATTTTTTTTATAAAAAAGGGGGGCGGAGGTACAAAAAGGTTGGAAACCACTGGATTAACATCTCAAAACTACCCAAAAATACACAAATTTAAAAAAAAATTACATTTAAGACCGCCTTAAACGTATTGATACTATTTTCATAGTTTCCCAAAAATTGCGAATGAACAACGCAAAATGCAGAACGCCTAAAATAAAAGCAACGCTTTTTATTATTGGAATATTCGAGCAGTCGTTAAATAAAACTGGAGCTTTAAATTACATTGATGTATCATATTGCATACTGTGTTGAGTAAAACCTCTATTGATTTACAAATATTTGGAGCATGAAAAATATTGCAGCTCATATTACACAGATTTCTTTCTTTTCCTTGGTTACAATAAAAAAACGTAAACGAACTGAAAATTTTTCCAGTTTACGTTGCATCTAAGAAAACCCAAGACATGATAGAGCTTTCATTTAATGTTCAACATTTTTAATTTTAAGGAGTTCCATTACTGTTTAAAGATTAAACTTTTAATCATGTATTCATTTGGGCGTTCTACTTTGTCGTAATAATGACAACATTTCTAAAAGAATTACCTACTTAAGAAGCATCGTTGTAACAAAATTATAGTATAGAAATCGTTTTAGTTAAAACATACTAATACACACAGGGTGCTGTAAAAAAATACTTTAAGTTCAAAAGAAAATAAATGCTTTTGTGCATGATCCCAAGATTCAAATGATATCCTATAATTCGAAAACAGTGTTCCTATAACGCTAAAATTAGTAAAATATTGGAACCGGACCAATTTTGTTGTCGTCCAGTATATTTTAAACCGCGCCATAAAGTTTGAATTAAAACTACAAAAATGTATATACTTATACTACACTGTTTGTTTTTCTAATTACTGCACTCTTTTGATGAGTATATCAACAGTCTGGCTTCAAAAACGGAGAAACAATCAAGTACCATGGCATAATCAGTGTACATCAAATCAGTTCAACGTCCTGTTGACCGATTTAGATCACACTAGGAAATTTTCTGTTCAAACACATGAACAACGTAAATATAGTGTCGTGATTGCGTTCATACAACTTTCATTTATTAATCTGCCATACACAATTATCGGGAAACACAGAGTGATTCAAAATAAACGCAAAATATAAAGTTCATTATCTCAGTTTAAATCGGGGAGAATTAAAATTGTATTTTAAAAATTGTATTCACCCTTCCAACCCTTTAATCGCATGTTTAACACTCAGTGTAACTGAAAGCTAGTCCTTTTGCCTTTCAGTTTTGCGAAATCTCATAATAAACCTAATTTATTTGGTACTAGAAAGTGTCGTATTTTTTAGTGAAGTCAGCTTGAATATAAAAATGTTCTGAAAAAAAAAGTACAATGCGTAACAGAACAGTTTTGAAACAAATATAACAAATTAATTATCTGCAAGGTATTCAGAAATATGAGCGTTAAATTTTTGTTGTAGCTTATTCAGTATTAGTAGCAAGGGGGAAGAAATTTTGGAGCCCTGCTGAAATATTTTAATTGTTTCTTAAAATAATTAATTAACTAGAAAAATGTTGTTCCTGTTTCCGTTTCGGTGTTGCATTTAACAAATGATCCTTCGCAAAAAAAAACATTTTCTGTCAGTGGCGAAGCGTATTAATGAAGATAAATTGTTATGAGACTTATCTTTAAAAGTACCTACTAGGTTGCTTTAAACAAATTTTAATGGGAAAAATTGGTTATTAATTGTAATAGTATAATGTAATTGGTTATTAAAGTAAACGTTTATTATTATGCATTATTGTATTAGGAATTATTGACTCTTGTGTATTAATTACATACGTGATATGATTAAAGTAGCTTTCAGTAGCTTTTCTGTATTTAAACAAAAGATTTAAAATGCAAGAAATAAATTATGCCTTAAAAGTTGAGAAACCCTTTTGTTCCTTTATTATAATATAGGGATAATTTGATTATATTAAATGAATGTGCTTCTAGTTGTTTGGTTTTTTCAATATTCCAAGATATTTTTCCTTAATTTTTAAAATTGTTCAAAAACGATGTGTTTATTTATCAAAATTTTTAATGAACCCTTGTGGCTTTTATTTATATGCTTAAATAGCAATATGTATTAGCAGTCAGACGCTAAAAATTTAAATAATAGTCCGATCTACTGATAATATATAAAATTAATAATTTACCAAAAGGCGTATTTTAGATATTACATCATATATAGCCTTAACTAAAAACGTAAAGCATTGCCATATTTTTATTTTGAAATTGATGCGTATTTCGTAATGCTGAACTTCTTTCAATTTGGGTTTTGAATTTGGCATTTATTGAAAGATTATGCGAGTTTAATAGACAAGCATGTTTTATTTTACTCTCAATATTGTTATTAAGGCTAAAAAATTACTTTTAAAAAATAATGTGACGTCATTTGTTTTGATTAAGATATTGTATTATGCCTCGCTTAAGCACATCAAATGTACTGTATGTAGCTATAAGTTAAAAGGAGATAAGTTTATTATCAGATGTCAAAACTTGTTTACCAATTAACTTGTCAGAGTTTTGTCAGTTTGACGTCCATTTTGTTTACGTCCTGACATACGATAATTTTTATCCTTGTTTAAAGCATAACTTAATAAAGTTACCTCTTTTAGACGTATAGCCATTGAAATTTAGATTCATACTGTATAATTTTGATAGACACAAGGCAATGCGTGTCCTTTTTTAACACATCCTTTAGTATCAGTCGCTCCTTCCATACGTATGTATAGGATCCCTACTACATACTCATGTTCTCCTGTTCAAAACAATAAAGTACAAAATATATTTAACAGAGGTCGCAAGGTATATACGATTTTAAAATTATTGTAGGTACTATTAATAACAAAAATTCAAGTACAAAATATTTTTAATAGAGGTCGAAAGATATATGAGTTTTGAGTATTTATAAAATAAAGCATTTAGGGCTTTGTGCTGATACGGGAGCCGAATGTATTTAATATTAAATAAAATTATTAGCTACAAAAAAGGTTTCTTAACGTATAAATGGTAGACATTAATTGATTGTAGTATCTTTATCACCTTTTTTAACTATGAAGATCATTACACAATTTTAGATTATTAAAAATTACGGTAACAATTAAAGTTGTAGTAAAGTAATGTATTTTCATCCCATAGTCCAGTTTATTGGCATAATTAATTTTATAAGAACCGAATATTCGACCAGAAGTCTTATTACCGATAAATTGGAAAAAAGCTGATACATCCAATTACCGATTAATCAGTACATCCCCAGTTCGTATTATGCTAACAAGGGAGGATAGAATCACGTCAAAAATTATTAAAATCTATTAGATTAAATACCTAACAGAACCCATTAAAAAAAAACATTACAAACATTTGTATATCCTGGTAAATACGTTTCTGTATATTGCTAAATTTATGTATGTAAGTGATACCTTTAATGTACCTGTATAATAATAAAAATAAACAGTAGTGTCAGATCACGGCCAGAAATGACTAATGTAATGGATAAACGTCTTTAAAAATCCCTATTTATTTTTGTATATTTAAATGATTTCTGAAGTTATCAAAGTAAAAAATGAACAACCTGTAAAAACATTTTGTCCGTAAAGTTCACACATTTAAAACAGGCAAGTCTCATGATTTATTCAATTTCACTTATTCCGAATTAGAAACACAACAAATAGTTCCGCTTCATTGCCTGATTACACAAATACAAGAAATAATATTTACTATTTAGTATTTAAAGAAACCTAATGGCAACGAACGGATTTTAAACATTTGATTTCGTCATCCTCGTGACAGAGCATTTCTCTGTACTTACCTGTAGATAAGATCTAAAAATAAGAGTAATGTTTAAAAACTAAATTTTTATTATTTGTTCAGCGCACATAACGATTGTAATAAGTCAATAAAGTCACATTTTTTCACGTTTGAAATGTTATTGTTTGAAATGTTGGTTGTGTTTTGTGAAATAAATCAGATGAAATAAATTCTTCGAGACGATAAAGTTCTCATTCACACACAGGCAAACACAGGCCGAATACCTAAAATATTCAAATCTGCGTATAGAAACACGGCATAGAAACATTGCAGGATTACCAATATTTGCCTGCGAAGCAAGCCGCATTATGCTTAGCATTTTTTTTTATTTTCGATCATAGGGCATTAAGGGTATAAATATACACAGAAAGTTTATTTAACACAAATCACAACGTGGGTATATTAGAAACTGTTAGAGATAAAAGGATGGTTAGATTAGCAAAGACATTTTATATGATCAGTAAATATCTTTTTTATTTTATTTAAAAAATGTTACTATCTAGTCTTAGACTAATAAGTAACTAAATTCTATTCCTAGTATACTACAGAAGTTACGATCTAATTTGATGTCTCCTAGCTGTTCTAACTAGTGTTTCCGCCGAGACGAGACAATTCTCGATCTCGTCTCGTCTCGTCTCGAATTTCGAGATCGAGACAGGCATTTTTCTGTCTCGAAAATTCGAGACGAGATTAACAATCGTCTCGAAAATTCGAGACGAGATCCTCGAGATTCTCGATCTCGAAAGTATTTTTACATGAAGAAAAACTATGAAAAGTTTTAATATATATTTTATTTATAAATTTTTGGAAACCACTTACAAATTAAACTTTTTATAAATTTTAAATATTGTGTAATAAATTTACAAGATTGCCAAGCATTGAGGCACAGCTGGTACACTGGTTACTTGTATACATAAATAGTCTCGAGCCATTCTAGAGAGGTTTGGATATAAAACTTGATGACTTTCCCACCAAACCAATACATCTACATCTTCATTTGCTCGTGGCATTGCTATATAGTCATCGATTTCCGTTCTCCAGTTGTTAATTGTTGCTGTGGACTTATTAAATAGGGCAGTTAAATTAAAAGAACCCATTTCGTCAGAATCGGAATCATCTGGTCCAGAATCAGCTGATAATTGATTTTGGTTTGGTGAATTATCTCTGTAGTAAAAGTTTTTATAGACTTCCTCAAATTGTTGTATTGCTTCTGTTTGCAATTGTCGGCTCCAGGACGTTAGTGCAAATGTTACATTAAATACGTAATTGTGAATATATCTTTCAAAATAACCGATTCGTACGTGGAGTGCACTCCAGTGTTAAAAATTTCAAATAAAATTTGTTTACCCTTTTAAGTCTTTTTTTGAGTGACTTTTGCTGCCCTTGAAAGAGTTAAAGAAATAAATGCAAGCATGTAATAGTATGCGTTCACATTATTTGCTTACACAGGGGAAGCACCGAACTTAAAACAACAGCGTTCTTTCTGTATATCATCAGGGACACTTAGTTAAAGCATTGCAATGTATAAATTCGGTTTGCACGAACTTAAAATTCGAGACTCGAGATTCTCGAATTCGAGATCGAGATTGCACGTTCGAGAATTTTCGAGATCGAGATCGAAATTTAACTTTCGAGAATTTTCGAGATCGAGATCGAGAATGGATAAATCTCGTCTCGTCTCGTGGCAACACTAGTTCTAACATTAAGGGCACTTTATTCTTGTGCACTAACACAAGCAGGGAAGTTCCTTGTCAAAAATTAAAGGGGGCCTTCATATATTTTTCCCCTAAAACGACCTCTTCCGGAGTTACACCCTCATAAAGAACAACGGTGAAAATGGATTTTCAATTATTTCTTAAATTTGAAGACACGTGGAAAAGTGACTTTCGCTAGATGTTTTTTACTTAGTAAAAGGTTATTCACAAGATAATTTTTAATGATCTCCCACATTCAAAAATGGCAGAGAAGAGTTTTTCATCAGAACTTTTTAGAAGGTAGAAATTTTGCAACAAAAAGTATTTTTTTAAGGCTTAATTAATTTAAAACCTTTCTTAATTTTTTAATTTTTCCCACAACACCTACAATTTTTGAGTAAAAAATAAAATAAGTGAACATGCACCAACAAGTATTCTAAAATAAAATTATTCATTTTGGTGGTTACCATGGGTTGTACCTACATATTGAGCAAAAATGACTTGTGTTTTCGTGTTTACTTGGTGGTGCATGCTCACTTATTTTATTTTTTACTTAAAACTGTAGATTTTGCGGAACCATTTAATGAACAAAAATGTTTCTAAATATATCAAAGTTAAAAAAAATATATTGCAAAAGTTTAACCGTACAAAAAGTTCTGTTAAAAAAATAAACATGGGTTACACTTTTTTAAGCTCCTTGTAAAGGTAGGAGATAATTGAAAAACTTACTATGGGAAATCTTTTATTAAGTAAAAATCATTTACCAAATGTCATACTTTGACATTTCTCCAAATCTGAGAAATAATATGAAAAATAACTTTTACCGTTCTGAAAAAGGACGTTTCCGGAACACATTTTATAAAAAGAACCTCAATATTTGATATGATAGGAATTAGCTCCAACATTTTTTCGCAATATTTATGAATCACGGGCATATTTATAAACCTATTTATTACACCATTATAAACATCTAATTTTTTTTATTGAATAAAGTTAATACATTTGGTATATCTACATAAATATATCATGAATTTTACTCTTTTTTATGAAAACAGCTGGTGCCCCTCTAAAGATAAAGTTCTGGTTAAATTTTTGTATCAGATTCGGAGCTCAGAACGGATTATTCCAATGTTGGTTTATTTCTATTAAAAAAATTTATTCTATATTCGTGCAATTCAGTAGTTCCCGAAGAACCGATTATTAACAAATATAAAGTTTCCACTGTACTGTTAAACATTTGACCTCAAACTTAGTTTTTCTGCGTCCATCCAGAAAATCAGTTGTTTTCGATCAATTTTTTAGCTGGAAAATACATCTTTACTGGCCTAGGCCGGAAAGTAACTGGTTGCCATGGTGATGAGTTGTCTTTACCGGCCTAGGCCGGAAAATAGCTGGTTGTCATGGTGATGAGTTGTTTTGTTGATTAACGCTGTCAAACAAGCGTCATTAGGTATAACTTCACTTTAGCGGCAGTTGTCGAAAATTGATAAAATTTTGTGGGTTAATAAAACTAGACTTGCTGAACTCAAATATGTTAAAATTACTTGGCGCTCTCATTTAATAAGCGTAAAAATTCAATATAAAAGTTCCGTTTGACAGTTAGGTTAGGTTTTTTAATTCGAATTTTCTCATGTTAGGATGGCTAAATTATCTGTGTAAAGTGTACAAATATGATTATAAGGCATAAATGAAACTATATTTGTATTGATTTTGTGTTAAAATAAGCTTAAAATAACGTAAATCTTATAACATACCCAAGTACACAACTGTCATTTTTTGCCGTCTTGACTTACTTTTTCCACCTTTCTTGACCTTTCTGAGATAGTAAGGTGGACTCATTTAGATCTATAAGGATCAGATCAGTTTCAGTTGGAACTAAAATTTTAATTTTAAGCGACTCTTAATTTATTTTTTTAACAAATAACTTGTAATTTGAGAGTAGTAGTTAATAATGCTGGTTGATTAACCTTATTTGACTCTCTTGAATCTTTGTGAAAAAAACACCCATGAAACGTCGATTTCACAGACGTCATTTACTAAAATGAGATTAATTGGAATGCCTGAAGCGACATTTTAAACATTTTATACACACAAACACATACGAAGATAATCAATATATTTATGGCGAAAAAAAAGTTGGTGGCCACACACATAAGTTTAAAAATTAAATAGTGTACAGCTGCACATCATCTTATTCCAAATTTGTTTTATTGTAGCATTCCCCATTAATCTGCGTTAAAAACAAACCCTAACCAACCTCTAAGCTGACCCTCTGACCTCTGACGAAAGTAAACAGAATGCCTATGGAAGAATAGTGTTGCGCACAGCTGCACGCCATCTTATTCGTTACTTATTTTATTTTAGCGTTCCCCATTATTTATCTAAGAAAAAAAAACTTTTACCGACCTCTAATCTGACCCTCTGAAGAAAGTAAACACACTGAGCAGAAATAAGATGACGTGCGCAAAACTATTCCCTCAACATTCTGTTTATTTTTGTCAGAGGGTCAGGTTAGGGGTCGGTAAAAGTTTTTTTTTTTAAAGATGATTAATGGGTTACGCTAAAATAAATCAAGTTACAAATAAGACCTCGTGCGCAACACTTTTTCATCGACATTCTGTTTATTTTTGTCAGAGGGTCAGGTTACAGGTCGATAAAAGTTTTTTTTTTTAAGGAATAATGGGGAACGCTAAAATAAAACAATCTACGAATAAGATGACGTCCGCAACACTATTTCATAGACAATATGTTTATTTTCGTCAGAGGGTCAGGTTAAAGGTCGGTAATTTTTTTTTTTAAAGATGAATGATGGGGAACGCTAGAATAAAACGAGTTACGAATAAGATGACGTGCGGAACACTATTCCATCGAAATTCTGTTTATTTTCGTCAGAGGGTAAGGTTAGAGGTCAGTAAAAGTTTTTTTTTAGCTGAATAATGTGGAACGCTAAAATAAAACAAGTTACGAATAAGATGACGTGCGCAACACTATTTCATCGGCATTCTGTTTATTTTCGTCAGAGATTCAGGTTAGATGTCTGTAAAAGTTTTATTTTAATGCTGAATTATAGGGAACGCTAAAATAAAATAAGTCATGAATAAGATGACGTGCGCAACACTATTTCTGGGCAGTGTGTTTACTTTTATCAAAGGGTCGTTAAAAGTTTTTTTTTTTTTAAGCTGAATAATGGGGAACGCGAAAATGAAACAAGTAACGAATAAGATGTGCCTAACACTATTACATCGACATTCTGTTTATTTTCGTCAGAGAGGCAGGTTAGAGGTTGGTAAAGGTTTTTTTTTTAAAGACGAATAATGGGGAACGCTAAAATAAAACAAGTTACGAATAAGATGACGTGCGCAACACTATTTCTGGTCAGTGTGTTTACTTTCATCAGAGGGTTAGGTTAGAGGTCGTTAAAAGTTTTTTTTAAGCTGAATAATGGGGAACGCTAAAATAATACAAGTTACGAATAAGATCTCGTGCGCAACACTATTTCATCGACATTCTGTTTATTTTCGTCATAGGGCAAGATTAGAGGTCGGTAAAAGTATTTTTTTAAAAGATGAATAATGGGGAACGCTAAAATAAATCAAGTTACAAATAAGACCTCGTGCGCAACACTTTTTTATCGATATTCTGTTTATTTTTGTCAGTGGGTCAGGTTACAGGTCGGTAAAAGTTTTTTTTTTTAAGGAATAATGGGGAACGCTATAATAAAACAATCTACGAATAAGATGACCGCAACACTATTTCATCGACATTATGTTTATTTTCGTCAGAGGGTCAGGTTAGAGGTCGGTAAAAGTTTTTTTTAAGCTGAATAATGTGGAACGCTAAAATAAAACAAGTTACGAATAAGATGACGTGCGCAACACTATTTCATCGGCATTCTGTTTATTTTCGTCAGAGATTCAGGTTAGATGTCTGTAAAAGTTTTATTTTAATGCTGAATAATGGGGAACGCTAAAATAAAATAAGTCATGAATAAGATGACGTGTGTAACACTATTTCTGGGCAGTGTGTTTACTTTCATCAAAGGGTTAGGTTAGAGGTCGTTAAAAGTTTTTTTTTTTAGAAGCTGAATAATGGGGAACGCGAAAATAAAACAAGTAACGAATAAGATGTGCCTAACACTATTACATCGACATTCTGTTTATTTTCGTCAGAAAGGCAGGTTAGAGGTTGGTAAAGTTTTTTTTTTCAGACGAATAATGGGGAACGCTAAAATAAAACAAGTTACGAATAAGATGACGTGCGCAACACTATTTCTGGTCAGTGTGTTTACTTTCATCAGAGGGTCAGGTTAGAGGTCGTTAAAAGTTTTTTTTTTTAAGCTGAATAATGGGGAACGCTAAAATAATACAAGTTACAAATAAGATCTCGTGCGCAACACTATTTCATCGGCATTCTGTTTATTTTCGTCAGAGATTCAGGTTAGATGTCTATAAAAGTTTTATTTTAATGCTGAATTATGGGGAACGCTAAAATAAAATAAGTCATGAATAAGATGACGTGTGTTACACTATTTCTGGGCAGTGTGTTTACTTTCATCAAAGGGTTAGGTTAGAGGTCGTTAAAAGTTTTTTTTTTTAGAAGCTGAATAATGGGGAACGCGAAAATAAAACAAGTAACGAATAAGATGTGCCTAACACTATTACATCGACATTCTGTTTATTTTCGTCAGAAAGGCAGGTTAGAGGTTGGTAAAGTTTTTTTTTAAAGACGAATAATGGGGAACGCTAAAATAAAACAAGTTACGAAAAAGATGACGTGCGCAACACTATTTCTGGTCAGTGTGTTTACTTTCATCAGAGGGTTAGGATAGAGGTCGTTAAGAGTTTTTTTTTTTAAGCTGAATAATGGGGAACGCTAAAATAATACAAGTTACAAATAAGATCTCGTGCGCAACACTATTTCATCGGCATTCTGTTTATTTTCGTCAGAGATTCAGGTTAGATGTCTGTAAAAGTTTTTTTTTTAAGCTGAATTATGGGGAACGCTAAAATAAAATAAGTCATGAATAAGATGACGTGTGTTACACTATTTCTGGGCAGTGTGTTTACTTTCATCAAAGGGTTAGGTTAGAGGTCGTTAAAAGTTTTTTTTTTTTAGAAGCTGAATAATGGGGAACGCGAAAATAAAAAGTAACGAATAAGATGTGCCTAACACTATTACATCGACATTCTGTTTATTTTCGTCAGAAAGGCAGGTTAGAGGTTGGTAAAGTCTTTTTTAAAGACGAATAATGGGGAACGCTAAAATAAAACAAGTTACGAATAAGATGACGTGCGCAACACTATTTCTGGTCAGTGTGTTTACTTTCATCAGAGTGTTAGGTTAGAGGTCGTTAAAAGTTTTTTTTTTTAAGCTGAATAATGGGGAACGCTAAAATAATACAAGTTACAAATAAGATCTCGTGCGCAACACTATTTCATCGGCATTCTGTTTATTTTCGTCAGAGATTCAGGTTAGATGTCTGTAAAAGTTTTATTTTAATGCTGAATTATGGGGAACGCTAAAATAAAATAAGTCATGAATAAGATGACGTGTGTAACACTATTTCTGGGCAGTGTGTTTACTTTCATCAAAGGGTTAGGTTAGAGGTCGTTAAAAGTTTTTTTTTTTTAGAAGCTGAATAATGGGGAACGCGAAAATAAAAAGTAACGAATAAGATGTGCCTAACACTATTACATCGACATTCTGTTTATTTTCGTCAGAAAGGCAGGTTAGAGGTTGGTAAAGTCTTTTTTAAAGACGAATAATGGGGAACGCTAAAATAAAACAAGTTACGAATAAGATGACGTGCGCAACACTATTTCTGGTCAGTGTGTTTACTTTCATCAAAGGGTTAGGTTAGAGGTCGTTAAAAGTTTTTTTTTTAGAAGCTGAATAATGGGGAACGCGAAAATAAAACAAGTAACGAATAAGATGTGCCTAACACTATTACATCGACATTCTGTTTATTTTCGTCAGAAAGGCAGGTTAGAGGTTGGTAAAGTCTTTTTTAAAGACGAATAATGGGGAACGCTAAAATAAAACAAGTTACGAATAAGATGACGTGCGCAACACTATTTCTGGTCAGTGTGTTTACTTTCATCAGAGTGTTAGGTTAGAGGTCGTTAAAAGTTTTTTTTTTTTAAGCTGAATAATGGGGAACGCTAAAATAATACAAGTTACAAATAAGATCTCGTGCGCAACACTATTTCATCGGCATTCTGTTTATTTTCGTCAGAGATTCAGGTTAGATGTCTGTAAAAGTTTTATTTTAATGCTGAATTATGGGGAACGCTAAAATAAAATAAGTCATGAATAAGATGACGTGTGTAACACTATTTCTGGGCAGTGTGTTTACTTTCATCAAAGGGTTAGGTTAGAGGTCGTTAAAAGTTTTTTTTTTAGAAGCTGAATAATGGGGAACGCGAAAATAAAACAAGTAACGAATAAGATGTGCCTAACACTATTACATCGACATTCTGTTTATTTTCGTCAGAAAGGCAGGTTAGAGGTTGGTAAAGTTTTTTTTTAAAGACGAATAATGGGGAACGCTAAAATAAAACAAGTTACGAATAAGATGACGTGCGCAACACTATTTCTGGTCAGTGTGTTTACTTTCATCAGAGGGTTAGGTTAGAGGTCGTTAAGAGTTTTTTTTTAAAGCTGAATAATGGGGAACGCTAAAATAATACAAGTTACAAATAAGATCTCGTGCGCAACACTATTTCATCGGCATTCTGTTTATTTTCGTCAGAGATTCAGGTTAGATGTCTGTAAAAGTGTTATTTTAATGCTGAATTATGGGGAACTCTAAAATAAAATAAGTCATGAATAAGATGACGTGTGTTACACTATTTCTGGGCAGTGTGTTTACTTTCATCAAAGGGTTAGGTTAGAGGTCGTTATAAGTTTTTTTTTTTTTAGAAGCTGAATAATGGGGAACGCGAAAATAAAACAAGTAACGAATAAGATGTGCCTAACACTATTACATCGACATTCTGTTTATTTTCGTCAGAAAGGCAGGTTAGAGGTTGGTAAAGTCTTTTTTAAAGACGAATAATGGGGAACGCTAAAATAAAACAAGTTACGAATAAGATGACGTGCGCAACACTATTTCTGGTCAGTGTGTTTACTTTCATCAGAGGGTTAGGTTAGAGGTCGTTAAGAGTTTTTTTTTTAAGCTGAATAATGGGGAACGCTAAAATAAAACGAGTTACGAATACGAATAAGATGACGTGCGCAACACTATTCCATCGACTTTCTGATTATTTTCATCAGAGGATTAGTTTAGAGATCAGTAAAAGTTTTTTTTTTAAAGATGAATAATGGGGATCGCTAAAATAAAACAAGTTACGAATAAGATGACGTGCGCAACACTATTCCATCGACATTTTGTTTATTTTCGTCAGAGGGTCAGGTTAAGGGTCGGTAAAAGTTTTTTTTTAAAGATGAATGATGGGGAACGCTAGAATAAAACGAGTTACGAATAAGATGACGTGCACAACACTATTCCATCGACATTCTGTTTATTTTCGTCAGAGTCAGGTTAGATGTCTTTAAAAGTTTTATTTTAATGCTGAATAATGGGGAACGCTAAAATAAAATAAGTTACGAATTTGGAATAAGATGATGTGCAGCTGTACACTATTTAATTTTTAAACTAATGTGTGTGGCCACCAATTTTTTTTCGCCATAAATATATTGATTATCTTCGTATGTGTTTGTGTGTATAAAATGTTTAAAATGCCGCTTCAGGCATTCCAATTAATCTCATACTAGTAAATGACGTCTGTGAAAATGACGTTTCATGGGTGTTTTTTTCACAAAGATTCAAGAGAGTCAAATAAGGTTAATCAACCAGCATTATTAACTACTACTCTCAAATTACAAGTTATTTGTTAAAAAAATAAATTAAGAGTCGCTTAAAATTCAAATTTTAGTTCCAACTGAAACTGATCTGATCCTTATAGATCTAAATGAGTCCACCTTACTATCTCAGAAAGGTCAAGAAAGGTGGAAAAAGTAAGTCAAGACGGCAAAAAATGACAGTTGTGTACTTGGGTATGTTATAAGATTTACGTTATTTTAAGCTTATTTTAACACAAAATCAATACAAATATAGTTTCATTTATGCCTTATAATCATATTTGTACACTTTACACAGATAATTTAGCCATCCTAACATGAGAAAATTCGAATTAAAAAACCTAACCTAACTGTCAAACGGAACTTTTATATTGAATTTTTACGCTTATTAAATGAGAGCGCCAAGTAATTTTAACATATTTGAGTTCAGCAAGTCTAGTTTTATTAACCCACAAAATTTTATCAATTTTCGACAACTGCCGCTAAAGTGAAGTAGTTCCGCGTCATTATACCACCAAGCGCATTTTTACCTGTAGTTTGTTAAGTTATTTTTTAATTATGGATTTTGACGATAGTGATTTTGGTGTCATTGGCGGACGCAGAAAAAATATTGTAGGTAACATAACCGTAAAGTGTCTTTACTGGACTCGTATGCTTTTAGGATTCGCCTACGGCTCGTCCCAAAACTGTCTACTCGTACAGTAAAGTACCACTTTCCGGTATTGTTACGTAAATAACTATGTAAAGTGCCCTAATATGGAAGAGGTACTTATTATGGAATACATCAGTTTTATGACAATGAATAAGCGATATGTATATGTACCTATTTGTACGTTGATCACACATTCCCAAATATAAAATAGTTAAAAAATATTCACTAGATTAGGTACATAACAGTTTCAAATATATTTTTGACGTGCTACTGAGTTTTTAGGCTAAATCTCTTAGTGCAAAATATGATATGCTAGGGTAAATGATATAAACTATTTTATTGCATGTTTATTTAGCATGAGCCTTTACATTTCAATTAAATAGACCAAAATCTTGATTGGGACCATTTCATGTTTTACATATACCGATTTTTGAAATGTCACATTGATACCTAATATGGAATACATAAGAGGTGCCTTATAATGAATATGATTATGGTCACTAAGTACAGGAATATGGGTTCAGTGTCAAAAGTGTCGAAATGAGCACACGAAAAATGTGCAAAATACCCAAAAAAACAATTCTTTTGTCCTACCTGTAACAAATAAATAAATTATCAACATTAGTTCGAATGACACTTGAATAATAATTTAATTTACATAAATAACAGAGTTTTGGTTTCGTTTCAGTAATAAAGTAAATCAAAAAGAAATTAAAGATTAATCTATGAGCAGTTGTTCATTTTAATGTATATTTCCTATAATAATTTTATATTCCATATTAAGAACCCCTAGTATTCCATATTAGGTTCCCAGGGAGCTTAATATGGAATAGTAGTAATATTTAAAAAAAAATAGCTATATAAGAAATATCTACAGTAATATCGTATTTGAGTAATGTGTTGCTTATTCATTACAAATTCTCTATAAATGTTTTTGCAAAATTTTGTTGAATAAATGTGAATATTATTGCCGAAAACAAAAAAGTATTCCATATTAGGGCACTTTACTCTACTTTTTCGTTAGTCGCTTTTTTCGGAACCAATGGTATAGTAAGAATTTATTTTTTATGAACATTAGGCGAGCTTTATCATTGGCTAAGTTGGCATTAAAAAAAATTCGCTGTGAAGTCTGTCATAAAAATAATCGTTCAATGCCAAGCCAATCAAATTTTTTATATCCTTATAATTCTCAGATAGCGTGCCTACAACACTGCAAAAATTACCATATTAACACTTACGAAATAAAGTCAACATCGGTAACCTTGGAATTATTATCTCAAGGTCATTTCCCGTATTAGGGTCAACAACTTCTTATCAATTCAAGAAAATGTTTTCCTATTTCGTTTATTTGACTGCGACCCGCGAAAACCGCTAAATATAACCCGCCAGCGTACGTTTACCTCGATCTGAGCGTAACGAAATGTATTCGATAATTCTTGTGATTATCTTTTTCGATTCTAATCGCCGTAACCCAACGGTTGCGTAAACGCTCAATTATGCTTGGTTAATAGCAGTAGCGTATTGTAAACAAAAGTCATACCATTTACAATTGTTTAATGTTGTTAGCGTCGATCAGTGGACTTTCTCTTGATTTGGTTTGTAGTGTCGGAGACAAACAATTTAAAAGCAAGGTCTAAACAATTTTCTTAGTTTTAAAATTACTGTTTGTTTCAAATATGTATACACTTAGTGCAGTTAGTAGACCGCGGACAATACAAAATATTAATTAAAGGCCAATGGTTTTTACCTAGAAATGAGTTGTTTGTAGACGCAACAGCGATCGTTATATGCTTTCAAATAAATTTTGTACAGAATATGGAGTACACAGGGTGGATCCAGGGGCGAATTATGGACTAGACAAACTAGGCACGTGCCTAGGGCCCATAATTTTTGGGGCCCTTAAAAATGTATTTTAATTTAAAATAGTAAGTTAGTGAAAACAAAGAGAAAAGGTTATTCCCGTATTAAATTATGTTATCGATATTCAACATAAAATAATTGAAAGAATATGATATGGATATTACTAATGCCAATACATTTGAAGAACTAAAAATTTATGAATCTGACATAAACTTATTGAAACTAAAAAATGAATGATACAATTTAGGGCCTGTATTATACAAGAAAATATAAAATATCCAAAATCAATGTATTCTTTTATCCAAGAAAATAATATTGTTGCAACATTTGCGAATGTAAATATAATCTTACGAATATATCTAACGTTGCCTATTAGCAATGCTAGTCGCGAAAGATCGTTTTTGGTACTTGCCAGGGATAAAAAACTTTTTGAGAAGCACTTTAGGAAAGAAAAAATTAAATGCGTTTGCTGTAATGTACATTGAACAAGAACTATTAAAAAATGCAATTGATTATGATAAAATTATAGATGAATTTTCGGAACAAAAAGTTAGAAAAAAGAGTTTATAACTTGGTTTATACATAGGTAATATGTTTCGGTCATATGTGTACTTATATTATATTGATAGTAAAATGTTTACTTAAAAAACACTTCCGTTAATTTTTTATGTTTTCTAAGTATATTCATTTTTTCCTCTTTAATTTTTTTTATGTCAATACCTGGGTTTCATGGTATTACAGTTATTACACCATTCTAATTTTTCTTTTCTATAATTTGATTTAAAGAAGTTATTTTCTTTTTTATTTAGGTATTATTAAAGTAAGTGACCTTTACTAAACATTTTATTATCAAAATGGAACATTTATTGGTACCTATTGTAATAAAAAAAATGTTGAACGATTTTTTTTACTTAGAACCTTGCCTTGGGCCCCGGTTTTGCTTAATCCGCCACTGGGTGGATCAAATTCGAATGTTTTACGGGGTATCTCGGTTACCATAGTAGTTAGCGAATATCTGATATCGGTCTCGTTTTTTTTTTCTTTGAGAAAGGAACGCCTAAGTAGTCAGATTTTTATATTGCTTTACATTTTGGCATTACAGGCGAAAAACAAAACTTCATAATTTTTGAAAATTTACTATAACTTCTTTGTTTATTAAAATAGAACAAAATGTTATCAAGGTTTCTTATACAGATTTTTTAAATTAATTTAAGAGCAGAATTCTTTTTTTTAGCGACCCTGACTTTCGAGATATAAGTAAACTTATATATTTTTTTAATGAAAACCATAGTCGTCGGCCATGACTTTATCCGAAAGATCTTTTTATGGCTTTTAAAAAATAGATAGTTTTGTGTTGCTAAAAATAACCGAGATATGGCTAATTTTGTGAATTTTTTTCCATCAAAGTTTGTCATGGTTTCGTAAACAGATAATATTCACAATTAAAAAACAACTAAATGTCATTTCCAAGCAAATTCTGCAACAGCCGCTATGTTTTTACCAGTTACAATGTAAACTTTTAACATATTAAACTTTCCAAAATGTTAAAATTTTGCGATGTTCACAATACCACAATAAACAGTTATAAAATGCAAAAGAACATACGGAATTGCTTAAAAGTTTAAAAATTTACTTGGATATAACGTTTACTTGTTTATTAATTGCAAAAATCAATTGTTTACTAAATCATGACAAATTTTGATAGCAAAATTGTTACAAAATTAGCCATATCTCGGTTATTTTTAGCAACACATGTAAAACTATATATTTTTGAAAAACTAATAAAACGCTCTTTCATATAGTTATGGCTGTCAAGGTCTCTAAAAAAAATAATTTTGATGTTAAATTAAGCATAAAAATCTATATAAAAACCTTCATAACAATTTGTTCTATTTTAATAACCAAGGAAGGGAAGGACGCAAAAGAGGGAGATCCAGGACTGAGTGGATGGAAGCGGTGAAAACAGATCTGGATAGATTGGGAATAAGAGATTGGAGACGGGAAGCAAGTGATTGAGATAAATGAAAGAGGATTTATGGAGAAGCCATCGGTCAACTAGGCATGTGGAGCAACTTTTACACTTTTTTTTAATTTTAATGTTTTTGAAATTTAAATAGCATCCTGTTTTTGCAAATACCGTAGAACGTCTATATTGGTTAGCCCATATATTCGTCAAATCCAATATTCGTCAAATTTTTCGGCAAAAAAATGCTTCGAGATTCGTCAAAAATTCAAATACGTTACGAAATTTAAAAGTTTTTTGTTAAATCGAGCGCTAGTGAATCGTCTAAAAAGGCATAAAAAAGTCATCAGTTATCAAAATTGGAGTAAGCAGATTTTTATTGAAAGTTCTCCCCTTATAAACAGTTATTCCTTTTCTCCTCTTGAGTTCTACCATTATCGCTCCTCAGTAGAGTTGTGGTTAAATTTTTATTTATTTTTATCAGTTTTGGAATTGGAAACGGATTATTTCAATTTAAGTCAACTTCTACCAAAAAAAAATCCATTGTATGTATTCGCCCGTTCCTCAGGAACGTACTAATAACAAATTTAGAGGTTCCACCGTGTATAACATAATTATTCTTTCTCTTTCAAAACATTTTTATATGAAAATAGCAAACATAAGATTAATCATAGTACCGTACCATGTGTGCAATTAGGAAACAATAAAAGTAAAAAAAAAAATAATTAAAAGTAGATATAATATGAATATTAATATAACAAAGACAAGGACTATGGTTATAGCGAAAAATCATGAACCAGTTACAATTATGCTAGACGGAAAAAAGATAGAACAGGTAGCGAATTTTAAATATTTAGGAACAATAACTGCAGAGAATGACAAACTGGACGAAGATGTTACTACGTCACTAATAAATGTTTGATAAGCAAGATATCAAAAGAAACGAAGACGCGAATTTTTAATCAAGTTTACGTACCCATTCTCACGTACAGTTCAGAAATTTGGGCACTAACACAAAAACAAAAACAAAGAATACAGGCACAGGAAATGAGATTTTTGAGAAGAATAGAGGAATGTAGACTGATTGATAAATACAGTAAAGAAAAAAATCGAAATAACCTAGGAGTAACAAACAGATATTAAGAAAAAGATGGAGACGAATCAATTAAGATGGCTTGGACATTTACTACTCATGCCAGAAAGTAGATACGCGAAAATAGAATGGAAGATGCAGATAGAGGGAAAAAGAAATAGAGACAGACCAAAAATAAAATGAGAAAAAAGAAGTGAGGCAGAGACTAGAAGAAAAAGGAGTCAGCTGGAGAGATGTGGCACAATTAGCTAACGATAGGAAGGAGTTGAGGAACATAATACAAAAATAGAAAAGCATACCCCGACATCGAAAGGTACTAGAGGAACCGATTAAGAGGAAGAAGAGGTACTCTTAATGACAAAAAATTGTGTACAAACAATAATAAAGAGTATAAATTATATAACAAATTAACTAATAATGGCAGTTTGCTTTTGGAAAATTATAACTAAATTAATTTTATTTACGTTCATTATCTGTACCTACTTCACTTCTATTACTGTCACTTTGTTAAAAACTTCGAATAGTTTTTTTACATTATATTTTTTTGGACGCTACTGTTATCGAAGACTACTGTCTGTTGTTTATAACCTGTAAGATTGCGTTGACTTAAGTAATGTTTGCTTTTTCAATTAAAAAGTGTCGCGCACTGTTGATAATTATTTCTTCGAATCTGCTTGAGTTTATGCAAAATTTCCAACACAGAGCTACCGCCTATTATAAAAGCTTGAACATAATAGGTTCAAATTTGGTTAAATTTTATTCTGAATAATATATACAAACAAATTTTATATATCTGCAACAGTTGTAATAAAAATTGAAGTAAAAATGTGACAAATTTAAATGATAATTATTTTGCTTCATTTTTTTCCCCCATAAAGATAGAAGGATATGGTGAGAGACATACAAAGAGTTCACATACATAAGATGAAACAAAAGCATCATACGGAACAGTAAAAGAGGGATAATAATCAAAAGAAGTTTTTATCCCACAGATTAATAGTATTAAACAGTATTTTATGAAAAGTGATTTTGATTTAATATAGATCACTGCGATCCTAAGAATTGTTTTTAGAGTCAATTGTATTTTAAAAAGTATCAAATATTTACTAAAAACCATTTTTCTCTTTTTATATACAAAACGCATAAAAACTCATCATAATGTTTGCAGTCGTTGTTGATTTAAACAGTCGCTTAGGACACACACGCTACGAATATAGTCATATTTATTTTTGCATTTGATTTTTTTACAATGCCGCTCTTGGTCATTGCACCGATACCAGTACGTTGCTACGCCACTGGTTAAACAAAGTCTATTTGAATAAACATTGATAATAATTTTGGCAAGTCAATAACCTTGTGCCAAAATAAAACAATACCGTGATAAAGCGTTTACAGACACTGAGAAATAACTAAACTGCAAATACATCATATCCCATCTAATACTTAATCTTTTTATCCATAGACAAATATTTATTTACGGTCCAATTTTGTCAGGTCACTGCTCCTGATAAGGTGATATATTCTCTTATATGAACGAATGAAATTGTAATGGTTGTACTTTGTTCTTTTAAATTATAAAAACGTAGATTTCGCAACGCGTAGAGAATTTTTTACCAAGTGCAATAGGAATTTAACAAATAAGACATGCTTCTTGTTTTAAACAAAGATGTCGTACACGGTAAGTAATAGTCAGAGGCGGATTGTGAGCACCATGGTCACCTGACCTGGGGCCCCAATGCAAACTAGGATTCTTAAGAAGGCCTACTTTTATTTAATAATATTAAAGACGTATATTAGTTTAATAACGTAATATTTTTATTGCACTTGTACAACAAGTTATTGTTTATCTATTACAACAATGATAAGTACAAATTAACAGACTATAAGAAAAGTTTAGTATTTTTAATGTGCCTTATCTAACTAAAAAACTGTGCGTTAATATGTATGCCTTTTATTAAAAATTATTTCAGATCAAAGTTAAAAATTTACTGATTTTTGCCATTACTTTAATTATTTATTTATTTAGTCATGAGTCCTTCTACTGTTAGGTGTAGGACTGTTGAGTTACGCTGTGCTGACTTTTTTCCAAGTTTTTCTGTCTTGTGCTAGCTTTTTTGTGTCTTTCCATTTAATGTTTTTATCTGTTGCTGCTTTTTTAACTTCGTCTTGCCAGGTTTTTCTCGGTCTACCTCTTTTATTTTTTTCCTTTGATCCTGCTTCATAGGCTTTTCTGGTTAACCTTTCTTCTTTAACTCCATAAATGTGACCCAACCATCCCAGCTGTCTTTCTTGTATCTTTGATTGTTCTCTATATGTTTCGTTTCTGATTCTATTTTTTTTTCCCTTGGATTTTTCTTAGAAATCTCATTTCAGCTGCATTCACTCGGCTACTGTTTTTATTTGTGAGTGTCCACGTTTCACTTCCGTATAAAAGTGCCGGAGTTACTACCTTTTTGACCACTTCCACTTTTGTTCGTTTTGGAACTTCTCTATTTCCATTACTTTTTCGAAGGCAAATTATTAAATAATCTACATATTCCTTTAAGGACCGGTTATGTATTCCTCTACAGTGGTTCTTTACTAGCTTTAACTCGCTTTATACTAAGAATTTTTCTATTGGGAAGAATTGTAAGAGTTACAGGATTCTAAAGCAGGACCATAAGCAGGATACCTTAACTTAGCCAAACCAAAATCCTGAATAAATTATCGTGCAGTAGAAATGTTCTCTGCAGGTCTTTTTACTTACAAACCTCATAATAAATTTTAAATAGTTTTAACTTAAACATGTATTGTAATTCAAAATCATATTCTATCAATAACATCAACTATCAACTATCAATAACAATATATAATATCCAATTAAGTGTACATTCTATATTGATAATTCAATCGATAAATTAGAAATGGATAATATCTGTGTGTCCTACACCTAACAGTAGAAGGACTCATTACTAAATAAAAATAAAATAATATCTGTACCTTTACTTGTGTTACAGGAAATTGTAAGTATAAACAATAAATTTTTAATACATACCTACATGTATATGAATAAAAATGAAGCTCACTTATTTAAAGCAGGGACTAAAAACGAAAAAAATTCCGTTCGTTTCTGTTCGGAACGAAAACGAAATATATCGTTTTCGTTCTTTTCGTTCTAACCGAAAAAATTCTTTTTTCGTTTTCGTGAACCGAAATAATAACGGTTAAAACCGGTTTTACAATATTTTTTTGTCGTCAAAAAATCAATTTTTTTTCAAGTCACTACAACCCCCTATAAATACGATAACAATATTTGCGTCTCAACTAAAATATAAACGATGACGATGGGGATTGATGCTCACGGACAGCATATTTTAGACTGGCGAACCATCGCCATATTAAATTTACCAAATCGTTAAACACATTAACATTTAACCATTTTATTTAAGTTTAACACCCGTAAGGTGCAAAAACACAACGTGATTAGGTTAAATTAGACACACGATCATTATCTAAAAATATGAAAATATAGCAAGTGCTGTTTTAAATTTGTTTTAGTACTAAAAATCTATGCATTTGTATTAAATAAGATTCTGCTGTAATTATTTAAAAAGACAAAAGATTGAATTCAAGTGGATAATTTACTAAATGTTATAATTAAAAAAGATATTTAAAAAAATCTTATATTAACTTGAAATATACTTTAACTTTATAGTTTGTACATACCATACAATATACATTTTCACATTCCGTTAAATCTTACTAGCAACACATCTTCCAATAAATCTTCTTTTACATTAGTCCTTTTCGAAGCAAGAATAAATTTTACTATTATTATGTCTAAACGCAAATAAAACATACACATTGATATCCAATCAAGTGTATATTCTATATTGATGATCTAAAAAACAAATTAGAAATAGAGAATATCTGTACCGTTAATTGTGTTACACGAAATTGCAAGTATAAACAATAAAGTTGTTAATATATATTCACGTAAATATATGGAGAAAAGTGAAGCTCACTTATTTCAAGTGAGATTTTTTACTGTCTCGTGAAGTCTCCCCAGCACAGAAGGTAAATTCGCGTTTGTGTTTAACAAATAAAATTGAAATAGCGACAAAACCGGTTAAAACCGGTTAAAACCGGTTTTGGAAAGTATTTATTTCGTTTTCGTTCTTGAACGAAAAATAATAATTTCGTTTTCGGTTTCGTTTTCGTTCTTAAAAAAATTTCGGTTAATTTCGTTTAACGTTTTCGTTTTCGTTCCGTTCTCAGTCCCTGATTTAAAGTGAGATTTTTACTGCCCCCTATCTGTCTCCTCAGCATAAAAGGAAATTCACGTTTGTTCTTACCAAATAAAATTTAAATAGTTATAAAACCGGTTAAAATCGATTTTGGAAAATATTTATTTTGTTTTCGTTCTTGAACGTAAAATAATAAATTCGTTTTCGTTTTCGTTCTCAAAAAAATTTCTGGAATTTCGTTTAACGTTTTCGTTTTCGTTCCGTTCTCAGTCCTTCGTTTAAGGTATAATTAACATTTTAAAAAGAATAACTATACGACCCTTCATATATTTTGCAATCAACAGCAAAACTTTTCCTTTCATAAACAAGCTACCATGTTAAAGGGTTCTACTTGTAATGCACTTTATTACAGTCCACAATATTTGTTTTGAAGATCATCATATAAACACACTGATTCTTTCTTTTTATACTCATATAGTTACAGCAATACAATAATTTACTGCATTTAAAAATTCAAACGTTTAAGAGCAACTAAGAGACCCAAAGATAAGAGTTAATAAAGAACTTTTATTTTATTGTTAAGAAGTATTTACTCGGCGTCTAAAAATAGAATGCCATAAATCTAAGCCTTTATTTGTTTATCTTACAACATATTTGTAATTGTAAAAACGCATTATTTTGTTAATTAAATTAAATCGACACAGGCAGTGTTGTAATTAAGCTAGGGTATAATCGTATATAAGAAAAAGTTCAATGCTTTGTTAATCTCTCACATCCTATCAAGCAACTCAAATAATATAAAAAGATTGCTGTACAAACATATATGAATAATAAGCAAATTTTATTCGTCTTGACTTAATAGCGTTTGAGAAATGTTGTCATAAACGCTTGCAAAACATATCCTTATTATTCCGCGTTAATAAAAAAAACTACAGCGTTATCTGTTGACAATCACCGATAATGAAGATTTTATTTTGCAAATTTAAAAAGAAGGCATTTTAGCGACAAAAGCAGCTTCGTTTTCTAATTCAGTGGACGTAAAATTTGAGCAAGTTTTGATTGATTAGTCTTAGAATGAGAAAACAAAAAAAAAATAACATAAGCAAGTTAATAAAAAAATTTTTATTTTTGCGAAATTTTCTTCTAGAAATGCTAAAATGCGCCTATCAGCAGTCTTATACCTAACAAATAATTGAAATAAGAAACATAATTTGCACAACTAGTTTGTAAATTGTTATTTCAAACTATGCTTCACAATGTACACATTTTCTATTTGAAATGAATAAGTATTGCCAGAGATGGACCTTGAAATTTCGGGGTCCCCAGGGCCATAACAATTTTTCTCCCATTTTTTTAAAATTAATCGTTTTACCGAATCAAAAAAATTGCATTAGGAATTACAAATTTATAAATCCTTGTGTATTATAACCATTTTATTTAGTATAATATCCATAAGGTGCATAAACAACTCGATTAGTTTAAATTGTACACATGATTTTTAACTAAAAATTAAAAAAATAGAACAAATACATTATATTAAATGACTTGTGTGTTCCAATCAAATGGATGATATTTATTGATGATCCAATCAACAAAGTAAAAAAAGAGAATATCTGTACTGTTACTTTCGTAACACGAAATTGCAGGTATTAGCAATGAAGTTGTTAATACATAATGTAGATATATGGAGAAAAGTGAAGCTCACTAATTTCAAGTAAGATATTTTACTGCCTTGTGGTGGGCCTTCCCAGCATAGACGGTAAATTCGCGTTATGTTAAATAAATAAGAATCAGTGATAAAAGAAATTCCTGACGCATGACTTGGTTATGTGCATAGAATGAGAAGATAAGAGACCCAGGAAAGCCTATGAAGCGGAAACGGAAGAAAAAAGTCGAAAGGGAAGACCAAGGAAACCTGGAATGTGGAGGGGAAAAAGCTGCCACGAAGAGATGGAGGAAGACTTACAAGTACAGTCTGCATGTATAACAAGAAACAAAAGTTTTATACTCTATTTTACAGCTAACCGCGAGAGGAAAAGCAGAGCATTTAAATTTAAGTTAGGATAATTTTTAGCCCACAATACACTCATCAGCTTAAATTTATTCAAGTTTTTGACTCAACAAAAGTACGTACATAAATATTTCGAGAATTTAGAAACAAGCTGTCTCTAGTAAGGAATTACGAAGATTCATCTTTTTTTTTCCTTCTTAACCCTAGTGTGAACACCACCTCTGTACTTCAGTGATGCTTTTACCTTTTTAAAAAGTTCCATGGCACGCTAGATAATTTACAAAAAAAAAATATATTTTTTTTTAAATCGTAAGTAACTCGATAGTATTTGATGCTACAAAAATATTTTTCGAGAAAAAGATGTAGATTTTTTTCATCGCTATTAAATAGTGATTCAGAAACACTAAAACAATCGGGAAAAAAAGATAATAAGTAAGAAAACTTGAAGAATCATATACAAAATGTACACTGGTCCAGCCAGACCAGTGGTGAACAGCTTAGGACTACCCAACCTTGCATGTCTAATCCTTCACGCCGCCAATATTTTTAATTATCTTTTTTGTTTCGAAATGCATTAAAACATGTTCGTAGAGGATATCATGAAAGATGAGGTCCTTACGAGATTTTTTTTCTATGAGAAAAATACATTCAAACTTGAAATTGGTCCAGCCAGACCATGGTGAGCACATTAAGGTTAAAAAAACACTAGAATGAAATAAAATGTTTGAATATGAAGGTTTTAATTAACCATATTTTACTGGATGTGTATTTCATGGTGGATTTGCAAATCCGACAAAGAACGATCCTTTAAACAGTGCAGGTTACTCCTGTTATCATGAAATCGAGATTAAACATATTTTACGTAAACTCTGTGCCCGCAGTAATCGACTTGACTTTTATAGTCCTAAATAAGTTCACTTAAAAGCAAGGGCGGCCAGTTCTGTATGAGTCATTGAAGCGGTATCCAACCTCTCATCACTTATAACGTTAAATTTTCGCATGTTTTTCTGAAATATAAGTCATTTCGTGATGAATGAGTGTACACGACCGGGCGTCCTCTACATCCCAAGGAAAGATTCGAATCGTTACGACAATGTTATGTGAACAGATTATTGTCAAGTCATGGACTATTAACAGAACGACATCATAAATTGTTAGTTAAAGTCGTTGCTATCACAGTAACAGCTTAATATTAACAATTGAATTAATTTCCGAGCAATGTTGGCTTAGAGCATTCTTGTTGACTTGTGTTTGGGTTAGTTTGTGTCAGTAAAAATAATGAGCGTTTATTTTCATTTTATTTATAACTTTAGAATAGCTTTCCCGAACTTAAAACAAATGGAAGTTTAAGAAAGTTGAAACCGTCTATTTAAGACATATTAATATTTGCTTTATCAATTAATTAAGCTTAATTAATAACAGAGGGTGATCAAATTAATATATAATAGTAAATAAAACAGTGTGATTACGATACAATTTTTTAAATTCTTTTAATTGTGTTCTCTTGTTTCATACCTTTCTGTGTCGAGGTATGTTTTTCTAGTTCTTGATTATGTCTCTCCATCCCTGTCTATCATTGGCACTTGAGGCACATTCTCCAGCTGACTCCTTTTTCTTCTAGTCTATGTCTCACTTCTTTTTCCCTCAAACTTCGTTTTCCATTCCATTTTTGTGTACCTGCTTTCTAGTTTGTCTGTTCTAGCTAGTCTAGTCTGCTTAGTTGATTTGTTTTTTTATGTCTTCACTCCTAGGCTTTTTCTGTTTTCATCGTTGGTTATTTAGTCTTTGTAGATCAGATATACAGGGTGTGTATAAATTGGCGGAAGCGCTACACGTGACGATGTTCTTCGTAAAATTCTAAGTCGAAAATCTTGATACAAAAATGTTGTACTATGCTTCCTATGGCCTCAGGAAACATTTAAAGAAAAAAAAATGGTAACATTGAATACATTGATTTGCGTTTGGACATTTTTTTATCAGCAATTTTTACTTAGGTATTTACAATTTTTGTTCCAACTGAACGCCTTCAGTTCGTAAACATAGCTGCAAACTTTTGGGTATCGTAAAACACAAACTAGAAATAATTACGAGAATAACAGAGATTACAGCTAATGACAATGTTGCCATATGTATTATTTTCATTCAAATCAGTGATTTACATATTTTCAACACCAATTTTTGAAAGGAAGAACACAATATCTAGGAAAAAATACTATTCGAAATTTATTTTTATTCCACATTGCAGCTTTTTCATTTGCAAGTATTAAATAATAACGCTTATTAAAGGACTAAATGTCAAAACTTTGAGGTCCTCTTGCAGACACAGCAAGCATGGTACAACATTTTCGTATGAAGATTTTCGACTTAGAATTTTACGAAGGACATCGCCGCGTGTAGCGCTTCCGCTAATTTTTACACACCCTATATAAACGCTATGAAGGAATTTTATAAAGAAATGTCAGCAGTCTTAAAACTAGTACAGAGTGACAGATTCATTTCCTGTCAACAAAGGTCTAAGATAGGGCCGATGTCAGCCTTAATCAGATTTATTCTTGTTGTGCAGTCCATGATGCAAGTCTAGCTTTTACTATGGCCCAAAAATTTTCAATTGGATTAAGGTCCAGTGGATTCCCTGGCCACTCAAGGCATGAGATCTTATCCCTGATATACTTTATCATGATCTTTGACACATGGCATGGTGCCGAATCTTGTTGGAAGACAGCTTCACCGTTGCTATCAACTTTACACAGTTCTGCTTCTAGTCTTCGTTCTAATAAATCTCTGTATTTTTGGGTATTCATCATGCCTTTGATTGGTACAAGAGTTCCAGTTCCTACATAAGAGAAACAGTCCCAAAACATCGTTTCCTGGGGGTGTTTAACAGTTTGACCGATATGGACTGTTGTAAGTTTTTCATTACCACTTTTTCTCACATAGCGAGATCGTTGTCCCTGTACCAAAAAGTGTGTTTCGTCTGAGAACAACACTTTTCTCCAATCTTCAACAGTACAGCTCGCATACGTTTTTGCCCAAAGATATCTTTTTTCATTATTGTAGGAGTTAATAGTTGTTTTCTCTGGGGTCTTATGGTTTATCTCCCACCTTCAATAAGCCTTCTTCGTATGGTGGAGTCGTGAATTATTACTCCAGCGTGTGTTAAATCTTGCTGAAGATCAAAGCTAGTTTTTTTAGGGTGTAATCTACTTTCCCAGATGAAAAAGGCTACATCTCTTGCAAATGTTTTCCTCTCTCTTCCACATTTTCTTTTTTGCTTCTCCTCAATAGACCCAACTTCCCTTTTTTGCTTCAGAATTTTATTTACAGCTCCTAAACTGACACCATACTTCTTGGCAATGTTTCTTTGAGTCATAGATGTATGTTCGCTCACAGTAATGATCTTTGTACATTTTTTAGGCGAGATCTAATTTTTCACAAAATACACAATAATTAAAATGACAATTTAATTAATTTAAATTTAAAACTGTGAGATTATAAATTGCTTAGAAACAATATTTATACGTCAATAGCACGTTTTAAGATGTTACTTACTGAAATGACAGGCCAGTAAGCAAAATGGCCTCCATAACTAATATAATTTTGTTGTCAACTGCGATAAATAGAAAAATGTTACTCTGTTCACATTATTTCGCACACTACTGTATATACATCGCTTGTTATTTTATCAATTAGTTTACATCCTTCTTGTCAAAAATCTCATCTCCTGCGTCATTCTTTGTTTTTGTTTTCTGGTTAGTGCCCAAGTTTCTGAACTATATAAGTAAGAATTCGTACGTACACCGCATTAACTACTCGCCGTGTTAATCCTTTCTACTTTTAATATTTCTTTAACACTATTTAACTGCAAACCGTGTTTATCGCTCAAGTTTTCTTCTAATTCACTGCTACACAAGCTGTAAAATAAAAAATATTTGATTATGCTATTAAAGGAAAATGTGATTATTGATCGCCAAAACCAAATTCCGCTAAAACTGATGTTTAGTGTCAGTAACAAAGAATTTTGTGAACAGCAAACTTTGTTGACAAATTGGGTTTTAATTTTGTTATTGTTTGTAATTATGTTGACATCAAAACTGGATTATTATTACTAAAGATAATTAGGGTTATTTATCAAATATTGTCATGGATATGGTTCCCGACAATTGTGTGAACATCACAACAAATTTGCTAGGGAATTATAACGAAAAAATCGCAGAACTGCAGCAGTTAATTATATATTTTTAAACTTTTTGTGTCAATCACAGGATGAATATAAAAAATAAAACTGTTGCACGCTTTATTTAATGTGTAGTTGAAATATATTCATATACCTGTAAAACATTTTACTACCATATATGCTATATCGAATGAAAATCCTTATTGTAAAAGAATATATTTATAAACAATCTTTAAATACCAAACTGGAAGTGTTGTAAAGGACAACCATTAAAAGATATGTACATTAGAACAAGATCCGAAATTATTTAAACTGTAAACAAGTATAACTACACCGATTAACCAATTTTAGTGTAATGAACTCATAAAATTATGTTACAATAAAATTTGTGAATATAAAGGGTGGAAGAATGAAATGAGCGATTTTGTATCTTAAGATGTTTAATATGACTACAGAGTGTCTCAATACGAATTATACTATAGTTCTGCCAGGTGTTTCTTGGAGTTTTTTTTTTGCTATTAACTGAATCCCGAAAAAAATTGGAAAATTGAGAAAATTGTTCGGTGAAACTACAATGGAAAATAAACGTACCCCTCTAAGAAATTTTTCCTAATTATCGCTATCCAACAGTTACATTGCGAGCACTATTAGAAAATATTCCAAGGATAACGATAATGAAATAAACTGTATTAGAACTCAGAAAGGAGCTACAGCAGAGATGGTAGTCAACAAAGGACTAAAACAAGGATACTCTCTATCAACCACTCTATTTAATCTGGCACTGGAGTACGACGTACTAAGAAAAGTGAATAAAGGTAACCTTCGAACAGTTGGTGGACAAATCATTTTATATGCGGATGACATAGGGATTAAAACAAGGAAACTCCTGGAAAGTATGACGAAAAAAATAGATCAAGGCAAAAAAATGGGATTGAAACTAAATCATCAAAAACAAAATTCGTGAAATTTGGAAGTAAACAAGCAATAGAAAGAGCCAAAATCGAAAATCTAGAATTCGAGGAAGTGGAAACATTTAAATATTTGGGAGTTGATATCCAGAACGGGAGAAAGAAAATATGAAATAGAAGAAAAAATTACAAACGCCAATAAAGCTTTCTATGCTAATATAAAATTACTGAAAAGTAAAGTGCCCACAAAGTGATCTAACATAAACATCTACAATACAATAATTTGATCTATGTTACTATATACGCCGCTGAAATAATGGCCATGACTAAAAAGGAAGAGAATGGTTTGAGGATATTTGAAAAGAAAATCAAGAGGGCAATACTTGGACCAGTTGGAATAACGGAACGGATGCAGAGTAAGGACAAATGCAGAAATTAAACAAGAACTGGAGGAAGGAGATAATATCAAAAATAAGACAGCACAGGGTGGATGGTTGGGACATTCTTTAAGAGCAGATGATGGCACCAAAAACAATTCAGTGTTAAAATGGGATCTCGGAGGAAAGAGGAGACGTGGCAGACCTAGGTCAAAATGGATGCAGGAAGTGATGGACGACCTAAGCAGGGCAGGGGTTAAAAACTTTGGATTTGAATTCAGCACAAAATTCGAAATTTTGCCTTAGCTTAACCGACTTAGTAGCTCTGCAGATAGGCGATATTTCTTTGTTGAGCCTCTAATTTGGAACACTCTGTATATCAATCTCAATAATGTAGCATGTATGTTCTCATTAACTCATGTCATGGAAATTGCACATGGAAGGGCGCGCGCTTGTGAAGGGACAAATGGAGGTCATTTGCGTAAAACCATCTTCCATAAAGACTAAAAAAAAATTTATATTTTCATTTGCCAATCCGATTGTTCAAAAATAAAAAAATATATATAAAGTTATATAGTTTTAAAATGGTAGAGCGACTTTTTGGGCTACCCTTTACAAGCCCCAGTGAAAAAAATAAAATGTACTAATTTACACTTTCCGGGTTCTGAACCAAAGGCTTCGGGCCCCGGCTCTGGGTTCTGGCTTCAATTCATACTGCTAGGGTTGCTAACTGTCCTTTTCAATTGTCCTTTTTTGAAAAAGACAGTCCTTTTTTAGACACCCTTCGTCCTTGTCGTTTTTTTAATATGAAAAGGACGCCTTTTGTACATTTTTCAGAAAAGTGTTTAGCAATAACAAAAAAAATACAAAAATGAACTTGTCTTATTAGTAAAACACTTTTAAATAACCCACTGCTTATATTACTATGTACCAGCGATTCCCTAGCCCCATAGGGGCTTCTTCACCGCTACACCCCGCCTTGCGCGTAAAATTCTCTGTGCGCAAAACAATCTTTCGTTTCGTGCAAATCCCTTGTTCCTAAGTGGCTCCTCTCCCAAGATATATCGATTATAACTAAGCCAGTCATATTCTTTAAAGCTAAACAATCGATTGGCTCAAATTTGTATTTACAACACTCGTTATTGCTTTTCAAAATCGAATAAATCGATATTCCTACTACTCGCGCTGCGCACTCGTACCCAACACAGGGGGTTTTA
Organism: Elmis aenea; assembly: GCA_947652605.1. Lineage (NCBI taxonomy): Eukaryota > Metazoa > Arthropoda > Insecta > Coleoptera > Elmidae > Elmis > Elmis aenea. The sequence continues at coordinate 9,415,549 of OX393582.1, read as the reverse complement.
GTGAGAAATGCCCTTTTTAGCTAGGATTCAAGCTTCTTCTCTCGTATTAAGTCAGCGGCTCCCAAAATCTATGACGTGAACCTCAAAAATACGCGGACTGCAGATTACACTGCTCCAGATTATTCTTCGTAAAATTATCAAGTGAACAATTAGTATATATAACGTTTTCCTGTCTTTTTAATAAACTATTTATCGAGGCAATTTTTCCCCCATTTTCACTGAGTTAAGAATGCTTATATTTACTGTAGATTTAGATAATAGAAATTTATTTTTTTATTATTTAGAACTACTGCTCTGTTGACTTTGAACAAAGGTGGAACACACGCTAGCAAACAATACTGGTCGGGAGAATATCCGACGAACAGATAATCGCGGGAGTCGCGATCGCGACAAGTGCCTTGCACCGCGCCTGCTGATCGTAATTTCAGTTTCAGTCGGACGGAGTAGATAGTTGGTTGTATGCGCTCTCGCAGTTGAAGCACGTGTCTCGTGATCGTAAGCTCCGCGGAGTGCAGCGTTCACGTACGTACGGAGTGGAATACTCGCGGCCAGTTCGAAAACCCATCGGGATGTGCGTTAATTAAAAACTTTTCAAGGGTGTTCTTTCACATATCCTCCAATACTTAAATGTTATAGATATGCCCACTTGATTTTCGCGGTGTGTGTATTTTCTGGCGTCTGTAGTGTGTTGTGGGCGACTGTTACCGTTGCCATGATTATATCAAAAGATCTGTTCTTGCTGGGAGACCAAGATTACTTGCGACTCCCTAACAAGGACGAGAAGAGGCCAGCAATGATAAGACCCGTCGTTAAACCTCAAAGGTACGTAGGCGCAATGAACATCAACAATGCCTTGGCTGGTCGCTACAGAACGGAGCCGGTATTTAAACCCGACGTCGGCCGTTTGTAGACGCATAATTCGCATCTTTAATCAGCGGCCGAGAGTCGAGATGCTCTTGTATCGGACTACAAATATTCAAATCTGTTTTGACTTTAATAAACGGGCTGAGATGATCTAGATTAATAATGGTGGAGGCGACTTTGGCCTCAGCTCCCCGGGCCATCATAAATCCAACCAATGACTAACTAATACGATTGTCTTATTAGAATCCGGAGTGAGCTCAACACGATAGATTTATGAGGACATTGCTTTTTTATCCGAATAACAAAGGCTAAAAACGGTAACGCTCGGATCATGCATGCCACCGAAATACGCTCCAAACTCTACAACTCACAACTTCTTCGCGAACGCGCTTCCATTGAAAAAAACACGAAACTTTCAACAATTATATGCGAACAAGTCTGGCCAGTCGATAACAGACTTTGTTGCTAACGAATATAAAATAAATTAGTAGATAATACGTTAGTTCTAGACGAAGTTATCAGTTTTTTTAGCATCCGTGCACTGTGTACAAGACGCGTTCGTTAAATATTCATTTTTCGATTCACGCTATCGTTAAATTATCAACACCCTCTCGTGTTCTGCGCTGTATTTCTTTCCTGTTGCATGGAATATAACGCGAAAATGTCTGGGCTTCTGCTTCAATCGTTAATTATCGCCATCCACTATGAATGGAATCGTTCGAGAAATTCATGGTTGAAGTAATTGCTTGCCTAGTTCATTTAACAATCGTCGAAATAGCAACATTGTCGCAAAAAAACAAACGATAAAGTCAATAATAAAATATGCCACTCGATTTTCTTAGGTTTTCTTAATATACAGTGTGTCCAAAAGGTATGGAATATGCTATATGTCTCAGTAAATATCCACTTTAAGGTAAAATGTTTTGAATAAAAGTTGTTTGGTACTTAGTTTTCCACCATAAGACATTTAAATTCTATTTTTTTCGAATAACAAAAGCGCAATGAAAAAATTGATTTTTTTAAAGTAACAAGATACCCCTATATTATACCCATTTGATATTTTTCTTCTCTTTTTAATGAAAGGGTCACCTTAAAAATGAAGTTTATGCTAAGAGGCCGGAGAATATCAAAAATTTAAAAGATCGTATTAGAGAAGAGATGGGGTCTATTACACCTGAAATGGTTGGGAATGTTATTAACGGGTTTAAAAACAGAGTTTATCATTGCCAAGCTGTAAATGGTTCACAGTTTGAACACTTATTGTAGATTTCGTCAAAAAATTTTAGTTCTTGTGATATTTTTGCTAGAAATAAATACTAAATAATTAAAATAATTTGAGAGTTTTTTGGCGTTTTTCTTAAAAAGTTGCTTAAGTTAGGGTACTAAAGTTGTGCATCATTGAAAAGAGAAAAAATTCTCTATCAAATGAGTATAATATAGGGATATCTTGTCATTTAGAAAAATTCAATTGTTTTTCATTGCGCTTTTGTCATTCGAAAATAAAAAAATAATTTTTTTTCTTATGGTGGAAAACTAAGTACCAAACAACTTTTATTCAGAACATTTTTCCCTAAAGTGGATATTTACTGAGATATATAGCATTTCCATATCTTTTGGGCACACTGTACCTATAGATACTACTTATACTATTTTTACTATAAAACGTTTAAAATTGTGAAAACGTAAATCATAACCAAAACCTCCCAATGAATCAATACATAAACCTTAAAGACGATCTGCGTATTTTGAAAGTGGCGAAAAACGAGTTAAAGCTGTTTTTGTAATTCCTATCAAAATCATTAGTATTTTCGAAAATGAAAATTTTATTATTAAACAAAAGTGCAAACACGTTTATTTGAAAAATAGCAGAATGATGGATTTGGTTCCCTATATACACCCAATTTATCACAGTTATTTTAAAAATTTAAAACAAAGTTAAATGTCTGAAAACTTCAACACTCCTAGTTATGACAATTTAATAAATGAATAAACTTTTATATGAAATACATTATATTAATTACTTATACTTATATTTCAGAATGTACTAATGAATTTACTTATTACTTATGTATTTTATGAATATTACTGATAATTAAAAAATACTCGAATAAACTTATAATGAAATACACTATATAAATAACTTATAGGTATTATATAATTTACTTATAAATTTTCTTAAATTACTGTCCTATCAATCACCTTAGTAAAACACATCGGACAAAATCAACATAATTCGGTAGTTTTTATGATCTATTAAACTTGAAAGTGGCTTAAGTCATATTACACTAATGAAAAATGGCGATTTGTTAACGTCTGTGCGAAATTTTGTATACTGAGAAAAATATGAGTAACCGAGATAACAAAATATAAACAAAATTTCTCTATAATTTGCATAAATATTTCTGTGCACATTAAAATGCAAAACATTTAATATCTTAAAATAACATAAAAGTGACTTATGGCACTTTCAAAATAAACGTCTCAGTGAGAGATTACTAATTAAATTCTTAAGTTTTTTAAATACATTATATTTTTATCCCTTGAAAACCGTTAAGAATTTGGAAAAACTTAAAATTTCAACCAAGTACTTCCAATTTATCGATTCAGAAACTTTAGATATGTGCGCTCATTAGTTATTTGTTGAAGATTTTGTAAATACATATTATTTTAAATCATTCTATTAACGTTTAGCAATTTGGAAAACGCAAAATTTTAACACACAAACTTGCAATTATTAATCGATTTAGAATAGAAACCTTAGATAAGATATGTGCGCTCACTAGTTATTTTTTTAAGTTTTTTTTAAACACATTTTATTTTAAATAATTCTAAAACGTTCAACAATTTGGAAAACGCAAAATTTTAACACAAAAACTCCCAATTAATGACTACAGAAACATTAATAGGTACCTCGGCTTACTCCTGAACGATGTTAATTTAGTCACGAAGTCAATCAGTTTTATTTGTGTTTATCGTGAAGTGTGATTAATGCCAATCCAAATAATTAAGGAAGATTAAAGGAAGTTGCAAAAGGACATATTGATGATAATCTGTTTTTCCTTTCCCTATTATCATCAATGAATTTTGTAATTCTTTGTTGTGTACACAGGAAGTCAATTAATTGCAAAATCGTGGAGTATTTTTCATTTGTTTGTGGGTACTGTTTAAAATTTGGCTTTATTAAACTGTGTTTAATTTAACTTATCCTATAATTTGTCTGTTTTTGCTCCGAAAATTTTCATTTCGTAAATGTACGTAAAAATATGTGTTTCTGAATTAGTTCGATACCTTGTTGTGAAGGTAAATATAAGTAGAATTATATCAATGAATATTTTTGTTTTTTAAACTTAAACGAAAAATTTTATGAAGTCCGGAAGAATCTGACAAACGCCAGATTTAAATAATTGAAAGTTTTTAGGTAATATTTTAACAGTAAGCATAATAAATATAGTTTTAAGAAACAATTTAACGATTTTTATATGCAGCCTGAAATGATAGTACCAACCTGAAAACTTTGTTTAGGTGGTAGAAAATTGTTAGCACGAAAACTATGAACAATATTCGTTCTTTGTTAAAAATTATTGGTCAACAATCAATCACATCTGTAGATGCTTTAAAACCATTTTGTAGTTTCTTGCACATGATTCAATAATTTGTTGGTAGTTATAGGCGTTTTCGTAAATTTTTAACGTTTTTAAAATCGGTGTAATATTTAGGTACTATCATGAAACTATCTTCTAAGTGTAGTCGTCCAATCCGAAATTGATTATTCTTCCGAATGGACGAAACCTTAAAATTCTATTTAAAACACAAAAAATAAAGGAACAAAGGTTATCATAAAATAGCTTAGATTTTTTTTCTTTTGTACTGTTTTGGTTGTCAAGGTGTGTTTTCTTAACTCTTGAATCTGATTCTCTATTTTCTTTTATCTTTTGCTAATTGTGGCACAAAATAAAAAAGGGACAATAAATGAGGCGTTAATTTTACAAGTAGCAATAAGCTAACTTTGAGAAAAATTAGTTTAAGCTGTTAACGATTACAAAAATGTATGGTATTGACTATTATCTTCAAACATTTTACATGCAATATCTTTTAAAGTCATTACTATTTTCGTCATTTGAAATTTTATTGCTAAACAGAAGTGCCCATACATTTATTTTACAAATGGCATAATGATGGATTTGTTTTCCTTTAGGTACAGGGTGCCTATTTTTAGAACCTGTTGAATAGGTAACTCCGTCAATATTAAAGATACAGAAACGTTTAAATTAGCAAATTTGTGTAAAATAACAATAAGAGACAACTCTTAAATGTCACATCGAAAAAAAAACATCAACTCCCATCCCATCTATTAGTAGGCAGTGAACATGTAAAATAATTTAGTTATTAAAAAAAAAACAACTACAAGAGAACAGTATAACAAACCTTAAATCATTGAAACGAAAAAAAAATAGCCTTTTTAATCAGGCCACAGCCAACTATGACTTCTATTTAAAAAAATGCAATTTTGTGTTATAACTCGGAAATCGAGAGTGCTATTAAAATTTCGATAACATATTTAAAATCTAGGTACAAATGCCTATAAAAGCCAACGTTTATTTTCGTTTTAGCTCATATACTTACGGAATTATTCAAGTTTGAAAAAATCGACCTTTTTCAGTTTTTTCAAATTATTTCTAAAAGTTGCTAAAGTAAGTCAAATTTGAAAATGGCATCAGATTTCCCTTTAAATTCTGCACAAATTTGCTAATTTAAACGTTTCTGTATCTTTAATATTAACGGAGTTACCCATACAACAGGTTAGAAAAATGGGCACCCTGTTTATCCCCAATTTGCCAAAGTTATTTTAAAAATTTAAAACAAAGTAAAATGTCCGAAGACCTAACTAATCACTCCTATTAATGACAATGATTCAAGACACGAATAAACTTTTTAATAAAGGACGTTATATAAATTACTATAGTTATATTTCAAAATGTACTGATTAATTTACTTATTACTTATGTATTTATAAAAAAAAAAACTACTTGAATAAAGTCATAATAAAATACATTATATAAATTACTTATAATTTGTAAATTACTCATTAATATTTTTAAATTACTGTCTTATCAACTATCACTTCAGTAAAATACATTGGACAAAATCAACATAAGGCCGTAGTTTTTCTAAACTATTAGTTTAGAAAGTGGCTTAAGTCACTTTACAGTACTAAAAAATGGCGATTCGTTAACGTCTGTGCGAAATTATGTACATATTCTGAGAAAAATATAAGTAACTGAGATAACAAATATAAGTTAAATTTTCCTATAGTTAGGTTAAATATTTTTGTGTACATTAAAATGCAGTTAATATCTCAAAATAACATAAAAAAGTGACTTATGCTATGTAAACGACTCAAATATTAAGTTGTTAAACTTTCTTCTGATTTAACTGATTTTGTAGCCGTCAGATTAGACACAAGTTTTAGGAGCGGGCTCTGTATTTTACGTAACCATATAAAAATGCTTTTTATTATTAAATTTCGACAACTGTCTATAAATCTATCGATAAATTAACACTTTTTATTAATTCCGAAATGATTTACACGTAACCATTTACATAACATAATAAAAGATAGCAATCCAATAAAAATTCTCCAATAATTATTATTTATTACAACTGCATTATAATCAAATGCAGGCACCTTGAAAAATCGTTGTATTTGGTCAAAGAAAAACCTGTTTACACGTAAGTATTTAGGATGCATTAGTTTTGTAGCAAAAAATCGAATAGAATCCAAGATATTATTTTAAATAGTCTGCGGTATTGCAAAATAGTGTTTAATATACTGTTGCAGTTGTTTTATTTTTACGTTTAGATGTTCGTGAGGTTTAAATAGATAATTAAAATTCGCCTATCGACTTGTATGGGTATCCGCGATTTCTAAGAATCGGTTGATTTTGTTTTTTTAGGTTTTGGAACAATGCTGTAACTTAGTCCGCGATATAAGATATGTAACTGGACATTACTATACAGGGTGGACCGAATTCGAATGTTTACGGGGTGTCTCGGTTACCGTAATAGTTAGCGCAAATTTGATTAGTCTCTTGGGCAATTTTTTTGAGAAAATAACGCCTGTGTATTCAGATTTTTTATATCGCTTTCCATTTTGGCACTACAGACGAAAAATGAAATCTCATCATTTTTGATAATTTATTATATCTTCTTTATTTGTTAAAGTGGAACAAAATGTTATATATGTTTTTTATACATATTTTTATGCTTAATTTAAAAACAAAATATTTTTTTTTGCGACCTTGACTTTTGTGATATGAACTAAACATATATTTTTTCAATGGAAACCCTAGTCGGCTATGACTTTATATGAAAGACCGTTTTTTAGCTTTTCAAAAATATATAGTTTTATGTATTTGAAGCAAAAAATAACAGAAATATAGCTAATTTTGTAAAAATGTCCATATCAAAGTTTGCCATGATTCCGTAAACAAGTGATGTTTGCATTTAATTAGCAACTTAACGTCATTTCCCAGTAAATTTTTCAACTTTTAACTTTTGTATTTTGTAACTGTTTATTGTGGTATTGTGAACATGGTTAAAGGGCCTAGCAGAATAAAATAGGCCAGCGGCTCTTGAAACCAAACTTCAAACAATAAATTTAGCACCCCCTTTGCCCCCTTCTCCTGGTAATAGAAAAAAGCTGTTTTTCCGTTTATATTTTTTTTCTTTGCTCTGAATCATCGAAAAATTTTGAAAAAATTCTTGAATGAGCAGAATAATATAGCTTATTTAAAATAGGTATAATTTGAGTTTGGCTCAAAATTAGAATTTTTAAAAAATAATTAAAATTTTAAATGCTTTTTTAACTTATTTTCTTAGTGGTATGAGTACGACGCTTACATACTTATTGTATTTAGTCACAATCAATATTTCCTCAAAAATTCAGTTTAATTGAAGTGGTGCACCGTGTTCAAAAATTGACAACTGCTTTTTTTTGCGCTCTTGTCCATTTTGTTTACTTTTTGACAGTACCTTGTTAGCAGTCAAACAGAGGGCGATATAAACAGTCTTTAGCCGTACCCGCTAAAGTGGACGTTCTAAAATTCTTCTGTTGTAACCAGGAACACAATAATTGCAAAGTATGTGACGTCACATTAATATTGTTTCGCAGCCATGGGCGTCCGCAGAAAATTATCGAGGGGAGGGCAAAGCTTGCAAACAAAATTGCGGGCAACTGATCCCATCAGGAATGCATTTAAATATTTAACGAGCTTTTAACTTGACGCTCTTTCTTTTGGTCATTAATGGAGTACTCGATTCCAGGGAGGGACAAGTGCCCCGTTTGCCCTCCCCTATGGACGCCCATATTCGCAGCGCGTTGCATACAGTGCTGCGCAAAAGATATTACAAAACACTCTTATATCTGACCATTATGGAAGGTTTCAGATTCATTGCTAATATTGACGTTGCAAACTTTGAAATTTTAAATAGCACACCTTGTATTTTTTTATATTTTTGGATTCCTCATTAAATTTATATTCAAAAAGGTCAAAGTTATATAGGCCTAAAGCAAACCGTTTTCGTAAAATTTACGTTTTTATAAAAATTTTGACTGATACAGCACTTTTAAAAATGTTTCTCAAAAAATTTGCCGATATCGGATTTTCGCCAACTATTACGGTAACCGAGATACCTCGTAAAACATTCGAATTTGGTCCACCCTGTACAGCTATTTTCGAAAATAAACAGAATTTCAAACAGACGGTAATAAAAATTGTTGGGATCCTTGTTTGTTTTTTAATTTATTTATGTTTTTATAATGAACGATTAATATGCTTTTGTGGTTTACTAATAAATACTGCTCAGGCGTTCACCTTGCTGTCTTTGGCACCTTTATACTAAATAAAACGTTAATATTTTCGAGTTAACGTCACAGTTTAAAGTATTTTATACCTAATTAAATAATATTACCTACTTTCCGGCCGCGTTTACGGTTGTTACGTTCAGACTTTTTAAAATTTATTTTCGTTAAATAATAATTTACGCAAGTGGAACTATTAATATTAATTATGTCCACTTTTTTCCTCGTAAAAACAGTTTTCGATTGAAAAAAGTAATTAGCCAATTGGTTTGTAATAAACGTTAAGTAATTTTTTATCTTGTTAATTTTGTGCAGGCTGTTCCACATTTAATGGATGTTGTATGGGTTCCTCAATAATTATTAAAAGGTTATAACTTGAGGAACTAAAAAGGTTTTAGTAGACTGTATAAAGTTGGCTACACTGTTATGTAGTGCTAGGTAGCTGGGGGTGCGCTTACCCTGCTTTGGAGACCACTGGTCTATGCTATTCAGTTAATCACCTATATGGGAGGGCGAGTTCTTACACTTTAACGATTTTTTCAAATCATGAGCGACCCTGTACCCTTAAAAACCTGAATTTTACACCTTATGTTGTCTTATTAAAGTTGTTATTTTAATAATATAAATAAAGGTCAGTTTTGAAAATGGTTAACGACTTAGAAAGAGCGCGTTGTATATCGGACATTACTTAGTTTGCAACAATGAACATATTTCATGCACTTTCAGATCAAAATCGTCGATTTTACGCTCAGAGCTTTTTTCAACTGTAGCTTATTGAAGCAAGAATGATTCAAGAGCAGATCTGTTACCGCAAACGGCTTGCTGTGTGTTATATAAATTATTTACTATTTATTTAGTTTTTAGCTCGCACTACATTGTCTTGTTTCTATGCCCCAGTGATCTGCAACAGGCGAATGATTGATGAAGTGGAAAATATGTGTTAATAACATAATGCCGCTAGACACTCCAGATTGTAGCAGTCTATTGTAATTACATCTAATTTATTGATAATTACGTAATACGTGTGCGCAGTGTGTCAATAGATTTATCATAAAAACTTTTACCTTTGTTGTGTACGTAAATTTGCGACGTTTAAAAACGCGATGGAGGTGCAGTGATTAAAATAATGTAAGGTATAATTAGTTTTTCTGTAGTTTTGATTCAAAAACTTGCAGATTCTGCTCAAGAAAAATAATTTTGCTCTATAAAATAACTGTTTTAGAACATTGTGACAAAATAGGTATACCTAGTTCTAAAAGTGCTTAACTGCCTATTTGGAGTTTAAATAAAAAAGCAGTGCTAAAAGGGCCAAGCAGTGAAGTAACTAGAACTCTTGGGCCCCTATGCGAAAAAATTTCGGGGCGCTCTGATTAACAGCTCTTTTAAAAAAAGTGAAATAAAAATTTAGGACATCGATAGCTTACTTATTAACCAATGATGACTTTTGGTAGCACATTGCTCCTGAGATTTTTTTTTGCCGGAATATGTACTAATACACAAATGAATAAATAATTGTATACCTAACTTACAGTCTGGAAGACAGACAGAGAGCGTAGGTAGACATACAAAAAAAATTACAATATTAGTGTAACAAAAAAATAAATACGAGCCCCCTTTATAATATAAATAATATATTGTGTGACCATCAAACACACATTTATAAACAGTGTTTAGCAGTTTGTGGTATGCGTACCCCAGGGAACGCGAACTGGTTTTAAGGGGTACGCGGCAGAATTTTTAACTTTACCATTTTTTCCTGTAGAAATGCATCTAGCTAAAATAGTTTTGTTTAAAACTACTCCTTCGGCTGATAAGTGTACGCCGGTAAGATCAAACTCTCAAAATGGGTGCAAGATGATTGTAAGTTTGTTTAACACTGGGTTAAAATTGGGTTGCTCATATTTGACACTTTTGCTTCTCCCGGGATTCAAGGAAGAAATCGGTCTACTTTTTGGGATATCCCGGAATCCCGGGAAGTAATAAAATATGTCAATTTTTTAAAATAAATAACCCGAGAAAGGACGGGAGCAGTGTATTACTTACTTAAAAACACCTGCAAGTTATATAGTGTGTTTCTTAAATATTACGAAAAACTTCGGGATGTAATACCTTATCAAAAATTAAGGGGAGGCTTTTATATAAGTTTTTTAGACGTTTTGTCTTAGAGTTACACCCTTCTAAGGAGGAGCGGTAAAATTAGGTTTTATTTCTCAAATTTGGAGATGTGTAGGAGAATGATATTTCGTAGATGTTTTATGCTTATTGAAAGGCTTCCCATAGTAATATTTTAATTATCTCTCATCTTTATAAGTGGCTGAAAAGTGCGACCCCTGTTGGCTTTTACTTTCACCATACGTAGTATGAAGAAATTATTGTTTTATCAGAATTTTTTGGAGGCTTAAAATTTGCAATTTAAAATATTTTTTTTGAAAGCTTGATTTATTTTGATTTTTTTTGAGTAATAAATTAAATGAGTGAACATGTACCATTAGCTATTCTAAAATAAAACTATTCATTTTGGTGGCTATCATGGTGGTTTGTTTGTGTTTGTATTGGGTCGAATTGACGGGTGTAATTAATTTTGAAGTTTAAGAGGTGACAACACGATATGTTTTTACAGACAATTTCTATTTTCTTTTGTAATGCAAAGTTTAAATCTAAATCAGCAGAACGTCTGAGGTTTCACCTCCGAAGGGCATACCTTGCATCTTCCTATTTACGCCAATGGCCAAACCAAGATAATGTAAGCAAATAAATCAAAGATTTATGTATTTATCTATTCTACAGGTAACTCTGGCATAAAAAAATAATTGAAACAACATAAAAAGACATTTTCATCGCAACAATATTCACCCACACATGCTATTCTTTTAAATGTGATTGCAAGTCGCTCAGTTTTCGATAAAAAATTGTTTTCTAAATATAATAACATTTTTATGCAGTTTGCATGTCTTTCAAAGCACTCTGTTATTTAAAAAATCGTTTGATGTTACGCCTTTTTCATGTACCTACCGTCGCAGTTATTGTCTGTTATTGTCGTATATTTTGTTCGTTGGATTTGAATCGCAGATAATATTTAATATGTGCGTCTGTGTGTGTATTGTAACTTTAGCTTTTTACTATCGGAATCTTAATTTATATTATGTGTTTCTACTAATAGCTGTTTGCTTGGCGGTCGGCCAAATGATGTTATAGAAAAACTCATTTTTTAAAGCAAGGAGCTTAAATATTGTCTCGGTTGAAAAAAATTTGGCGCCTTGGACGCTCGATCGTTAACTGTTTAATCAGTCTGGATTTAATAAAGTATTAAAATCTTTGTTTGCAGCGTTTAGTTCTTAAAGGCTTACTGTCATTTTTCAAAAAAACTGCATGCTTCCATTAGCCACGAAAGTAATTTGTTGGATACATTTTTTAATTTACCTTCCATTAAATCTCATATTAAAATCTTAAATTAGAAATCGTTGCTTGTTTCGTACTAGTCCCATGAATAAATAATTTTTATGCCTTTTTCCATACAACAAACAAAATTGTATCAAACTTGTATCAAACTTGTATTTTTTTTTTAAATTAATTAAAAACACAATGCAGTCAATAGATAAAAATACAGTTGCATTTGATATTTAAAACAAATTTTTGAGATATTTTCAAAACCTGCTAGACCTTTAATAGCTTTTGAAGATAATTACATTATCAATAAGAAAATGTAAAAATATATAGGGTGTCCCATCTAAAAAAGCCGGAGTTATTCGTGTTTGAAGTTTGACTAAACAGACCGGGCATAAGAAACACCCTCTGTATTATTTTAAAATTTTAACTTGTCAACAACCATTGTGACACTATTGTCCTTCAAAGTTGTAAAGTAATTCGTTCTGGCAAGTTGTAAAATTTCATTATTTTATTATAGACCTATGTTCTGTCAATATTCTTATAAAAACTTAAATAACTCAAACACGACTAATTTTAGATACATAAAACCTACCTATTTTTGAAAGAGAATTCAATTTTATATCTAAAAATTATAAAATATACTGGGTTTTCTATTCAAAAAACCAAGTGACGTATCGGCGCGCAAAAACAAAACACTGTATAGTTGAAAATAATTTAAGGTTATGTAGTAAATGACCACAAACAACTTTTACTAAATTTTTTTTGTACTTTTTAGACACAAGACGAGATATTGATACGTTACGTTACCTACTTTTTGTTTAGACTGTATAACGTTTTAGTGATATTTTATCAACTTTTTTAAATCGTTAAAATACATAAAAAAAGATTAACGTCTAACATATTTCTGGAGCTGTGTTAATGGGTTTGTTTTGACTGAAAATGAGACTTATTTCCTTATATTTTCTTATACGTCTGTTTGATGCAAGAGCACGCGCGTCTAAACTGCATTGCCCAACTTTCTAGATTAAGTTTTCGTCTCGGCTAAGTCTAAAGACTGTTTTATACTACACTATTTTTTCGTTCAAGAAAATCGTACACGATTTTCTAGTACGGTGTCAATCAGAAACTTAAAATCTTGAACGAAAAATTCGTACGAATTACTGTCTGTTCTATATGCGTCCAATATTTTAGCATGCGCACATGCGCATTCTACTGTAAATGTATCTGAGCATGTCATTTGTGAGTTAGGTTAAGTGAAACAATCAAACAACATCCACAGTTCCTTGTTGATTGCGAAGTGAAGAACATCGTGCTATTTTAATTTATATTACAATAATTCTGTGCTTTCTTAAAAATATGTCGTGGAGCACTGAACAAGTTATGGTGTTGATTGATGGATATAAAAGTAGGCCATTTTTGTTTATTACTAAACATCCAGATTATTTCAATAAAACAAAACGTAGTGTTTGTTTAAAAGAAATAATTACTGAAGTAAATCGACCAAACACTACCGAAACAGATATAAAAAATAAGTGGAATGGGTTAAAAACCACTTGCATCAGTGAAAAAAGAAAAGTTGCAACATACATTTGAAATGATTTTTTGGTATCCATATTTGAGGACCCATTCTAAATTTCCTAGAACTATTTATAATCTCCATTTCACAGTTAGGCCATTAATACGGGTGTAGGATCATTAAATCACAATGTTAAACGATCTTAAATATTACCTACTTGTTACCGTTATAATCCCTCACAATTTATTTTGTAGGAATAAATATGTAGAATGGAACAAGCATTAAATATACGATAAATTTGAAAATTATTCGCTTTCTGTTCTGTGATCAAATTGAACATTTGACATGGTTACTCAAGGTACCAACAAAATATGATAAAAGTTACTAAAAAGTAACCAAAATATATTGCAGTTTTCGTACCAAAAAATAGTATAATGTAAATGGTTCATATTTTCCATGCTAAATTCTTGAACGAAATTTTTGTACAAAAATCGTATACGATTTTCTTGAACGAAAAAATAGTTACAAATTAGTGTAGTCTAAAACAGACTTTAGACATATCTCGAATGCTTATCCTCGCTAATTCTGCGACTTCCCTAAACGCGACTCACCTCATATATTTACGATTCTAGGTGTCATCGGCCGATGGCGGGTATTTTTGGCGTTCCTAGGTACCTGTGGTGGCCACAGACTTAAGCCTGCTAATATCTTAGTCATATTTTAAATTAAATATACATACGTGTTTGACTCTATTTCCTTCTCAAATTGTATTATTATGCTAAATTGACTGACACGTACACACTAACTTTTTTTATATCAGATAGAATAAATTGACTAAACACGAAGAAACGATACTTATAAAAAAAGAAACCATTATGAGTTAGTTTATGAACTTTTTTTTTACTTATACACGCATTAAATATATGCTAATAGTGTTATAGTAAAAGAATAGCTTTAAACACACCAATCTAGCGTCTCGTCTTATTTTTTGCAACTAATTTAACCACTGGAAAATTCCACGTTAAACATTTTAGGATTTTTAGACTATACAAAAGTGTAGTCCTTAAATTAAATGTTTTTAGTGTAATCTAATAATAAAAGCAATTTATATTGTTTATTAATATGATGAATAAAGGTGTGAGGTATACAGAACATGTTTAAAATCAAGAAATTTGGTAAAAAAAAAAAATTTTGTAAAAAGAGAGTGGCGACTAAAGCCTAGTCCAGATTGTAAACAAATGTTTCGGAACAATATTGAACACTGTGCCTAAACAATTGCGAAACATTGTTTCGGCACAATCTGTATACTAAAGCCAGTGTTTCGGTGTTTCTCAAGTGATTATCATGTCCAGTGAGACTATTGCAGGAATTTGTGCTGCCAATTTATATATTTTACTTAACGGCCGAAGGAATAAAGAAAAGAAAAGAAGAAGGTGGTGGATACGGAAAGCACTAATGTAAGGCACCAGTTATGGCAATGAACGAAGAAGAATGGTGAAGAACCACTTTTTTTTCTTAGTGCCTTGCAGTTTTTTGTGTTCCAGTCGAAATTGGGATTTTAGCATGTGCACTTTCTTTTCAACTTCAACAACTGTTACATCACATGATTGCGCAATATTTCCAAAAGCATCCCTCTTTTTATTCCTATTTTTGTATTCACCACATGTGACATCCCACAAACAAGATGTGCTATGCACTTTTTCCATCAGTTGTAAAGTTTTTTCTTGATTCCACATTGTAATAAATATATAACCAAGAATCACTCTAACCAAAACTTTGTTTGACTGAACCGTGTTTGACAACAGACTTGTTCAATGTTCCAATGTTTCCCATATAAACGGGAAACAAGGAACAGGACTTTTTTTGTTTCGCAACATTAGTGAAACAGTTCCGAAACAAGCTAGAAACAAAGTTGAGCTGTTCCGAAACATCGGGAACATTGTTCATGAACACTGTTCCGAAACATTTGTTTACAATCTGGACTAGACTTTACCGAACAGCCTGCATGCATAGTAAAAGGGTCCTTGCGCACGGTAAGCAAAACGCACACTTGTCTAGAAATGTCAAAATTGACAAGACAACGTAATTACATGTGTATATTAGCCGAAAAACCGTTAAAATCGTAGGTATTATGTGATCGTAGAAAAAGTAAGCCACATAACACGAGTTGTAAAGCAATTACGCACTCGTGGAAATACGCACTCGCTTCTACGCGGCTCCGTGCGCAACTTTTCCACTCGTGCGTAATATGCTTCTTACAACTCTTGTTGTGTAATTAATATACTATTTTGTAGTCCTAAATATCTACGTTGCTGTTGTCAGTAGAAAGAGCTTGCGAAAGAAAAAGTTTTAGATACTTTATCAAGCTATAAAATAGCGACATTCGTTTGTTTAAATAATATTTTGAGTTAAATGCCAAAGTTGCAGTTGTTTTAATTGCGAAGCATAGTTGGTTGTTCAATCGTCCCTATGCTATCGGTTGAACGGGTCGATTTTCGCGCACTACACGAGTTGCCTGGCGAAGAGAAAACAAATTTTGCGTTTGTTTTGATTGTGCGCGAATCTCCGCCAAAATAAAAACTCGTTTTTGAGTTTCAGCTCCGAACCAACTAATTTATAGTGCCCACAAGACCCATAATATATCTTTCTAGAAAGTGTACGTCGGTACTTTACTTTCGTTACAGGTAGGGCAGCTATTATATCGGTACCAAACGGTATAATTGCATAAAACTGTTTATAAGTTCAGATGTGGTGCTTTCACGTCGAGTATTTCAATAATTAAGCGGCGAGGAAAAGGTCACCCTCGGAGAGAAATCCCATTGATAGCGGAAAAAACAAATGCCTGCATAAATTAAATTGTACTACGCGAGATGAAGCTTAAGCACTGCATGAAATGCCGTTAATTTGATCGTTGTGGATTCTGTCACATGTGTAGAGATGATCTTTTGTCTAACCCGTTGTTTTGAATTTGTTAACAATTTCAGGATACAGGGTGGGCCAAAAGCCACTTTGCCATTTAAAAATAAAATATCTTTTTACTTTTTATTTTATTTTTTTAAAATTATAATGTACACATCTTGGAGATTTTTTTGGCCTAAGATAACATATTTTTAATGACCCCCGTTTTCCTCTTCACAGAGGCGAGCTCTTTCTATAGCATTCTTCATAACTGCTTGCAAAGTGACTCTGTTTATCATTCGAATTTCTTGGCGAATACTGTCCAACTCATCAAGAGTTCGGGACTTATTAACAAACACTCTCTGTATTAAATATCTCCATAAGAAGTAATCTGGAGCCGTCAGATCAGGGGAACGTGGCGGCCAACAAAACCCCGCACTTCTGGAAATTATGTTTTCTCCGAAAATTTGCCTTATCAGCTGTATGGACTCGAGCTGAGTTAAGGAATTTTGTGCTTCCCTCTGTTGAGAACATACCTGGAATGTGGTGGTAGCAAGATGGGGCAACTGCTCACTTATCTCGAGAGTCCATAAAGCTGATACAGATTGATGCAGGATTTAATTTTGCATTAGAAAATTAGAAAAATTTTGGGCATCTTGAAATAATTTTCATTAAACAGATCAGATGCCATTATGGTCATAACCAAAATTTCAGATCAATACCTTTTTTCATTCTTCATATCTTTTTAACCCTTTCGAGACTAACGGGACAATATATCCCAGACAAATGTTTATGAATACTGCTGCGCTAATTACTCCCAATAAAGCTGTAATATAGCCAGTTCAGTCTTTTCAGTGCGTGCGAATATAAGTACCGTTGTTTTTTACGCTAATTTCGCTATTATCTCAAATTTGCTATATTTCTGGTTCACTTTTTGATACTGTTGGGATATATAATCCCACTTAAAAAGCCTAATGGGACTATATATCCCACAATCAAGAGTAAAATTTAAATTTTTTTTAAAATATGGCTATATTGAAATCTTGTATAATACACTTATATTAACACGAAAACCATAAGAATAAGCTAATTTCACATTCCGTTTAGAAAAAAAAAATCCATCTTGAAAGGGTTAAGTACCGGTCTCAATCAATCACCCTGTATATATCCAGGGGTTTGGAGCAGTCCAATTTTTTATTTGCTCCGCTCCAGCTCCGCTCCGGCATCAAAATGCCTGCTCTAGCTCCCCTCCGGCATCAAAATGCCTGCTCCAGCTCCGCTCCGGCATCAAAATGCCTGCTCCAGCTCCAGCTCCGCTCCTGCATCAAAATGCCTGCTCCAGCTCCGCCTCAGCTACGTTCCATGCTCCAAATATTGATAAACTGTTTAAAATAGGTTTTCTAAATAAACAATTAGTTTAAAAAAAAGTTTTGCTTGTATCGGATATGTGTAAGTGGTCAAAAAATTACAACATTTGACCTTAAAAAACAAGTGAAATTAAATAAATGTTTGTAAAAATAAATTAATGATCTACAAAGGTTAAATTTAAAAAAAAAACAGTGTTTTTTTAAAATTGTATAAAATAAACTGGAGCAGTGGAGCAATCAAAATGATTTACTCTGGACTCCGCTCCAGCTCCGGGCAAAAACCCATTGCTCCACTGCTCCGTGCTCCAGCTCCGGGCCCCAAACCACTGATTTTATCAATATCAATTCCCATTTTTTCTCTAATTTCAGTATTTCTTACCCGATAGGGTAAAATGATTATTCCAAGTGAGTCGACAGCATCTTCTCCAATAGTTCATTTCCATCGCCTGAATGTTAGAAGCGTCGATTTTATTAATTATCAATAGCTCCTACCCATAAACAGCAAAACAGCAATACTTTTTACATTTGTCTCGTACATCTTATTCTTGTGTTCCTGGTTATGTTCTTCTTCCAGAGTATACCATGGAGCTGCCGTATGACCGCGTTTTCTTGTGCAATTCCGCTACATTTTTCTTGTTAGTTATGGCCGCCATCTGATAGTTTCGCACTTCTGTGTCCATCAGCTGGAAATTTTGTTTCATTCCTCCTAATACCAGATATTCAGTTTTAGATGTATTAACTACCAGCCCCCATTTATTATATTGATTATAAAGCTTGCGTATCAAGTATTGTATATCTATCATCTTCCGCCAAGATAACTTGGTCATCAGCAAAATGTAAGCCATATTCTTCTCCTATGGCTACACCCATAACTTTGCACCGTTTCTTCCAATTTTGTAGGGCTCCTAATAGATTTTAAACAATGTATGTGCGATACAGCAGTTCTGCCTCAATCCTTTGGTGGCTTTTATCGTCTGCAATACTTTTTGCCCTGTTTTTACTGAACTGGTCATGTTTTCATGCATATTCCGAACGTAATGTACGTACATATACTAAATGCTGTACAGTAAATGAATAGATTAATTAAACTCTGGCGTTTAATTTTGATTTTTATGGCTATAGCGAAGTATGCCGTGGTTCAAATAAGATTTGAAAGTCAGTCAAACGCGCACTCAATAAATTCGCAGTCGTAATTTTAATGATTAATAATTGATACCGCTACTTAAATTTATATCGGCATTGGCCAATGAACCGATCGAACGATAATTTTTTGTGATAATGTGCGTAACGCAGTAGCGATCACATTTTTATTTACGACTAAAACGCTTGAAGGAAGGAAGCTTTGTCTATTATTATCTCCAATGTCTAACGTGTTTTCATCGTCAAGGCGATCGCTAATTGGTATTTACTGTAGTGACGTGTAATAGCAGAAATATTTCGACGAAAATTTGTATAAAGTTTCTAATAGCGTAGCGATGCGATGCTGTCGTCGAGTGCGTTATAATTTAATTAAGTTGAAGCGCTGATATTAGGAGCAGATGCATTGATTGCAATGAGAGGATTGGAGTTGTCGCAGCCTGAATTCTAACGCACACACCGAGACGCCGAGCGAAATGCGATAGGCTGACATACATGTGGCACACTGGGTCGTTGCACTTGTGGTTACGTACATAATCCATTTGCATACCATTTGTGTTATTGTTTAACTATATTTGAGAGTTTGGTTTAACGTTCGTCCGGTCGGTACCATATTCAGAAGGTAGACAGACACATACGGTGTGTTCCGAATTCGACGGGCATCTCGCGTATCCTAAGAGCTACAAAGTCGGTTGAATTTGGGCAAAATTGCAAAATTCGGTGCCGAATTTGTAACTAAAAAATAAGTACCAACATTGTTAGAAGATATTTAAAAAGAATTGAAAAACTTTTCGTTTGTTTTTGCTTTTGTTTTTACGTTTTTAGAGATATTGAAAAAACTATCAAGTACTAATTGACTTTATTGAATTTTTTATCATTTTCTGACGAAACCTGTTCTATTTCTTCGCGGAAGTTTTCGTGGAACCCAACTTGGGGAACGCAGAGTGAACCAAATTCAAATGTTTTACGGTGTATCTCGGTTACAATTATAGTTAGCGAAAATCTGACCATCTTCTCTTGGGCTATTTTTTTGAGAAAAGTACACCAGTGTAATTAGATTTTTTATATCGCTTTCCATTTGGGCGCTGAATACGAAAAATTAAATTTCATCGTTTTTGAAAGTTTACTATAGGTAACTTGTTTATTTATTAAAATGGAACAAAACGTTATGAAGGTTTTTAATATAGATTTTTATGCTTAATTTAAAAACAAAATTTAATTTTTTTAGTGACATTGACTATCGAGTTATGAAGTAAACTTATTTTTTTTTAAATAAAAACCCTAGTGTGCCATTATATGAAAGAGAATTTTTTATCCGTTCAAAAATATATGGTTTTATATATTTGTTGCAAAAAATAACTGAGATATGGCTAATTTTTTAAACATTCTTATCAAAGTTTGCCATGCTTTCGTAAACAAGTGATTTTTGCAATTATTAAACAACTAAACGTCATATCTAAGTGATTTTTTTAACTTTTAAGCAAATTCGTGTTTTTTTTGTATCTCATTAAATTTGAACACTATGAAAAAAAGTTTAATGTGTTAGATTTTGTTGAGTATCACATCGTTAGTGATAAAAACGTAGCGACAGCTGCAGAATTTACTTGGAAATTACGGTTGGGTACTTTTTTATTAATTGCAAATATCATTTGTTTACGAAATCATGGCAAACTTTAATAGGGGAATTTTTACAAAAGGAGCCATATTTTGTTTATTTTTTGCAACAAATACGTTTCGAAAAGCTAAAAAAATTCTTTTATATTAAGTAATTGCCAAGTAGGGTATTATTTAAAAAAAATATAGTTTCACTTCATAATATCTCAAAAGACAAATGTCACTAAAAAAAATTTGGTTTTTTAACTTAAGCATAAAAATCTGTATAAGAAACCTTCATAACATTTAGTTTTATATTCATAAATAAAAAAGTTATAGGTACATAATAAATTTTCAAAAATGATGAAATTTCATTTTTCGTGCCAAAATGGAAAGCGATGTAAAAAATCTGATTACATGGGCGTTCTTTTCTTTAAAAAATAGCCCAAAAGACCGATAACAGATTTTCTCTAACTGAACCGAGATACCCAGTAAAACATTCGAATTTGGCCCCCCTGTACTATACACCCGTCAAATCTACTCAATATAAACATAAACTAACCATGGTAACCACCAAAATGATTCGTTTTGTTTTAGAAAATGTAATGGTGCTTGTTCACTTACTATATTTGTTACTCAAAAACTGTAGGTTTTACAGGAAACCTTAATAATAATTAGTTTCTTAATAAATTAAAAAAATTTAACCCTCCAAAACGTTGTGATAAAAAACCAATAGGGGTCGCACTTTTCAACCCCTGGTGAAGGTGGAAGATGATTGAAAATATTACTGTGTGAAACCTTTCAGTAAGTATACATTTACCAAATATCATTCTCCTGAACATTTCCAAATTTAAGAAGTAAAAGAAAAACCTAATTTTATCCCTCCTTTTTAGGGTGGTGTAACTCCGAAAGGAGACGTTTAGGGGACAAAATATAGAAAAGCCCCCTTTAATTTTCGAAGAGGAATTATCTCCCGAAGTGTGTGTTTTCTGAATGAACGGTATAAAAATATGTACTTCTTATAACTCTTGTTGTAATATCCCATTAAAAGTATGTTTCACTGTATTATCTTGTTAGAATACTTTGTGTAGTTAATAACTATTGGAAAATTTATAAACATTTTATCTCTCAGGGCTAATACAGCCTTTCACAAGCCCTCACCTAGTCACCACACTGACCTACTCAGTCATATCATTTGTCTCATCCACTTTCATACAACCACGCGTATACATATATCTTAAGTTCCGTGTCTGTATTTTCTCCAACTTGTTATTCTATTAACAGCGCTTTTCGTTCGCTACTGTATCTATTTTGCACCTATACGGATTTTATCGCCATAAGCATAGTTGATCATTAGAAAAGTCATTCAACTTACACGCAGATAAAACGTACTCCCAAATAAGTTAAGCATTTGCTTTTAATGCGATCAGTAATACTTGATTTTTTTATTATGCGCAATGTGCGCGCTATGCAATGTTAATTTTACAAATAACTAAGTAATAAATGTTTCAATTATTTTAAATGGAGAATAAGAAAAGAATCCACTGATTGTGACACAACTTCCAATGGCGTTTTGAACTAAATATCAGCACACAGAAAGTAGCTTCATCGTATTATCGCTTGCTTATTAAATTATATTAAATTTCTAGTCATATTAGCGCTGCTGTAACATCACAACTACGTCCCAGTGGCATACTTCAGTGCGGATACCAGCACAACATTATGTTCTACTGGCAATAATTACAAAAAGCTGTTAATTATAATAATCTGTTGGATATTATGTAGGTTTCGTCTTGGTATACTTCAACACACCAGAAGTTGGAGTAGAAAAATGTGTAAAAGTTGTTTTATTAGAGAGAAATTAGGTTATGCATGGAACAGTTATGAAAAATTACTACAAACTTGCTAGTTTTCCACGTGTTTAAATTCTAAATCTGTACTTGCTAACAATGTAATTAAAATCATTCTGTAAAATAAATAGAGCACAATATTTTCGGTAAGATATATCCAAATAGATAGGAATTAAATTATTTATCAAAACAACCCAAACATTTGATTAAAAATTAACAAATTCTGTGTAAAGCTTCATAAACTTTGCATAAAAACAGTACAAATGCTACAAGAAAAAATTGTGCATGTTCTACATTCTACAGGATATAAGTAAATGTAATACAGAATTATACGTTGTATAGGAAAATATGAACGTTATAGGAATCTATTATTTTAGCGTCCCTTATTATAAGACCAACTTTTAGTTGCTGCCACCGCACACACCTATATTGTGCCAATTACCACGATACCTAACACAACATTTAAAAAAAACTTACTTATCTGTAACGTGACTCTTACTTACTGATCTAAATAGAGTACCCATAGCATTGTATAGTAGTATTGAAAAAAAGTTGGTCCAATGATAAGGGACGCTGAAATAAAATTATATTATACCGTGTTTATATTTTTCTAAAAATATTTTATTGCTTCATATTGCATACGAAGAACAGTTTAGAGTTACGATTACATAAACTGGACCCAACCTTCTCTACGTATAATCTAGCAATATTTCCTGAAAAAACACAACCAGTGGCAATTTTAGAAAAGATACAAGAAGATCAAAAATAATTCTAAGTAATAAAGCAATAGAATACTAAAACAATTTAAAACTC
This sequence comes from Elmis aenea, assembly GCA_947652605.1. Lineage (NCBI taxonomy): Eukaryota > Metazoa > Arthropoda > Insecta > Coleoptera > Elmidae > Elmis > Elmis aenea. Next base: position 9,392,263 of record OX393582.1, on the reverse strand, counting down.
CTGGGCCTTCAAATTGTACTATTCAGAGATGTTGAAATCAAAAAAACTTAAAAAATATAATAATATAAATGGAACAATTAAAAGGACACTGAAGAAAAACGTTTAGAAAAACACCAAGACATTTTGTTTACTACAATATTACCGTATGGACCACAATTTTTTTAAATTACTTTATATAGTCATGAGCCCTTCTGCTGTTAAGGTGTAGGACTGTTGAGTTGTTGTGATGACTTTCTTTCATGGTTTTCTCTCTTGTGCTAGCCTTTTTATGTCTTTCCATTTGATGTTTCTATCCGTTGCTGCTTTTTTAACTTAGTCTTGCCAGGTTTTTCTTGGTCTGCCTCTTTGGTTTTTCCCTGTGATCTTGCTTCATAGGCTTTTCTGGTTAACCTTTCTTTTTTCATCCTATAAATGTGACCCAACCATCCCAGCTGTCTTTCTTGTATTTTTGTTTCAACTGATTTTATCTTTAATTGTTCTCTATATGTTACATTTCTGATTCCATCTTTTTGGTTTATCCTTGGATCAGTATGTGGATATAGGCTATTAGAAAAACGTAATAGCGAAATAGGTATTTAAAGAGTTGGTCATATACAACATTAACGATAAAATTATAGGATATAGTACTGCATGGAAAGAACATCTACACAAAATAGACAATTCTAGAATCTAAAAAAATATATACGAATATAAACCAAGAGGCAAAAGAAAAAAAGAAAGGCCATCTAAGGAACACACAATGAGCGACGTAGCGGGTCAAAAAAGGCCCAAAACGTGTTGATGATAGCATTCGGTTATTTTTTTATAGCATTTAAATTTATTACATAGCGTTTTTGTTTACTATGGAACCTTTTATTAACTTATGTAGCACTTGCATTCTGTACATAGCAGTTCCATACAGTTAAAGCATTTTTCTATAGCGGAATTAATTTGTTCTCTTCAGTATTTGCGTGGCAAAATTAGGTAGTAGCTTAATTTTTCATTTTACAGCTCGAAAAACAAGCATCTACTTGAAATAATTTAAAGACAGTTTAAAACTTAACAGAGGTAGGTGTCATGTGCACACAGTTTACGTAATACACCAAAACATTATTTCTTGTATTTCCAAGTATCTGTAACGTTTAGTTTTATCGTTTAACCCAAAGAGTAATAACTCCCCAACGTTCGACGAATTTTATAGAAGTTCTTAAAACCGATTTCAATAAACATGGAACTGTGTCGTAATCAATTAAAAATAACGCAATTCTCAGTCTTTTCCAGTGTTTTATAAACCAAGCAAGGTTTTATTATTTACGTCTATCTAGGTTAAGAACGCGAAGAAAACATCATAGATCGATGAGTAGTAACAAGATTACACGCACATTTAATTGGTTATACATTGAGAATGCATTAAATTTATAAGGACAGAGCGATAGAGCAAGCTTCCCAAAGTTGATCAAGCCTAAATGATGTAATTTCATCATTTTTTCCTTGTTTCTCAGAAGTTTCCGTCTTGCGTTACTGGCTTTGAATAATCGTTAACTTCCGAGCAAAATTACAAAAAGTATTTTTAAACTACAGTCAAGGTTTTACAACCAAAGTTTGACTAATTTTAATTTTATTATCGTTTAGAGTAAGCGAACGAAATTAGATCAAAAACTAATCCAAGTCAATCACACAAACTTGTTGTAAATCTATGCATGTTTAGAACTTATATTCTGGGAAACACTTAACTAAAAGTATCTGAAGTTGTGTTTTCTTCCAATAGCTAAAAGTCAAATTTTAGTGGTTTATTAGTAAAATTAATGCTTTTTCATATAAATATGGAAATTTGTTTCTTCTTATATGAACCGTGTTTCAAGTTGACGTTGGCGTTCAATCTAATTCATATTATTCTATTTAATGCAGCTTTGCATAGCCCTACTGACGTCATTCCTGTCCATTGTGTCATGCTTTTTAACCGAGAATTTATTTCTCTTCCGATTTTTTTTATCGTTTACTTTTCTCTGTACTAAGTTCATGTCTTTGATTGCATATGATGTGCCCCAAGTATTTCTTTACTTTTTTATTCTTGAGGCTTTCGCGGCCGTTATCCATAATACAATCTTGGTTTCCGGGTTTGGAACCGCGTCTTCTATATTTATATTTAGAAGTAGTTGACGTTTCGACCATAGTGTCTTGGTCTTTTTCAAAACGACTAATTTGTGAGGGATGTTGCTGGGTTTATATATCCAGCTTGTGGAGGCGTGGCGTTCCGCTTGATGGATTTTTTCTGCCTCAGTGATTTTGTGATGACTGGTTTCCAGATGTTTGGGAGTTGTATGCCTGTGTCTCTGTTGTAGTTGTTTGGGTTCTTGATGATTTCCAATGATTCTCGATATAATCTTGGCCAGAAATGGTTTGCGCGGGCCAGTAGTTTTGTTTCTCTGAAGAGGATGTTGTGTCCTGTACCCTGGGCGTGTTCTGCTACCGCTGATTTATCGACTTGTTTTCTTGTTGTTTGTCCTTCGTGTTCTTTGAGACGCGTTTGTATACTCCTGCCAGTTTGTCCTATGTATACTTTACCACAGGAGCAAGGTATGCTATATATTCCCGCGTGGTGTAGTCCTGTGTCGTGTGTTCTTCTTAATTTATTCGAGAGCTTCAAAGGAGCGTTGAAAACGGTTTTGATTTTATGTTTTTGTAGAAGCTTTGATATTTTGTTAGTCACTCCGCTGATGTAGGGCAAGTAAGTCGTGGCGATGTATTCTTTCTTTTCTTTTCCTT